>CM060262.1:11952069-13152069 GCA_030684275.1 Acipenser oxyrinchus oxyrinchus
AAAAAAATCCCACCAAGACTGCAGTGGTTGAATGGCCTGCTGTCACAACTCACATTGCTTAGCAAGCTCACAGCATTTTAGTAGTGCAGTTACACTAAACAAGCTGTGTGTCTGTTTGTAACACACTTCAGATGTGTTTAAGACACAGATTTTTGCCTCACATATCACACCTGAGGTATATTCATAACCAATGAATGACAGAGGAACAAAGAGGAAGTCATAATCTCAGAGGAACGAAGAGGAAGTCATAATCACAGAGGAACGAAGAAGACGTCATAATCTAAGAGAAACGAAGAGGAAGTCATAATCTCAGAGGAATGAAGAAGACGTCATAATCTCAGAGGAATGAAGAAGACGTCATAATCTCAGAGAAACGAAGAAGTCGTCTTAATCTCAGAGAAACGAAGAAGTCGTCATAATCTCAGAGGAACGAAGAAGAAGGGGTCGACATAATAGAAAATCATTTTTTAAGACTCTCTAAAGAGGTCTAGGAAAAATAACCACTCAAAACAACAGACGGCTAGTGCAGACCAATAAAAATAACTCCACTATGTATACTATTATTTATTTCTTAGCAGACGCCCTTATCTAGGGCAACTTACAATATATCACATTATTTTTACGTACAATTACATTATTTTTTACACATTATTTTTACATACAATTACCCATTTATACAGTTGGGTTTTTACTGGAGCAATCTAGGTAAAGTACCTTGCTCAAGGGTACAGCAGCAGTGTCCCCCATTTGGGATTGAACCCACGACTCTCAAGAGTCCAGAACCCTAACCACTATTCCACACTGCTGCCCTGACTGTATGTAAGTTTTGTCATTAGGGTTTTGTTTTTTAAAGGTTACCCCCTTGGATAAGCCCCCTGTGGATTTTATTAATTTTATTTTGATGTGATCTCTGAATAACCACAAATGCAATCCAGGGGATTCCCCAGTGCTGCAAAAATTAGACTGTGGTTTATCCCAGTGAGATACAGGGATAATACATTTTTAGATTGACATTCAATTTAACTTTTACATTGTTATTGTACACCTTTAGTATCACAAGGCACCTATTTAGCTGTGGCTGTGGTCAGAAAGAACAATACTGAAATCAACATGAACAACCTGAAAGGGAAGAAGTCCTGTCACACCGGGCTGAGCCGCACTGTAGGGTGGAATGTCCCTGTTGGGTATCTCATTGACAGTGGCAGGATGTCTGTGATGAACTGCAATGTTCCACAAGGTAAGGAGTTGTCCAACTCTCTCTCTGTATCCCAAAGGTTAGTGTCAACATGTGAATTGACAATAAGTTTCACTGGTAGTAGTTTACCTTGAAGAGAATTTCTTCTTGGCTTTTTGTTAGTATGCAGCTTTAAAATGGAGGTGTTGTTTTTGTAGTTCTATTTTAGGGTGAATTGTAGGACCACATTGTTTAACAACATGCTCTCCCAGAGTGCTAAGCCTGTTCTTTTATCACTTTGCAGCTGTGAGTGAGTTTTTCTCAGCCAGCTGTGTCCCTGGCGCCGGTGTTAGCGGCTACCCACCATCCCTCTGCCAGTTATGCATAGGTGATGAAAACGGGGGGACCAGATGTGCGAAAAGTTCTCAGGAGGAGAGATATGCTGATTATAGCGGTGCTTTCAGGTAAGGGGAATTCGATAAAAGATGTTGCATCTTGTTCTCCCCCCAAGGAGGCTGTGTGGTCCAGTGGTTAATGAATGGGGCTTGTAACCAGAAGGTCCCTGGTTCAAATCCCAGCTCAGCCACTGATTCATTGTGTGACCCTGAGCAAGTCACTTAACCTCCTTGTGCTCCGTCTTTCAGGTGATATGTTGTTGTAAGTGACTCTGCAGCTGATGCATATTTCACAAACCCTAGTCTCTGTAAGTTGCCTTGGATAAATGTGTCTGCTAAATAAACAAATAATAATAAATTTTAAAAAAAGTTAATATACCTTAATTGTTAGACTGAGATAACATAACAGGCTTTGGGGTCCTCTTGGACAATGTATACAACGTATTAACTTATAAATGCATGGTGATTGCAGCTGTCTGTATCATAATTCTGTGATGTAAAACAGCAGTCTCTGTTTTGGTTTTCATCAAAGGTTTATAACTGCTTTTTGATGGTAAATACACTTTAATAGTAAAAAACAAGACAAAATAACAAGACTAGACACAGCTTTTTCAATATGATACAGATTACAGCCAAATCATTTATCACAACAGGGTGTGGTCCCAGCTGGTTTTGATTAGTCTAGTGTAGTTGCTATTTTACTGTATATCCCTTTGCTGGTGAATTTCATTAAAAACCACAATTCTGTTTTATCACAGGTGTTTGGCTGAAGGTGCTGGTGATGTTGCTTTCGTCAAGCACACAACTGTGGCTGACAACACCAACGGTAGGTTTAAGATACTATGTACTGGAACTCTCTTATTCCCAGTCACTAAAAACGCATGAAGTGATGAATGAATAATATCACTAAAACAATCAGGTGTCACTCATCTCGTTTGTTCAGAGAATGGTGGTCCTCTAGAATAACCAATGACTTTGGGAATGGTTGTTCGTGTGTTTCACCCCATGCCTAATTTATCAAGATCTTGACATTTGTTTTGGAAAGTGTTTGTTACTATTTTGGTGAAAACTGCATTTTGGTGTAAAGGTAAACCTGGCCCTTTGCCACAAATTGTCTATAACTCTCCTTCCAAAAAATAAGAGTACCATTTTTGTGAAGGTGCTTCAGGTTTGTTAAAGTGAGACCGATTTGTTTTTCCTTGTGTTTCAGGAGTAAATCCAGCCGCGTGGGCCAAGGACCTGAAGTTAAACGATTTCCAACTCCTGTGTCGTGATGGATCGCGAGCTGAGATTAACAGCTATGCAGGGTGCTACTTGGCAAAGGTTCCTGCCCATGCAGTAGTTGTCAGACCTGACACTAATGGTGCAGAGGTGTTCAGTATGTTGCAGGCTGGGCAGGTCCGTTGAATTCTCTTTACTACTTTAATTTATTTCAGTAGGCTGAGGTCCCAATCCATTTAATGATGGATTATAATGTTCTGTGCTATTGTTGGTTTGTTTAAAAAGTAAGTCACTACAAATGTCGTTTTAATTGCTTTTGACACTTCCCTTACTATTTGCAATGGTGTTGTCAACCATTCGGAGTGGCTCTGGGCTAGCAGAGTTGAAAGGTCAGATTGTCACATGATGACCCAGCAGTTAAAGCTTTTTGAAGAGGCCCTGCAGTTGTACTAGAGGCGTAACATTTCCCCTTTTCTTACCTTCAGAGGCAGTTTGGTAGCGATCACAATACTGGCTTCAAGATGTTTGACTCTTCTGTCTATGGGGGTAAAGATCTTTTGTTCAAAGATTCCACCGTTAGACTGATTGCCATTGAAAATCAGAGCTACCAGGACTGGCTGGGAGAGGAGTACCTACATGCCCTGAGTGGGTTGGACTGCAGCCCAGACAGTAAGGAACAACTCTTTTCAGAACTTTAACACCAATGCACTGGATCAAGATCTCTCATTTAAAATTGAATCGTGTTTGCCCAGCTAAAAACTAACAACTTACTACTGACTAGTGATATTATGGAACTCAGTTAACAAATATAAACATACCTGCATTCCATAGCCAGGACTATACTGAAATTAGCCAGCAATCATTTGTTAATTAGCTTTCCTTTCTGAGCTGTCCAGCTGCACAGTCCTACACTTTATTAACACTATTACATTGCATGTGGCACATTGGAGCTTTTAATTAGATGGGCTTAAAAGCCTATTTTTGTAGCTTTTAAAAGGGTTTCAATAATATGTGCTTGAATGCATTTTAAAGTTAAATATGTTTCTCAATTACTACATTAGACATTTATGCAGGATGACAGCTCCAGGCAAACCATATCTAGCGTGACGTGTCGTGCTTGTAGTGCATCTTTTATAGTACACAGCTCTGTTACAATGTGATATTTTATGTAAAGAATCCTGATTCACCAATACACAATGAGTCATTACACCCAACAGAAAAAAATCGGTGTATTTTTGCCAGGTTACATTATCTTAAGCAAAAATAAAGAATATGTTGTGTAGCTTAATTGTTTAATTAGGTAAACCAGTTTAAAATAAAAAATAATATTTCACTTAAAAAAAAAAAAAGTATTCTCTTTATTTGCTGTTTTCAGGACTGCCGGAATATCTGCGTTGGTGCACACTGTCGGTTGGTGAGGTGAAAAAATGTTCTGATATGGCGATGAGCTTTGCAAAAAAAAACCTGAAGCCAAAGGTTCAGTGTGTCTCAGGGTTCTCTCCTGAAGACTGCATGCAGAAAATTAAGGTATGACCTCCACTGTAACATAAAACCACTGCAATACAGTGAATCCAAACAGTTATTTGGTGCATGGGGGAATGGAACGTTTGTTAATTGTGTGATTCTAAGCTTCATTTGTTATGTAGAGAGTTTACCACTCTGCTAACAGGCTTTGCAAACCCAAACACCTCTCTGGTTCTGTGTACACAGGTCTCACTGTGACTGGCGGGGCCTGGCAAGATGACCTCATATGCCCTGCTCTGCTAGACTCCTGAACATGTGTTTTTTCTTGCAGAAAAAGGAGGTTGATGCAGTTACACTGGATGGTGGGTTTATTTACACTGCAGGAAAAACCTATGGCCTTGTTCCAGCTGCCGGAGAGAGCTACACTTGTAAGAGTCTATTTCTAATCTGCTTGAAGAAAGTTATATGGGATGAAACAAACAAGCTTTTAGAAATGAAACTACTAATAACCTCAAATAGATATAGAGCTCAGTCTGTGGGAAAAGACAACTGAATTTGAACTGGGAGATGCAGCTTTTTATATATCACACAATATAAACCAGGGATGACATTTGCATCAAATTTGTCAGAAATAGACAGTGGATAGTGTGATTAATACAGCATTTTTTGGTCCAACCCCTGTATGTTAGTATAAGGTAGATTTGGACTAAGATTTTTTTTTCTCCAAAAGCCACAAAAAAAATCAAAAAAAAAAAACTGCTTACATAACCAGCACAGGAAAGGGGGCGCTAAGACTGTGGAGGCAATATTGCTTAGTGAGAGGATTTCATGAGTTTGAACAAGCAGAGTATAAAAATACACCCACTCTGGTATTTATGTTATTAAGCCCATCTTTTAAATAGCTATGACTTTCCACCTAAAAAACAAAACAAACTAGTAACAATTTTAATTGAACTGTTTGGGAGATGTGTGTACTGTGTACACAGCACTATGGCAAAGAGCTGATTTTTTCATGGAATATACATTATGGCATACCTGCTGGCATGCAGTCTGTAACAAGAAGCATGTTGTGCTTCTTGTTTATGCTGTTAGTGAATGATGCCCACCTCCAGTAAGACTTAATGGTATGACCACCTGCACATAAAATGGTATTTTATTATGGCATTACAGAATCCTCTGGCATCAGTCAAGTAGCCAGACATCATTTTTTTCTTTGCTTTTTAAAGTCTTATTTAACCTTACCGTTTGTAAAAGCTACACCAGTCTGATAATTGATTATTTCAACAAAGTTGACTTGAAAAATATCATAAACCCATTGCAGCAATTGTGCCTATTACATAAGAACAAAATAAAATAACACGACTATAATGAACACAAATGTCCCAGCCCTTATTGTAAAATAAGCTGCTGCTGACTGGAATAGCATTATACTGTGGGTTTTCGAATCAAATTCTACAACAACAAAAATATGCTCCTGCCAAGCAATGTCATTGAGGTTAGGAAAAATTCAGGAGCCAGACAGCCAAAAACGAGTCTGTTGTGTGAAAGACTAACTGTGACAACAGGAGACATTTGAGAAAAGGGAAAACACGCAGGAGAAACTTTTCACGTTCCTCAATAAAATACTTGTTCAGGATTTTGCAAAAATATTTTTAAATTTGTGAAAGTGGCTAATTGTTAAGTAAACATAAAATTAGGGTTTGAATTTATAACAAAGATGCTTTTGTAGGCAGGATTGCTACAAAATACAGTACTAACTAAGTACATAAATATTTCCTCAGAGTGAGATATCTTCCAGTGTTACAGTACTGGAGATTCATTTTCCAAGTATCTACTGTACCAAGCTAAAATTAGTGACTGAGTCAGACTGGCTGGCTGGCTACCTGCCCAGAGGTGAGGCAAATTTTAGTTATAAAACTAAAATTGCCATGGGAACAGGAGTTTTCCCACTATCTCTCATCACAACTGCAGTAGAAACCTTTCACCTGTCAATCACTTTTATACATGTAAAAGTTTTGAAAACCAAAAAAGAGTTTTGTTTAGGAAAAAACTGTCATATTATTATTTGTTTAGCAGACGCCTTTATCGAAGGCGACTTACAGAGACTAGGGCGTGTAAACTATGCATCAGCTGCAGAGTCACTTACAATTACGTCTCACCTGAAAGAGGGAGCACAAGGAGGTTAAGTGACTTGCTCAGGGTCACACAATGAGTCAGTGGCTGAGGTGGGATTTGAACTGGAGACCTCCTGGTTACAAGCCCTTTTCTTTAACCACTGGACCACACAGCCTCCTACCCTAGTGTAACGGAGTGATGCTGGGCAGAAATGTGCAACAGTGCACCCGCCACCGTCTCATCCACTGCAAAAAACAGGCAGGCTAGTTTACCTGAGCATATTGCAAAGGCAATACCTCACACAGCTCTAGTATAAATAGACCTGTCCATGTACTTCAAAAAGAACATTAAATAAACTCCAGAAAGTGAGGTATGTGAATACACTAATGAATTTATTTTTTGTACCATATAGGTTTGAACAATTACTCTTGCCAAATTAGCGTCCACAGAACTAGTTGAAAAAGGGATCCATTCTTATACCTGTCCGCACATCCACACAACTAATGCAGCAGGATTTGTAATACAAATTGCTGCTTTATCCACAAGTCTCTGTACTTCAGTTGTATTAAAAGAATACTGGCTTAAAGACTGAATAGTTTCTCTGCTTCCAGCCGATGTGCAGGGGGGTACGTACTATGCTGTGGCGGTGGTGAAGAGGTCCGGCCACGATGGATTTACATTCAATGAACTGAAAGGAAGGAAGTCCTGCCACACCGGCTACCAGAGGACAGCTGGCTGGAACATTCCTATTGCAACTCTCATAGAGAATGGGTTTATAAGACCTGATAACTGTGACTTCCCCAAAGGTAAGCCAAAAGTGTTACTGTACACTATTTTAATACTGATTTTGTTCCATACAAAAAATGAGAACATTTTTGAACAATCATGTTTTTATTTTCATTAAAAAACATGCAAACAAGTTGTATGTAAAATATTACTTTTTAAATAAGTAAAGTGACCATATGGCTCCGTGTTCAGCGGGACAGTTCAGGCTTTTCAATTCACAACCCAATGCATTCTGGTAAGTGTAGTCCTGCTTCTCTTAAAGGCAAGAATGGTACCTGAGACAGGTAAAACATACCGGAATGCATTGGGTTGTGAGTTGAAAAGCCTGAACTGTCCTAAACTGTCCCGCTGAACACGGAGCCATATGGTCACCTTATAAATAAGGGTTCAGAGACAAGTTTTTCCTCTCACAAGAGTATACACCCTACGTGCACAGGCAAAGGTAACTTTTATAGAAGTAATAAAACAATTAACAGTATGAAACTGGCTTGAAGTAAATTTGTAGCAGTAAGCAGTTCTGACTTGTTTACCACTAGTTTTTTACCAGTGTTACAGAATATATGTCCCCCCCCCGAATATTTGTTTCCCCTGGAATGAGTATTTATTCCCCCAGGAACGTATATTCGTTCCCCCTTGCGACCAATATTTGGGAATGTTGGTTTCCCTTTGTAATATTTATACCGTCTTATTTTTTTGCAACAAAGCATTCTTTCTTTGATATAAGTCTATATCCATGCATTTTCAACTAAAACCTTAATTTTAAAACCACTTTCTCTAACCCGAACACTAGCCCTAAAATTGTACTATCCAGTCCCCTCTGACAGGTCCAGTCTCACCTAGAATAATACATGATAACAGCCTGCAAACACTGCTCACATTTACTAGCATTATACATGCACAATTTACATAAAAATCGGATAAATAACAAACATGTATGTAGGGCGGAACACATATATTTGCTGGTGGGAATAAATATTAAGGGGGACCAATATTTGTTTACATTGGTAGCGTTACAATTATTTTTTCCTCTTTGAAAGTATGCCTTTGCCTTGCTTTAAATGAGGCCTTGTAAGTCATAGCAGGGGTGAGCAATTTGAAATAACCCAAAGGCCTTAACCTTAGATAACCCCGTACGGCACGGTTCATTTATAAGAAGTTGAATTCTTGTATTATGATAAGTAAATGATCTATATAAGCCTGATTCATGTTTAATTATCTCATGCAGGTGTAACCAAATTTACCCACTTTTTTCTTTGAGTCGAAAGTATAAATTGCCCAGCATTTACTTCCTTGCATTACCTAGTTAAGCTTCCCTATAGGGTGGTCTTATATATCGGGGATGTAGGTTGAGTAGATTATTGGGTCTCATCCTTGTGTAAATGCTGGTTCATTGATCACTGAGTCTGTGAAAAGCGCTAAGTCATTGTTTGGGTTTAATTTTGTTTATCAATTCCTTTCAGCCACTGGGAGCTTCTTCAGTGCCAGTTGTGTGCCTGGAGCCAATCAGCCGGGCTTCCCATCCAGCCTGTGTGAACTTTGCAAGGGGGATGCTAATGGGAATAATAAGTGTGAACGCAGCAAAAACGAGCTTTACTATGATTACCATGGAGCTTTCAGGTAACTGAAAACAAACAGCATTTTGAGTTTTATTGACTAACAGAGGAATGTGTTTTAATGTGTTACATAACATGCTATAAGGTTCACAACAATCACATTACTTTACATGTTGAAAAATGTATTGTTGTCATGCAATGTGTCTCAATTGAGTCTGTTTTTATACATAAAGAGACTCCCTTGTTTTTTTATACTCATGTATTAAGATACATGCTCCTCTTGGCAGGTGTCTGGCAGAAGGTGGCGGGGAAGTTGCCTTTGTGAAGCACACCACAGTCTTTGACAACACTGATGGTGAGTTCCTGAAAAGCTTTTCTTTTGTATCTTACATATTTGCTTACGATGTAAAGTAATATCAAACTGCTCTTAAGAAAATAATACAAAAGTAGTCTCCATTAGCTTTCTAACAAAGATTCCATTGATCAAAATCTATTAATTAGAGCTGGCTTGTGTTTTGGGGATTCCACAGGGAGTGTCACATTGACTCTGGCACTCCTGTTGGCTTGGGAAGTAAAATCTGTACAGACTTTTTGTCTTGGCTGTGTTACAGCGGTCCATACAGCCAAGAAGCTCAGTGAGCTAAGGGGGACACCTGCAGGGTCGAGTTCCCAGTTGTGAGAAGGTTGTTTTTTTAAGAATGTTTAGAAGTTATTTAAGCAACTTGAACATTTCATTTATCAGGTAAAAACACGGAGTCCTGGGCAGCAGGCCTGCGGCACATGGATTTCGAGCTTTTGTGTCCAAATGGAGCTCGTGCACCAGTGACTGAATATGCAAAGTGTAACCTTGCTTTAGTTCCTGCCCATGCAGTCATGGTCCACCCAGAAACAAACATCTATGCAGTGTATGGACTCCTTAGTAAAGCCCAGGTAAGATTCAGCTAAGCTGTGCCTAAAAAAAAAATACAAAATGAATATCAAAGTGAATACAATTTATGTGTATGATATTGTCTTCTTGTGAATTCACTTTTCCACCTCTTGAGACCTCCTCAAGGCATTTCTTACTGCCCTTCTTAACAAGGCAACATTGTCGCACTTCCTTTCCAGGATTTCTTTGGAGATGACAGCAATCCCAATGGATTCAGCATGTTTGATTCCTCCAAGTATCAAGGGTCGGATTTGATCTTCAAAGATTCAACACTCCGCATCATGGGAGTTGGGGAGAAAAAGACATACGATGAATGGCTTGGGCAAGGCTACATGGCGTCTTTGAAAATGCTGGAGTGTTCTGCTGCAGGTGTGTATTTTTTACGATTGACTCGTTTATTACTGGTAGATTTTTAGAATGCAAACAAAACAACAACCAAGAAGAAAATACAGATTGATTCTAATATTATCAAAGATAAAACATATGCAGCAAGAAATGTTTTTTTTTTCATATTGCAATAAAATACCCATACCAAACTACCATCAGTGGCATGACAATGGCAGTGAATTAATACAAAGGTAATGGCAGAAAATGAGCAGTGGTCTAATCCATAGGTTGAGTAATACATATGTAGAATTTTTTTTTTGGATTTGACATATCAATGGTGCTGTGAACTAATACACAGTGATAATCAAATGGAATACCGTGGTACCATATCAGTACAAGTGTTGAGCTGTAGTCCGGGGACAACAAGCAGCCTTGGGTGCAAGATGTAGCCAACCTGGTATCCCCAGGTAAACTGTACAGTATAACTAGCCTACAAATCGACAGCATTTGTGACCTACATGACTACTGAAGAAAATGTATCAGGCAAGATTCAGAGATCTTTGTGTTAGTGATGTATGATTAACATTTTGGGGGAAAAAGCTGATTGTGTTATTGTGTCCATAAACCATTTTTTATCCTCTTTTGTGAGGACCGATGCTGTATCACTATGCAGTATTTGTCCCAAATGTATTGTGTTGCCATTGCTGGTAATGTCTATTTAATTTATGAGCTGTTTGCTATTGTTCCTCAGCTGTTTCCACCGCGTCAGTTGTCCTCGTCACTGCACTGAGTTTCTTCCTGACGTATTCCAACATTTAACCTACGACCCCACCAGGACTGCCCGCTGGATCAAGAAAAAGAAAACCTCTCACAGATCATCTCTATTCCAATTCCGCCTGCTTGGTCTGAAAGTGTTTGAAACATGGATCAAGAGAATTTAAGCTAATCCATACCTTTCTGGCATTTATAATCCTGCTGTAAAAGCAAAATGTAAAATGCAGATCATATAATGTAAAATCTTTTATTATAGTTGGAGATCCGTTTTGGGGAAGGAGTGACATGTAACTGAAACAAGTGAATACAGTTGGATGCTATTTAGAGGTGGTTGACTTTGAATCAGTTACATGCTGTTGTTTACCCCCTTTTGCAGTGTAACACTGTAAAAGCCATACCGGTATGCTGCAGTATCCGGACCACTGTGTACTATTTGTTCTTATGCCTTTGTGTTACCATCGCTGCTTATTTTCACAGTATGCAACTGTAATTATCCACCAAACCTATTCAAATGGCTGCCTAATTAAGACAGATCTTGCTGCTCCAAAGGCATTCATTTGTATCAGTTAACATTCACTCCCCCATCCTGAGCTCTCCTTCTCTTTCATTAAAAACCGATAAGCATCAAGCAAGACTTTAGTCCTCATGGGATGACCTGAACTCTAAAACATCCTGCAGCCCTGCACTCAAAATACCTTGATTTGGTGTGTGTTCAGGAGCACACCTTGTGTGTGTGTGTGTGTGTGTGTGTGTGAGTTTGGATCATCCCTAATGCCAACTATTATTATTGCTTATTGCTTATTATTTCAGTCTTCGCCTGTTAGACCCATTGTATTACAAAAGCTGTGCTTATTTCTTCTTTGAAGACAGTTGCCATATCAGTGTGTATGTACTGCCTGTTGCATTAGCATGTTCCTTTAGTATCTAAAGGCAAGTGCCATATCAGTGAGTATGCATTGCCTGTTACACAGTCTGCATCTTCCTTTAGGGTTTCTAAAGGCAAGTGCCATATCAGTGAGTATGCATTGCCTGTTACACAGTCTGCATCTTCCTTTAGGGTTTCTAAAGGCAAGTGCCATATCAGTGAGTATGCATTGCCTGTTACATAGTCTGCATCTTGCTTTAGTATCTAAGGGCAAGTGCCATATCAGTGAGTATGCATTGCCTGTTACATAGTCTGCATCTTGCTTTAGTATCTAAGGGCAAGTGCCATATCAGTGAGTATGCATTGCCTGTTACGTGAGTTTTTTTTCTTTTAAGCTATTTTATGACACGTGCCATATCAGGGTATATGCAGTGTCTTGCACTTTGTAGCCTCTAACTCGATAAGCTAATGCCATATCAGTGAATATGCATTACAGTATTATTCTGCCTGGCTTCATTATCCCTTACCCACTACAGGCACAGGTGCTACCTGTGGCTTTTCCTGAAATAATGGTGAGTTCTCCCCAAGCGCAGAGAATAATGCAGTTCAATTAAAGACCATGTAGCTTTACTTTTTCATCTACCTGAGTTCAAAAGCTGCTCTTCAGTTCTAATTGCTTGCCGTAGACATACGCTACATAAGAAACTTTCAAAAATCACTTGTCGATGGCTCTTAATGTACTTCTTTAAAGAGATTTTAGCAAATATATCCTTGGTAATATACAACTAAAACTGAAAAAACGCAATATTTGTGTAATTGCAATACGAACAACTCAGAATCATCATAAAAAATGAATGAACTCTTTGAAGATTAAGAAATCAAAATGAATTCTAGTATGCTAAATTTGAATTATTTGTTTGCATACGTTCATTTAAACCGCTTTCCAAAATCTAGTGACACAGAACATTCAGACTAAGCAACATTTCCATTCAGGCTTGGGTAGAACACTGCATTTTGACACTATTGTGAAAAAGTGATTTGTAGCTTTTGCAGACCATCAACAACAGTGTAATGCAATTGTATGATGTACCATTAAAGAGAACTGTCAGTGTATGACACCTAAAGCTTTCAGCCATTGCTTATGCTGCTAAAGTGTAGTGTTCACTGTACGCTTGTCTACTGTACTTGAGTGCTGTTGTAAATCTAATCATTGAGTGCTTTAGTGATTGGGCATGTTTTATTGTCTTATGCTTAGTATAAGGTGCTCAGATACCATGTCAGTGTGTATATGCTGAACAGCTACTTAATTTTATATGACTGCTTGTTCTGAGAGCCATATAGATTTGTACAATGAGATGACCTATATTTTTGTAACTAATATGTAGTTGCCAGGCCTGTGCGTCTGCTTAAGTATAGCTACATATTGCATGTAATTTGTTAATTAAGATCAATAAATAACACATTTTGAACCAACAATAAATGCATTTAGCATATCTACAGTAACCCGTGCCAGTATTTAAGGACAACCACAACCTGAAAGAATGAGAAATAATCAATTGAATTGACTGACTTGAAAGACACGTTTCTTTGTGATTGTTCATGTTAGGTGAGTGTTGGCCTCAAAACTTCTTGGCCATTGGATATTTCGGTCTGGGGTAACTGCAAGGGTGGAGATCTGGGTGATGGTGGTGGTTACTAATTAACTATTTGACAAAGAAATACATTGACAGACTGTGGAAAAGTGGTAAGTGGTAGCAGGTGTATAGCAGGTGCAGTGCGGATACAGTAATTCCAAGAACACACAGACAACAAAGTACGGATGAGAATGATTGATTTAATGGTGTATAATCCAATGGTCTGATGACCAGCCAGTAAATAATAAAGAGCTGGCAATACACAACAATGTGTATTGCACAGTAATGAAACAAAGGGTTGCAGTCCCGCAAATAACAGACACGGTACAAAACACACACAATTAGACACACACGAGCACTGTTCCAAAGTACAATATAATACGTGCTATTAATGACACAGGTGCTGATAACAATGTTTATTCGTGACGGTAGTGCAGTGGTGATCCGGTTTCGTGCTGGCCCTTGGTGACAGCTCCGGATCTGTGTTTAGCGGTCTAGTGATAACAAAACACAGACAATTACTAAACAGACAAACAAAACAAAACACTCACAAACTCCTTTCGGTTATTATTTTGGGCAATCTCCCGGTCCTTCCAGTTTCCTTGTAGCAAAACCCAAGCGAAGGAAAAGATTTACAATTCTCCATCCCCTTTTATGCGATTATGCATAACCCCTTGGTAAACGATTGCAGCTGATTCTATTGCCTGCAGCTGCTACCTCGTTTACCTTCCAGGTCAATACATTCTCGCACTGGAGTCTCGTCTTTTTCCAGGCTGATTGACTTCCCGACCCAGGGAATGAACTGTCAGGACAACCTGTCCAAAGCCTTTCCCTTTTGCTACTTTGTATCCTCACAGGTCGAGAGGGAGATTTACAACCAGAACTCATTATATTTCCGTCACATATCCCACCGCTCAGAGTGGAGCGAAGGAACACTTTCGGCTGAATCTATCTTTCCCATTACTCCCCCCTCCCGGGAAAAATAATCCGCATTTTGATGGTCTTTCCCTGCACGGTGTACCATATGGTACATGAAGGGCTGCAACGCCAGATACCACCGAGTTATCTGGGCATTGCTGTCCTTCATTGTACTTAACCATTTGAGTGGGGCGTGGTCTGTGACAAGATCAAATGAGTGTCCCAGCAGGTAGTATCGTAAAGAGTGAATAGCCCATTTAATGGCCAAACAGTCCTTTTCGACTACGGAGTAGTTGCGTCCCCGAGGTAGCATTTTTTTACTGATGTACAGTATCGAGTGTTCTACTCCATCTACCTTTTGAGACAAGACAGCACCCAAACCCACATCCGAGGCGTCGGTGTGGAGGATGAATCTTTTGGTGAAATCTGCTGTGATAAGAGTGGGGGCCTGGCAAAGTCTACGCTTAATAGTATCAAACGCCCCCTGACACTCAGCTGACCACTTAATTAAATTTGGAGCACTCTTTTTGGTGAGGGCAACTAAAGGGTTAACCACTGTGGCATACTCGGGGATAAAGAGGCGGTAATAACCGGCTAATCCCAGTAGTGACCTCACCTGAGTCTTCGTTTTGGGGATCGCTGCATCAACCAAAGCCTGGATTTTAGTGACTACAGGTCTCACCCTTCCATTCCCCATTAAAAATCCCAAATATTGAGTCTCTGTCTTGGTAAACGCACATTTTCTCAAGTTAGCTGTCAGCCGGGCTACTCTTCGAGACTGAAGGACGGCTGCAATCCTAGCC
The DNA here is from genome assembly GCA_030684275.1 of Acipenser oxyrinchus oxyrinchus. Lineage (NCBI taxonomy): Eukaryota > Metazoa > Chordata > Actinopteri > Acipenseriformes > Acipenseridae > Acipenser > Acipenser oxyrinchus. The sequence continues at coordinate 11,967,027 of CM060262.1, forward strand.
AAATGCTCTCGCCAGGGTGGAGCTGTAAATGACCACGTCATCAATATACGCTGCTGCATATTCGATGTGGGCGTAAAACCTGGTCCATCAGTCTCTGAAAGGCAACGGGCGCACCATGTAGCCCAAACGGCATGGTTTTAAAGTGAAACAGCCCTTCTGGTGTTGAAAATGCGGTTTTCTCTCTAGAACTGCAGGTTAAAGGGATCTGCCAGTATCCCTTCGTCAGGTCCAAAGTGGAGATAAACCTCGCCTTACCCAGTCTGTCTAAAAGTTCGTCGACCCGAGGCATAGGGTACGCATCGAACTTGGCAATAGCGTTTACCTTCCTGAAATCCACGCAGAAGCGGTTGGTGCCGTCCTTCTTAGCCACTATGACAATAGGACTGCACCACTCACTCCTGGAAGGTCCAACCACCCCAGGCTCGAGCATGTCCCATACCTCTTTGCGAACGCCACTTCGTCGACTTTCTGGGATCCGGTAAGGTCTCTCCCGCGCGATGACACCTGGTGGAGAGATAATGTCATATTCAACCAAATTAGTTCTGCCGGGCAAGTCAGAAAAAACATCGCTGAATTCCTCAATAAGCTTACGCAGCTCCTGTTGCTGGTCTGCAACCAATTGTTCCCACATCGGAATGATTTTTGTGCTAGGAGTCTCTGGACAGGGGCCTAAATCATCCTCTGTGTTGCCTGGGGCTATAAACAAGACCTCCCTTGCCTGCCAGGGCTTTAATAAATTGACATGATAAATTTCACGTTCATTACGGCGATCGGGCTGTCTAATTTCATAGTTCACCTTTCCTATAGCCCGAATCACTTCATATCGCCCCTGCCATTTAGCACATAACTTGGATTCTGAGGAGGGAAGCAGCAGCATTACCTTGTCTCCTGGTCGAAAGGTTCGAATTATTGCATTTTTGTTGTAATGCTGCTGTTGTCGGTGCTGAGCTGATCTGAGGTTGTCCTGGGCCAAACGACCAACCAAATCTAGGCGATCTCTTAGTAGGAGCACATGCTTCACTACATTTTTGGAGGAGCCTTTATGCTCTTCCCACCCCTCTCTCAACAGATCGAGGATGCCGCGAGGATGTCGGCCGTACAAGAGCTCGAAGGGGGAGAACCCTGTCGAACCTCTCTCACTGCAAAAAGGAGGTAGGGAAGGAGCGATGCCCAGTGTTTTTGCTCTTGCGTTACAAACCGTCTCAGCATCGACTTCAAGGTCTGATTAAAACGTTCCACCAAACCGTCCGTCTGTGGGACGTATTTTTTATATTTTATATACCTGCTGTAACGTTTTAGACAGAAAGTTGGTTCCATGATCAGTCAAGATCTCCTTGGGGATCCCTACTCTAGCCATAATCTGTACTAACTCGGTGGCTATTGCAGCGGCACTAGTGGACCTCAATGGAACTGCCTCTGGATATCGCGTTGCATAATCTACCACTACTAATATATGCGTATACCCAGAGTCAGAAGGTAGCAGAGGGCCCACTATGTCCATTGCAATGCATTCAAAAGGTGTGGAAATAATCGGCAGTGGAATCAAAGGGGCGGGGCGCACTCGACCCGGCGCTACTCGCTGGCAGTCTGGGCATGTGGCTACATATTTCGACACATCAGTATAAAGACCTACCCAATAGAATCGAGCCAATATCCGCTCCCTTGTCTTGTCAGCTCCGAGGTTTACAACCAGAACTCGTTATATTTCCGTCACACAGACCAAAAAATGAGATAATGTAAGTTAAATCCCCTGTAATTAATATAAGTTTATTTTGACATGTGAAGTTTCAATTGGGTTTCAGTTGTTACAGGTTCTAAGCAATTATTCAAAAAACAATAACAGGAAAGCACAGGAACGGCAGTGCATTTACAAGGACAGGTTGGGTTTCCCATATAAACAGCATGTCCCGTACCACAGTGTATGCAATGACTAGCGTGACCAGCAAGAATAGAAACGTTTACAGAAAACTTTCACTGGACGTGTAAAACGTGGTTGTCCAAACCAATGAAATCCTCAGCACTTGATAAGCCATATCTGTTTCCACTTGAACAATGCACTGAGAACCATGTATAAAGTTCAGCTCTCACATGCTGATTTTCATGTTGATCACTAAACCTGGAGATTGAGGCTCAACCCTCATTTCTTCCTGCCAAAAGATATTCAAAACCTTGAACTCATTAACTACATATAATGTAATAGGACTGAAGATAAGATTGAAGAAAAAACACAGGTCTTTGCAAACAGAGTGAACTAAATGCTTACCTAACATTGTAATAACAATTACCCCAAAGCTGTAATGTAAGGTATTTATTACATCACAATGTGCAGATATATTACCCAGTATCTGTTGCAGTATCTGGTGGCAGTAACTGTTCAATAGATGAGGCTGACTCTTACCATTCTGCAGACAACTGGGTTGATCTAACCTGTTTTACATAGTTATAGTGAAATCAATCTGGCAACTAGAACTCGACTATGAATAAGTGTCTAAGAAACGAGAGTAATTGCAATTAGGACCATCCAGAATTATTGCCAATAATCTTGAGGTGTTGGTGTTATTTATTTGTATAACGTTAAGAAACAAGAATAACATACAATATCTTTGACAGATGGTGTCTGTGAGCTTAAGTAGTAGTGTAAAATGGACGAGGGATTTAGTAACCTTATAATACAGCATATACCTTTAGAAGAAGAGACCCAGTAAGCACTACTGAATAGCGATTCTGACACCTTTAACACTGCTACCCCACCTGAAGGGCACCATAAGCAGGGTGTATAATTAACATTTCTCTTCAGCTGGAAACAGAATGGAATTTGGCAACTTCAAATGGCAAAGGCCCCTGTGATGGTACTGGGGGAACAGTCAAGCGAAAGACTGCAAAAACAAGCTTGCAGCATCCCACTGATGGTCAGATTGTAACCCCTGAAGACAAGTATTCATTCTGCAAGACTGCCTTCGACAGCATAACCTTCATCTTTGTATCTGGAAAAATACATCATAGCCAATGCTGAACACTTAAAACATAGGTTCAAGTCTGCATCAACCATAAAAGGGACTAAAGGTCTGCATAGATTCATCTCCATTTTGTATTGGATGGGTATGATTTAAAATGTTTGGGGACTTTTATATCCAATTCACGCACCCTGGTGGGAAATCTCAGCAGTATCGCTGGCCAGAGAAGGGTGACAAATGTTGGGTACCCCATGGCAACATTCTTTGCATTTTTATATGCCCTAGTCTCACTTTGGCTTCCTCAAGAGGCTACAAGTTTCAGAATCAAGATCTCAAAAAGACTGAGAAACTGATGATGTGTTATTCATGTACTCATGTCATCTGATTCAAATTAAATGTTTGTTATTTTTAGATTATTCAGGTTTCTTAGAAATGGGGGGTGGAGGGCAGGTTAGGTTTAGATTTTTTTCAAAGCAAATCAAAAATATCACCTTCCTGAGGTTTCGCCCAAAGGTCACATCCCACAAGTCTGTAGCACAAACCGTTTTTAACCCAATTCATAATGAGAAAACAACCTAGTCTTGCTTTTCGAATAAAGGGTAACTAGTTGCTTCAAATGTGGAACAGAATCTAGAACCACTCTGAATAATTTCAAACACAATAAAATACTAAGGAAATGTTAATATATACAGTATATAAATGACTTTTAAAGCAAAAGTACTTCCACTCTTTAGGAATCTTGCTCGTTTCTAATTGTGTTAGAGCGAAAATTGAGCACCATGTATGGGATACAAGAATAAATTATACAGTAATTAAAACAATACCGTTAACCCCACCCCCTCAGCTATTTAAATTGAAGTTTCTAAAGATTGTTTAAATGTATCTGAAAAATAAGTTTATCATGTGATTTGACTACGTCTTGACGTCAACGCACATGAATTTCCTCTTCAATTTGTTTTCAAATATTACAGTGCCCTCTACAGTTTGACTGCTATACTAACACTATCTCACATAATATGAGCCCTGTCCACCTCTATTTGTTTGTACAAAAAGGAAAATAAAGAATTATGTTTTCTGAACCATATCTGCATGATAATCGCATCTCAAGACTTCTACTAAATGTGACGGTTTTAATTCAATCTTGGAAGTTTAGAATTTTCAATCTACAATAATATTATTTTTTGTAACAATGGTATAGTATTACATTTACCTTTAATAAACCACAGACAACAGTAAATCCATACAGTAAAATGTTTTTATTTTATTTATTTACACGCGTCTCAAGTATACATTCACACACATTGTCACCAATGTTGATGAGCTATAGTGCCGCTTAGATTAAAAACTCAATATATTTTAGAGTGATTTAAATGGTCTGTCCCACCACAACCTGGAAACTTTTTTTTTTTTTTTAGTATGTCTCTTCTTGTCTTGTACGCGATAGAAGCACAGATACTAAGAAAAGGACAATGAGCCAAATGTAGTTGATATGTCTGCCATGTTTGACACTCAGCAACGCTCACGTCAACAACCAGTTCCGTTCATAATAAGTTTCCAGTTAGTTACACATCTGTAATGTAAGTGGTTGCTAATCGTTCTGTCAACGTTTAGTGGAACATCCCGCGCTGTTTCAAGTTTCCTTATGTTCAAAATGTTGAATTACTCTTGAATAAATACACAGGTTCAATGAACTGTTGGTCATGTTTACTTGTCCTTGTTTTTAACTTGACGTGAAGCGTCTCTGAATCCCTCCTTAACCTCGTTGACAAAGGTATCCCGCACTCTCCTGACTCTTCTTGCCAGCTCCCCGGGGTCCCGCGGTATCTTTCCCGTTGTCTCCTGGCGGATCTGCTGGAGAGTTTCTGACTTCAGCATCTTTGCGGCGGCGTCCCTGCCGGCGATCTGTGCTTTTGTTATGGCGAAAGCTGTAATCTGCGCCGCTCGTCTGATCGGTCGGGACTCTGCTAGCTTCTCGATCAGTTGCTGATTATTCAGCAAACTGGATAGCAGTCGACGTAAAACCATTTTGGATGATAATCTGTGTAGGAAGAAAAAGAAAAGTCAATTTTGAAAAGATCAATTAACTTCAATATTACACTGTGTATATATATATATATATATATATATATATATATATATATATATATATATATATATATATATATATATATATATATATATATTAGATCAAAGAGCCAGCTGCCCTTACATAATTATACTCTACCTACGTCAATTTTAAAAGATCAATTAACTTCAGTATCACACTATATTATTATTATTATTATTATTATTTTAAAAAATCATACACTACCTACCCTGCTTTCTGTCCTCTGGGTTCGATGATTCACTATCGACTAACTTGCCTTACTGTTAGGACACTGGTTACGTCATTGTCTGTGCGACTCATACCACCACTTAAATAACTGAATTGCATTTAGAAATACACAAATAGTACACTCAAGACTATCCTGACATTTTAAACCGGGTCGCGATTATCAGATTAGAAATGTAACTAAAAAAACAAAACAAAAAAAAACTGTAGGTAAAAAAACGTGCTTAATCGATGTCTCGGCGATCCTGCACAAGTCCTCTTGAATAACTACTGAAATGCTTTTTATGGCTGTTTCTTTTCTCCCTAGATGCATAATGTGACATCAATTTATTTATTTATTTATTTTAAAATTGTATCCCTGTGAAAACTAATGCCGTTATGCTAGCTGGACATGCAAATAAAATGATGAAGACCAAGAAACACAAAGAAGCTTGTTAAGCGGAACCTTACAATACAGCTTTAGTTGCAGTCGACCGCTACGCTCTGTACGAAGCTATTATTGGCTTCACAAGTTTTATAATGCGTACGATCACTCTGATTGGCTATCAAGAAGGGTTATCAGTGCGCGAGCTGTTCGTTGCGTGGAGTCTTTGTGGTATACCTCTGTATTAGGCGGGGTGGTTTTTTAAATTTTTTTTATTGTCAGTTATTTATCGAGTTTTTTGTTTGTTTTTGTTTTAAGCCAGCAACATGTCTATTCTAAACGCGCTAAGGAGTGACTCGTATGTTGATATTAGCCAGTATAGAGACCAGCATTTTAAGGTAAGATGATAAGCAACCTCTTCCGGCAGCTCTCGCATGCTGAGAAAACAAAAACTAGTTATTTCTATTAAATCTCAATACATGGTAAAATGGACCTGGCGTGCCATGACCATGTAGTTTGTTTGTTTTTTCATAATGGATTAAACGGTCTCAAACTGCCAGAGAACCGTGTTTGTAACAATCAAAACATTGAACGGAAGTAACTTTGCACTTTAGTATAGTTATAGTGTCTCTCTAAGTCTCGCTGGCGTGATGAATAAAGGGTTGTGATCTGTCTTTAAAATCATTTACTTTGGTCTGTAATTCATGCAAAAGGGAACCTAGTTTTGTTTGAAGGCTGCTGCTTTGAAGAGGTTGCCTCTAATATTATACAAATGTAACCTGCAGCCTAATCTGTATCATTCCAGGGAAACCGGTATGAACAGGAGAAACTACTGAAAATGAGCTGCACGCTCTATGTGGGGAATCTGTCATTTTATACAACAGAAGAACAAGTTTATGAATTGTTCTCCAAAAGTGGTGATGTGAAACGAATTGTCATGGGTCTGGATAAAGTCAAGAAGACTGCGTGTGGATTCTGTTTTGTGGAGTATCCTTTCAGTATTCACATTTTGTACCAACAGATGAACATTATACAAATGGTGGCATCCAAATTAATATTTCATGTAGATAAGCATTTAGATTTGCACATCAAAGGTTTTGCTTTTGCAAATAGAGCAGTTCATATTCTGATCTTAAGACTTTATCAGAAATTGTGTGTGTGTATATGTGAGTGTGTGTAATATATATATATATATATATATATATATATATATATATATATATATATATATATATATATATATATACACGCACTTGTAATCAATTTTACATACTCCAATGGAAATATATCATTTTTAGAAATTTCTCAAGAATTTTTTAGGAAGAATTTTGCTTTTGTGGATGAAGATTTTTTTTTTTTATTTATTTATTTTTTACAAGAAATAAACTCCAAAAATGCTAATTCAAAAGTATTCATACCCTTTGATGCTATGATAGTATTGTCTACAAGCTGCTAGAAATTTCAAGATGATGCAAAACCTAATTCTAGAAAAGTCTAGAAAATGCTGGATTGTAGGTGAACATTCTTAGAGAGTATAAAAGGGTTAGGCATAGGATGATTACTGTCATTACCAATAAGTCAATATGGGAGAAAAAGTAAAGAGCTATCTGAAGACCTTAGGCAGAAAAGTATTTATTGTCAAAGCTGGAGGATACAAGAAGATTATCAAGCATTTGAGTATCCCAATTTCAACTATTGTTTCTATTATTAATAAGTGCAAGGCTCATGGTACTGTCACAACGCTCCCGCGGTCTGGAAGAAAGAAGGTTATTTCACTAAGAACAAGTAGAAGAATTGTGAGGCATGTTAATAACAATCTGAGATTGACAGGCAAAAATATTCAAAGTGAATTGGCTACAAGTGCGACTGGGGTTTCCATTTCAACCATAGGTCGAATATTTTATGGTGAAGGTCTCAATGGTCGCAGACCAAGGAAAAAGCTAGTCTTAGGAAAACGTCACAAGGATAATCGCTTAAAGTTTGCAAAACAGCATTTGAATGATGGATTTGAGTTCTGGTCAAAGGTTTTGTGAAGTGATGAAACAGAATTCGACCTATTTGGTCACACTGATAGTAGTGATGTTTGGAGAAAGTCTGGTGAGGCGTACCAAAAAAAAGAACTCCATACCTACTCTCAAGCTTGGAGGTGGTAATATCCTTCTGTGGGACTATTTTTCCTCTAATGGCACAGGGAATTTAGTTCCAATACATGGTAAAATGGATTCCATATCCTACCAAAAGATGTTGGCTAAGCATCTGAAACCCTCCGCTACAAAATTTGGTTTAAAGCGCAACTGGATCTTCCAACACAACAACGATCCAAAGCACACATCAAAATCTACTTCAGAATGGTTAAAGAATAAAATCAAGATTCTGGAATGGCCTAGTCAAAGTCTAGATCTAAATCTGATTTGAGAATCTTTGGTATGAGTTAAAGAAGGCTGTGCACAAGAGAAGTCCTTGGAAATTGAATGAACCGGAACAATTTTGCATTTAAGAATGGTCATAAATCACTAACAAATATCCTAATCGTTTAAAAGGTTATTATTGCTAAAGGTGCCTCAACTAGCTATTCATTTCATTTTCCTTGTGAGGGTATTAATACTTTTGAATTATCATTGTAGACATTAATTTTTCTTGTAACTTTTTTTCCTCATCCACAAAAGCAAAACTTGCTACAAAAGATTTTTCCTATAATTTGTTTGAGAAATTTCTAGAAATTATAAATTTCGATTGGGTATGTAAACTTTCCACTACAGCTGTGTGTGTGATTTTTATATATATATATATATATATATATATATATATATATATATATATATATATATATATATATATATATATATATAAAACTAAAATCTCAAAAAAATACCCAGTATTACAACTTAAGCTTTATTTTCCCCCTTTAACTGCTTCAAAAGATACTATACTCGTGCTGATTCAGAGCATGCTATGAGGTTCATTAATGGCACAAGGTTGGATGATCGCATAATCAGGACAGACTGGGATGCTGGCTTCAAAGAAGGCAGGCAGTATGGCCGTGGCAAATCTGGTGGCCAGGTAAGATAGACTGAGATGGCCTGCCCTCTACTTGGATGTTTTAAGGTGAATGTAACTCGTCACCCTGAAACGTAACAATCTAGGTTTCCATCCAGGTAAGTTTTGTAAAAGATCTTTACATAAATCTATACAGGTCTGAGATAAATCTGCAGGTCAGAGATGAATACATACAAGATTATGATCCAGGTCGAGGGAAATTGGGAAGATAATACATAGAGGATTCAAGAGACAGAGCTGTTTTTATTAATTTTTTTTATTTTATTTTTTAGGTTAGAGATGAATACAGACAAGATTATGATCCTGCCAGAGGTGGATATGGAAAGATCATAAAGAAATGATTCAAAAGTAAATGCTGTTTTTGTTTTAATACATTTTTATTGTGTAGGCACTATTTAGTAAAAAGGTTTAGTTTTTTGTTTGTTTTTTTGTAACATTTAATCGCCATCCTACAACAGGGCTGATGAAGTTAAGTATTCCTTTTTGTTTCTACACATTTTGAAATAAACCTGATCTAGACTTCATACTTGGCTTGTGGAAGAGACCATAACAAACATGCAAAACAAATTAGATTTATCTTGCTTGTCTAATTTAACTGTCGCAATCCTGAAATTCAGTTTATATATTTATTTTTTGGTGGATTTTGCTTATCTTGGTAAATGGGGCTTCCCAAAGTATTGGCTGTTTATTCTGGAACATCACTAACTGCTGAATAAACTAATACTCCACATACCTTTTATATTTGTTTCACAGCCAGGATTATAATTTGTAGAACAATGTAAACAGCAGAAAAAAAGAATTGCATCTAAAAGGATTTGTATTTAAAATAATAATAAATACAACATTGTTACATCATCTCTAGAGAACCACTTCACTGACATGAAATTTGTTAGACATGCTTTGAGTATTTTAAGTGTCAATCTGGCTGTACATGGAGATGACTATTTCTTTAGCCTCAAACAAGCTTGATCTTGAGGTTGGCATCTGGTGTTACTGTGTTTCATTTTAAACAAGCAGCCCCCAAAAACCTTAAGTCTTGCAGATTGAAGTTTAAGACTAGGCTGGTCAAATACAAAATAAAATCCAACCTTGCAAAATGCAGACCACCTAGACATCACCTGTGTACAGCTGCCTTGGACCAAAGCCTGCTGTACAGTAAGAAGAGAAAAGGATAACAAATGCTCCAATAAACTCAATGCAGTTTGCATTTTCACTCAATTAGATGGTCCATAGTGCATCTTATTGCAAGTTTCTTTTTGAGATAATGAGATACTGTGCAATATTAATGTATTACTTTGGTCAAAACCCAATGATCTGTATAGAACATTTTGGTTACAGTTACAGGAATACTTTATAACCTCTGAATTTTGCTATGGGTATTGTTCCATGATGTGTTCTTAATTGTCTCTTTTTCTCATATACTCTGCATGCTTAATAAAGTTACCAGAATAATAAAAAAGACAGTATAAAATGTTCACTTGTGGTGTGCACCTGTAACTTATTCCTCCCTGAAACAGGGAGTTTGTTAGTGATTTCTGCATTGCAAACCCTCAGGAAGTTACAATTTTTACACCAGCCTCATGACAGAAATTCCACTTTTGGCTAGCTAAGAAACTGCCCAAAAATGTAAATATGTTGGTACCTTTAGTTAATATTAATAGTTAAAGTCTGAGAAAAAAAATGGAAACACATATCTTAGGATAATAAATGGATAGAAATTTAAATCTAATGTAAATTCAGAAGTATAAAATAAGTCTTTTTAGAAGTACAAATGTACCAGAGACAAACATTTGAATTGTATTGTTACAGTTTAACACCCAAACAAATGATCAACACAGAGTCCAACTTTTTGAGAAAAGCATTCACTTTTATTTTTCAAACATTTCTTCTTCTTTTGTTTACAGTTCAAGTAGTTTTACACCTATTCATACTACTCCCTCATTTAAACTGCACATATTTACATTGTAAACATTGCTGTAGCATTGAGTAATAGCATATTCAAAACATATCTCAAAATATACATCTGAATTGTTGCTTCTCTATACTTGTTCCACTTAAACCCTTGAAAAAGTAAAAATAAAACACTCCACTAACCCCAAATGACCATGTCAGTGTAACAGAATGCAGGCATTCCTGCGCGGTTCTACTTATTGATAAAATTCCAGGTTTGCATTTATTACATCCTTCTATGTGCAGGATTGCACTTCCACGGCACTGTCAGGCTTAACAGCCCAATCCATACTCTTCACACAAAACTTACATTTTCACAGCCAATTCAATCTCCAACACACTACTGTAATATTTAAATTCATAATCAACCAGCCATTTAAATAACAATTCATCTGATTTATATCTTTTAAAAAATAAAATGTAACGTCAGTGTAAACACTGTTAAATTGACAATTTTAAGAAGGCAAAAGTTCACTAAAATTGACAAATTGCCTCATTATCAGAAGTAACAAGAATCAGTTTTATTATACAAACTTGCTAGTTTGAGGTATTTAGCTCATGGTTGATCATATAGTGTCAGTGAGACCGAAGCATGCACCAAAATGAATGAGCTTTCAATAATCATGCATTTACAGGGAACATGGAACGAATAAGTGAACAACTATTGAAATGCAAATATTGTTTATCAGAGAATATTCTTAATTTAATAGGGGTGGGGGAGCAGAAAACCTGGCAGCATGTATATATTATTAAAACAAAAAAATGCAAGCATTTGTCCCAAAAATACACATGGTCCACAGAGGCAACCTTCCATTGACTTAACCAACCCGAGAATCAATCAGTATTTATAGTGCAACTGCACTACATGTTTAACTTGCATTGTTCTTATATTAAGTACAGGCATACTATTGATCAGGTAATTACTTGCAATTGATTGTAAACAAATTATAAACTTTATGTTTTCACCTTAGCAGACCTTAGCGGCCTAGCTGGAGGAGTTTTAGAACCAACACTGCATACAATGAGGGCCTAAAGTATTTCATCTGCCAGTAACAAAGAAGTCACCCCCACCCCACCCTATGGTTCTCCTGCTAAATGTATTATCTGTACACTGGGCTGTTGAGTGAGCATGCAAGTATCCCTGCTTCCATAATAAAGTAACCTGTTACAGTTAAATTTCACACCGTTTGAGTTAAATTTCACATCTTTTCCATAATGTATTTGGTCTGAAATCATGTATTACATTCACTCCCCAATAATGCAGACACACTCATCTGTAACATAGAGAAACTAAAACGTGAAGGAAGCAATGCCACGGATAATTCCCTCTCATTCCAAGAGCCTGCATTCACAAAGCTCCTTGTATATCCTTTTCCGTACTTTGGGCATGTCCTCTTGGGAAAACTGAAAAGGTTTTCCTAAGGCCAGGCACTTGCAGTACTGAGGGGAGAAAACGTTACACTGTTAAACAAACATTGTTGGTATACTGTCTGCCACAATTATAAGTTAACCAAAAACTTATCATACAGGCGTCCCTGGGAATCTTACAGTTTACTTGTTTTGTTTTTAATCAGGATATGCAAATATTTCCAATACAAACAACATGCTGCATTCTTGTACCTTAAGCCACATATTCTGATTTCAGCTATTGCGAAGTCGGAACTACAACACAAGTGTTAAGGTACCCGGAGGAAGCATATTGTCTTTGATAAACATGCATATTCCAAACTGAAGCACAAAATAAAAGCCAAGAAACAAATGCTATTCAACAGGAGAAAAGTGGCGAGTGATAATATTAAGAGCAAAATAAAAAATACAAAAATGGATTTTAATTAAATCTGAGTTAGCACTTCTTTGAATAACTGTAATATTTTTACCTGTAAAACAAACACGCCACAGTCACTGTCATTGTTCTGTTGTGGAATGCACTGAAAAACAAGAAGTAAAAAAGTAATGAAAAGTCTGACACAAACCAATAGGAATATTTTTAAATTCTTGACTAGACTTTCTTTAGGTTCCCATGTAAAACACATCAGTCTTGTGTTGAGACATGGAACATAGCTACATTATTGATCCATATAAGCATCCCCTTGCACCTATTGCGAAAAATGATTTTAGATGTGCTACAGAACAAATGCCTTCAGTTATAGATACTGCACCTTGCTCACGATCATTTTCCAACCTTTCTGGAAAATTGGCTTGCCCTTCTCTTTAGCTTCAGTCAGCAAGTATCTCAAGATGTTCTTTCAAAAAAACAAACACAAAAAGTTATTTTTGCAACCGGGACTACTGCAATGTTTGGTTTAACCTTACTTAAAATGTGTAGTAGCTAATCATTTCAACATTTTAACTCTGGATCGTGCATTTGTCTTACACATTTTGTACATCAGAAGTGGCAGGTCAGAATTTTAAACACCTTTAAACTCATAAAAAATGTGTTTCAGGTACAGTGAGATGAACGCTACTTTAGATAATTGAATCCAGCCATAGCCAGCACTTAATATTGATGGCTACAGTGCTGGGATATGGTGAAAAATGAGTTACTGTATATTTACACAGATTCAGCCCCTAGTAAACATAAGCTTACCTCAACAGGGTATCTGAAATGAATTCCCTGAGAGTCGTAGAACTGAATGTGCTGGTTAGGCATATCCACAGTGATCAGAGACCAGTGAATTTCCAGGTGGATAGGAATCAACAAAAGGGATTTACTGAACAGGTCTACCTGAAAAACACAAAAAAAACAATGAAGATTCAAAGGTTAGGGTAATTCCCTCACAGTATCAGGTGCTTTGTTTCTTTCAAAACATGGTCTTAAAGCATAATTCTCACAAGAGACAATGAATCCCTTATGACAACTTGTAGTACTAGGGATAGCCAGTAACTTGTAGTAATAGGGATAGCCAGTAAAACAGCATTAATTCCTTTAGTAACCGCACTTAATAGTGTATCTTGCAGGTCAAACACACTAATACATTTCTGAATAGATTTCACCAATAGAAATAAAATAGTTTTTATGCGGTTAAAAAATATTAATAAACAACAAAGATATGATGGATTTTGTGTGGTGTATGGCCACACCCACTCAAAAATCACGCTGGCCAGAATAGAACCAGAAGTTACATACGAAAAGGTAAACACAGAAGGCGACTGTCGCTGAAAACATCGAAGAGGAAGTCGAAGATCCAGCTTTAGGGAACAGGGGCCACAACCTTACGTTTAACCGCTGATAAGATGGCATTATATAAAGCGGATAGCTTTTTTTTTTTAAATCCAGAAATACAGGTTTATATTCCAATACGGTAATGCCATAACAACTATTTACATGTTTTGTATGCTGATGATGCACACACAATAATTAAAGTCTCTATATAATTTTAAAAGTGAGTGACGATATTATGACCGTAAGTTTCTGTGAAAAATAATAATGTAACTGAAATACTGTAACTTACTTACTCGTTAGGTAAGCAAGGAAATTAAGAAACAGACAACCCACAGTGCACAGAACGATTTCCTCTAAGTGGGTATTCAATAGCAGTTGTTTTGTTCCCACCTGTGTTGTTTTAGGTGACACAAATTTTTCAGCAGCATGATAATTGCTGATAATTTTCTGATAACCATGATCTTAAAAATTGCATCATAACTTCTTTGTAATCCCTTTGACACTTGACCCCTTTTCAATCCACTATTTTCCACATGATCACTGCAGCTAGTTTTATCCATTTTCATTACTGATTCTAATCTTATTTTGATAAAAAAAAAAAAAAAAAAAAAAAAAAACCACACTTGCCTTATATTTAGGCTAATATTATTATTATTATAATTTCTTAGCAGACGCCCTTATCCAGGGCGACTTATAATTGTTACAAGATATCGCATTATTTTTACATACAATTACCCATTTCTACAGTTGGGTTTTTACTAGAGCAATCTAGGTAAAGTACCTTGCTCAAGGGTACAGCAGTATCCTCCACCTGGGACTGAACCCATGACCCTCCAGTCAAGAGTCCAGAGCCCTAACCAATACTCCACACTGCTGCCCTTATGTGTGTATGTGTGTGTGTGTATATATATATATATATATATATATATATATATATATATACACATATACATTTTATATATATATATATATATATATATATATATATATATATATATATATATACACACACACACACACTGTATATGTATGGTATTTTACGCATTGCCGTATATAAGACCGGTGTATGTTTGTTCATGGTGGTTTCCTATAAAACCTCAATGATATATTTCTTAAAAAAAAAAAAACAAAACACATTTGACATGCATTGAAGGTACCACATCTGACTTCAACCTGACTCATTGCTTGCTTCTAAATCCCATACTATATTCAAGTAAGCTGGCCTCCAGATAATCACTGTCGAGAAAGTGCGTGCCACAAACGACAGAATTATTTTGGTGAACGGATTTCGCGGTCGTCCCCTCTTTTGACTTGTACAAACCTCACCCAGGAGTGAAATACGGCACTCTTTTTCCCTGGAAAGGCATGCACCCGATGCCCTGACATGTTGGAGTTTGTGCAACCCATGCACACTCACGAATTCACCATATTATTATATATACAGGCCGAAAATGTTTCCCTTTACAAAAAGGTCGTGTTTTTGGTAGGCGTGGTCCGTGATCCACATTAATAACATTTTAGTGGCGTATAAAATGTTTTTGTTTTTTTTAAATAATAATGCTAATATTCTTAATAAACACTGCTGCATCCATTTCAGTGATAAAAAAACCCTGCAAGATACACTTTAAAATAACTGCATATACAATGCTAAACCAAGAGACACAAAACATTATTTTACGCTTTGCCATCGCAAGACAGCAACATCAGCATTCTGAGGTCAGATTGTGGAATCCCTGTATTCAATGGTGTGGCTAGATAAAATTGTAAATGCTAATTTTATATTATAAATCAACCACTACTTCCTGAATGGTTTTAAAATGTGAAGATTTCATTTGGTAAGTGAATATTATAATATTTTAAAAACATGCTTAGTCAACAATACATTTGATGAACAGCATTTCTGATCATCTAAATATCTGTATGCCATGCTGTATAGCCTTCAAACAAATGTTATTTGGACATTGGATTTTGACTGATTATTAGATTTTCCTCTCCAGGTTTCCATAATAAATTTCCCCCACCATTTGTAAATTCTTGGTATACTTGAGTCTTCAAGAAAAAGGTATACTTGCATGCTCCTTTCTGCAAAAAAAAAAAAAACAACCTACCATTACCTTACCTTTTTGGTCCACCTTTTCACTCCTTCATATCCTCTGGTTACAAGTTGTTTATGAAAGAAACTGTTAAAGAAGTGAACCTGTAAAAGATGCATGAATTAGTAGATGTCACGTAATGGTGTTAATTTGCTTCAACATCTTACATTTGCTTAAAAAAATATAATAATAATAATAATAATAATAATAATAATAATAATAATAATAATAATGCTCAAGTTCAGAAATACTGATACGTTTTGTACATAGTCTAACAAAAGAAAAGATAAAAATACCACACAAACCAATACATAATACGACTCGCAGAAAGACTGCTATGAAATGTGATTCAATGAGATTTCAAACCCCCTCTTGTTAGACAGCACATATGTTTTTGGATGTTGAGGGATGCCTAGTCAGTTTAAATCTAAAACACAAAGTTTCTCAGTAAAACGTGCATGCACTCCTACGCTCATGCATAGCATTAAAAAATGGAAACAAGCATTCAGACATCGCATTGAAAAAGTCCCCACAAAGCCAGAAGCTGGTTTTGAATAATTAGAATTTGTTATCCCCAACAATCAGGCCAGAACAGCAGGCCACCATGACTTGCATGACGATATCCTCAAGAACTTGTGCAAAAGAGTGGGAGTGTCTGTACACTATGGGAAGCAAAGTCAAATGGCGACCATGAAACTAAAAACTCACCTTATGAGGTACTGCATCCATAACCAACTCACCATACATGTTTATAACCTAGGAACAGATTGGACATAGTTGAATAAAAAAACACTACAAACTATGGACTATAGATAAGATAAGCCACAGCAGTTCTGCAGCCAAGGTCACATTGTTGATGTTTCCAACAAGTATTTATTTATTTTATTTTTTGGGAGATAAAATAAAACCCAGTGAATTCCACATTTGAGCACTGATAATAATGAAACAGCATAATGAAACATAAATCTCAAAGGCGTACAAGTTGTTTTGAATCATATTCTTACAGTACAGTTAAAATAAACCATTTATTTTGTCAAAGCATTTTTTATATAGATGACAAATTCAAACCTATTGGATACATACAAGGGGTTACACTTCTTACCTGATCATTCAGCCAGTTCTGACCATCCAAAGTAGATAGATCCTCCAAAGTCAAGGTATGCTTGTTATAGGACACTTTGAAATTGAACATTGGAGCATTTGCAAGTGCAGCCTGATACTTCATGATTTCCATGAATATGAAAGGTTTACTAATACAAGGGGAAAAAACAATAGATAAATTTACTACCCGTTTTATATCCTCAGCCTGCAAACTAGACTTTGGGAGGTCAAAGTATGTTATAGTTACATTTTGATTTTGATTTGCAGCATTTACAATACACAGTTGTATTACAGTTTGGAAACTTTGAAACAAGAATCCAAAACCAAATAAATGCATCACCCACAGCCATTCTGCATTCTTCGATTATATATTTGTGGGGTACCAATGAACTTATGCTCCATCTTGCTCAAAATCTCTATACAGTTGAAGGGGGCACTTAATTATGGATAGCAGAATAATTAAAGGTTGAATATCTTTGTAATACTTGCTGGAGGGAGGATAGTATCATCTTGTGAAATTTGCTGTCTCACTTGGTATTACTGTAGTTAAAGTATTTTTGCTGAAAGAATGTATAAAAAAATCGATATTTATACAGAATGATTTTTGTCCCTGCAGCTTACCTTTCAGAAACATCGTGATTTAAAACCTGTTGTAGATTTTCCAGCACATCATTTTCGCTAAGAGGAATGAAACTGCCATACTTCCCATAAAACTCCTCCAGATAATCTGCAACAGAAAAAAACCCCACAGTATTTAGAAATCAAATACATTGCCTCTTTGAGAGTTTAATTTTTTTTAAATTTTTTTAAAGTGTTAAAGGATTGTACCATGAATAAGTTCAGTAATTTCTTCATCGCCAGTCGCAGAGGTCAGTAGCTGTGCTTTTGTCATACTCTCACTTCCATCAGATTCATCAGTAAGCTCTCCTGCTATAGACCCACGACTCTTACAATACACATGATCCCGTAACGGTGTCTGGAAAGGGTTAGAGAATAAAACAGGAAGCCCTACCTCCTTGTCAGTGCTTTTATCAGTGTTACTACTCTCTGTGTAACCTGTGCCATTAACTAAGGTATGTTCTGTCTGGTCAGTAGCTAGTTGCCCTGGATCATCTTTTAGTTTTCCACTTTTGGGTGAAACTGCTTTTTTCACAAAAGTCTGTTTGCATTCACCACTCATTTTATTAGCAGTGTTGCACAGCTGATCCACAGGCTCACAATTTGGATCATTTTCAGCTGTTTCCACCAATGCAATCTCTACAGGGACAACGGTGTCCTGTGAACTCATTTCTTCTAGATCTGAATGAGTTAACCCATGTTTCCTAGTTTTATTCAAAGTAGGCTTCTTGTACTTTCTTAATTTTAGCAGCCGGTAGCTGTTTATTTCTTTCACTTCTGAATCCGTATTGCACTGAGATAAGAAGTTCAACGCTATCCCTCTTAGCTTTTTTTGTCTCAGAGTGGAAATCCTTGACAAGTATTTCGCTCGTTCTGCTTTTCTGTGCCTTTTTATTGGCAAGTTCTTGAATCTACATCGATGTGCAAATTTGAAGAGGGAGGACTCCGTAATCCGCATCAACAAAGGAACGTTTTTGTCTTTGAGAGCTGATCTCAAATGCTTCTTAAGCTTCTTGACAGTATGTGGCTGCTTCTTTAAAAGTGCTTTCTTATAACTGCTTTTACTTGCCTTGGCTGCTTTGTTGTTGCTGTGAATGCTTCTTCCATTCCTTAGGGATTTGCATTTCTGGACAGATAAAAGAGCAGAAGTGTCTTCACTAGGAATATCGATCTGCATTTGAAAATGTGCATCACCAGATGAACGCTCAATCTGTGGATTAGGAAATACAGGCAACTCTTTGTCAGTTTCTTTCTCAGCACACACTTCTGCTTGTGGGTTTGATGTTAAAGTTTCCTCAGGTAAAGTACTGACATTTTCTAACTCTTCAAAGGCAATTCCTGCTGATATCAGTGTATTGGATTTATTTGGGTTTGCTTTAGATATGGAATTTCTGTTCAACACACCCTTTGAACATTTACATTGTGCGCCTTGCCATTTCTTTTTATGCAGAAAGCGGCTCTTGGTTCCTTTATTGAAGTTTGAAAAACAGACGCAGCTCCAAAATCCATTCTGCCTCAACAGCTTCCTACAAAGTAAGGGAAGTCCTCTCCATTTCACGGTTACTGGTCTTTGATGTCTTTTCACATTCTTATGCTGCATTATGACCCATAAAGAAAGCTGCAGATTGGGTGGGGAACAAAAGGGAGTCAATTAAAACAAAATATATACCTCAGAACCTCTGTAGTATATTGACAAAATGGCCAACCTTGTGTTCATTACTGAATAATAAATGGACTTGAAAATTACAGTTGCCTTAACTGCTGCACAGCTCGTGAACCTAGACTGCACATCTGGGATGCAAATAGCACACGTGTGCTAGATATCTCGGGTGTTTCTCTCTATTTTTTTGACCGACTTGCTGTGATGTTATCCATCATTTATAAATTCGATCTGAACAGGATACAAGACACAGCATCGTGAAATAATTTGATTTTGGCCCTTTTTAATCGTGTGGAAATGTGTGGCAGTATACTGCTTTTCAGAAATGCAATTTAAAATAAAGAAATGACTTCTACTGAAAATGATTTGCACCCTAAAACTAAACAACACTTGCGACATTGCGAACGATGACCTTTGAAACGAGACTGAATTAGGATGTATTCCACGTGCCTATATATATATATAAACAGCACGTACGATTTAAGCCTATTGAGATTATATATTCTAAACATCCCAGCGGCACCAAACAGACTTTTTCCCGGCGTGTTACTGCTCTTGTTGCAGTAAAAAAAAAAAAAAAAAAAAAAAAAACTCCGTGCCTGCACTTTATTATAACAACATCAATGCAGGCTTAATCTTTTTAAAACACTCTTAAATAACAAATTATATTATATAGCTTACCAAAATCCTGCCATCATTCAACACAAAATCACGAACAGACAAACACAGTGTTCACGCAATATGAATAACACAAGCAATCAGCGTGTGTGTCTTTAGCGACGACTCCTCCCTTCATCATACGTCCCGTCGCCTATTTCATACCTCACAGTCACAGAACGAACACGCGTACCATAGACATCATTTAGCAAAAAGGAGCCATACCACAGACATCTATGGGTCGAATCAAGAGAACGATCAAACGGATTCCGCCACCTGCAGTTACGGTTGTTTGAATGCAACAGATGCTTAGGAGAAAATATTGTACGGTTGTGCAATAGCCAACATTTCCTCAGTAGAAAACCGCTTTAAAGTATTTAATGTACCACCTATGTCTTAAAGCAGTTTAGTTGTAACATGGTGAAGTTTTGCATTTCCTATTATGACGTCTAAAATGTGTTTTGAGTTCTATGTATCCATTATGCATAATCCAAAGAGATTTACAGAAAAATAAACAAAATATAAAATTATATAAATTACAGGCAATGAAAATGCAAAACAAACATATTATATGCAATATTTAAAAAATTATAAATAAAGAGAATACAAAAATATATACATAGGAATTCACAAATAAAGGCTGAATAAGTGGGTTTTACGGGAGCACAGTTGCCAAAGACCGCTTAAAAAGTCGCTTTAAATTTTTGAGAGCGACGGGTTGCACAGGAATGTAAAGGATAAGCAGAGAGGACGAGAGTGAATATAAGGAGAGACAAAGGATTGGAGATAGGAAGGGGTAGTATGATAAGTAGAGCAATAGGCAAGAGCGTCTTAAATTTGATGCAAACAGAGATAGGTAGCCAGTGGAGAGTGTGAAGCAGAGGGGTAGCGTGATCAGCGGGGTTGGGGAAATACCAGACGAGCAGCCGAATCAGGGAGACTAGCGAGGATTGTTACAATAATCCAATGTAGAAACAACAAGAGCTTGGACCAGGAGTTGAGTGAAATAAGTAAGTAAAAAAGGGCAGAAACAAATACGTGTTAGTGAAGAGATGTATTGAGAGCAGAAGAGGGAAGGGCCCAAAATAACACCTTGGTTTCTTGCAGAAGGAGGAGAAAGCTTGATGAAGCTCTGGAATGGGAGTTACATTGCCATTTCCAACAAGTAGCTGTTAATCCTGGATCATGCTTCAAGCCTATTCTTAGACTGTCAATATTGGAAATACATTACAGAAAATCACGTGACACTGCAACCTTTCAACTTTGTACAGAGCAGGTGGGGGTCACAGTGTCCAAAAACTGATAGACCTCAATAGTGGAGCCACAGGACTGGTGGTGGCCCTCTTACTGAGGCTAAAGTCTGTTTAAAAAAAAAGTAGTGTCAATCTGTTTTGTAGCCAGTATAGCTTTCTGGTTGAATATAAGGTTTGTATTTTACAGGATCTTCCTTTCCCAGTAGCACAATTTCTGTGATAAATGATCCACTCCTTTGCCTAATTGAGAACTCCACACCTTTAATCTCCAGTTTAGTAGTTTTGTTAATACAAAATAAGCCATTTCCAGGGTTAATTTTTAATTTTACTTTTTATTATTATTACTATCTGAGGTATTGATGTACACTTTTATACATAACAGCAAATACAATATTTACAGAAAGAAAATATGCTATAATACAAATACATTTAATGTGAAGTCAGAATAAACAGAGACATGGAAGAAACACTTGATGCAATATTCACTTGTACCAGCGTTCAGAAGGCTCTGTTTAAAGCTGAACATGTTTGTAAGAAGGCCAAGTTACATTGTGTACTGCTGTTTTATTTATCACACAATGAGATACTTGGTATTACAAATTGCAGTAGGTATTACAAAATATGAAAGGCCCTTATAACAGATTAACATATTTATTACAAATCCAACATGACAATATATGACACTTTAGAATACTTCACTGTAAAATAACCCTGTTTGATGTGTTTGTAATCAACAAGCAGCATCATAAATTATAATCTGATACATGCAATTCACTCAGTCTTACACCAGAGCAGACCAAAGTGATCAGAACTTGATTCTTCACTAAACACCACGTACAGAATTACACCAATACTAGAAAATAGGCCTTTTTTTGCAACCTAAAGGTGTTGGACAAAAGCAAAACAGAAACACCTGTCATAACATTGTCATTTAGGTGTAGGGTGACCATAGGCAGTCAGGGCAGCACTGAATTAACTGCAGGGGTGATCTTATAAGATACTAGACTATTCCTTGGGGTTACCTCTCTCCATCAGGGAGGTTGAGGGTGGATATCTGCAGCAAAGTCTGTTCTCTACAGAGTCCTGAGTAATTAATCCGGGACACAGAAGCATCTACCAACTATGCTCCTTCTACAGGGAAGGGAAATGCATTTTTTTCAAAATATTTTGACAATACATGCAATCTCTATTTTTTGACCAATACTACAGTGTATTGGACAATTTTAACTATATTTCTAATAAATACATTTGAAAAGTTTTAGTTAAATATAGTTAAAATCAGATTTACTATTCTTTGAAAGACACTAGCTAAGTTTTAAAATATATGTATTTTATATTTTATGTATAAGAATTCTTGACAAAATATCCTGTGAAGATTCATGTTTTAGATAACTGTTTTTACTTGTAGAACATGCAGATGGTTAGTGGGATCCTTTTTCACAGCAAAATGCACTCAATTAGACAAAATGCAGTAAGATGATTTAAAGTAGCATAGAGGCTTTTCTCAGTATGGTCACAAAGAAAAAGACTTCATCTGAACTTTTCCCTGAAGCATTTGAAGTCGTTTCAGTTGACCTAAACAATGACAGATCTAAATACCCCCACCATTTAAATATTCAAATGTTTCCAATTCTCTCATTTTACTTTAACACTAAAATACACTTAAGCAACTCACACACACTTTAATGATTTAAGCGACAACTGTGTTTAGATTGTGAACCATTATGATAAATAGAATAGAAAGAGGTTTGCTACTTTCTTCTGAATTACACTTCATGGTAAACCATGGTAAGTCCACTAGAGGGAGCTCATATCCTTGATACTGTCATGTTAAAAGCCAATGGGAGTATATTTATTATTATTATTATTATTATTATTATTATTATTATTATTATTATTATTATTATTTGTTTATTTAGCAGACGCCTTTATCCAAGGCGACTTACAGAGACTAGGGTGTGTGAACTATG
Organism: Acipenser oxyrinchus oxyrinchus; assembly: GCA_030684275.1. Classification (NCBI taxonomy): domain Eukaryota; kingdom Metazoa; phylum Chordata; class Actinopteri; order Acipenseriformes; family Acipenseridae; genus Acipenser; species Acipenser oxyrinchus. The sequence goes on from CM060262.1 coordinate 11,990,199, forward strand.
CATCAGCTGCAGAGTCACTTACAATTACGTCTCACCTGAAAGACGGAGCACAAGGAGGTTAAGTGACTTGCTCAGGGTCACACAATGAGTCAGTGGCTGAGGTGGGATTTGAACCGGGGACCTCCTGGTTACAAGGCTGTTTCTTAAACCACTGGACCACATTGCCTTAAAATAATAATAAAGCCCAAATGTGTTTTCTATAATTGTAATGCCCGATCTAATACATTTTTACGAGGAAAAGGATAGTGCAAGGTAAACCATAGATATTTAAATATATAAAGTATGTTCTTTTGCACAATAAGGTACAATCCTGTGGAACAATTGAGAGAATCAGTAACATTCTTTAGCAAGTACTATATTTCTTTCTTTTTTTTTTTTTTGGCAAGACTAAAGTATAAAAATATTAACTACAATACTAATCCCTCAGTATCATTTTTAATATAAAATGTATCTAGAAGCCGTAAGGCTTTTTTATGGCTACATTATAATTTTTTTTTTCATTTTGTGCCATTAAATGTAGATTTTGTTACATTCGAATCATCAATATCTGACTACTGGCAACCCAAGTGCTTTTTGGTGATAAAATATTGATTTATTTCTCTGTGTAACAAATGTACAGTTTTCATGGAATGGCCATGTATATGTATGTCAATAATCATCAATGTCAGGATAATATCAGCATCTAAAAAGAAGCTTTAGTTCAGCACAGTGACAGGTTCCCATGGAGGTTCAGAAATGTTCATTCAGATGTTTGGGAAAAGGCACACTAAAAGAACAAAATAAAACACAAAACATGTATTAAAACACAGCAGATTTCATATTTAATACAATATACACTATACTAATTAAAGTATTTAAGAAAGTACATTGTGCAGTGTTTTTATAGTTAAAATCCAATGACCTAATTGCTAGGAGAATCCAAATGATGTTCCAAATGATGCAGCTTTGCTAAGGAAGTGGGGAAGCACATTAGGGTTACACTGTGCCCATAGGTAAAGCGTTGCATCCCGAAACCTGTGCAATGCTAATATGCTTCCCCACAGTTGCCTTAAGTGTTTTCTTAAGCATTTTTTGCAGGAATAGTTAGTAAGCAATAAGCAGGACAAATAATGATTTAAGAAAAAAACTATTATATATAATCACACAGAACACGCATGTCCAGTAAGAAATAAAATATTAGAAACATGGACATGACATAAAATCTCATTTTAAACACACAGTCATAAAACCCAAGTACAGCTAAAGGAACTTGCTATAGTTTATCATTAAAAAAGACATTGATTAAAAAGTGTACCTCATCGTGTGCTGTTCAGCTGTGGGGTCTGGAAAGTCTTGACAGTTGCTGGTCCATTACCAGCCAGTGAAAGCACATGAACATGGACTCTGTAGAGTGTCACTGGTTGAAGATGTTCAACTATCAAGAAAGGCTGGTCCTGCAGAAACAAGATAACACAGTGTTTAGTAACTAACTAAAAAAGCACTGTATGTTAGTAATATACACATGCCACGGCTGGAATTACAAAATCTGGTATCGTGAAAAAGATCACCCTGACTTACATCCACCATAAAAATGACATAAGTATAGACACACAAAAACATTCCATCATATAGTCCTAGCTTTTGTTACTCTCAATAACTGTTGATAAAGAAAGTTGTAACAGAAGGGTGCTTCCATTACCCCACAATAGCTAGTGAAATGTATCCCTAAACCAGAGTACTGTACTAAAATTGACACCTACAAGTTAATGATTTAGCTACGCAGTTGTAACGAATACGTATGTATATATTTCTGTGTTAATGTAAATTCAGTATGTTATCATACCAGTTAGACATACTGTCTGTCATCTCGATTTGTTATTGCACTTACAGGGGACAGTATCTGGGTTTGGGAGATGACTGTGTCCGGTACTGCACTGGTTCTGCTGATCCTGGAGAGCTGCGTCCAGCTGAACTGGTAACCAGTCACAGACTCTTGTGTGGGGTGGTTCTGAAACACCTGCCAATGAAACTCCCCAAGGATCGACCCATTTACAGTCTTGAAGGCAGCTGTCAGTTTTTCTAGTCTAAGCATTACTTTTCTGGCCAGAAGGTGGCGCTCTGGGATTTGCAAAAGAAATGGAAAGAAAGAAAACAAAAAGATTGTTGGAAATTAAGGAATAAACTTACTTGAAAATATTAAAAAAGCTACATTTAACCCTTTAATATACCATATCCAATAATAAACTAATCTGTATTATAGTGTTTGCACAAAAGTAGTTCAACGAGGTGTCAAAATTAAGCTATTATTATCAATTGTCATTTATTTAACCCTTTCAGTTCTGGCGGGAGCTCAAGGTCCCACCTTATTTTAGCGGCACATGTTAACATATGCCGTCGGAAATCATGGAACCTCACAGGACACCTAGGTCCCAGTCTGAGGTAGTGTAGAAATATATGTAAAAAAAATAAATTGTCCTGTTGTCATGTATACCCAATATTTCAATCATATCCATAGTAAATTAAGTATTCAGGGATCCCAAGTAAGCAAGGGGTGTGATACAATGTGAAACAAACAGACAATCGCCAGTACTGGTTAAAAGTACTGGTTGTGCATATTTTACAGATGTTTTCTTTTTCCTCTTCACTTACCATCTCTTAAGCAGGATAGAGCTGAAGCCCCCTTGCTCTTCACTGAACTGCACTGCGGGGTGGTCACATAGGTCACAGCCTCTGCTCCCTGGCCCATCACGGAGACCGGCTGCACTGTCACCTTGTACTTGCAGGCAAACGCGAGGCCAGTGATAACAAAGTGCGTGCCCTGGAGTCGAAGAAAAAAAACTGTAACTTGTCAGCTTCAAACAGCAGCTACAAAGCGAAGCGATTAATAAAACTAAACGTTTCATCCCTAGCAACCACAGGAGTGACAGGGACTGCTTTATCTGATCGGGCTGCATGCTTTCTGCTCTATACATCTTCATTAACTGCATAAAGCACAGCACTTACACGTGACAAATTGCCGACAGCAGAATGTTCTCCAGCTAACTTATAGATTTCATTTATGGCAACTATTTTACAACTGAATACTAATAATTATTTAATTATATAGAACACTAAAAGATTTCTATTAGCCCGTTTCGTAAGATATTTTTCAATGTTCTGTAATGATTGAGCATGACTCATTTGATTTAGTAAGGTCACAAAAATGCTATAAATCACAATTTCTGTACAATTGAGTCGTATTGTCGCATATAAAAAATATGCATATGCCACTCTTTACAGTGGCATACTATGTGTAGTTTTACTTTTCATACAACAATACAGATTACAATTACTGGCAATGTTGTGAACACAAATGAAAAATCGTTTAAGTCTGTAAGCGTTACAACTATGAAAACTAAAATAAACTAAATTCAAGTAAACAAAAGTTTCAGCTGGGTGTTGTCAACCAAAGTTATTTTAGTAGAGCTGCTACTGAAGGTTTTATGAAGTGTTATAAAAATAAATAAAAAAGATCTTTGTGTGAGTGTCTCAAAGACTGGCAGGTTTATGAAGCCTGTCTGTCAAGTTGAAATCCTACACCCAAATCTATAGAGGCACACTAAGGCATGGGATGGGCCCAGTGGAGTTGTGAGATAAGGAAGACAGGTGATGACAGAACCCTGCCCAGACTGTGAAGAGAGCACCCCTACAGTCATTCCTCTAGGACCACAACCCCCAGCATGCACCCTCTATATTACTACATAATAACACAGGGTTTAGTTTAAAAAGACGTGTGTGGCCAGGTTTTAGTTTCAGAATATCAGATCCCATAAAACAAAACAAAACCCAACAACTGCAATTAGTTTGTGCCATTGGTATAATAAAAAATAAAAATGAGATTACTCTGGGGCGATCGCTGCTTCCTTTTTTTTTGTTTTACACACTTTTACAACAGGATATGTGTTTTACTGTGTTTTATAATTTGACTGCATAAGATATTCCGCCAAATCTGCAAACCATAAAAAAGTGCAGCATTTTGAGTAACTTAAAAACTAGATAAAATAAAAAAAAATTCTGTCTAGAAATCTATCAATTTCAGATAGTTTTAAAATACATAGCGCTACACGAAACGTAAAGTGCCTTGATCCTACACTGAACTGCAATGTGAATTTTAATCTTATAATCCCAGATTACCACAGCCAAATCACTGACAATAAAATCAATAGGTACTGTGTGTTAGTAACATACATACCTGGCACTGCTGTAAATGCAACAATAGAGCTGTCAGTATAATGAAAAAACCGACTACCATGACCTGTGCTGATGTGTTCATGTTATACAACTCCTTTTATACCCAGATTCAGAAGCTCTCAAACCTTGAAGTAAAGAATGTCCAAACCAAGTTTCATCACAGTTGGATGAGTTGTTCTCTAGACATGTACAAATCATAAATATGACATACTACTGCACAAACAGATGGACAGGGGCATGACCGCCTCCACTACATCCACGACGTTGGGAACACTAAATCTAATGGCTTTTTTTTGCTCTGTACACAATCATTGATGTTATAAGGCATGAAATACTAATTGCGGTTTATAGTGAGGTATCTGTGTCTGGTCACCTCTCTATAAAAAGGATATTGCTGCTCTAGAAAGAGTGCAAAGAAGAGCGACCAGAATTATTCCAGGTTTGAAAGGCATGTCATATGCAGACAGGCTAAAATAATTCAATCTGTTCAGTCTTGAACAAAGAAGACTACGCGGCGATCTGATTCAAGCTGTCAAAATTCTAAAAGGCATTGACAATGTCGACCCAAGGGACTTTTTCGACCTGAAAAAAGAAACAAGGACCAGGGGTCACAAATGGAGATTAGATAAAGGGGCATTCAGAAGAGGAATTGTGGGAGTCTGGAACCAACTTCCCAGTAATGTTGTTGAAGCTGACACATTGGGATCCTTCAAGAAGCTGCTTGATGAGATTCTGGGATCAATAAGCTACTAACACCAAACGAGCAAGATGGGCCGAATGGCCTCCTCTCGTTTGTGAACTTACTTATGTTCTTAAAAAAAAAAAAAATTGTTTCAGCTTGTAAGGGCCTATTGGGCACCAGCTTATTTTTGCTTATTCTTTGGGGCTTTGAAGCTGCTATCTGAAAATCCACCCCGTAATTAAAATGTCATCAAGGCTGTATTGTACAGTTCAGGCCACAGCTCTGTGGAGATGATTGAGAGGTGAATCTAAGTGACGGGAACCATAGATCTTCTGATGTGTGGGCTACTGCTACACGGAGGGGACAAAACAACTTTGAAAGATTAGCCCTGTATTTATGTAATTAGATTTAACCACTCATGGGATCATCAAAGGTGGACTACAGCACCACCCCTACAACCACAAGAAGCCTTTAAATAAATACAGTGTTACCTATTTAAAGATAAACTCTTAGAAGTCAGTTTCTAAAAGCTTTGAATAAATATATAATGGTGGATGTTATGCAGACATTGCAAAAAAGCAGTGAAAAGGCAAGTGCCAGCACACCCACCAGCTCTTTTCAACTTTGAAAATGACACAACTTATGAAAACAGACATTCACCCACCAGCACATTTGCCTTTTCTTCTGTCTTTGTGTTATTTCTCGAGCAGACGACTGGGGACCAGGTTAGCAGGTATGGAGCTTTAAGTGTTTCTGCAATAAAGTGAAGTTCAGGATGTTAATGTGACGATGAAAGTTATAACCAGCACTGATACTGATGTAGTTAAAATGCTAGGAAAATATATGCAAATAGTAGGTTTGTAAGTTGAAATGTCAGCATTTCAGATGGACCTGATAAAGTTTTACTGCATTCTGGTCAAATATTACAATTTTATTAAACATTCCGTTCAAAACTAAAAAACTGGCAAGTCTACAAACAAAGCTTATACAGTATATAATTTCCTTTTAATTTTTGGTATATATTCTTTACATTTTGTATATTCTATATTTAAGCAATAATCCAAATATCTCCCACAGAGTTCCAGGTTGTCTCAACTGTTTTTTTTTTTAATACATCTGCTTTTCATTTATAAACCATATTGATATTATTAAATCTGTTCTCGTATATATTTTTTTAAGATAACAGTAAATCAGCACTCCATATTTATGGTGTTCTGTGGTTTCTTAAACATACTTTCCCTGTTGCCATGATGTCGCTCGCATAGGATTTCGGAAATGCAAATCCTTGATATTTTATTTTTCCGCAGAGAAGCTAAAATACGTAAAACCCCAGGGTCAGCATTGATTTGTGCCAATTAATAAGCTTTCTTTTAATGGTTCAACTTTTTGACCCAGAGAAACCCAGCAACTAAAGAGGAAATGCTTTCTTTCATCAGTCTGAGTAATGAAATAATGTAGCTTGCCTTCCTGGGCCTTCTTCCAGAAGACCTTAACTTGTAGCTGGTTGTTATGATAGTGTGGAGCTGCAGCTTCCAGTCTCCTGATACTGGGTACCACATGAGTACTTGGCAATTCATTAGACACTTCCCCAGTTGAGCTACCATGGAGAGAGTTGGCGGCTGTATCTGCTTACGAAAAAGGGCATAAAAAATCAATTTAAACAGCTTCAGAATTACTTTCTTGCAAGCTCTCTAACATTGGCAGTTTTGTTTTCCCTTTTACAATAAAATGGAGCAAACTTAGCACAGCGGTGGCTGTACAGAATGATGTTCTTTCCAAATTCAGTTTAAAATGTTTTACATGAAGCTACTGTAAATTGTAATAGTTACAATGGATGTTCAAAAATCTTTACAAAGAAATAGACGTGTACTGTATGCATGTGTAGTGGACTATATGCATAAACATACTGAACCGCCACAGTTCATTTATTTAGTTAACTAAATTAAAAAGGCAAGCAAAACTAACTGTGTGCTATAAAACTTGCAGGTTTTATTAAGGATCTGTAGTCTTGGGCTAAGTGTCTGGAGTTGGTTTTGGCAGAATTAGTTTGGGATTTATACTATAATTAAAAACAGAAACAGAAAAAAAAATCACATACTATTCTTTCTATTTAGTTCAGTAAACAATATTCCAGACTTAGAGGGTGTTCCCTATTGTCCTGGATGAGAATAAAATACATACCTACACATTGTCCATATGTAGGTAGTATCAATACAGCCATCTCTTTATGCATATTTACCTGTGCGAGTTGTAGTGAGGACAAGCTGGGATTTGACACTCTTCAAGCGCTTCTGTCCCCAGTACGTTATCGCTTGTACCTGTATCAGGTAATCCATGTTGGGCTGGAGCTGTTCAATGAGTATTTCAGATGCATTCTGTAGAATAAATCAACAAAGAAAACACAGAAGTTAAAAATACTTTCCAATTGTCCAATGACTTTCGAATATAGAATATATATATATATATATATATATATATATACAGATGAACCCATTTTATATCACCTCGCTTAATATCATGCTCTGTTTATGATCACGATTTTTCAAAAACCACTTGCCATACACCACAGGTTCTTAGAGAAATGACCTCTCTTAAGATCATCTCACAAACCTGCTTATTGTCACATTTTATGCAGCCTGTCAAATTCTGCATGGCTGGGCTTTACTAAGTAACCACAGGATAGAATTAATTTCCAACACAACAACCAATAATCATCTTGGCTGATAAAATGACATTTTGTGCAGCCTGTCAAATGCTGCGTGGGCGGTCTTAACAGGATAAAGTTCAGTTACAAAACACCAATGTCACCAAATCTTGTTGTTTTTTTTTTTTAAATATAGTCTTATTCACAAAAAAAACACCAAGTGCAACGCCTAATTGATAGCTCTCATCAGTCGTCAATTCATGCCTTTTTTTAGATACTGACAAACTGTATCGTTCCATTTAATGATACAAAACGTATTTGTCCTGTAGTAAACAATATGCATTTAACTGTAAAGAACTAAATGCACAGTATTAAACCACTAGTCTTTAATTCACTGTTAGTTTTCTTAGTTTTTTTCACACTCTGAACACTTTTATATGAGGAGGAGGTTAAATGTCAGCAAAACTTGCAAAGAAAATGTACAAAATGAAATTTACTGGTTGCATAAGTATTCAGCCCCTTAATAATAATCTTATATAGCACCTTTTCATAGTGGACCATCACAAAGCGCTTTACAAGATACGAGACTATGGTGTGTAAACTATGCATCAGTTGCAGAGTCACTTACAACAACATCCCACCCGAAAGACGGAGCACGTTTAACTTGCTCAGGGTCACACAATGAGTCAGTGGCTGAGCTAGGATTTGAACCGGTGATTTCCTGGTTACAAGCCTGTTTCTTTAACCACTGGACCACACAGCCTAAGTCAGTACTTGGTAGAAGCACCTTTTGTAGCAATTACTGCTATGAGTCTTTGGCTAGGTCTCTGCTAGCCTTGCACAGTAGAAAGGTGACATTTTTGGCCATTCTTCACAGGAAAATTGCTCCAGTTCTGATAAGTTTGTTGAGGATTGTCGATGGACTGCAATCTTCAAGTCTCGCCATAAATTTTCGATTGAATTCAAGTCAGGACTTTGGCTGGGCCAGTCAAGAACATTAATTCTCTTCTTGTTCAACCACTCCAGTGTGGCTTTGGCTTTGTGCTTTGGGTCATTATCCTGCTGAAATGTGAATTTCCTCCCCAGTTTTGGCTGACTCAAACAAGGATTCGCCTGTACTTTGCACCATCCATTCTCCCCTCTATCCTGACAAGCTTCCCAGTCCCTGCTGAAGAGAAGCATCCCCATAACATGATGCTGCCACCACCATGCTTGACAGTTGGGATGGTGTTGACTGGGTGATGTGCAGTGTTGGGCTTGCGCCAGACGTAATACTTGGAATTTAGACTGAAAAGTTCAATTTTGGTCTCGTCTCGTCTGACCACAAAACCTTTTCCCACACGTCTGCAGTATCATCTACATGCTTTTTCGCAAACTCCAATATGTCCTTTAAGATGAGGCTTTTTGAGTTATGGCTTTTTTCTTGCCACCCGTCCATACAGGCCAGCTTTGTGTAGGGACCGGCTTATTGTTGATGTGTGAACACTGACTCCCATCTCAGACACAGAACTTTGCAGATCTCTCAAGGTCTCAGAGTGACATCCAGAACCAGTTCCCTGCTTGCCCGGCTGATCAGTTTGGGAGGGCGACCTGATCTGGCTAGTGTCTGGGTGGTGATCTTCCACTTCTTAATAATGGACTTCACTGTGTTGAGAGGGATAATCGATAATCAGCGCCTTTGAAATTTTCTTGTACCCTTCTCCTGCTCTGTGCCTCTCTACCACTTTATCCGTGACTTGTTTCGAAAGCTCCTTGGTCTTCATGGTTGCTTTGTTGGATCACTATGTGAGTTGCAGCTTGAAAGTCTTTATATACCTGAGGGAAATGATCTACAAGTTAAACCACTTTGAGTACACACAGGCTGAAACCATTTCACTAATTTTGTGACCTTTCAAACAAATAATTTGCACCTGAGCTGATTTAGGGCTGCAATAGCAAACGGGTTGAATACTTATGCACCTGAGACTAATCTGTTTTTCTATGTAAATCTTACTTATTTATATTCTATATGCATGTTTTTACTTTATCAACGTGGAGTAGATTGGGTAGATTTTACATGTAAAGTCTAATTTGAAAGCGTCGTGGAGCACGTTCAGATGCCAACAAAATGTGAAAACTTTGCAAGGGGGTGAATACTTCTGCAAACCACTGTATATATATATATATATATATATATATATATATATATATATATATATATATATATATATATATAAAGATAAAAGGAAGAATCTCCCGTCCATCAACGAGAATCTTTGCTGGTTTCTTGATAACCACAAACTGTATGGGTTTGATAGAAACATCCCCTAATTAAGAGTGCAGTGCTTTAAATTAAACAAATGAAATTAACTGCTTGTGTTAATTAGCTAGATTGTATGTATAAAATACCGTAGAGTGTTGTACAATAGAAGCCGATATCCACACCACAACGTCAGAGCAGCACTGAAGTAAGACAATTTAAACCCTTGGTTATCAGACCTTCAAAAGTAGCCATTTTGGTTTTAGTAAAAAGCCACTGAACCCAGGTAATAACTCACATAGTTCCAACATCAATACATGTGCTAGTGCTACATTCAAATCTGTCACCGGATGTATCTTAATAGGCCCTTACATCAGCAGACCAGCTGCCAAGCAGATAAATGTTCCTAAAGCATTAGTGTACTGATTAAGAAGTTCTTTACCTGTGGGCTAATGCTTTACAAATGTTTCTTTTCCATATTAAAAGCACCGAATGACATGTAGCAGTGTGAACAGTCAGAGTATGGAAACAAGATCTCAGTTAACCTATTTATCACTTACAATTAAATACACATGTATTAGATATATGCAACCAGATGGCTTTTTCATTTCACATCATATGATATCCTTTTCTTGCCCCCAACACCTTTAAAATAGCAACAAAAAAAAACCACTGACTTTCTGACAAATGAGATTTCAGCATGGCCAAAAATACTTTAAACACCTGTTGCATTGGCAAATACATACTGTATTTATTACCTATCGCCAATTGTTTTTGAACCCTAATCTGGGTTTACATGTCAACATTTAGTTTAATCTGCAACTGCTTATTTTTAATTGCCTTGACGGTAAATTGGAACACGGTAAATTTGTGCTGCAGCTGCTCCTATTACACCAGAGAATGCTGTGGGAACCCTTGTAAAAATTATTGCTAATCATGACAGGTTAAATGTATCCAGGAGTGTAAGGAAACATGAAACAGGTGTTATTACTACATTTTTGGACCTCACTAAATTAAAGATGTAATCTCCATCAGCACAGTGGGAACTAGCACCCATGAAGGGGTCAGGAATTTGAGCACATTGGTCTGTATTAGCCTGTTCATTGCATTCCCCTTATTACAGTACCCCCATACACAGTACACCTGCTCAAGAAACTGCTTTGCTGAATTCTTCAGCTTATGTTGTGTTCTTTAGTTGGGTTGACCATCCCATCGCTGCCACCATACGTAGGGGTTAGTTAATGCTACCTGACCTGGGGATATTGGGACTTGAATTCACAACCTTCTGATTACAAAGCTGGGGGTCTACCTTGTAGGGTAAAATATGCCCCCCCCCCCTTATTATTACAACACCCCATTAAAATATATCCTAATAGAACATGAACTGTATTCAGTTAACACAAACTGTTTTTGACTATATACACTGGGTTAACCAGTGAAAGGCAATCTAGTTCAGTATGTGTTGGAATTAAAAAAAAAAAAAAAATATTCTCCCTAGCTGCCTTCATACAAGACAAATTGCTTCACTGCGGTGAAATACATATATGCTAAATGACCAATTTAATGACCTCTAAGTTTTGAAATACCTTTTAAAGAAAATATAAATTATGCATTAAACTTATCCACGCCACCTTTGTTTATTGCAAAGTGATTATTGAATTGAGTAAGTTACACAAAGTTAGAATAATTCATCTGTCCATAGTTTACATGATTGGCATGCCAGGTAGGTATAGGCTACACATGTTTGGCATACACTAATGTAAAATGACACTGTATGCTACTGTTTTGGAAAATGTGAAGGTCTATGTTGGCTTGTAAAACTTGAAACCTTTTTAATATCACTTCCATCAAAAGCCTTGCGTTTAAGAGACTGAATATCACATTGGTGCTAAAATAAATCCACTAAAAGCTAGGACTAGAAGTCATATGTGAGTTATCGCAGACATTAAACATAGCCTGCAGAACCATTCTGTCATCTTAAAGACCAGAACCTTTAGATTTACAGCCATCACATGAAAACCACTTTATTCATGGAACCAAGCTTGATATTTCTTCCCAAGGTATAGACTCCAGCAATAGCATGCCTGTCACATTTGATTTTAGAAATTTTATATATGTATTTTTGTTATTTTTACTCTCAACAAAATAAGTCTCCTATTCACAGGCTTCCTAACAACATTGGCCTTTTGTACTGTAGAAGAGCCATCTGACACCCCACCTCTGTTCTGTAGCGCTTGTTAGCAGTGCCACTACTTAACACATCAGACATAACCAGATGTTTCAGCAATGTATTACCTTGTCCAGCTTGATATCCCAGTTTATCGTTTAATAAAAATACTGGGCAGCCCATTTTTGTCAATTACCCATGGGAAAATTACAGTACAAATACTCAGAAGGTTAATTTAATTAAGACAGTGGTTTCTGGGGGCTCCTGAGTGGCGCATCCAGTAAAGGCGCTCCGCGCGCCCTATAGCCTGGAGATCGCAGGTTTGAATCCAGGCTATGTCATTGCCGACCATGACCGGGGGTTCCTAGGCGGTGGCGCACAATTGGCCAAGCGCTGCCTGGGTGGGGCGGGATTAGGTCAGCACGGCAATCCATGGTTCACCGTGCACTAGCGACCCCTGTGGCTAATAGGGTGCCTGCGGGTCTGCAGTGGAGCCATTCAGATCTGTGTTGTCCTCCAGCACTGGTCTGGTGGCTTCGCTGTGGATCCACAGTGCGAAAAATGACGGATTGGCAGGAACACGTTTCAGATGACGGGTGTTTCAGATGACGGGTGTTTCAGCCTCCGTTTCCCGAGTCGCCAGGGGGTTGCACCGCTGAACCAGGATAAAAATAATAATTGGGCATTCCAAATTGGGGAGAAAACCGGGGTAAAAAACCATTGGTGACCACTAAAAAAAAAACAGTGGTTTCTTTCAAATGTTGTTACAATACCAGGGATTGTATTATTTAAAAAAAAAATAGGAGTAGATTACTGACTGGTCTAAAACCCTTTGAGAATAAGGAACTAAAAGGTTACTGTTTGTCCACGTTTAGATTTACATGCACTGGCACTACCCAAACGTTGTGCCATTTTGTATTGAACGGATTAACCCCACTTTTGACATTTTATTGGACACTACTGTACTTACTCCTCCAGTCAGTTTTGAGCTGTCTCTTTTGTTCAGCAGCACGTGTTTTCTCTGTACTCTTTGACTCCAGGAGACTTTGTAGTGGTGGACAGACAGGTCCTCATCCTGAGGAGGATCCCAGGAGATCACCACGTTTACAGTGCCGTCAGGTTGGACTGTGAAGTTTCCATTTCTTACGTTCTTCGGCATCTCTGGCGGCACAGGATCTGCAACAAAAAGAAACAAACAGCTGAATTAATGGGTTTTAATTACAGTTTAACAACCCATTTTCAATGTCACGCTATGTTTTTTTTAACAAAAGCATTATAAGCATAATTTGTGCTTGTCAACATTCAGAAAAGATAAGAAATGTTATTTAAAATGAAAAGATCAAGTGCAGAGCAGAAAGGAGTAAAAATGGGCCACTGATGCTAATGTTAATTAAACATATTATATGGGCTTCAACAGAGGCCACTATCTCCTCAGTTCCTTGTAGCCATATAAATAGATGTTTGGATTTTAAGTATAAATGATAGCTTTTTGGGTGCTGGAACCTAAAACACATTTAAATGGAGCCTTTATGGAACCTCCTGGTGTGGTTTATATTGTATTAAACAGCATTTTTGTTAATCTTTGGATACACTAAAGTAACGCGAACCTATCCCTTAAGGGGTAGGCAACCTTGGCTCTTCCAGTCCACCCCACTGCAAGATTATGTTCCAACCAGACCCTTAATTATTTAATTGACCTCCAACAGGTTAGGTTTGTCATACTTTAGTGTATCCAAAGATAAACAAAAACACTGTTTTTAATACAATATAAACCACACCAGGAGGTTCCATAAAGGCTCCATTTAAATGCATTTTATTTCCCCCAAAAGTAAATGTAGACATTTAGTGACACATCTTCCAACTCACCAACTCACTTAAGGTAAAAAAAAAAAAATAAAAAAAAAATAAATAAATAAGAGACCCTGAGGTCTGAGGAGGATATTGTGTTTTTCACATTGCTTGTATTGTGCCAGTACAAAAATTCGTCTAGATAAGACAAGCATGTAAGCAACTCTGTCAGCCCTACGCAAGAAAAAATGTGCACTTAAGTTATTATTATTATTTGTTTATTTAGCAGACGCCTTTATCCAAGGCGACTTACAGAGACCAGGGTGTGTGAACTATGCATCAGCTGCAGAGTCACTTACAATTACGTCTCACCCGAAAGACGGAGCACAAGGAGGTTAAGTGACTTGCTCACGGTCACACAATGAGTCAGTGGCTGAGGTGGGATTTGAACCGGGGACCTCCTGGTTACAAGCCTTTTCTTTAAGATTATCTACTGTATGTACAATTTATAGGCACAGAAATACACACTCCTGTATTTCTACAGTATATCAATGAAGTAAGACTTTGTACACAGATACTCATTTTTGAAAGGATTAGTTTAACAGCATGAACAAAATGAAACAAAGAACTGGAGAACGACATGAATGAATAAATAAAGAAACCGGACAGGGCACATGAACGCAAATGGGCTTCACTGATTGCTAGGAATGAGCTAAACGGAACAGGGCTGAACTTCGTGAAGAGAGGTGAAATGGAATGAACTGTGAAGTCATTTGAAAATTGGACCCCTGTGAAAAACAGCAGTAAACAAGAAGCAGAGACCTGTTTAGAAAGACGTTATTGTGAATGCATTAATTTCTGCCTCATTAGACAGCTATTTTTTTCCTGCCGCTTTTGATTTTTAGATGGGGATAATGCCAGGCCAGCACTTGTGTTCTTAATGGCAATGATCGATACATTGCTTGAATAGGCTCAGAAATCTTTGATTGCAAAATGATGAATGCTCCAATCATCAATCACATGCTGCCCAATGCTCACAGCATGGTGTGCCTGTTTTCTATTCACTAGATGTGTTGCTTAAGATTAAACTCCAAATGATGCTAGTGTGTAAGGACAAGCCTATTTTAATAAGAAGCTAAACAGCTTCTATTGACAGTCCAGTTTGTTTGTTCGCATTCCCCAGCAGTTCTCTCACTAGGTACTTGCTTGTCATTACTGTGTGTCATTCTGTGAGCAAAGCCATCTTGTTCCGACAACTATTGTTGATAAAAAACATTGATAAAAAATGTCAGATAGAGAATTAAATGAATTGTGTACTATCAAATTGTGACATAGAAAGAAAGCACTATATAACTATGAATACATAATTATGAATGAAATGTATCTTTAATACTGGATTCACATACTCTCAAGAACTAAACAATGTCTGTACCAAGTGCTATCACGACATTGTGCTTAACCACTGCTGACCGATTTTCTATATGAAAACGGAGAGTGACAGATGAGAGCCTCCATTATATCCTGCCTGAGCTTGGTTTGACAATCTGAGATTTACAGCAGATACAGAGGCTCAAACATTTCTACCCAGCAGCAGAAGGTAACCCCGGGGAAGGATTGGTATGTCCCGCTGCCCCCATGGTACTACATTCATCCGACTTTGTAGTATACTGTAGTCTAAACCAAGCAATGATACTTGCAATCTTAGCAGTGTCTGAGGAAGATCATTTCAACCGATACAGTATTTTGATAATGGGTTTGAAGGAAACTGTCAACGACGCCTAGATGTTTCAATATCTCAATTAAAATCTGCACGATAGTTTACTTTTTCACGATAGTTTACTTTTTCTCAAAGTAGTTATGTTTAAGTTATTTACAGTATTTAAACTTTTTTTTAGGTAAGTGAATAAATATTTTTTTTGTACAAACGCCACATGTAATAGTCATTAATCGGAAGCTTACCTAACATCAAATAACGTATGTTTTTAGCATAAACTACATTTTAATGGTGTTGCTATACACTATTTAATTTATCCTGTGCCAAAAATAAACCACTCATCTTTGCTCTTAACTAATAGCCAGTATTGGTAAATATATTTGTATTTTAAGCAATATAACCGATCATTCTCTAATTGTGTTTACCATTAGCTGAGAAAGTACTTTATTTATTTTACACGATACAATTTTTCTAACAAACTGCTGCACCACGTTGTTTTGAGCAAATAATAGATCTAAATAGAATAATTCATACTGTGGTATACATTGTGCAACTTTAGGGTTCTTTTAAAGTTTTTAAAAGTCTTAAAAAAAATACATACAATTGCTATACCTTTTTTTCAGCTTTTTTGTGTAGTAAAATATGAAATGCGAAAGTTTAAATCACTGTGTGAAAGGAAGTGTTTGACAGCGCCTGGATACACAATCATTACACAACAGAAGCACATCGGCTCGGTGTGCAGTACTGGGGTTTTTCTTTTTAATGTGGTGGTGGGAACGCAAAGGGTCTTGTGCACGGCTAGTTGTTTTAAAATATTTTATATAGGCCTATTTAAAAAACAAAACAAAAAAGTTCCCCTTCATCAGGGCCCCTTCGAGGCGTTGGGCCCCTTTGAGGCGTTGGGCCCTGGGGAAATTTCCCTGTCCTCCCTGCACTCTCGGTGGGCCTGGAAAGCGGCGTCTGCCTCCAGGGTGCAGTTTGAACTGCAGTATGTATGTTTCATCCTGTGACGTTCAACACCACAGCAAAAATGCTCTTAAGTTCTAAAGCAAAGAGTCCATTTCATACGGGAGGAACTTCATAAAAAGAGTTAGAAGTTTTTGGTCAAGACTGAAGAACTGTCTATTTAGATTTTTCTTCACTGTGTTATCAGCCCAGAGTTTGCTTTCATCTGACATTTCGTTATGTGATGGCAGCTAGACCTGTGGACCTCTGACCCCAGCATTCTTTACCACCTAAAATACTGGCCATTTGATAAATACATTTCATTATTAGACAATGTTTCAGTGACACATAAAACTAATGGAGAAAAATGATTTCATAAATACTTAATGTGACTCTGAAAGCTGGTTCTCCTTATCTAACATACAGTGATATCTATGTTCGCTTGCTGCTGAGTTCATACATGAACCAAAGGGTACAATAAACCAGACACTATGACAATGAGGAGAATGTTAACACTTCATAAAACAAAGCTGAACACAGTGGAACTGTGAGTGTATGATTTATACAATCAAACAACTGGGGTTTATTTGATCAGCAAGCCACCATTTGGACCGCTCTGTAAAAGAGACGATGACTTGAATATGACTTGACATTACCATCAATATAAACAAATCCGGACTGTCAAAAAGCGAGTCTTTCCTATATAGAAGTGTTGTGGCACCACTGCAATGTTTGGAAATTAGAACGGATGCTTAATGTTTAGGCTTAGACAGGCTTCACTGCACTCGAGACATTCTGTACGTGAGATTAGTGGCACAGGCCAATTGCTTTTCATGCTTCAAACTTTGTGCAGATGTAGCTATTATAACTGACAACAGAGTTTAAAGTCAAAGGGTCAGTAAACTCAAATAAGTCTATGAGATCCCCTGCAGTCCTATTCTATCAGTAGTAATATGCAACCTGTTTTTAAGTAAATACAATTATATCTGCCTTTAAAGATCTAGCATAAGAAACATTATTATAATGAAATATACAAAGGTATGATTTCAGATTCTGCTTTCTTTTATGCACTGGCACATTGCCAGGCTCACGTAGGAATAGTCCCCAGTAAGGGTTTTGAGTTTAATAACAAATGTGTGATTCTCCAGTTTCTCACCTCTAGAGGAATGGAAATGCTTGCTCGGGGTTGTAAAGCCGCGTGTGCCCTGAGCGTTGATTGCAGCAACTCGGAACTGGTACCATCTGTTTGGCCTTATGTCTTTCAGGTGACTGTGATCCTCTGTTGTCTGGGGGTTTCAAGAAAGGGAAATTAAGAGTAATTGTCAGCTAACGTTTTCAATGCACCGCTACATAAACTCTAATGCCACATATACAGTGATAAGAAACATGCAAGCATATGGAGGACTAACATAGATCTCACCAAAACTGGCAGACGAGATAGGAGTGTTCAATCAAAAACAGGGCACTTTATACCTTATAAAAGTTAATAAACTCCAGGTGATTTTTGTTGTGATGTTAACACAGTGTGGAGGCTGCTTTAGATATGAGTAAATATTCAAACTACATTAAAAAAAAAACTTTTCCTTTATCTTTTTAGATTTGTGCATGTATTATTAGTGGTTATTATTGCAATTACTCAGATATTGTGTTTTTATATTTAGTTTTTGCTAAGTCTGTGTTAAGAGCTTTGACTTAGAACTCAGGAGCTGACCTTCAGTTGCCTGCCTGCCATAGACATATGTAATGCAGGCTAGACCACATAAGGTGTGTTTATATTCGTAAGTGCCAGCACCATCTAGAGTGCAACAGTGTATTACCAGCAAAACTAAAGACAACGGGATTGCGCAGACTCTTCTATAAAGACACATTGGCTGATCTAGCTTTTACACATATCTGTGAAAGACAATGATATCTCACGAGTAGCTTTAAAACACAGACTTAAAGCAGACTTATCATTTTTTTAAAAACCAGTAATTGTAGTAAGAACAAGTAAAAGGTAAAGGAAGAGTGAAAAAAAGAAGAAAATAAAATTTGAAGCTATTTTATTGAATGTATTTATTTATTTGAATTAGAATGTAGTGCTAAGGTCCCTGGATACAGTCAGGCACATACTGAGAATTCTTTAATACTGCCGTGTCTTCATGCACATTATCACAGGTAAGAAACTTCAGAAGCACTTTCTTTCTCTCTAACAAACCACTTCGCCAATTTAAAACAGCAGCTGGATACAGTTTCTGGTCAGCATGGGGTCATTTGAAGAAGTCTTGGTGGGCTGCTTTGTTGAGCCTGAAGTGATAACTGAATTAGCAGACTGTCAAACTTCCACACTTTAGGCTGTAGCCTTGATGGTGTCAAACATTATCAGTAAAAGACAAGGGGTTAATCTGAACGCAATATTTGAGTACAGAAACAGGTGTTCAAATACCAAATTATAAATTTGAATCTCACAACATATATATTGGGGGGTGTTTTAATGATCTAAATATTAAGGACCTTATCATTTCTTATTAGTATGTGGATGTAAGGAAAGGGTCTGTTTGGCAGCTGAGAGAAAGAAACAAGTTGCAGGTTCCATATTGTTAATACTGACTGAGTATAGTTACCTGTAATGAGTAGTTGAACTAACTGAAGTCTCAATTTCAGAATCCACCAAACGATTCTAGATTTCTGGAAGCCAACTTCTTTAATAACCTTAATTGTTACCTTTTACGCATGTATGGTTCTTTCTCGGATATACTTGTCTGAAAGCCAGCGTACTGCGATTGTATTACCACTAATTGATTATGAGGCAGAAACAACTGCAATCATGCACAGTTGCTTTTGATTGCTTCCAGAGCTTGTAGTAATCAAGCCTGGCTTCATTGTAAAGAATAAATCACTGCTTTTCACTGAATGAGACCTGCAAGAGAGCAAGCTAATTGAGTCATGGGGGTGGCCTTGGTCTAACATTAAATCTGCCGCGGCCTGACAATGTTCAATTTCACACTAAAATTTAACTCCCTGGTGTCAGTTAACGACTAAGTTATTCTGCAGTTTAGTCTCCTGTGGACCCTGTTGCCTGTCTACTGCATTTATAGTCACCACCGGTAGTTGTAAGGATGCACTTCCACAAACCCTGATTGCTGGTATATCAATAGCTCGTGTTATACTAACTGTAGTAAGAGGTTACAAATTCAATCTTCAAGCTGTTATAGATCAGAAAGGAAAACAGAAATTAAAATTGTATTTTAAAAATTGTATTCTGCAGCTGACAAACATCTTTTTTTCTGCCAGTATATTGCAGTTGTGTTCTACAAAGGGTTTAGTCCTGTGTTTTATAAAACACATTAGTTTAAATTATGGAAACTGTTCAATTGTTCAATTACTCACAAAACTGTAAAACAAATGTAATGTTACATGTAAACTGATTTTAACAGGTATATATATATATATATATATATATATATATATATATATATATATATATATATATATATAGTTACATAGCGAAACAGTGTGGGAGCACTATAAATATATTCATTTATTTTACCATAGCTGTTGTCTGCCATTCTGTTGACTCATCTTCACTGGGGTGTATGCCGTAATTCCATCTTTTTTGCAGGACATAAAACACGGGTTCAACAGAAACGTTGAACTTTGACATCCAGGAGACTTCCACAACCCCACTCTCATCTTCGAGGAAGGCCAAGTCTTTCCTGGGTTTTAATGGGACTCCTGAAAAAGCAAAACTTGAATCTTAAAAATCACTATAAATGCTGTTGCATGTTGGAGTGAGGGAAGTCGACTGGAAAGTGATGTGTTTATGAGGCTGTGTGGTCCAGTGGTTAAAGAAAAGGGTTTGTAACCAGGAGGTCCCCGGTTCAAATCCCACCTCAGCCACTGACTCATTGTGTGACCCTGAGCAAGTCACTTAATCTCCTTGTGCTCCGTCTTTCGGGTGAGACGTAATTGTAAGTGACTCTGCAGCTGATGCATAGTTCACACACCCTAGTCTCTGTAAGTCACCTTGGATAAAGGCGTCTGCTAAATAAACTAATAATAATAATAATGAGGAAAACAGGGCAATGAATGCCCTTGGGTGATAGAACAGCCTCTGCCTACACAAGTGGGCCAGTTGGTGGGCTGGGTTGGTCTTTTTAGTACAAGTGTAATAATATATAACTTGATTTTGGTCATTCTTGCCACTTAATACATTTTATATATATGTATTGTCCTTGCTCATACACATACCTTTGAAGAGGTTGGCTGGGGTTTGGCAGGTGTACCCGCAGCCATTTGAACAGCACTTCTTGAAACCAGGGCACTCACGGTCGGCACTACAGCTCAGCACACAGGCAGCTGCAAACCCGGAGGCCTTCTGAGGCGGAGGGCAGTCCCCCTGCTTCAGATTCAGGATAGACTTCAGGAACTCCGAGCTTGTCACACATTCATGGTGCTTCTGAGGAAAACAAGTTTGAAAATATTCAGGGCATTCAAAAACACTTCTTGCTGTCAATAGTAGCACTGCCTTGGAAATCTGGGCTAAGCCTTCTTAACAGGGGGAGGGGGAGTGGAAGGGATTAATCAACTATTATAGAACCAAGCTTTTGCCATTGTCCAGTGACTTGAACACTTGATTAAAGAGTAACTATAGTTAAGTTGCTTTGACTATAGGTTCAGGAGTGACAGATCACTAAATGGCACTTCAGCTAATCTAGCCTATGCTACATATATCTATGGCAGACAACTAGAACTGAAGAGCAGTTTCAGATGACTGCACATTAACACAGACATTATATTCAAAATAATTGGAATTTGAACCTCATAAAAATGTAAGCGGACAGTAAATATTTGAAGATGCTCTCTAAATTAACCATCCTTAAGTTCTAATAGACTGGACACAAAGTTATGTGCATTTATTGGTTCAATTTACATCCACCAGAAAGCAAAGTGATGTTACATAATGCTATTTGTGTAATTCCAAGTTTAATGTATTCTAAATGTTTAACAATGATCATAAAGCCCACAGCTTGAGCATTAACAATCCCTGTTCCTAAGAGCAATCTCCTAAAGGACAGCTTAGTTACCCTATGAAGCATCCAGCAGTAAAACAGAAGAGGCACCCCCAGCAGGTGGTGAGAGACGTTTAATTTACAAAGTGCCATCGCACATTCCAGTGTACTGTAATATAGACGGATTGCAATATCACTTTACCAAATGCGCAATGGAATGGCGGTAACAGCATCAATAATTCAAACCACACAGTCACACTGTTCTCTAATAACAAAGACACATTGACAACGCAGAAGCAAACTATAATACATACATGAAAAAAGTCAATCTATTCTTGAAGATTAATAGACTGAAGCGAACATTTCACAATGTAATATCTTATTGGTACTTAAAAGCTACCATGTCCGTCCCACAGATTTTATAATATAATTAGGGCTTCTGGTTTTCAATGTTTATTTATTCTCTTTCTCTGTGTCCATTTACATTTTCTTTTTTGAAAAATCTGTGTTTATCAGGGCTTTTATTACACCGTACAAAAAGTGATTTGACCGGTTCTTTCTGGTTTTGCCCAAAAGTATCCTTGGAATTTAGAGTTCTGATGTGTTCCAGAATGCGGAGACAGGTTCAAACAAAAGTAACAGCACATATGGGACTCATAGTGCTCGCAGTACCTGTATTGAACAAAATACAGTAACTGTACCATGAACTGGGTTTGGGGGTGAAGTAGTAGACTCCAGTATTTTTTTTTTTTAGGGATGTTTTATTGCTGTTTCCCAGTTAAACCCTAAAACCACAAACTTAATAAAAATACCTGTTGTATATTTACAACGTTGATTTGTTTAGGCTTCTGTCCACTCCAAAGTGTACTTGGCTTCAAACTTTACATTATTTTGATAGAACAGAATGACTTTGTCTTGTCAGCACAGGACTACACTGCTTAGATATCCTACTAATAACAGTTTAATTCAAAAGTGTAAACTACGGGTCCTCTGTCCAAGAGCAGTTTTGTCAGAATAATGCATTTCTTATTCCTGTGGAAGGTCTTCATCTAACAAGCTAAAAAGGGTTTTCTAGGAGGGGAGTCTACAAAAAAAAGGATAAAAGACTGAATCATTTCACTTGAAAGAGAACACTTTGTTTAAAAATAATTTGAAACATGGTAAAATGGCAGGCTTCTCCTAATCATTGTGTAATTTTCATCAGGATAGAACTGAATTGTCAAGGCATATATATATTTTTCTCTTCTTTGTAACCATGCCTTCAAGTGTGGTGTAACAATCAGTCAGTTATTAGGTACAAGTTGTTTCATTTATCGACATATATGCACAGACCGCTTTCAAAGCAGAAAATGTGGTTCCAGCTCAATGTAAACGGTTTGTGTTACTTACCTCACATGTTTTGTTGGACAGAGTTCTCCTGGTTTCCCATATTTCTTTGCATGGTTGTAAGCACTATAAACAGACAAGATTCACAGGTTAGCAGCAGCTTGTTAACCGTGGTATAAAGTTTTTATACTTTACATGCACAGTACTCTACCGCAGTTAATTGTGATTTAGCATACTTGTTTGTGATTTACCATGACAGCCAATTGTTTAACATGCTTTCCTTATGCTTCTGCCATGGTATACTGCAGTATTTGTTTTTACATAAGGGATAAGATGTACTGAATAACAAATGTCCTGAGTGATTTGGGGCAAACTCTTAAGCATCCAGTTCAGTTATACTGGGTTAATAAGAATCACCCTGGAATGCTTTGTTGAGTTTTGAAATGCAAGCAGAAGCAGGTGTCATTATAAAAAATAAAAAAAAGTCACCAAAATGTACATTCACAGAATTTAGAATAATTTCTGGTAACATATTTTCCTTAAAGAAAATCCTATTCAGTCTGCTGAGAAAGATGTGGTTTTCATATTTTTGTATTTTGTATTTTAATTTAGGATGGCTGTTAGGTCATGGTTCTTAAAGGGTTAAGGTATTACAAAAAAAACCCCTCTAAACCTTTATTCACTTTCAAACTTCATTCTCATGGTATTTGTTCTTAATTTTTGTGGCAAAGGCAACCTTACATGGTATACTTGACCTCAAAAATCAAAAGAAACATATTTTGGCATGCAAACGTGGCTCAAGAGTTATCCGATGGACAGCCCTGCTGTATACCAACACTTATTCATGTGATCAGACCACACAACTAAACTTAACCATTCCCATTACAATATACAAATAAATAATGTTATTTTTCCTGAAGCTTTGCTCATAAATACAACTTTTTTAAATGTATACTTGCCGACATTAAAAGTAGTTCATTTGTGTTTAAAAATTACTCATCCAGCTTAAACTCGCAAAGGAAGTAATGTATCATGCTGTGGTTTCACTTAACAGTGGGCTCTGGAAGTGAATAACTGCACTTGAACATGCTCATTGCAACTATAATTAGAGCGCTCTCGTGCGTCTCCTTTCTCAATGCAATACATCTTCGTCACTCGGCTTTGGGCTAATTCATCAAATGTGTCTTTTCACAGCATGGCTCTTCACCCCCATCAGCGAATGTACATTTGTACGATTCTTTTAAATGTGTTTGAGAATATGAAGACATCTGTTGTGTGTTACCTAAATGATCATCCAGCCATCTGTTGCCTTCCATGTACATGAGAATTAATTACTTTTTAAAAAGAACACCAGGCAGTATTAAAGGGATACTTAACTGTTTAATATCATGTTATGTGTGCTTTGTATAAAAGGCCCAAATTAACTAATTCTGGGGACAATGTAAATATGTTTTTCAACAACTATTTTGTTTCCACATTTCTATTTAGGCTTACCAATTCTATAAATAGTCTTTTTTTATTTCAAGCGTATCTGTGTAATTAAAATCGATCCCACTAATGAACCAAATTATAGCCAGAAGAGTTTGATAATAATTCCTTTCTAATTGTGCCAACATGAATGTTTCCAGAATGCTGAACAGGAACTCTCTCAATCTCTATTACATGCTGTTACAGCTTCTCTCAGATACACATGGTCAATATGTTTGAAATGAAACCAAAAAGTTACAGGAATGCTCAAGGTAAAGTTAATGAATATCACAAAACCCTCAATAACCTTGTTTCAGTAAAGTCCGATTTTTTTATTTTCATCTAAACACTTCCTACAGGTATGAACGTACGTTTAATGTTAATATGATCTGTTCAACTGCAGCTGAATGAGAAGTGTGATGAGGAGATAAAACTCAGCCAATACTCTATTCCCCCAGAAAAAGAGTGCAGTTTTTCATGATGTAAAGAATGCTCTGGTATAACCAAATGTAGATACCAAAGAAATTAAACAGTGATTAAACTAGCAGGCCATAACCCTTGTGCAATGCAGTGTCTTTTGTCAAGTTTTCATTATAAACAATAGCATTGTGGACAGACAAAATGGTGTTTACATTTTTCTTTTCTACCAACGACTGATATATTAATAATTACTGCCGAGAAACACCTGCTGGTGTAGCTCCCACCATCACCAATGGATGATACTTATGAGTAATCTCTTAATTTATCATGGTAGCTCTCCGGTTAAAGGTCATGTATTGCTCATGCCTTATTACTAGCTCAAAAAGTATGTTTTTAGATGCATCTATGAACCTGAAGTGTAAAAAAAGAGAAAATGACACATGCCTTTTAAAGGGGTTAGAAACATTTACACAGTATGTACAAATGGAAGAATCCTCCATATATCATCAGATTAATATTCTCAGTAACCTGTGCTAAAGAATGTCCTTACAAAGTTTAATTAATGTGACCGTGTAAGTTTGTAAATACAGACAAATATCTCTAAAATCAAGGGTGGCCAATCACAGTTCTGAGGGGTCATTCCACTCCAGGTTTAACAGGTCAAATGAAATAATTTACTAATTTAGAACAGGGGTTGGAACAAAGACCAAGAGTGGTAGGACCACCCCTGCCCGAGATTGTGTTTCTCTTAATAAATTAAAAGTATGTCCTAACTAACTTTCATCACAGCTGGATAAGCAGCTCTCTGGATATAGAAGTATGGGCGACTCCACTATATGCCTGTAGCAGGGGATAATACATTACTATGAACAGTTTATCCTGGCTGTTTTGGTACAAGATCATCTACTCAAGCACACTTGATTAAAGTGCTTACAAGAAAACATACATAAGCAATACGTGAGAAACAGTAATAACAGAGAACAACAAATCATTTTGTGCAGCCCACCTTTCTTACACGGTCAAGTTACATGAGCATAATTGTGCAAAACCTTTTTTTCCATGCATACTGCAGGTGAATCACAGTTCAACACTTTTAAAGTACCGGTAAGAAGAATGATGTCATTGTAAATCTGACTGCTGACATCTCGAATGATCCAGCACTCTCTCCATTGGTGTTTGTGATGTAGTCAAGGCCAGGCCAGACCAGGATACACATTTTCTATCTAATCAGTGATGACAGATTTTTTAAGCCACCTTTAAGTCACCACTTCAAAAGGTGGCAAAAGAGCTACCACATGTCTGCGGGCTATCAATGTGACAACACTTTCTTGGACCAGACTAGAACTAAATGGAAAAATTGCTGCTATAAATCCATACCATACTGCAAACAAAGACGGGCCCATAAATCTCCATAACTGACCAAAAGAAAACAACCCCTATCTTTAAAATTAGGTGTTAAGATTTTTTTTTTCCTACCAACTTTGATAAAGGTTATCCGTGGCTAATTTTGAGAGATATATACATACCAGACATGCAATTATGTGTATAGTTTATGATCTTATTTTTATTGCAACTGACATCTGACACGCCGGGTGTTGGACCAAAATTAGAAACAGTAAAATATGTAGCACACACTTTTATGTAAACGTGACCTAACCGGACATACTGTAGCAGAAGGAATAAAACCCCAGATCTTAGGAACAAATATCTCCTGAAACTGAAATGCTGATCACTCAAAAGAGCCTTTCTTTTTCTAAGCTTGTTCAGCACAGTTCATGTGGGAATGCCCATGCATGCGTAAAAAGGAAAGTTAACCCCTTTTCACTTCATTATCTTTAACCACTGCTGTATAACACACAACCAAACGACCAGCAATCAAGGCAATTACATATTTTTCTTTTAGTAAGCCTTAAACTAAAGTCAACCTGGGAGCACGATTGTGACATTAATGAGTGGAGATGGATAAGAACGTGAAGTTCTTGAAATGGAATAAGCAATAAGCATCACAAGAAAAAACATGTTGACTACTCTCCACAAGTACAGTATTGGGACAAATGAATACATGCAGAACACCTGGGGATAGCATCTATAACCCCATTCAGACCACCCCAGAAAATGAGTTTCTGTAATGTTGACTGCCAAGACTGCTACATGATTAAACACGATAAATATCTTGGCAGTCACCCTTGCAGAAAGACATTTTTATAAGCACCGCCTCCACAGTTTGGTAAAATGTCTTGGCTTGCCCAGGACTTAATGGCAGGGGGTGTTCAGGTCAGAATTGAAGTGCGTTTCCAAAGCTGTGAGGGGACGTATTTTAAATTCACATGGCAGTATAATACAGTCTGAAAGTGGCCAACAGAACTCAACAGGCCAACCCTTTCTTTCAGTCTGGGAGGTCTGTTCTAGCTGCTCGTAAAAAGGTGACCTGTTGTTCTGAACATTATGTCATTTTATTTGACCAGTCTAGACATTTTATATAACAAGCAACTTAGAGTTATTGGTAAATTAAGTCCTACAGCATATTCAATTTTTGTATTAAAGCTTATTTAGAAACAAGCGAAAAGAAACAAGTAAAATTCTCTGACGGAACGTTTCGACGTCTTTATC
Source organism: Acipenser oxyrinchus oxyrinchus (assembly GCA_030684275.1). Classification (NCBI taxonomy): domain Eukaryota; kingdom Metazoa; phylum Chordata; class Actinopteri; order Acipenseriformes; family Acipenseridae; genus Acipenser; species Acipenser oxyrinchus. The sequence goes on from CM060262.1 coordinate 12,017,401, forward strand.
ACAGAGTTCATGAAGTGTTATAAAACTACAGGAGTCTGTTTCAATGTTATTTGTGGAGGCTTCAATATCCTCAGTTTCACTGAGGTACATCATTTGCCACTCTTATTGCTTCAGCGCCCTACTGCTTTTATCTGATCCTTCACAGTCGTCCCTTTCCCACACTTCACTCAAGCACAGACTCCCTGCCGTTGCTTGTGTTTGGAGCAAGGTGGTGCCAGCCAGTCAGCACAATTTACACACAGGATATTATAGTCTTCTGTTAAGCGACGCACTTTCATGTGATTGATAGACTGCAAAATATGGACAGCAGCATGGGATGGCTCCCATGTGACTTCTTACAGAAGTTGGAAACAAGCCCCAAAGGACATGCCGACCAAAACTTTGATCTGGTTAGTCACTTTTACCATCATTGGAAAAGATGAATTTTCAGCAGCTCGGCACATTAGACTATAAATCATGCCAATGAAAAATATTCAATAAAGTTGAATAAAGCTTATTAGTCCAAAATAATATATATATATATATATATATATATATATATATATATATATATATATATATATATATATATATATATATATATATATTTATATTACATTAAACCAACGGTATTAATGTGTAATATATCAGTTGGCTTATGTCTATTTAATAGCATTTATTTTAAAAGCTAGTTAACTAAGCAATTTCACAACAATGTGACATATTACAATATATATGCATTTTTGGATACACTTCAAAATACAGGTAAAACAGCTATGTTGTTACAATTTATTTACTACACACACTTACATAATTCTGTGATTGTGATGATGTACATTAACAACACAAATTTAGCGTTTAAGTTATTTTCTAACCATGTTGTTGTATGTACAGTATAGCATAGCTATTATGTAGTTAATATACCTGTATTTTGAAATGTATGTCATATTTTATACTATACCAAATACAAATCCATGTTATATAAATACTGTAAGCAATAATACCCAATAAATAGCTCATCACCAGTAATTATGAACTGGCTTAGTAGGTAATGGAAAATATTTTCCCTAGGATTAAAGTACAATGATGGTACAATGAACAAAAACTATGATAACTGTGTGCAATTATTTAATGACAGGCAATGCTGCAAAAAATGGCAAAAACCATCACTTATCTTTGTCACAGTTGCTGATTGTCTTGTTATTTGGTATAATTGAAAAGCTGCATTCAGGGTGGAGGCACCATAATTAAAATGCTGCACTCGGGCGTGACATATTTTGTTTCAATTAATTCAAGAACCGTAGACATTCTGAATTATAGACGCAGTGACTCTCAATCAAACTAAATTTTACACTAAAATAGAACCCCTTCCTCTGTTTACTAAACCATTCCATGGTGTAGCCTCTTGTGTACTCTACTTTATCATAAAGCATACTGTTAACAGACCAGATTACATACAGTGTTTCTCAAAAGTATTCACCCCCCCTTGGACTTTTCCACATTTTATTGTGTTACAACGTGGAATCAAAATGGATTTAATTAGGAGTTTTTGCCACTGATCAACACAAAATGTCAAAGTGAAAAATAAAATCTACAAATTGTTATAAATTTATTAGAAATACAAAACAGAAAATAATTGATTGCATAAGTATTCACCCCCTTGAGTCAATATTTGGTAGAGGCACCTTTGGCAGCAATTACAGCCATGAGTCTATTTGGATAAGTCTCTACCAGCTTTGCACATCTGGACACTGCCCATTCTTCTTTGCAAAATTGCTCAAGATCCGTCAAGTTGGATGGGGACCTTTGGTGAACAGCAATTTTCAACTCTTTCCACATATTCTCAATTGGATTGAGGTCCGGGCTTTGACTGGGCCACTCCAGGACATTGACCTTTTTGTTTTTAAGCCACTCCAGTGTGGCTTTGGCTGTATGTTTGGGGTCATTGTCCTGCTGGAAGATGAATCTTCTCCCAAGTCCCAGGTCTCTGCAGACTTCAGCAGGTTTTCCTCCAGGATTTCTCTGTACTTTGCTGCATCTATTTTGCCCTCTATCTTCACGAGCTTTCCAGGCCCTGACGCAGAGAAGCATCCCCATAGCATGATGCTGCCACCACCATGCTTCACGGTAGGGATGGTGTTCTCAGGATGGTGTGCAGTGTTAGGCTTGCGCCAAACATAGACTTAGCGATGAGGCCAAAAAGCTCTATTTTGGTCTCATCGAACCATAGAATCTTCTTCCACTTGGTCTCGGGAGACTTCCACATGCCTTCTGGCAATCTCTAGCCGAGATCTGATGTGAGTTTTTTTCAACAATGACTTTCTTTTTGCCACTCTCCCATAAAGGCCAGTTTTGTGAAGCACCTGGGCTATTGTTGCTGTATGTACAGTGTCTCCCAGCTCAGCCGTGGAAGACTGTAACTCCTTCAAGTTACCATAGGCCTCTTGGTGGCCTCCCTGACTGGTGCCCTTCTCGCCCGGATACTCAGTTTTTGAGGACGGCCTGTTCTAGACAGATTCACAGTTGTACTGTGCTCTGGGGGATATTCAATGCCTTGGAAATGTTCTTATATCCTACCCCTGATTGGTGCTTTTAATGAACCTTATTCCGGATTTGCTTTGAATGTTCCTTTGTCTTCATGATGCAGTTTTTGTTAGGAAATGTACTAACCAACTTTGGGACCTCCCAGAGACAGGTGAATTTAACCTGAAATCATGTGAAACACCTTAATTGCACACAGGTGGACTCCATTCAACTAATTATGTGACTTCTAAAGATAATTGGTTGCACCAGAGCTTATTTAGGTGTGTCATAGCAAAGAGGGTGAATACTTATGCAATCAATTATTTTCTGTTTTATATTTGTAATTAATTTAGAACAATTTGTAGATTTTATTTTTTACTTTGACATTATGGACTTTTTTGTGTTGATCAGTGGCAAAAACTCCTAATTAAATCCATTTTGATTCCATGTTGTAACACAATAAAATGTGGAAAAGTCCAAGGGGGGGTGAATACTTTTGAGAGCCACTGTAGTTGTCAGGACATACTATCCTCCCCATTTGAACCATGTTTGATACTCTGTTACCCTGTGGAACAAATAGACATGCTATTGCTACTACAACAGTAGTTCATGAAGATTTACATCTTCAAAGTCTATGGGTTTATATAGTAACAACCTTCTTGAATATATACAAAACAAATGAGTATATCACAACATATTTGCTAGATTAACTGTATTCTAAAAACAGAGGAGATACTGATAAACCATTATCTCACATTAGGCAATAGATGTACTGTATGGATCATTCTGAGCTACATAGAAGACTACGCGGTGATCTGATTCAAGCATTCAAAATTCTAAAAGGTATTGATAATGTCGACCCAGGGGACTTTTTCGACCTGAAAAAAGAAACAAGGACCAGGGGTCACAAATGGAGATTAGATAAATGGTCATGTAATAGGCTTCAGTGCAGGATTTAGATATTTATCAATTGGCAGGCATATAAAAAGCTGTTCTTACACCCCTGCTGTGTCACAGGTTGTACTGGCATAGCATCCAGACTTACATTCAAAACATTTTTTATCAAGGCAATATGGATCAAAAAAAGATAAAAGCCTCCCTTCCATAACATAAAAACCCATTGCAGATGGACTCTGCTGAAAGAACTGAACTATTCCTATCAAACCGTATAATACATCTGTCTCTGCTTCCTGCCTCTGAGACTTAATGTGTTAGCTCAGCAAAATTTATGACAGGTTAACGCTTTTGCAGACAGTAACACTGACATTCTAGACACTGTGCTTAGGTCTCTTTTCTGTTGCTTGGTTTTGTACCTTGGGTGAGAAAAGCACATTAATCATGCAATGTATATGATTCTTTCGCTGGTAATTTCATTCAGATGTGCTATCATTCTCAAATACAAGCGAGGGTAAATATAGCGCACACCATTTTTTACAGTGACTCAAAATGCTTTGCAGTAAATCTTCATTTAGCTACAGGGAAAGTCTTCACTTTGTAGGGGTTCTCTCAACATATTCACCCCTTTTTTCAAACCAAACTGTTCTAACTAAATGGGGAAAACCATTTCAATGCATTAAGTTACTTGCAATTTGAACGTGCAGGGTAATAAATATATTGTATTCCACAAAAAAAAAAAAAAAAAAACTGATTCAGAACTAGAATTAAAACCACATAATTGACCAACATCCACTGTAAAGATGTTAGTTTTACATACACACAGACACATGTCAGTTTATACTCCCATATTGATCCTCTCATTAATTTGTGCTGTATGTCCAGACCAAGTTTCATCCTAATCATAATTGAATAAGTGTGACATACAGGTGGACAGCGAGGTGGGGTGCCTCCATTCTCAGTTTTGTTGCATTTACAGCAGGGGACAATAATAATGTAACCCAAATTCAGCATTTTGGTCAAACTTGCATCTTCATAATTGAACAGTTTTTCAAGGAGAAACTGCAGAAATGCCAATATGGTATTTTACTTCAATGAACCAGTCACCGTATCAACAGTTTAATTCGGTGACTGGTTCATTGATACTGTAAACACAAATGCTCTGTGTAAGGATTTTTGACACTTTCAATTCAGGGGCAATTCAAATACCCCATTCAATACCCCATTCCCTTATTTAAAATTCGAAATGAACTGTCCAGACTCTCACTGTTAGCAGCTGTTAGCGCAGTCTATCTTTAGCCCAAGAACTGTAGAATACACATTTTATTGGGGAAAACATCTACACATTTTTAAATAAACCTGTCCCGTCAGAACTACACATAACTTTGTGACACAAGTCCCTGCTACATCTTTCAAACAGGACCCCGCTTTGACTCCTTCCTTTTGGACACTCAGCACATCACCTCTTAAAGTAACGTCCGAGGCACACACAAAGAGATTTGTTTCAGCTGTCAAATTTCCCATCGACACTTTGGACCATTCACACCGTCCGATGCAGCCTGGGGGGTGACGGTAACGTTTCTGCAGTGCAACTGAAAAAACAGCAGGCTGTTTCACACCATTGGGTCCACTCTATCTCCTAACCCATCCATCACCTTTGGGGTATTTTTAAGGAAGGCAGCATTGTGTTCAAAGTCTCATTAGGCCCCTCAGTACCTGTCATCTATGTGTCTAATTTAGATCCTTTTAATTAGATTTGCTATGTCACAGTCAGACGCAAAGTTTAAATCAAGCAGTGTAACCTACACTAAACAGCCTGCTTAACCAAGGAGAGAAGCAGCTACAATTGTCCAAGTTTCACAGTAATTCTAAATGCTAAAACCTCCAAGAAGATGAGCACCTGGGAAGGCAGGGTTAACCTTGGTTAACCATGGTGTCGTCTTGAGAGTCACTTGTGTGATCATCACTGTTCCTGGAAGTCATGCTCAGGTACTGCATTTCTACATATATTGAAATAGCGTTTTGACCTCTGTTTCTCTCCTACATTTGTTAGTCTTACAGCACTTTTAGAAAGTGCCAGCTAACCAAACAAACTGAGTATTTGGCATGTATATGGTGCTATTATTAAATACACGCACACAGTTAATCTAGTGTTTGTTATTTGGTATTTTTATAAGGGTAGCAGCGAGTTAATTCAGTTCTAAGTGTAGGTGGCACAATATCTTTTTAAAATCTGATATCTGTCACTAATTCACTCTGGGCTAGATTCTCAAAGCTGACTACTCCAAAATGTCATTGGCACAATACTTCTAGATAGTAAAAACACACCCAATAAAGTTACCAAATCAGAAATAAACAACTCAGACATTTCATTTAGGGTCTTGAGTAACTTTTATGACAGTTTTTTGTCTTGTCCTTAGTATATACTGTAAGAGCAAAGCAAATGGCACCCAAAAACATTGTGATTAATAAAATATATATATTGAGACTAGAGATGGTTTACATCTGTTGTATCCGTAGCTAAAAAGCTACACTATTTTGCTATAAACACCTGTATCGCATTAGTAACACAGCATGAACAATGTTTCTACTGGAAATCAAAGTGTAAGGAAGTTTATTTTTCTTTAATCAATAACACACCTTGGTTCCAATATGTTGGGAGTTAACTTTAGCCCATAAATTTGTTTTCTAAAAACATACATTTTCTAGAGGGTTAGATTAAAGGGCCTAACAAAGTACATGTCTGGAGGGTTATACTTTAAACATTTTTATTGTACTTCATGTAGACAAATCAAAGGAAGGGTCCAGCTTTCTGATTTAGTATGCTGTCATGCAAATTTTCATGGAACGAAAATTCACCATGAAAGAAACCATATGTGAAGCAGTATCCCTCAATTTCAGAACAGCGTTTCAAAATTCTGTGAACATCAAGCGAAACTCAACTTCATACATACCCAAACCAAACAGCAGTTTATACACATGGGAAAACACAAAGCTGTTTACCAAATAGGTTAAAACAATTTATCTTAACCATTTCAAGAGACTGTCAGAAACCTTATACTTTAATGCAATAATTTATTTTCATCACTGATACTGTCTAACTGCATTTTCATTGTACACTCATGGTACTGAATGTAACTGCACTGAAAATACCTAGTCCAAAAAGCAACACATGTATCAATATTAAAACACATTTTAGGTAAATATGTTCTGCTTTAAAACAAGCTAATTTTATCATATTATTGTGAATATATACATACATACAGTTATAGTCAAAAGCGTACACACCCCAATGGAAATTTATAATTTCTAGAAATTTCTTGAAAACAAAGAATTACAGGAAAAATCTTTTGTAGCAAAAGTTTTGCCTTCGTGGATGAGGAAAAAAGTTACAAGAAATAGATGTCTACATTATTTATTTCAGCATTTTTTTTTTTTGCAAAACTCTAAAATTGCTAATTCAAAAGTATTCATATCCTGACAATGAAAATGTAATTACTAGCTAGTTGAGGCACTGTGGCAAAGTGGTTAACAGCGTGCAGGTGCAGGAATGCAGCAGTGATCAATGAAAAGACAGACAATGATAATCTAGGTGCAATTATATTTTATTTGTAAATCCAATGGTCTGATGACACACATACAGCAAACACTAACAATGAGAACAGGCAATACAGCGGCATGTATTGCTCTGTTTAAATCGACACGTTGGTCCCGAAATAATAACAGTCCTGTTCCTAAACACCCACACGTAACACTAAACACAAACACAAGTCCACAGTGAGTACACAACAAACAAAACACTCATGATTACAATACAGGTCTCCTTTGCTACGTCCCCTTTTGTACCGTCAATCATGACCCCTTGGTTAACTAGTGCAACCGCTCCTCCAATCCGTGGCTGCCACATCGTTTCCCTTCCGGGTTGATGATTTAGTGTATCGTAGCTCCGCCCCCTTTCTAGATGACCGACTTCTTTCTAACCTTGGGAATAAATTGTCTGGCCATCCAGTCCAGGACACTCTGTTCCCTTTACACCGCGCCCTCACAGGTCAGGAGAGAGCTTTATCACCAAGAATCATTCTGACTCTGTCACATATCCCACCGCTTAGAGTGGAGCCGAAGGAACACTCGGCTGAATCTACCTTTCCCATTACTGCCCCCTCCCGGGAAAAATAATCCACATTTTGGTGTTCTTTCTCTACACGGTGAATCATATGATACATGAAGGGCTGCAATGCCAGATACCACCGAGTTATCCGGGCATTGCTGTCCTTCATTGAGTGGGGCATGGTCTGTGACGAGATCAAATGAATGTCCCAGCAGGTAATATCGTAGAGTGAGAAGCCCATTTAATGGCCAAACACTCCTTTTCGACCACGTTGTAATTGTGCTTCTAGGAGAGCATCTTTTTGCTGAGGTACAGTATCGGGTGTTCTACTCTGTCTACCTTTTGGGACAAAACCGCACCCAAACCAACATCTGACGCATCGGTGTGGAGGATGAATCTCTTGGTGAAATCTGGTGTGATGAGAGTGGGGGCCTGGCAGAGTTTCGCACATTTTCTCAAGTTAGCTGTCAGCTGGGCTAGCCAAATGCTCTCGCCAGGTGGAGCTGTAAATAGCCACATCATCAATATATGCTGCTGCATATTCACGATGTGGGCGTAAGACCTGGTCCATCAGTCTCCAAAAGGCAGCAGGCGCACCATGTAGCCCATACGGCATGGTTGTGAAATGGAACAGTCCTTCAGGAGTTGAAAATGTGGATTTCTCTCTAGAATGGTGGGATAAGTGGATCTGCCAGTATCCCTTTATCAGGTCCAGAGTGGAGATAAACCTAGCCGTTCCCAGTCTATCGAGAAGCTTGTTGACCCGAGGCATGGGGTAGGCGTCGAACTTGGAAATAGCGTTTACCTTATGGAAATCAACATAGAAGTGGTTGGCGCTGTCCTTTTTTGCCACTATCAGAATTGGACTGCACCACTCATTCTTGGAAGACTCAATCACCCCAAGTTCGAGCATCGCCCATACCTCTTTGCTAACGCCACTTCGTCGACTTTCTGGGATCCGGTAAGGTCTTTCTCGCACCATGAAACCTGGGGGAGAGATAATGGCATATTCAACAAGGTTAGTTCTACCGGGCAAGTCAGAAAAAACATAATTGAACTCCACAATTAACTTATGCAGCTCTCGTTGCTGATCTGGAAGTAACTGTTCCCCCATCAAAATGTCTTTAGTGCTACAGGTCTCTAGACCGGGGCCTAAATCATCCTCTACTTCGCCTGGGGCTAGAAATAAGGCCTCCCTTGCCTGCTAGGGCTTTAATAAATTTACGTGATAAATTTCTTGTTCATTAGGTGATCGGGCTGTCTAATTTCATAATTCACCTTTCCTACAGCCCGAATCACCTCATATGGCCCCTGTCATTTAGCACATAATTTCCATTCCGATGAGGGAAGAAGCAGCATTACTTTGTCTCCTGGTCGAAAGGTTTGAATTCTTGCATTTTGATTGTAATGCTGCTGTTGCCTGTGCTGAGCTGATTTGAGATTGTCCTGGGCCAAACGACCAACCAAATCCAGGCGATCTCTTAGTAGGAGCACATGCTGCACTGCATTTTTGGACTAGCCTTTGTGATCTTCCCACCCCTCTCTCAACAGATCGAGAATGCCGTGAGGCTGTCGGCCGTACAAGAGCTCGAAGGGGGAGAACCTTGTCAAACTCTGAGGCACATCTCTCACTGCAAAAAGGAGGTAGGGGAGAAGTGATTCCCAATGTTTTTGCTCTTGATTCACAAATCATCTCAGCATCTGCTTTAGGGTCTGATTAAAACGTTCCACCAAACCATTCGTCTGTGGGTGACAGGATTATATAACAGATGTCCCGATGGGACGTATTTTTAGTATTTTATGAACTTGCTTTAACGTGTTAGACAAAAAGTTAGTTCCATGGTCAGTCAAGATTTCCTTGGGGATCCCTACTCTAGCCATAATCGGCACTAGTTATTTAGCTATTGCAGCTGCACTGGTGGAACTGCTTCCGGGTATCACATCGCATAATCTACCACCACTAATATATGCGTATACCCAGAATTAGAAGTTAGCAAAGGGCCCACTATGTCCATTGCAATGCGTTTAAAGGGGGTGGAAATAATCAGCAGTGGGACCAAAGGGGCGGGGCACACTCGACCCAGCGCTACTCTCCGGCAGTCTGGCCATGTGGCTACATATTTCGTCACTTCATTATGAAGCCCTACCCAATAAAATCGAGCCAATATCTATTCCCTCGTTTTATCAGCTCCGAGGTGCCCCGCAAAAGGGATATCATGCACCAGCCTCATGACCTCGAGCTGACAAGACGGGGGAACCATCAATTGTGTTACAGGCTGTCCTGTGCCCGTGGCAAGGTTTACCCTATACAATAATTGCCCCTTAATAATGAAGTGCGGAAATATTAGCATCCCAGCGCCTTCGACATTCTTACCTTCAATAGACCGGAGATGTCCCCAAGTATGCACTAGTGGTAGCCAGCCGCTCACTAGCAATAATAACCTTTTCTAAATGATTAGGATATTTGTCAATGAGCTTTTGGCATGTTTCTTTAGTGATTTTTGACCATTCTTCAATGCAAAATTGTTCTAGTTCATTCAAATTCCAAGGACTTCTCCTGTGCACAAACCTTCTTCAGCTCACACCAAAGATTCTCAATCAGATTTAGACTTTGACTAGGCCACTCCAGAATCTTGATTTTATTCTTTAACCATTCTGAAGTAGATTTTGATGTGTGCTTTGGATCGTTGTTGTGTTGGAAGATCCAGTTGCGCTTTAAACCAAATTTTGTAGAGGAGGGTTTCAGATGCTTTGCCAACATCTTTTGGTATGATATGGAATCCATTTTACCATGTATTGGAACTAAATTTCCTGTGCCATTAGAGGAAAAACAGTCCCACAGAAGGATATTACCACCTCCAAGCTTGAGAGTAGGTATGGTGTTCTTTTTTTTGGTACGCCTCACCAGACTTTCTCCAAACATCACTACTATCAGTGTGACCAAATAGGTCGAATTCTGTTTCATCACTTCACCTAACCTTTGACCAGAACTCAAATCCATCATTCAAATGCCGTTTTGCAAACTTTAAGCGATTGTCCTTGTGATGTTTTCCTAAGAGTAGCTTTTTCCTTGGCCTGCGACCATTGAGACCTTCACCATAAAATACTCGACCTATGGTTGAAATGGAAACCCCAGTCCCACTTGTAGCCAATTCACTTTGAATATCTTTGACAGTCAGTTGTTATTAACATTCCTCACAATTCTTCTACTTGTTCTTAGTGAAATAACCTTCTTTCTTCCAGACCGAGGGAGCGTTGTGACAGTACCATGAGTCTTGTACTTATTGATAATAGAAACAATAGTTAAAATGGGGGTACTCAAATGCTTGGAAATCTTCTTGTATCCTTTTCCAGCTTTATGACAATAAATAATTTTCTGTCTAAGGTCTTCTGATAGCTCTTTATCTTTTCCCATACTGACTTATTGGTAGGGGTCTACTTAAATTGTTAATTGTCATGTTATTTGTCCCATCCAATCATTTATTTTATTTGTACCGAGTCAAAACAAAGGAAACATGCCTATTCGGGTCTAAAATTCCACCTGCGTTTAATAAGTAAGCAGCAGGTTGTTGAAACGAGGTGGCTGTTCTAGATCTTACCTGTAGTACTGATTTAACTTGGCTACAACAAACAGGAATACTTTTTGTCTGCGCTGACTTTCCAGTTTGGTTTCTGAAAGCTGTTTATTTGACGTTCTGTTCAGCAGCCTCTGTAGTAGCCTTTCGTTTAATGTGTGATTCTGAAGCTAAATAGTGATTGATTGTATTTTCTCCAAAGACACATTACAAGATGTGCAAAACAATTACCTCCATCTGCATGTACAATTTCTTTGGGAAATATCTTGACATGATCATCAGCCGAAATATACTTTGCTTTTTTTGCTTTGTCATCCATTTCTGGTATTTTACCTCCAATGCTTAAAACTAGATTTTAGCAACCTAAATCAAAACAATGCAGCACTGACTTTGTCCCACCCCTTACTGTAGGTCACAGAAAAGCCAGTACAGATGCACTGATAGGCTGATTAAAACATCGCTGTCGTTTGAACAGTAAACAAGAACGTTAACCTCTCTGGAGAATTTTTTTTGAAAATGTTATTTGTCTAAGGAGGTTTTTTTTTTGTGCCTAAGTGCAATGCACACAGGACAGCGAAGGAATTAAAAAAAGGCTATCTACAGAAGGAAGATACATAGTTTGTGTTGCTTGCATTGTGCAGTAGATTGCATTGTCGCTTGCATTGTGCAGTAGATAATTTGTGCAGTAGATCATTCAAACAAGGTTTTTTTTTTCTCTCTCTGTACTTGTCCGGTATGCATTGGCCCCTAAAAGAGGTGAACTTCACGGTGACCACTCAATTTCACTATTTCCGCAAAATCGTGATTTAGGTAGAACCCTACTTATTGGTAATGACAGCAATCATCCTATCCTAACCCTTTTTATACTGTCTAAGAATGCTCACCTACAATCCAGCATTTTCTAGACTTTTCTAGAATTAGAAATCTCTAGCATCTTGTAGACAATACTATCATAGCATCAAAGGGTATGAATACTTTTTAATTAGTATTTTTGGAGTTTTGCAAAAAAAAATGCTGAAATAAATAATTGTAGACATCTATTTTTTGTAAATTTTTTCCTCATCCATAAAAGCAAAACTGCTGCTACAAAAGATTTTTCTGAAAAATGAGTTGTTTGAGAAATTTCTAGAAATTATAAATTTACATTGGGGTATGTAAACGTTTGACACCAACTATATATACAAATGTATATAACACATTATATTTGCGCATGGATGCAATGCAGTATTTGAAATGAGAAGATTAAAAATCATAGGGAGTTTTTATGCATGGAACAGGGTTCTTTGGTTCCCGAATTCAAAGTAATAAAAATCCTAACTTTCTATTGTAGTGCAACAAGAAGTGCAAGGCCTCAATGGTAATGCATTGGAAAAATATTTCAAAACTTTAACTGTCTTCAGGGTTACCATTGAGGCCATAAATAACCAATATAGCAAAAAAATAAAATAAAGTCTACTTTGGTTCTCTTTGAGGGTTTTTATATGAAGTTTTTATATACACTCATTTATGTTATAAGTATATACGGGTGCATGTTTGACTTGTATCAGGTGGTCATGGAACTTGAATATCTTTGAACTGATTTTGTATTACTTCTCATAAACAATGCTTTCATACACAACAGTCCCTGTGCAAACGGAAGCCATAAAGAAAACAATGGCTGCAAACAACCTTAAAATGGAGATAAAACAGACAAAAAAGTCTACAGAACTGCAATCTACAGAACTGCAATATACATGAAACCCCTTAACTAAATCAAAGGGAAAGTAGCACAGCATCGATTCCACAGATATTGTATTACCGCACAGTGCACAAAGCTTGTCCTGTTTCATATGGTTCGAATGAATCAGTCACCATAAACAATTTTTACAAGCTGTAAAAGGTAACTGGCCATGCTTTCAATATGTAAAAAGGTAACTAAGCATGATTTATGTTGGGGGTCGACAATGTGTGCTTTGAGGTAACATGTGAATCTTTTCAAAGCGGTAGATTAGTTCTCCATGCTACATATGTATATTAATATTAATTATAAAGCATTCCTCAGCACCGTGTGTGAGAGAGAGAGAGAGAGAGAGCTTATAATTCTAGTATGCTGGGGGTGTTCTCTTCACTTCATTTGAAAATCACACAGAAGGGCAGCAAGTTAATTTTGCTATAAAATGGTTTCGGTCACCATGGTTTTATCCTGAACCTCAAGTTGCAAAGTAAAAGAGTTCAGTTATTATTCCTTTCAGAAAAAAAGTTAACTCGCTCAATAAAGTTGTTTCTAGCGGGGTTTTTTTTTGTCCTCGTATATAGACTTCAATAATAAATCTGGACCCTTATGTTTAATATCTATTCAGAAAATACATTAACATTAATTTTGTAACATGTTTTTTTTAATTTTTTTTACTTTCACCACATCAAACGGTTCAAGGATCTGGCCGAATGGACCAAACCGAGACCATGCACATTTCATTTCGAGTGGACTCTTACGTCTCCACAGTTTCACAGCCGGGAGGTCAAGTGTTCTGCCCACACAGAGAGCAAGCGGCTGCTGGACTGATCAACCCTTGACTCAGTCAGTCCTGTGCACATCCCCCTGCTCTGAGCTACAGGTCAATTCACAGGCTCCGCAGTCACCTGTGAACCAGAGCACAGTGCACAATGCTGACAGCAGAGCCGAGGTGTGGATGAGCTTGGGTCACAGCTGCCCAGAATCTCCATCTAGTGATGCAGAGTACGCTGGAGAAGACTGTGAAACAGTTCATGTGAAAACAGCAATACATCTGAAACAGAACACCAACTGGACCCCATTCACAACTTATTTAAGTTATGTTTTTTTTTTTTTCAAAGCCAAGGATAAAAGGCAGGTTGAAATGCAATCCTGCAAAAGAACAATTTCATGATCTTCTCTGATGGAATGGTTTGTAAACCTGGATATGTGGAAAAGTGTATGATTTCTATCATTGATATGCAGAGAAGTAATAAGATATTATAGAGACCTACAGTATAATGCTTTATATGTGACTTGAAGATACATAGAATAAATATAAGAAGGAGGTATTGTAATTTCATGGTCCTGGTCGCTTACAAAATAATTATAAAGCATTTGCCTTAGATAAAAAAAGACTTGCTGACATGATAGATGGTCCTATATATAGTAGTTGTTTTTTTTTATATATAAAGAAACAAAAAGTTAAACCCAAGAGGATTTTAAGTAACTGCAGTTATTTTTACTGGAAGCACAACATTTACTTTTCCTATTATTCCTGAGAGTCTGGGAGGATAACCTCCATCTGAAAGCAATTACAACGGCTAAGAGTATGGTGTGAGAGTTATAGCCTTCATAGGGAAAGACTCTGGCTTCTTAGGTTTGACACTTTTAACCTCGGTCCCTGAAGGCAAAGGAGGGGGGTCGGCTAAAGACGTCTGGTTTAAGCAATTATTGCAAATGAGCTAATAATGTTTACGCTCTTATTAGTGCCACTAAAAAAAAAAGAAAAGAAAAAGAAAAAAAGCAGTTAGAATAGTATATCAGTTTCTCCGGAAAACATTTTCCTGAGAGACTGCAAAGTCTGTTTATCTAAGGAAACTATTCTAAGGCACGGTTCGCCTTTGTTTAGCTTTCTGTATCTGATGGAGTACTAGCTTATCAGTAATGCAGGAAAGCACGGCCTTGTACAGACGTTTTTAAAGAAACACTTTTTATATTATTACGGTAATACCCCGAAATTAGAGTTTGACAGATATATAATCCTACTAAATCCGGTGTATATTGGATTTTTTCACCTGTCTTAACACTAATGATTAGCAGAACATACAGTATGTGTGTTAAATATTTTATAGACAGTTCAATTTCTGACTCTCACTTTTTATCGCTCTCCTAGAGAACCAATTACAAAACAGGAACCTGCTTTTTTTCACATACCACATAAAAGTGTCATACCATAAGAAGAAAGGCAGTGGCCCAAAATATAACTAAAATCCACAGAAAATGCTGTTACTTCATATAACCGTTGGCCGTGTTTTGCCTTTTAGAATGAATCGTTTTTCTCTGTCTTGTGGAAGTCAATTGAGAGCCATGTCTATAAAAATATTTGAACTGAAGCTTTGATGCTTGACAATACTGTATTATTCTCATCAGCTTTCGTTATACTGGCAAAAAAAGAAAGTCTCTCAATTATTTTGAGTACAAATATCCCAGTTCCTAGGAATACTGTAGACCAGTGGTTCCCAACCCGTGTTCCGTGGACCACTTGTGGTCCATGAGTAAACTCCAGGTGGTCCACAAACAACTCCCAAAATTCAGTTACGCAGTTCTTGCAAAAAACCATTTTGCCACTACTATTACTAAGCAACACAACAAACAGCTTTAAACATGTGACATATAATTATAAGATATGTTTGTAGTCTGCATGTTTCCCCTTTATTTGTTTTCTTTTATTACGGGTGTGTTTATAAATGAATATATAGTACAGATCGCCTTCAAAGCCGTCATTAATTGAAACAGCTTTTTAACGTGAAACAAATACTAACTAAATAACTTACACATTATGAAGCACATTTGTCTTTAGCATTATTTTTTTTAAAAATTCCAGTCTTCCTATGCCAGTGTTTTTTTATATGTACATTCGAGTGAGGTTTGCAACTCAGATGCAATAAATTACGTTAAAAATGGATAGCTTAATTTGCAACATGAGGTAACGGTTGCGGGGACCAGCACTGGTATTTACATTTACTGGATCCGAGGACAGCCCAAGCCCCAGTGCAATATTTGTCAGGAGGTTTTGTCAAACAAAACTCTCAAACCTGATAATTGAGACGCCATTGATCTACAAAGCATTCAAAATGTTTAAAAAAAATTTAAACAAAAGAAACAGGAACTTTGCCATCAGCAGCTTTCAATGTACAAAATGACAATATTCCTTGCTGACCTGGTAGTGACGATCCAAGCTCAGGAATCTCATGAAGTTAGGTACATTATATAAATACTTTACTTTCTATAATTACTTACATATACGCATATACATATACACATAAAAAGTAGTTTCAAAATGCTGTTGTGAAAAAATACGTGGCAAGTGGTCCGTGGGAAAAGTCCAAACACCAAGGTGGTCCCTACATTGAAAAAGGTTGGGAACCACTGCTGTAGACGTTCCAAGGGACTGCAAACTCAAAATACAAATACATACCTTGCATCACGGTGTTCAGTAGATAGGGGGGAAATGTCTAGTTTGCCTATGTTTTTAAATGCCCCCAACCATTTTTTTAGAGATGATTTTAAAAACAGGTATAGCCATATCTCCAGGGCAACAGCTGACCTAAATACAATCATTTGTAGTGGTCAAATGGTGACCCTAGATATTTGTAGATATGGGGCTGCATATTACAAATCGTCATTTTCAGAGTTTTTCCAGTAAAAACACACAACACACATTTAAAATTAATACATGAGAAATAAAACACCTTTCGACATTTAATTCAAGGGCTTTTAATTAGTCTTAAGCTGCTTTTTGTTGTTGTTTTAGAATTGTAATTAAAGTTTAGGGCCTAACAAACGATCTGCGGCCAGGGGCACAGGCAGAAAGAAGTTCACACAACATAACCAGAGCAAAACTTTGAAATCAACATGAATCCATAAACAGTAGTCAATACGGGGGACGTAAAGAGCATCATGTGCACCTTAAAAGACAATGATGTATTCTGCAGTGTGGATTTAGAGGGAGAAACACACTCACCTGTGAGCATCTTCTGTGATTTTCACACCATTTCAGAATCTCATCACTCTGAAAGACAGGAGCACAGAAACGGGTCAGTGCTGCATAGGAAATGGCCGAGCATATTTTAACTGTGACAACATTCGAAAGATCTGGATATACTTATTTATGTTGCCACTCCCACAATATGAAAAACAATCTAACATTTATAACCTGTAACGAAACAAAAATGGTTTATTGTACCATAAAGCTTTCACCTACTGTACAATCTACTGCAACACGACCCTGCATTATATAAATAACAGTCATCAGATACCATTGCCACTGACTTGCAGAACAGCCATTGACTTTTACAGCATTCTCACTTAAGCTGAGGGAACACAAAGCCACTTTTTCAGGTATAATGGCTTGAAACCTAGTTCCAGCAGATCTGGTTTGAGGGAACTTTGCTGTATCAAACCCCAAGTCTCCCCTGGTGTGCAATGCAGTGGCTTTGTGTTCCCTCAGCTTTAGAGTGGCTGTCTTCTTTGAACTATGCATTGCTACACATTTCTCTTTTAAATGGTTTTATTTGTATTGTGACAGGCTGGCTGTAGGGGTGACGTCAGGCCAGAAAGAAACACACAGACAGGCAGTACTCGGGTTGAAACTGAGACGCTGCAGCGCTCAGTATGTTTAATGAAACAAATAAAAGATTTAAACAAAAAACAGCACACGGCACTTGCCGCCAAAATAAACAGACAGATAACCAAAACAAACAGACACTAACACACAGGGATGAACACTAAACAAACAAGTACCGTGCTGGTCCTCCAGCACGACGTAGCAATTGCTGCTGCTGCTTCTTTTTATTATTACTATTTTTATCTCCTCACTCTCTCCCGTTCCTTCGCCCTGAACACACAACCCCAAGTGAGTGCTTTGTGCACCTATATATACTGTTGTGCCGGGATTCAATTACTAATTAATTATTCACTTGAATCCCAGCACGTGAACTAATTCTGTGCAACCCCGTGCTCACATATTATTATATACTTTAAATGCACGTGAAGTGAAGTGCAATCCCTGTGCCTAAATACAATGATACATTTTTAACACTCATGCTCATTATATCCCGTGTACCAACTACAATACACCAACATTAACACACCACACGCAACACATAACTCATAAATGCACTCAGGGGCGGGGCACATTGAATTAATAAAAGCCCTTCTCAACCACCATTATAGTTGTGAGAAAAAAGCTTATGTTCAATAAGTAGTGATGTGGAATTAAAAGTCGGGGGGCAACAGGATCTGCTCCATGTACCTCTGTAGAGTACACAGGACTCAGCAAAGGCAATACAAGGTGTTTCCTAAGCATTGCAATATGATGTATTTGTCAAGAAGCCATTACGACAGGTTGCTGTCTTCAAGTCTTTTCAGTAAAGGAATGCAATGCTAATGCCAACCACAAATACATTTGATTAAAGCGGTGATACTCAAGTCCGGCTTTGAACTCCTATTTGCCAACTCTTACTTGCACCACCAAGTCTTTCCTGTGAAGTATTCAATCAGGGAAAGACCTGGATACAAGCACTAGATCCACAGCCTAAGGGAGGAATTTTGTGACTTTGTAGAGATGGATAGTTTCAAAAAGGTCCTTGAGTCTTGGCTTTAGCAGTATGCGATTGTCTCTAACCTGACCAGACAGATTGGTGTCTAAGAGCTTTACGCTCCTTGCTTTATATTGCAGGTTAACAATTTGAGTGACAGGGTCATATATATGAAGAAAAATTCCTATGAAGGATATAAATGAAGGAAGAAAGAGGCCCAGATTTCAACAACAGTCCAGGATGGCCATGCTAATACTACACAAAATGAAGAGATTAGCTGAGCAGAGAGCTAAGTATACCTCTCACATTAAGTTTTTGGATAGATCTTTAAATAGCAATGTTGTACCTCTCAGATTTCAGATAAAATTAGCTATAAACTTGAAGACGAATGATTCAGAAAGAAATAATGTAAATAAATTACTTAAAGAAACATTGTTAAAGTAATGCAGGAAGCGAAGAGAACATCAATTAGAAGAATTCAAGAAATTAGTTTTGAAATTCAAAAAATAACAGATGAATCATGTCGTAAAACTGTTGCCTTCAGAAATAAGAGAAATAACAAAAGCAGCAGAGTATTTTGAGAAAAATAAACTAAGGTATTTAAATGACAGGAAATCTAAAAAATGTACAAAAATAATTTCCTCAAATATGCCATGTAATAATGTACACAAGAGTCAAATACCCAATGATATATATTTAAAAGTAATTGAAAGTATACATCTTGATATGGTAGCAGAAGATCAGTGCCACAATGATGAATATGGAAATAAAATATTAAAAATAGAGAAAGATGCTAATTGCTTTTTTTGGTGTTTGAGTGGAGTTTTGGATGAAACACAAGACGATCATAGATTAGTAAGGGGGGATATTACTGAACACATGAGCAGAAATGAAAATAGATGTTAACAAATGTTAACTTGATGAGGATTATAAAGAACACATCCAGAAAATGAAATGAAGCAGTCCTGGCATAGGGACCTGGGTTACAGCGGCAGCAGTTGCTGCTGTAGATATTATAAATAGACCAATACATGTTTACTTAAATGTTGTAGGCCAGGAATGCGTTAAATATGAAGGAACAGAAACTTCAGTTCTATGTAATGGAGAACCAATGAATGTTATATAAAAATAATCATATAAAAATGTAATAGCATAAGATACATATCAAATATATTAACTGCAAGGAATCAGAATCATGATAAAAAACAAATACATACACACAAAAAGAATGCAGAATTGGGATTTAGGAAAATTATCAAATACTAGTAATTAAGAAGTAACTAAAAATTGGGTGTACAAAAGTAAGAATATTAAAGACAAAGAGAAGATGACTAAGGGTCATGAAGTGGACACAGTATTTAATTTATCTGATAAAACATTAACAGCCTCACAGAAAGCATTACTATGCAAGGGGCTCAAGTTTGTTCTAACAAGAAGATACATAAATAAGGATAAGTTAATAACAGAATTCAAAAAATGGGAAAGACGAATGAGGCTAACAGAATACTTTTATAATGACACACACACACAGAATATGTGCGTGAACATGGAATACAAATTAAAAGAAAGCACCACTGGACTCCACCAAAGGGAAGAATCAAATGGTTAGACATGTATATTGAAGTAATTAGAAATGAAATAGTAACAGGCCTTAGAAGTAAAGGTAAACTAAATTTAAGTGATAGCCTATAGGTGTATTTCGGGGGACGAGATCCGGGGCTCCACCCTGCTTTCCCTGTTAATCTTCTCCTATTTCCTATTTAAGTTTGAATCTCACGCAGCTTGTTGTCTAGTGTTTTCAGTTTGTTTTCATCAATCGGTGTCCTGCTTTCTGAGAATAAAACATCTCCAGCACCTCTCCAAGATCCGCAATACCAGCATCTAGTATTCCTGTGAGCTGTCCTGTCTTCAACCTTCTCCAGTCTGTTAGAAATGACATGTCTGCTGCCCTAGCCCCATCAACAAGATCATCCTACTCTACAGGCTAGTCTTCTCTCTCCTCCTTCTGCGCAAAAAAACTAATTCAGCCAGTTCCATTTAATCAAGACTGGATCCTAGCCTTTATCGTCCAAGCACGAGCCATTCTTCCGATATTCTACAGTCGCTCATATAAATCTTGCAAAAAGGCTGTTTCAACCCCTTCGACGATCTCCCCATGGAAGTCATGTGCTTAACTGCTTTCTTTGGATTCCTCAGATGCTCTGAATATACAGTCCCACCCCTTTCCAGTTCCCTTCTCTTGGCATCCATTCCAACAATATCTCCTTAGTTTCAAATTCTCATTTTTCTAATTATGCTCTGCATCTCTAAGACAGATCAACTTCATCAGGGTCAATTTATACAGCTGATGAAGATTAATTCTCCATTATGTCCCTACACTATGCCTCCATGTCTAGATACATCTACAGCAAGAAGCCTTTCCCCATGACGGATCCACTGTTCACCAGCTCCTCCCGTGCAGTAGTTACAAGACATTTGTTCTCAACTCACCTTGCCTCTCTCGTCTCCAAAGCAGGCCTTTCTCCTCGGTTCTACACTCCTCACTCCTTTAGAATTGGAGCAGCCACCTCAGCAGCAAAAGCCAACATCAATCAGCATCTAATTAAGAGCCTAGGGTGCTGGTCCTCCTCAGCAGTAGAATCATACATACACACATCTGTTTCCAATATAGCTGCAGCTCACCAAAAAATTGTTAGCATGCCTGGAGTGGGTGCTACCTGATCCGCCAGGTCCACCAGAGGTTTTCCCCTCTAATGGGGGAGGGGGTTCCTCTCCACTGTGTGGCAGGTAAACACATAATTTCACTCTACCCATTCTTTTGTCCAAAAAAAAAATCCCTCTTGTTTGTCTAGTATGTCTTTTCCTCCTTTCATAAATGTTATGCATTGGCACGTGAACTATTGTTTGTCCCACGGGTGTGGGGTTATGCGGGGAGCTGGGGGTCCAACCTTTGGGGGTAAGTGAGACCAGACCATGCCTCCGCCGAGGTGGGGTTGTCACCGCGTGAGTCAGAGGGGACCCCCGGCCACACACTCTATTTTTTAGCAGCTCCTACTCTTTATCTTCCTCAAACTGAGACTGGGCTCTATTTCCAGCTCCCTATTCTATAATTCCTTTTCCAGGTTATTCAGTGCCAGAGACTTTTCCTCATACAGGGACTCATTTTTGTGGAAGGATACATAATACATTTCTTTTTTTCCCTTAAAAAAAAGCTTGTTTGTGTAATAATTTTCCAAATGTAGCCATTTTATAAGTGAAATAACCCACTCCAGGGTGTGCGGTAAGACAATTATCACACACTTCCTGGGTGGTTGAAGGCCTCGTGCCTCACAATGCACCCAGGGCGTGCGGTACTAATTGTCTTACCGCACACCCTGTCGTGGGTTATTTCTTACAGATACCATGATGCCAGAAGTTTTAATAGATCGTTACATCATTAGCTACATAATGAATGACATCACAAAGACATTAGATTTAAAGAGAAATAAAAGTGTGGTTACCATGGCATCAAAAAGCCTATAAATACCTCCAATGTTTGTTTTGAAACACACTTTCCCTTGACAAAGGTATGTTAAACATACCGAAATGTTGGGAAGTTGGCTCTTTGAGCAAAAACTACAGCATGTGAATGCAAAATGAGGTTTTCGACCAATATGTAGACACATGGATTTAAAAATCACAAAAAAACAACTCATTTTTCATTCTCATATCACATACAGCAGATCTACAACATACATAACTTTAAGTACCAAATATACAGCAATGCTTAGTAACAGAGAGTGGAGAAAGACTTGAATGTAATCTTTTTGTGTGTGTGTGTGTGTGTGTGTGGTTTGTTCGGGTACAAAAAGTTTAAATATTATTCATGGGAATGTGTCCTCTGCTATTTAAACTATATAAACAGGAAGTCCTGAAGCTTTCTATCAACAAGATAATATCAATGCAAATATAAGAACACCACAAACTAGCCAGTAGAGAGAGGGTCTTCTCCGGTGGCATTGTACCAACAATAATAGATTTGAAATCTCAATTCAAATGTTGTCTGCCCATTCGGCCTGTCAGTCAGTCAGAAAGTCTCCCTGTTGCAGCTTTGTTCTGCTCTACTTAAATGCACAGCTATTTAGGTACTTAAAATTAAGGCAAACTAATTTTCTATTGCAAACTACAATCTTACAAATCTAAACAGACTTGATGGCATTTGATAGCAAAAACAATGAAATATACTGGATGTGTGTCTCCTGGAGACATAAGGATTGCAATACAAAGCATCTGTCTCCTGGGGATATGGCTAATAGCCTTTATTTTATAATTTCACTATTATCTTGATTAGTAAATGGGATAAGTTGCTTATAATGGTTTTTGCCTGGCTTTTGTGAACCAGTGGCAGACGGCATTCCATTGATTTCCTGCCAAATTTCATTCTTCCTTTAATAAATTTTATCTCAGCCACTGAAGTGTGTATTTGAGTGTATTGCTGTTTCTACAGGAATAATCCATTTAGATTAGATTATCTGTCAATTACAAAGGCATTTATGAACATCCAATTATAAATCCCTATTTTAAAAGGTAGTAGTTTCTGATTATAAATGGAATAGTTATACATACATGAGTAAAGTGCCAAAGTCCTTAATTTACTTCCCTGCTAACTACATGCAAAGATCAGAAATGGGAAGAGTCTTTTCCGCCCATTTTACCTAGTGCTGGGACAAATATCAGAATATTCGAACAAATATTTTTTGACATGTATTCAGATACAAAAATCAGATGTTTGTATTCGCTACAAATGACAAAAATACCTTGCACTTATTTACCGTCTCACCAGAATTTGCAAATGAATGGCAAATGAAAAAGAGCTCTGTGTGATATGTGAGATTATATATATATATATACAGTACTGTGCAAAAGTTTTAGGCAGGTGTGAAAAAATGCTGTAAAGTAAGAATGCTTTCAAAAATAGACATGTTAATAGTTTATATTTATCAATTAACAAAATGCAAAGTGAGTGAACAGAAGAAAAATCTACATCAAATCAATATTTGGTGTGACCACCCTTTGCCTTCAAAACAGCATCAATTCTTCTAGGTACACTTGCACACAGTTTTTGAAGGAACTCGGCAGGTAGGTTGGCCCAAACATCTTGGAGAACTAACCACAGTTCTTCTGTGGATTTAGGCAGCCTCAGTTGCTTCTCTCTCTTCATGTAATCCCAGACAGACTCGATGATGTTGAGATCAGGGCTCTGTGGGGCCATACCATCACTTCCAGGACTCCTTGTTCTTCTTTACGCTGAAGATAGTTCTTAATGACTTTCGCTGTATGTTTGGGGTCGTTGTCATGCTGCAGAATAAATTTGGGGCCAATCAGATGCCTCCCTGATGGTATTGCATGAAGGGTAAGTATCTGCCTGTACTTCTCAGCATTGAGGAGACCATTAATTCTGACCAAATCCCCAACTCCATTTGCAGAAATGCAGCCCCAAACTTGCAAAGAACCTCCACCATGCTTCACTGTTGCCTGCAGACACTCATTCGTGTACCACTCTCCAGCCCTTCGGCGAACAAACTGCCTTCTGCTACAGCCAAATATTTCAAATTTTGACTCATCAGTCCAGAGCACCTGCTGCCATTTTTCTGCACCCCAATTCCTGTGTTTTCGTGCATCGTTGAGTCGCTTGGCCTTGTTTCCACGTCGGAGGTATGGCTTTTTGGCCGCAAGTCTTCCATGAAGGCCACTTCTGACCAGACTTCTCCGGACAGTAGATGGGTGTACCAGGGTCCCACTGTTTTCTGCTAGTTCTGAGCTGATGGCACTGCTGGACATCTTCAGATTGCGAAGGGAAGTAAGCATGATCTGCTGCAGTAAGTTTCCTTGGCCGACCACTGCGTCTACGGTCCTCAACGTTGCCCGTTTCTTTGTGCTTCTTCAAAAGAGCTTGGACAGCACATCTGGAAACCCCTGTCTGCCTTGAAATTTCTGCCTGGGAAAGACCTTGCTGATGCAGTATAACTACCTTGTGTCTTGTTGCTGTGCTCAGTCTTGCCATGGTGTATGACTTTTGACAGTAAACTGTCTTCAGCAACCTCACCTTGTTAGCTCAGTTTGGCTGTTCCTCACCCAGTTTTATTCCTCCTACACAGCTGTTTCTGTTTCAGTTAATGATTGTGTTTCAACCTACATATTGAATTGATGATCATTAGCACCTGTTTGGTATAATTGTTTAATCATACACCTGACTATATGCCTACAAAATCCCTGACTTTGTGCAAGTGCAAGAATTGATGCTGTTTTGAAGGCAAAGGGTGGTCACACCAAATATGGATTTGATTTAGATTTTTCTTCTGTTCACTCACTTTGCATTTAGTTAATTGATAAATATAATCTATTAACATGTCTATTTTTGAAAGCATTCTTACTTTACAGCATTTTTTCACACCTGCCTAAAACTTTTGCACAGTACTGTATATATATATATATATATATATATATATATATATATATATATATATATATATATATATATATATATATATAATCACAGACTCAATACAGCAGTTCTTGATCCTCTATTTAAAAGTTTTAGACAGCAAATAGTAAACAAACCAGGTTATGCGCGCACACGCATAGTGATCTCTATGGAAAGCCACCTGGGACAAAAATGCGTTGTGCTGCTTTAGAGCGAGCCAGAATCTCATGGGACAGAAAAAAGGCAAGCACGTCATTCTGAAATGCCTCGCTTAAACAGTACCCAACTTCCTGAAAATGTTGTGTAGTGATTTTTATAAAGACTGTATATATTTTGTTGTGACTTTCTGTTATGTGGAATGTAAACAAGAACCAAAATTGTGAGTTGTTTTCCCCTTCACTTTACGTCATTTCCACTTTTGTTTTATTTGTGTTTAAAGTTTAAATTTCAGTTTTCGTTTGCTTGTTCAGCTACAAAAAGGCACAAGTAAACCTTGTGTTATTACTTGATGAAAACGTGTCGATGGCCATTGTTTACTGTGAAGAAACAGCAATGGCAAGAAATGAAAACAACTGCTATTTGGCATCCTTTGTTTTGTAGTTAATTCACTGGGGTAAAGTAAGTCCTACACAATGTATTCTTTACTCCTGGGATATTTTTTGTGTTACATATTGTAAGGTCTTGCTGTAAAATAGCACACACGGAGTCATTGACACACCCCCCGTCCCTGCTGCTATGCTGTCTCTGCCTGCGTTCAGAGCGAATATCCGAACATGGAAATTCTATGTTCGTCCCAGCACTAATTTTCCCCCATAATACCCTCTTCACACTACTTAAATATTGCACCTGATTGCATTCATTTCGTTCACATTCAAAACGTGATAAGGATGCATTGCTGTATTTAGGAAGTGTGAATGGGATATTTATACACTGTACCTCATTAGTATCCCTGGATTCATATTTGTTTAATCTTCAAATGCATTAGGGATGGAAATAAGACTCCTATTGTAAAGCAGTTTAATCCATTCGAGGTTTTACTATGATCTTGATTAGCCACAGTGTATAGGTAACAAGCTCAGGTGTGTCTTATTAAACTCCCAGTAAAATCAGAGATGGCTCAAACTGCTATGCAGTGGGAGTCTTATTTCCATCCCTGTACATTCAGTGCAGCGGTATCCCAAACATTATACATTTACTACCAATTCAGCAGAATGACTGTGTGGGTCATGTGTTATTAATTTTACCCTCCCAAAATGGGGTCCTTCAATGGGTAGCGCAGACAAGACTGGTAAAACATTTTTTGGCTGTATTTCTTGTGTACAGCTAATCGAAGGTAAGAGACAATGGTAACTGGCTACAGTCAGACAGCTTGGATTTGAACCCAGGCCAGAGGTGAAAGAAAGTCAGGAGAGACTAGTGAAGTAACCTGCTGCGCCACCCAGTCCCAGCTTCTCTATTTCTTACCAAATACATGAATGCCTGTTCAGTCAGATAAACACATGGTCAAACAATACTCTCGAGGCGTAGAATTCAGGAGTGATGACAGCACTTGGAGTCTTTGTTCTTCTGATAACACACAATACAATCTAGTAGGGAGGTTCAACTAGTAAATATATTATCTTGCTATTTCTCACACCTAATGAGACAGCATGATATGCTTTATCTGGAATAATCTGCTTGTGTTAGGATTTCAGCATGCTGTTATCAAAGCCAATTTTTGGATGTTTCATTTCCAAGCCTTGGCACACCTGTGCAGCCCAAACATGTGTGGAAGGATTTTAATGACTGACAAAACAAAGCAAGAACACAAGGGATGTCAGAGGCAGACTAAATGAATTGCTTAAGGAAGCAACCTAAGGCAGTGTGTCGTCTAACACTGCACACTATGAATGAACACCCATTTTACACATTTCATACTTGTACTGCTACCTTGTATGACTGCCTGAGAATATAAGAGTGTTACACTCAAATGAAAACGCTATAAAGAATTTATGTACTCATTTCTATTGGATCCGACATACAAACATGCGCACTGGAATATTATAAAATCTTTCTTATTATGCCAGTTTCAGAATGTAACCTTTTAATAAGATTTAGTAGGTTGTTTTTACAATTAACGTCATAGTAGGTCGATGTATATGATTTTGTATGAGTAAAATGCCTAATCTAGTGATTACATGAATAGGATTTTAGGAATTTACGAGTTTGTTTTTTATGCTTAATTACTAGTAAATGTACTTAACATTACCAAAAACACTTGAAACAAGATTTGGAGAAGCTACCTGCTGGTGTGTGTTTAGGATCATATTATTTAGTAAGAAAAAACAAATCTATATTAATCAAAGCTGGTAGGAGAACCTTAATTATTTCTTTGACTTTATCCTGCACCAAGACCTTATACTGCCCAGGGTATTCAATCTGATCCCCCAAAAAGGGTCATTTGAGGATGTGCAATGGTGGGCTTAAGACCTTCAATAACATTAGCTCAAGAAGAGCAGGAGAATGGCTCTTGAAATCCAGGGCTTATTGACTCAAAAAGCTCAATTTTCCCCACACTAGTACATGGATTAAAACCATTCCTTAAATACTGTCTGATCATACACCTTCAAAGAGCTAACCATTAAACACCCATACACCTTCAAAGAGCTAACCGTTAAACACCCATACACCTTCAAAGAGCTAACCGTTAAACGCCTTCAGAAAAGAGACACACAAAAACATCTGCCAGCTGTAAACTGAGGAAGTCATCAAAAAAAAACATCCGAAGTTCACCTGAATGCAAAGGCAAGAATCCTTTATGATAGCTTAGCCACTTAAGAATTATTTCCTATGTAGATTCTGAATGGGATGGATAAAAATTGATTTATTTGTGTCTACAGATCCACCACCCCTAAAAAGAAAACCTTTAACATTAAACATGACATGGGATCTTAAAATGACTTGCACTGTATGAGAACGTCTGTGAAAGTTACATATGTTGTATTTCCTTATGTTGAAAACCTAGTCATTCTAGGAGGAGGTGCTCCTACATTAAGACGCAGCCCACCTAAAATCCTGTTTAATCTTCTTCATTGCTAAATGAAGAATGATCTAGGAGAGGATGGAGGTCCCTAGGGAGTGACTGACTCTGCATACTTCCTTGATAATAGAGGACTCTCAAATATACAATTCATGGCAGCTTCTTTTCTTTGAGGTAATTGTAATGTTTTGAAAGGACGAGCACGTTCCAATCTATGACAAAGGTTTTTTTACTCCAGCAGAGGGTAAATATTAGCGCTGAATAATACAGTATCTTATTGAATTACATGAAGTACAAATCAATTCAAGATCGGTCCCATGTAAAAATCACCAGTCAACTTAGATCAATCTCTACATTATATATATTGAAGAGTACATACCTTCATTTTATTAATTTTTCACTGACCCCTTGCCATTGTGTGATGTTTTCAGTCATTCAGAATGGTTCTTTATTGCAATTAGTCACATACTGGGTTAAAATGATTTTTTATCCTGTGTTGACATGCTTTCATCTTTGTCCACAAGCTACTCTTCAGTTGAAGTTGCCTGCCATAGATACGGTATAAGTAACACAGACCAAATTAACCAATGTGTCTTTATATCCCTTATATTAATTTTTTTGTCCTTAAAATTAAAAATAGTAATTTGACATTTTTTGTAACAATTTTATATCCACATTTGTGGACCCAGGACCTGAAGGAGATATAAGTTAGAGCCAGCCCAAGCTAGTGATCTGCCACTTTGGAGTACAGTATGCTTGTTTTCTGGCAATACTCTGCTGTGCACTAGATGGTTTATCAATATAAAGACATTTTGGTCATATATTACACATGTCTATGACAGGCAGCTAGAATTGGGGCAGCTCCTGGACTCATACTCACAGCACCTTAATACAGATACAAAAAACACAATATTTGAATAATTGCATTTAATACCACTCAGCATGACTGCAACCATCATAAAAACATTACTAAAAATGTAGTCCACAATATAAAAGGATTATGAGTTTTAGGAAGGTGGTATCAAAATTTGTAATGGCTAATCAGACTTGTTGAATAATTAGTCTACTGGTTTAAAAAGTTTCTTTAGCTTCAATGTCCTGTAATCAAGAATTACCCTTTCATGCTAAATAAGACTGATTGAACTCCAGACAAAAAGGGAATTCATCTTAACCTACATCCACCATCTGTTTGCATGCAAAGCCTTGTTTGAAGGAGCTGTCTCTGATTCTTTACTCCCCAAAATGCTCCGTTGGTTCACAGTTGTGGGAGTGCAGAGCACGTGAATTCTTAATGGGTCTTTTGTTAATGTGTGAAGTTGCTGCGGTGGAACCCAGTTAACTAATGGTCCTCTGTGTATGAGAGAGGTACTGCTGCAGAACGAAGGCTCCCACAGGGTAGCTCACACAGGGTAATGCTGCAAGCGCAACTTGTGATAGACGTCAATATTATATGCTACAGCCCGATCACATGATAAGGGTGATAAATTTAGGTACTAAAACAAAGTTTATTTCATAACTATAACCTAACCCTAAACCTCAGGTGCGTAGGGTAATGGCCGTAGCTTTAAAAACACACAACAATAACCTAACCCTAAACCTAAGGTTCGTTGGGTATTATGGTCACGTCGTAGGGGTGTTGAGGGTCAGTGAAGCACTATGAAAATTAGGAATTGCGCACGCAGCACTGCCCTGTGGGAGCCTTCATTCTGCTGATGCTGTGTACGGCCGTAGCAGATCATGTTATCAGTAAAGGCACAACAGTTCTCATTTGGGGAGTTTATGTTCAAGAATGTTTGACATCTACAGCATGAATGAGAAATATGACATCATTTCAGGCGCTTTACAGACTGACAGACAGCGATTCCTGACCCTGGTACTACAGTACTACTTCTGTTGGCTTCCTATTCAAATGTGAGGGAGGTTAATTCTCTCAGAAACTAAAGATAAAGGGATGGCTGCCTTCTATCTCGCCCCCACAATCTAGCCACACCGGATTCATTATTACTTACTGCTCATGACCTTTCTGACTTTCCAGCTACCTCAAATAACCGCTTTATGAACATTGTTATTATTACAACTCATCTGTGGAAAAGGACATGCTTCGCTGGCTTTAAAGACCACACCAAAGATTATGTATGTACAATATTATAAGCATTCAGAAAAAATAAATAATATAAATGTTTTCCCCATGGCCTTTACTTCAGAAAAATTACATATTGAAAAAAAATTGTATTTAAGTTGCTTTGGAAACGATCTAAAATGGTTGTCAATTTTAATGACTTCAAAATAACACAGTTATGGTTAATTAATAGAGCTTCAGACATTGCCCACAACAAGTAAAAGGCCTGAGAAACATCCCAATATTGTCACAGTACTTGGTGGAGAGTAGTGCAGACATTTCCCTTGAAATCATAGAAGAACATGATATTTCCACTGCTTAACAATATATAATGCACATAAATTCACACCTGGATTTCCAAGCAAAGGGGTTTTCCCGTGGGCCCTCTGCTCTCTTATCCCCATGGGTCACTAATTTCAATCAAAAGAGTAAATCAACAACCCTTGACAAGATGGAAACTGAGCAGAAAATATGATCAAGAAAGGGTTGCCGGCTGAGCTCTCAATACAGACCCTCTCCGTGGCTATGATCTCTGAACTTACTTTCACCCATCCATGACATAGAAGACAGTCAATATTGATACAAATCGACAAATTGAAGTTTCTGGCCTGATTGCCTTGCTCGAGGTTATAACAAACAAACAAACAGCAGCCTTATCGATGAAAACTAGAGCAGCAACATTGAAAACATTTGGTAGCAGTACCTCTCATGGGGTCATATAGAAAATGAATGGCAGAACTTTTATTTGCATGGATGCCTATATTAAGAGCTTTCAGAGCTTTAAATAAGTTTGTTTGCTTTCGAACCCTCGTTTTGGCGAATGTCTTCATCAGTGTAATTCTAATTGCCATTCTTTTTCTTTATGTATTTTTTTTGTAATTGTATTTCAGTAATTGATTTTACTAAAGTATTTTTATAAATTATAAAAATAGATTACATTAGGTGCTGATATTGCACTGGCAAAGTATGAAAAACAGTAAAAAGAACTGAAAAGGGGTCAGATTAAAAGGGTTTAATGTTTTTGTCAATGTAGTAATAATCATATTCTATTCTATTTAACAAAAGTGACGGTATAGCTGGAATGCTATCGATGTACAATGAGCAAGTCCCATACAATAGACATTGTACAGGCTGTATTCCAACTGCACTCCACACCCATTCAGCCTCAAGCACCAAAGTGAATTCAGTATCTTACTGCTGAAAAGCCCTTGTGGTGAAATTGCAAGCTCATTTTGTAGTTTGCCATTTGTCTTTGTGAGCTCCCTCAAAAGACTGGGTCGTCATTCAGACCACTCTGTCAGCCCCTTTCAATTGGAAAATAATCTGAAGATCTTCCCTCTGTTCACACCCACTCTCTAGTAATGGTTTTAATAGAAGGGATTTAACAATATTTTATACAAATCTGTGATTTAACATACTTTCCTGGGCATATGAAATACAATGTCCACCTAACTGTCCTACACTACGTTTTTACCAGGTTACATGGTACAGTGTACAATACTGTACAGTACCTGAACCCAAAATTAAATTCCTTTCAGTCAGGCTGTGACCAAGGAAATCTTTTTTTTTTTTTTTACTAGTTTTCCATCCACTGAAAAAAAAAAATCCACAAATTGTAAAGAGATGTGAATTGGAAGGATACTAGGAAGAATACAAAATACATGATTTTGTTCCTGTTAAATCCTGTTAAAGTACAATATCTGGAATAACCAACAAAAGAAGACACTCCAAACCACACAAATGTTTTGTAAGCTAATTACTCCTGTAAAAACTTTTTTTTTTTTAAATTGCATACACGTGTACAAAAGATTATCGTGTATATTTATGTAAATATGTATTATAATGTTTAAAAATAAAACATATACATGATACTCTAATAATTTCAAAATAAACTTTCTCTAAAGGTTTGGGCACTCAAATGTCACAAGCAAAAGTTGGTAAATGAAAACCACATATATACATGTATAATAAAAAGGAGAGCAGGACATAAAACACACACATATGGTGAATGACTTATTTAATCCTTTGCAATTACTTACACCTCTGGCGTGGTTCCCAATTACTATATTATTAGGAGCAATCTCTAGGGGAACAATGTATAGTGAAGGCTTTACAGAAATTATGTAATTTCAGGATGATAACATAAATCTAAATATCATTACACATATTTTACTACAAACAGTATTAGGCAACGGCACAATATAAATGGGCATGCTTTTCTAAATGTCGCCTGCTACTGTATTTCCATATATATATATATATATATATATATATATATATATATATATATATATATATATATATAGCTGGCTGGAGGCTGTAAAAGTGCAACTTCAAAATAACCTTTCCGTTTTCACTGACTACATTTTGCTTTTAACTGTGCGCATACATTTATTTTTTTGCAGAATTTGACTGCAGCTTTGCTTTACCTGTAGATTTTTGAAAGAAGCGCTAAGCTGTGTGATGTGCAGCGTTAGGCAGCGGGAGGTGCATCTGGCGCTGCTTATCTTCTCCAGAACATCGCCGTCCTCAGCAGCTGATCTACGGGCAGCGGTGGCATCAAACCACCAAAGCGCCAAAAAACAGAACACAGTCCACGAAAAGCTAGCCATCTTACAATACTGTACACAAGATATAATTCACGTCTCACTTCAAAACGTGTTTTTGAATCTTGACTGGTACTTTTGCGTCCAATTCTGTATTGCAATTCCTCTCTGGGCTTACTTTGAGTAGACTCAGGTTAAAAGCTGTGCTGCGGCTCTGCCTGAAGCAACCCTGTTAGAGTGCGGACACTCCTCCCCATAGCACGTGTGTCACTCTGTCAGATGCCAAAAGAGAAAGAACCTTTTGCAGGACATCTATTTTTGAAGCGGAAAGGTACACACAAAAAGGAAGGGTGGTGGTGCGGCTAAGTGGTGTGTAACAACTCATACAATAAAACCGTAACCCTTCTAATGAACTGTCCGTGATAAGCATGTGCGCAATGGTGATTTATCACAAAACTACCAGCTACCTAATAAAAACGTACATTTAAAATCAATGCAATGGACGCTAATTTCAATAACTAATTTGCAAAGAGTCAGTTTTAACATCCTGCTTAAATTAATGGTCAATAAGAATATGTGATAGTTAATGCTTTAATGCTGTTATATTAACGCATTAACAGGCAGTCGTATATTCTTATTCCCATAAATGCCTAATAGCAGGAGAAACAGTAGCATGTTATATTTTATGAGACAGATTTTGAAATGTTACCGATTTAGCCCAACTTTTATATTTCTGTACAGTGTAATGTTGGAAGTTTGTACTTTTCCTAAACTGTATTTAAACCAGACAGTTAGAATGATAGAAATGGCACCTGGCTGGAATGTATTTGTGACAGCTGGCAGGTTTCACATTTGTGTCATGGTGTCGGTTAACGTTGCTTCACTGCAATTGCTAAACGTTCCATACAATATTGAAAGCCAAGATAGGGTTATATTCAGTAAAATATATACTTTTTTAAAAATATGCCAAAAAATTCACAAAATTAAATAATCTAATCTCATAGAAGAATTTCTTTGTCAATTTCACACATAGAATATTTTCTCACCTAAACTAAGAGACATGAACTCCCAAACATAAGAATTAGAGACTTAATTTAGTTCTATAAATAAGCAATAGGTGGGGATTTACCCGCCTCTAGCAGTTCTTGCAGGAATTGTAAAATGACCGCTATAGGGCAAGAGATAGGGTCATGACCCTCGGTCAGACACCAATCTTGAAAATACCTCCATTTGTAAGTGTACAACGACCTTGTGGAAGAGGCCCTAGCATTCTGCAGTGTACTAACGACTGGGTCTGAAAGCCCTAGGGCGGACAGACGGTTCCGTTCAAGAGCCAGACCCATAGTTGGAGAGTGCCTTTCGCCTGACTGAGGAGATTCAGGCGTAGTGGGATCTCCCATGCCTGGCCTTGCAGGAGCTGGCAAAGATTCGAAAACCAGATTCTCGGGGTCACCAGGAGAACTGTCGCCTTCTCTCTCCAGACCTGCTCTAAGAAAGCTGGGAGCAACGGTATTGGCGGGAATGAGTACAAGAGCGCCCTGGGCCATTCATGGGCTGGGGCAGTGGTCCTCAAAGTGGTACCCGCGGGCAAATTTGTGCCCGCGAACCCAGGCCATCGTGCCTGCTGCAGCTGTTCTTAAATTATGGGTTGTGAACATATTTCTGGCGGGTCGTAGCGTGGGAAAATAAATAAAGCTTTAAACACGTTTTCCAACAAAAGCGTCACAGCAGTCTGTTGACAGTGCTGCTCGATTATGCTGTGCTTGTACGTACTCGACACATTTTTTTTTTCCTGAAGGGCCTCTGCGATACGATCAACCAATTGAATATCTGCATTTTCTCTGTGGTAGCCCAATCATAAGTTAGCTGGGTGGGACATAAACTGTGTCTGTTTCAGTTGCACGTTCTGACAGTAAGTTTAACCAATAGGAGAGTCAAATATCTGTCAAGTTTTAAACAGCTGTCCAATCATAAGCAAGCAGAGGCTGTTCACCGTATTCTGCATGAAAATTGAAGGCGAGTGAGTAGTCATTGGGAATGTGAAAGCTCTGACTGGCCGGACAGTCTGGAGAATGTGATGGATTGTGACCATTTGGAACCTTCTATCCCTCAAGAACCCATTGAGGTGTCTCAGGTTTAGGATGGGGCAAAAGCCGCCATCCTTCTTTGGCACCAAAAAAACTCTCGTCTTGGGAGATGGGTTCCACAAGTCAGATGGCTTGTTTGAGAAGTAATGAAGCTACTTTTTGTTTGAGGGCTGAGACCTGGAGAGGGTTGCTCACAGAAAGGGAGGAGGACCAGTGCGGAACAGAAGTGCGTAACCGGTGTGTACGGTAGCTAGCACCCAGTTGTCTGAGGTGCAAATGCGCCAAACTGTAGCTGGTGTTGTTTGAAGGGTTGGGTCTGAGGCCGCAAGCCTTCAGGGGCTCTGCAGGGGCTGCTGAGGCTGAGGCGGAGCCCATTGTGGGGGCTGCCTGGGGCAGCGTTGGAACTGCCTCCGTGATCGCTGTTGGGCTGGGATCCCATGTTCGGCGCCCTCCCTTCGTTGCGGGTGGACCTGACTGTTAGCTGCTGTGGAAGCCTGAAGGCAGTGCCTCACAGGTCGTCACGCGGGGCAGTGGGGAGCGTGACCATCCGAGTCACCATGTGAGTCACCATGTGAGTCACAGGTGGATGCCAGCGTCTCTTTATCTCCCATACCAGAGTACGGGAGGGGAGCATTGAGGCTACCTGCCGAGATGCCTATCGTTCTCGGTGGGAGCGTTGCAGCAATTCCTCTACCGCTGATCCAAAAGTATGGCCAGGGAATATTGCCACATCAAGTAATGCTGACTTATCCTCATCAGGGACCCTCACTTGGGACAGACAAAACTGCCACGAGGCTTGCCAGGCTCCAGCCCAGGGCTTGTTCTTGGAAGCCGGAGATCTGGAGCAGCGTACTCGAAACCAGGCGCAGCTCTGAAGCAACCAGTTCAGGTATGAGCGCTGACTGCACTACTCCATCTAGGTATGCCTTCAAGAGGCCTGCCATATTAACCAGGCGTGTGACTTGTGCTTCCGCTGCATATGCTCTCTTTAAGTTGGTCTCTGTTACCCTGCATTGACAATTAGGGCATGCAGGGTCTTTAGGTAGACCCCCTACTGGAGGGCCTCGCACCAGGGCCGCGATGGTCGAGTCCACTGGTGGGAATTCAGCCAAGCCCAGTGCCCCACATATTCTAAGGAAGCAAGCGGGGTTGCCAGTTTAAGCACACTTGGCACAGAGGCCGGGTGGTTCCAAGTGGACTGTACTTCTTCTAAGAAGTCCGGGAACACTGGAAATGGCTCAGGGTGGGGATAGGAGGCTGAATGTTAAAAACGATCGGCTGCCTTCCAAGGTACCTGCAGGATCTTGGAGGCCTACGCCATAAGCGCTGGGATTGAATTTGGGGTAGGGAAAAACCGTTAGAGGTTGTCCCTGAGCTTGGGCCTGTCTCAAAAGTCAGCTCCTGGACCTGTCCCTCCTCCTCCTCCTCCTGATGGAAGGAGCAACTTTCCCATGAGGCTGCGATCAAAATCCATCTTGGTCCTCCTCAGCTGTGCATCTAGTTCTGGAACATCCGGGGTGACCACCAGTGCAGGCAAGGTCAGCTCCGTGGCTGGTGTATTGAGTAGGGGCGTGCGCCTGCTGCCTGGTCAAATACTCAAGAACTTGGGCCATTTGGTTTTTCAAGTCCATAATATACTGTGCCTGTCTGGAGTGCTTGGCCCGCTTAGCATTGTGTAGATGACTGAGAGTGAGTGTGAGACCAATTCACCTGAGCTTGAATGCAGGGAATGTTCTGCGAAGGGCGAAGGGACAGATTGAGGAAGGGGGAGGGAGGGGCTCCCAGTGCCATGGACGGCTCAGCCATGTTATCAGGGGATGTTGCGCACATAAACTTATCAAGTCTCCTGCGTAGAGCCTGTAGCACAAATAGCACAGAACGTCTCATCTCCAAGGGCACATACCCAGGCACTGGACACCGAGGAGGTTCTTGTCCTCTGAAGGAAGCTTCGCTCTGCAGAATGTGGAAGCATGGAATTTAGCCATGCTTGATGTCTATATGGCCCAGGGTGGTTGAAAATACCACAGGGCATTAACCAGTGGAGCACTGGGGTATAGGGGCGCCAAAGGTGCCCAAATATTGAAGCACTCAGGCACCAAGAGTGCAGAAGAACCGAGGACATTGAGTGCAGGTAGGCTCTAAGCCACCAAGGAGCCAAAGCACAGAGGGAGCGAGGGCACCAAGTGCACCGAGGTTCTGAGGCTCCGAAAGGCGCTGAAGCACCAAGGAACCTGAGAATACAGTACTGGTGCACTGAAGTATCGGGGCACCGAGTGCAGGTGGTTATTGACGTGCTGGGGTGCCGAAGCACCAAGGCACAGAGCGTCTAAGCACTGAGGGCGCCGAAGCACCAAGGCAACGAGGCTCTGAGGGTGCCAAAGGCACTGAGGTCAGCGAGCACTGAGGGCACCAGGGGCGCCAAAGCACCAAGGGCACTGAGGCACGGAGCGTCTAAGCACTGAGGGCGCCGAAGCACCAATGCAACGAGGCTCTGAGGATGCAGAAGGCACTGAGGTCAGCGAGCACTGAGGGCACCAGGGGCGCCAAAGCACCAAGGGCACTGAGGCACGGAGCATCTAAGCACTGAGGGCGCAGAAGCACCAAGTCACCGAGGCTGTGATGCACCAAGGGCACCGAAGTGCCAAAGGGCGCATGAAACTGAGGGAGCCCGGGGCACCAAAGCACCGTGGCATGGAATGTCTAAGCACTGAGGGCACCAAAGCACCGAGCACCGAGTGTATAAGCAACGAGCACCGAGGGGGTAAGCACCGAGGGTACTGGGCAGGTGCTTAGCCTCAACCTGGGATAGTGCCTAGCATACACAGAGTTGGATACACAGGCTCGAGTGGCTGTGGTTAGGCACAGGAGAGGTGCAGCATGGGCAAATGATTTGGAACAGGGGCATTGCGTAGTGTACGCCAGGGTGGAGCACAGGCTGAAGTGCTGCGGTAGAGTAGAGAGAATTTACTGCTTGTGACACTTCTTTTTTTTCTTTCTTTTTTTTTTTAGCCAAGCGTGCCGAGACAATCCGATGGAGTTGACTCAACAGTGGGGTGCTGCAGAGCCAATTCCTGGTGTAGGAAATCACGCATCTCTTTTTCTTTTTTTAGCTGCAATAGCAGGAGAAAAAAACACACACAACATCAGATGCTGCGGAGTTAGAAAGCAGACTACAATTGCAAAGCAATGCAGACTGTTGAAAAGAGAGAGAAATATTTAATGAAGCGCCATTGCGCAGTGTTTATAGCTCAGTTCACAGATGCCAAGTTTCTGATTCCGGGGAAGTGGCAAGCTGACTTCTAGCAATATAAATATTGCAGAGTATTGCAAATACTCCAGAAAAACTCAAGTGAGAGCTCTTTCAGATCAATCAAGCAACTGGAGAGGTTAGTATACCTACCTGATGTGAGAAGCAAAAGAAGAAGTGACCTCCGTGGAGTGACTGTTTGTTCCCTCGGAAGGTGGGACAGAGGACGTCACTCCCCGGAGGGACCTATCGGCAGCTCTCTGACATAAAATGCTTAGTAAATACCTGACCTGTGGCAGGCATATCCCAAAGTATTGGTTGGTGGTCGTCTTTGAATTGAAAGGGAACTCCAACTTGGGAGTTCATCAAACATGATTTTGATTCATCCCTCCACTAATGATGTTCAAGTTTAATTTGATTCTCATACCACCAAGAAGCACAGTTGCTTGATGACAAGAGACACCCATTCAATCTTCTTTGTTAACTGTTATAATACGGCTTCCACCTCTGGAGGTCCACAATAAGGAACACCTGGTTGACTGACAAATCACCGGAGTGGAATGGGAAATTCTAACAACCAACCTTGGAAAGATTCAAATTACCCCTGGCCTTACATTAATTACCTAGGTGGAATATTTGGGGTCTGGAGGTAAGAAGATTGCCTCTCACTAGCTGAACATTGCTTTGTATATAGCTGACAGATCCTTACAGTTCAAATAGAGGGAATGCAGCAGTCATTCAATCATTACTTGAATGATAAACACTGAGGTAAAGCTAGGAGAAACTATGTACGTCATATTTAAAGTAAGGTAAGTTAAAGCACATGTTGATTGTATAATTGGTAGAATTGGTGCAATATTGACCCTTTAAAAGGCTGACCTATAACTATACTCAATATGTGCTCTCACAGTTGCCTGAGGTATGCTTTGAAAATAAGGAACACAATCAAGTTGTTCAAGAACATAATTCAATGAAGAACACTTCCTACAGGTGGCAACCCTTTAACCTTTGAGTAAATTGAGTGTAGTACAGCAACCATTGTAATTCATGCAGAGCTGCAGCGTTATTTGAAAGGAAGGAGCCATCAACATGCTGTCTAATCCTCTGTATTTGCTGTGTTAACAGAACGTGCCACAGGCTATGTTACAGTATAACCCTTTAAATGTTATGAAAACACAAAAAGAGAATTGGTTGCATTACACACAGAAAGTAAATATGCAGCTATGCACTTGGGCCTGTTGCTATGTTTTGATTTGCTTTCCCTGCAATTATGACTCATTAATATAAGACGCTATCAATCTAAAAGTCTCCTGTTTCCATTCTGTATCTATGGAAAACATGTGCAGGCCTTTATATTTGTGTATATTATACTTCCTTCCTAAACATTGCAGACTGTTTTAAAGAGCACACATGCTTTGTTGTTGATTGTCGATTGGAATACATCTTACTCTATAGAGTGTATACAGACTAAGCACTGCTTTTATACCCAGCCGAAATACAATGTGCAGTTTCCCATGCATAGGGGCGAGCAGATTTTAAGAGCGAGGAAGCTTGTTTACCTACAACTATTTTGGAAGGAAAAATTCTGCTGTCTGAAAAGGTAAAGTGCACAGATACATCACTGTTTGGTCATTCTCCTTTATATCTTTCCTGTTTTATGACTGCAATGTCCACAGCATATTCCTTAAAATCTTGGGACCACTTTACTTTCACTGTGCCTTGATTTTAATTTGAGTTTGGTATTGCACCAGTTTAGCTGATGGTGTTAAGTCTACAGGGTCCTTTCTAACATTTAAGCTGCAGGTTTTTGCTTTTTAAAGATCTTTTTAAATAATAAAAAATAACCCTATAGAAGCCTAGATTTAAGTGAAATGTGCTTAAAATAATCAAAAAGTTCATAGATGGGCATACCTGATTATGGTCCTTGTAAGTTGTAAACCTAATTAAAAAATATGGTTAGGCCTGGGTGTGTTGATGTCTACCTTATTCATTATTACATTACCCTGATGGATTATCATTTTCTCTATTTCAAAGCCTACAGCTTCAATTGTTCCCTTTCTTGGCATTCTTAACCTGAGTAAGATGTAATGAGACATATAAGAGAAGACAGAACTGACGTTATTTTTCCTAATGGGTACAAAAGGCCAAATGGTTTCATATGTTAGACATTTAGTAAAAGTCAGCAGTACCATATAAAGCAGTTAGCAGATGGTTAATGTCATTTTAAATAGATTTTGTTCTTAATGCTATTAAAAGTATGTTTCACCACCCATGTAAACACTACACTTTTCAGCCATTTTCCTGTGAGAAACATATATACAAAATCTGAATAAGTTAAATGTCCTGGTTGTTGTATTGCTTCAAATCACAACACACGCCAACATTAACAATTTCTATTCTCCATTATATAATTCACCAACACTATTAGGCTAAACAGTAATATAAGTAGTGTACATTCTGGGGTTCAACACAAACCATTCTAATGGTTTACACAGACCTATGCTTTTTATGACTTGTGTCAGATACTGATAAATCATTCTACCCTCATAGTTTAGGATAGTAAATTAAAGATTTAACCTGTTCTACCGAGCTAAAGAATGTGGACTTTTATTTCTGACCCTGGATTTTTAAAGCTTAGTCCAAGTCAAGGGCTGTTGAACTCCAATGTTGTGAAACCAGTCCAAGTACTTGTCCCATCCAGACCTGGTCCAAGTCCATTTCGAATCTGCAGCATTTATAATAGCCGGTTCAATGTGTCTGCAATTACTTATACTATTATTATTATCAGGAGTGAAATTTTCAACAAAAAAGTTAAGGTACTCGTATGCACAGCCAGGTGTAAACATTTAAAAAAAATTGAGACAATTTGAGTGCCAATGAATAAATACTTTAAAAAGGTATACATATTGGTACACGATAAATTTATAAATACAAAATAAGCCTTAAAAAATAACTGATCAATCATAACCAATTCACCATAAACAAAGAAGCTGAAAATACTGAAAGCTTTGTACCCTCTGCTTGTATCACTCAGTCATGTGCTGTAATATTACACTGAAGTTAAACCTTAAATGACAAGCATTAAGAAATATTACACTATGCAGTAACTGCTGTAGACATGAAAGTCCCGGTACCCAGTACCGGCATCAAAATAAGTCCTGGTACAGAGTACCGATGAGTCCCAGCAGAATTTCACCCCTGATTATTATTATTACTATTACTAATATTTGTGTAATCCTATTTGTATAATATAAACTGCTGTGTAGACTTGCTTTAGTCAAGTAGAACTGGACAGAGGGAATACACACTTTGACAAATTCAATTCACTGTCTTGCTTTTTCCCAGTCCAGGGAGACTTAGTCAAACATATAAAGATTTAGAAGAGCCTTGAACTTAGACAAGCTTTGAAATCAACCCGTGGTGTCTATTTTTTATTTTTTTTAAAACATTTTTTTAGAGGACCTAGAAGTTTACACTATTATATAATGAATTTGGAAGGTCAACTTTTTAGGAGCCGATTTTTAAAGGAGAGTTTCATCTGTGATAAAATCAACATTATTGTTTTACATACATCAATAAACAAATAGGGCTATCCAAGTGACAGTTGGTCCTCTCCAAAAATAAACCAACAGAAGTCTAGCAACCATTCTTTAATTCATCAAAACAGACTTTTGGTAAACAAAGCTTTGCAAATAGGGTACAGTTTTACAAGTTTTCCCTGAGAATAGAAAACAAAGGTGCAGACTTGGTACTGGAAAGAAAGCTTGTAAATCTGACCTATAGACTGTACATGTGTGTGACCTGAAATTTAGCTTGGGTCACAAATATGTAACTGTCCTCTTAATTTTATTACGACGCCGAGTGGGTCCAGATGTGCATTGTTGATTTAGGATACATACAATGTAACACAACTGGAGTTTATTGCATTCTTTTGACAAGCAGCATGTTGACCATGCTTACTGCTGTCCCATGTCTAGAGATTCACCATATTCTCATACTTATCATAAACTGACTGCTAAAGTGACCTGATATATACAACTTAGTTATTTGGTTCTAGTTTTGTTAAATTAACAGACGTTTTATCGCCTTAAAAAAGCAGGAGTTAATTAAAGACTGTAGTTAAGGATCTGAAAATGTGGCCCAATAAGAAGCCACACGTAATGTGATTTGATATTTTT
Source organism: Acipenser oxyrinchus oxyrinchus (assembly GCA_030684275.1). NCBI lineage: Eukaryota > Metazoa > Chordata > Actinopteri > Acipenseriformes > Acipenseridae > Acipenser > Acipenser oxyrinchus. Next base: position 12,059,432 of record CM060262.1, read on the forward strand.
ACTGACAAAAATGCTTGATATATTAAATTGGAAGTCCTTAACCCAGACATTGTTTGATAGGATTATGTTTACTTGATTTACTTGATATAACACATTTTATGAAACTATTTTGCACCATTACTTGTTAGCTCCAACTCTGAATACTGTGTCCAGCTTTGGTCATCTCAGTAAAAAAATATATATATAGTAAAAACAGGCTATCCAATTACTTAAGCACACTATTTGTTCACTTAAGGGTTTGATTAAGTAATTGAAAACTCAGTTGGAATGAAAACCAGCAGGCACAGGGGTCCCCCAGGACCTGGATTGGGATACCCTGCTCTAGAGGATCTTCAAAGAAAAACTTTCTACATAACTTTCAAAGGAGCAACACAAAATATAGGTTGCACTAATATCTTGTTTTTTATGTATATTCACTTCAATAGTTGTTTTTTTTTTGCATATCAAACAGTGGCACCTGGTGGTCAGATTATGAAAATCCAGGTTTATTTAATTTGGAAATGTATCCTAGCATACGTAAAAAGCCTTAATCTAACCCTTGTTCATTTACAGTAGCCTATGGACTTTCACTGACTGTAAAGTTTTACCACATTTGAATACTAGCCAGAAATGCATAATGAAAGAATGTGCATCTATTCCATTGTAATTCATACAGGTATGGGATGATTGTTTTGTTAATAGGCATAACTGTAGGCCAAATATCACGCAGTTTACAGAATGCTGTGTGTTCATCTGAGGTGCAAAATACCATCATTTCTTTCAAATGAAATGATAATTGACCCGGCTGACCCAATACATGTTTTTGGTATGTCTGTGTCATTTAAAGAATTTTACTTTTCGAATGCACTCTCTCAAGCTCTGACAGGGCTACATTCTTTGATGTTTAAGCCCTCTCGCTGTGTGAAAGTTACAAAAAATGTTAAGCTTTGATATTGTATTGCATGCAATACAAGATAGATTCTTTTTAAATATGTTTCTCCAAATATTTAACCAACTGTAGCTAACAAATCATGAAACAGAACCCCTCTCTAAAGAAGCATTGAGATGTTTACAGTCTCTAGACAGCTGCTTGTGAATCTAATACTTCCAAAAGAATGCCCTATAGACTCTGTAATGGAATATGGATTGGCTACAGTTTGCAAAGAAATGGCTGCTTACACTTTTAGAAGCACGGGTTACCATCCTGGATTTTCTTTATAGAGGCATATGCGTCCTAGGGGGTTTCTCTGGAACCTTTATAGTGTTAAGGTTCTTTAAAGAACATTCCTATAAAACAGAGGGTTTCGTGTACAGTAATGCGTTTAGCATAAAACCAAAATAATAATAAAAAATACCTCAACGATTCCATAAGGAAGGCTTAGCTTGCAGTCTGTTTTATATGAAACCATTGACGGTTTTGTTTCGAACCTTTTTGTTTTTATATACTGTGTTGAACCCATGTATATAGAACATAGTGTATTTTGGTTTATAAGAATGCTTTTAAACTGATATGCAGTAGGTTCCAGAGAAAGAACCACATTGTTCTGAGAGCTGTAACAATGGACAGGCTGATTCTAATCCAGGTCAGAAGGCAGTATAGAGCCACTTTTTATCAGTCAAATACTTCAGACCATGCATAGCCTAGTGCCACAGTTCCATTCTATAACATACATGCCACAAAGTTGGGTACTTCTATAATGTAGCCCTCATCAAGGCTGAGTTATACTACAGAGAACAACACAGTAGGTGGTTTGTTACTTAAAGAAGCAGTAGCCAACTAGTAAAAGTTCATTAGAGCATGCTCAGGAACATTTTCTTGTAGACATTATTCTGATAGAAATATATTAAATGTGTCCTTGTTTTCTGTAATTAGATTGAACTATTAAATGTTATAATGGCTTGCTCAAATATATACTAGTGTTTTATTCAGCTTTAATTATCTCTTGGATCATGGGTATCTACCTAATATACAATCTTATCTTCTATAGGCACCTGATCCAGACCCTCAGTCTGGTGCTGACCTTTGAAATTAGTCTCATCAGAAGGATGTACAAGAAGGTACAAAACAAGGTCAGCTAGACCAGGCAGTTTAGCTATTATTGATTTAGTGATTCTCTATTTTAAAGCTTCAGGCTTGTCCCATTTAATTCAAAGCAGTTGTTGAGCTGATAATGCAGGATGCTCTGCTTAGATTAGGGAGGATGATTCAGTAGGTTGGTGCATTTATCAATTTACCTTAATATTATAATGTAGTACTAATCCGTTATAATACATGGATAGTATACTGTTATAAAGAAGAATTACAGTTATGGCCAGAAGTTTTGCATCACCTAGAATGTTAGGATTGAGATATAATAATAAAAAATATGTATAATTTAGATGTTTTATTTAACATCACGTTGTCAAATAAACTACAAAATGATACTGCAAAAGTCTACTGGAAGCCATAATAATGTGTGGCATAACTTTAATACATAAATAAGCAGAATCTGTGCTGTATAAAAGGCTACTGTTACATGCTTTCATTATGCCAAATGGATCAATCCTGCATTACCTTTAATAGCTTATCACGGACAATCATGAATTCCATGAGGCCCTTGCAGTTACACTGAAGTTTCACAACATCCTGCCAAGAATGCATGCTTTAAAGTGGAATTAGCTTCAAATGACAGATCAACAGTTTATTTTTCCTTTATCATGCTAACAAATGTTGTGAGAAGTTCTGAGTGTTACTGCTCAAATGTGGAGTTGTTTTTAAGAGCTCATCTCTGGAATCATAGTTGTTTAACTTTCAGGTTTTCTCTGTGCTGAAGAATCCTGTCACCTCTAAAAGGTTATACATATTAATATTAAATAAATACAAACCACACATAGATGATAGTGAATAAAAATGAGTTGAATATACAACTTGGAATTGAATTATTCTGCCAGTTCAAGTTTTCATTCACTACCCTGTTTATACCACGGATATTTAATAGTTGCAATCAAATAAATATCTATATTTTGAGATGCACTTGAGGTAATAAGTAGGACAGTTAGTTTAAAAGACAACAGTGTGTACGGAGCTATATTCTATGAGTGATACACATTGCAGCGTTCCGCAGTATTCTTGTTTTTAAATTGCTAAAACAGTCTGTACTGAAGAGACTGGCTGTTCACTTTCTAAGGTTTATAATGTGTACGCTATTTAAGTAAATTATTATAATTATTATTCAATTTGTCTAAACATAGTGTACATATAACATCCAAAAATAAAACACTCAATAGACAGCGCTGCCCCCTTGTGGATGTCATACATTATTTCCTAGTTGGAGTTAAGACCAGTGTTCAGAACAGATAATCCAACATGAATATGATAACCCACTAGTCATTAATAACTCTTGAGTTTTTATTGTGATGATCATTACAAAGCTTTAAAAATGTGCATATTAACAGTTAGTCCTCAAAGAGCCAAGGAATAAAGGCTGATAATAAAAGCAGTCGATTTACTGGCCTGATATTGGATTCATTGGTTATAAAAGATTTTAGGGGAGAAGTGTAATTTGTATGCCGACGGCTCATTTATTACCCTACAGTGTTTTCACATGGCCTTTTTAAATGGACTTTGTAGGGAAATAGACAATTGGCAAGCAATATAGGTATAGGTTTAAAAGAGACAAACATGCATAGCTTGTCTGCTTCTTCTGTAGTACAGTATTAGGCTGGGCCCTAATGCCCTCTTGTGGCTGTACATGGAACAGTTCATACTCAACAGAACATAATAATAATAATAATAATAATAATAATAATAATAATAATAATAATAATAATAATTAGATGGTAACTTTACAAATAAAGTTGTGGGGCTTGCTTTATCTCTTTAAAAGTATTTTTGTGGTAGTGGAAGAAGTTTAAAAAGTTTTACTTTTTAAAGCAAAGCACTTCCATACAATCAAAGTTAAATTTAGTAAAATAATTGGTCTGATTACTTTGATAGACTACTATATCAACCTTATTACTTTGGATTGTGGGGCAGTTGATGCGGTTACTAAAACGGCTGTACCGTTTGATTGGTAGAAGATATTTTTGAACTGATTTCAGATTTGAATAGCAGAGAACTCTAACTTTTTGTCTAACTTGTTGGGAAAGTGGTCAAAGTAGCTGTTTTGTGTCAAAAGTCACATTGTTTACTAATTGTCTCATGCTTAGAATGTGCTATAATTTGAAATTTCTCAAAGTTCTATGACAGTTAATTCAACAGTGGGAAGTAGCCTACTGATGCGTTTACTAAAACAGCTGTACCTCTTGATTGGTAGACACCATTCCTGTTTTGATATTTGAATAGCTGAGAAGTAGAGGAAGATTTCATTTGCTCTAAGTATTTGTCTAACTTGTTGGGAAAGTGGTCAAAACTGCAGTTATTTCTAAAAGATCACAGAAAACGTAGTTGGTGCGGTTACTAAAACAGCTGTACCTCTTGATTGGTAGACGCCATTCCTGTTTTGATTTCATATTTGAATAGCAGAGAAGTAGATGAAGATGTCATACCCTCTAGCTTTTTGTCTAGCTTGTTGGGAAAGTGGTCAAAATTTCAGTTGTTTATAAAAAGTTAGAGAAAATTTAGTTGATGCAGTTACTAAAACAGCTGTACCTCTTGATTGGTAAAAGTTATTTCTGTTTTGATTTCAGATTTGGGAATCTTGGGAAAGTGGTCAAAGTAGCTGATTTGTGTCAAAAGTTACATCGTTTACTATAAATAGAATGTTGGAAGTCTGGGAGTTTTTAAACAATGGGAACATTTAGAATGTTGAAAAAAGTCCCATTAAATGAATGAAGATGGACAAAAAAGGATAAAAAGCTTAATAGTTTAAAAAGTATAAAAGATATTGTATAGATAAACTTGTATACAAGCACACTATTCCAGACCGGTCTACACGTTTTAAAGTTTGAACGGCGTTTCTAGCTTAAACGGTGTAAGAGGAGTAGCGTGCCAAAGAATAATAATAAGAAGTATGTCGAAGATTTAAAGTGGGGACTCTTACTTCGCCAGCCCCACTAATAATAAAATGTCACACTATATTACTATATGTCACACTATATTACTATATTACAGCAATAACAGTTAATAATGATTAGGTTACAGTTGAAGTAATAAAATGAAATAAATCACCCACGTCTGGTGGAAATTGGACAGCAACGTATACCTTTACATTTTGATTACTGATATTGTAGAATTCAATTATGAACATGTGGGTCTATACATTATCTGTAATTTGAGGTTTGCACATACTCGTGCTATGTATTCTACACTCAAGTGATTTATGCTTAATTACTGTACTGTACTTTTTTTTGTTTGTTTCTAGAACTTTAACCTTCACAAATCCTATCTATATTGACCCGTGCCAACATTCAATAATCATTCTCTTGTTTTTTGCTTTTTAATTCAGATATCAAACAAAAGATCCCTAAAGTAAACAGAACAAGTAAGTTTGGTCTCATCGGCAGACCTAAGAGAAGTTTACACAACCTCAGATGTACATAACCTAGATGTGACTCACCTAAGATGAACTAAGAATAGGCTGACCAGATGTCCAGACAGTTCCGGTTTATAATCAAAGGTCCCGGTGCCCGACGTTTTTCTCAAAATCTTAAAAAAGGTTTTCATGCACTACCTTTTGTCAAAATAACGTAAACAACCGCTTAGTTTTTAAATGTACTTTCAAGAACATTATTTTTAAGTGATTAACACAGACATAGGTGCTTATTCCTCAGTGCCATCAACATCAATAAATAGAGACATCCTGACACAGTGAGTATAAAAAAGGAATAAAGACAATGTCAAAATGTAAATGTATTTTTAACGACGATCTACAGAATTAATTATTATTATTATTATTATTATTATTATTATTATTATTATTATTATTATTAAGAACCGTTTTAAAACGGTTATTATAAAAACAACCACTGTTCTTACTGACTGCGTTGAGCTATCATAGCGAAGCTTCCCCTTCTTTTAATATGGACACAGCTTCTATGCTTTTGGGCTCATGACCCTGGTGTTATTCCAGCCCCCTGTAATGCTGGAAGTGTGGAGAGGTTAGCCCAATTGGCTTTAACCTACATTAATGAAGACAGAAAGGAGGGCTACAAGTTCAGCCTGAACAGAATCCATAACGCCCATCTGCAGGAACAGGTTTGTAAAAACTATTATACCTCAGTGAATTATGGTTCTGCTGCCTGATTGGCTAAAAAGGCAGCCTGAAGTCACCAGGTATTTGTCTCCTCTTAAAATTATAAACTCATCACTGATAATTTAATTAAAAAACAATTTAACATTATGGGTAAAGGGGTTCTCCTAATCTTGGACAGACTTGGACTAATTTGGGCCCTTTCTGGAGCCGCAGGCCTCAATTTTCATATGAATTTCAAATTATTGAAAATATTGTGTGAGGGTTTGTGGCAGGGCAGAAGGAAGCCCTGCACATCATTAAAGGGGTATCTGCCAGACAGCTCATGAGAATGTGGCTGGAGCCTTTTACTGGATTATTGTTTAAGGGGCTGTAATTAAAGCGAGGTGCACGTATATATATACTTGTTGGTTCCTGTGTTCAGAGGTGAGAACGAGCAGAGAAAATCAAAAACAAAACTGAAAATAAAAAGTAAGCAATTGTTACTTGTGCTGGGCATATCACAAATGTAGACTTTAATAATGTTTGGACAATTTGTAATGAAAATGCAACAAACATTTCCTCAGTCAAACTATTGTAATAAACCTTCTGTTCACCGGCTACTGGATTAATACAATCAATAGCCTACTACTGCTACCACCTTTGTTTAACCAGAGGGCCCCAAATCAATTAATATTAGTTTACTATAAAAGGAGGAGAGAGTGTGTTAAAGTCACAGCACAAAGACAACAGGAGCGTCAACTCAGGACAAATAGTTTATTAATACATAATTCATTAAAATAAGCAATTAGCGACCTAAAAAACGACACAGGCAAATTAAAAAGTCAATTTAAATTAATATCATCTCCCCCAGTGTGCTGGATAAGAAAAGGGAGCAGACACACCCACTGCAAACCTTCACCAGTGTAAAGAAAATAACTCCAGAAATCATAAAACATGCACTTAGAATTCAAATAAAGTGAAAACTTACAATAACTAGTGAAATTAACAATACACAATAAACTCAAATATATAAAGATAACCCCCCACCAAAGGTTGAAGTGTTGTGTCTGTCCCTTACAGATCCACATACCTGTTCAGTAATAGAATATAATCTAAAGTTTACACAGTGTGGTTAAAACCGGTAATACACCCAGGTTACACACTATGGAAGACAATAGTATTGCAGTTTAAAAGACAGCACTTCCCTTCAGTTATGACTCCAAGTTAGTCCCCTCACAGACTAATACTCTCTGGTGCTCAAACCGAGCTATCCCCAGTCCAGGCACCATTTGCTCAATGCAGGTTCTCTTTTAAAGTGTAAATTGGCAGCCTGTAATTGCCATCATCTGCCTCAGTGCAAATTAATGAATGAACAGGCCTGTGTATATGTTCAGTCCGGATGGGGTTGTTAAGTAAAGTCCATCACAATATATAACTAGGAAAAATAACTTTCACAATTTTCTTTAACATATGAATTATAACATGTCTTTTTCATAATTAATAACAATTATTCAATAATTTTAAACAACGGGTGAAAGAAACCTTAGACTAATTAAACAATACCTGAAGAAATACACAATTACAGTTACATTCAGATCTAACCTGCTATTTCAACAGCACCAAATATGTCCCTCCACATTTTTGCTCAGAGAACATAGATAGACATCTTTCTGCACATCCCTTTGAGCCATATTCTTCACTACTTGTAATTGACCCCAGATCTGCACTGAATGGAAATGGGAATACTGTACTGGCAAAGCACATTAATCCTTTGAGTAGAGCACAGCGTGAGGGCATACCTGGACTTCTGAGTTTACTGATATGACTGCCTTTGACAAGTCATCATACTTCCCCCAGGTGAAATCATTTATTTTGCAATATGCAATTTAGTGACCAAGTAAGTGTTTGCTAGCAGGTTGGCAAAAAGCAATGACACCTCTGAATGTGAATTTCTCCCCATTTAATTCCACGTTGTGTGGAAATTCTGAAAGTCGACTTTCAAAAACATTTCCAATAGAGTTGGTGTCTTTCTTTTCATTACTCGAGCAATATCCCATGTCAGATTCAATAAAAAGATGCTGTCCAGTTGGTGTTGGTTACAGTCCCATTACACAGCAGACTCTTTGCTACCACACTAGGCAGTGGTATGAATGATTTTGAAATGATAGTTACTTAAACAACAAAAGGGTAACACTTTAAAATAAGTGTCTGTAATTCCAATGTAACTAACACATGATTTCCTACTGATTTCAAATGAAGTTCCTATTGAATTCAAAAGTCACAAGCATGAGTTCATGACATACTTTTCATCACTTCATAACGTTTCCCTTAATACACATGAAATAATCATGAACAGACACTTATTTTAAAGTGTTACCAACAAAATTGTTATTCATCTGCCACTAAATAACAACTTTTTAGGTAGCCTTTTTTCTCTGTGTTGCTTAAAGCAGGGATGCAGGTAGGACTGTTACTTTGACAGTCCTGCTTGCATTACTGCTTTAAGCAACAGTGTGTTGCGGTTAGGGTTGCCACCTATCTGGGTTTGACCCGGACAGTCTAGGAATTGGCATCTGTGTCTGGTTGGCAGGAATTAGCAAGCCTGGGCGCCCTAATGTCCGGTTTTTAAGTGAAATGCATAAGAAACACCAACCTTCCTATAATATTTTCTTTGACATACATGAGTTGCTTAAACGATATTCACTACCTTATTAGAAATGTACTGTTTAGTACTGATCTGTACATTCTACTTTGTACAACGAACATATCCACATGATGTAAACAATCCAAGTGAGAGGTTGCAGTCTCGTGACCCCAGCAGGCTACTGGCGGTCAAAACAACCATGGCGACTAATGCAAAAACTATATTTTCCACAGCAAAATGTAATGTATTTCCGTAATTTCATATTAGTGCAATAAAATAATAAATGTAGCATAATGTATTCTGTTAACAGTAAAGGCATATTTTATGTAAGGACTGGGAATCAACAACTCGCTTAATTGTGTTAAACTGTATTACAGTATACTGCATTTTTGATAGACCAAGGCTGACTGATAAATATGTCTGGGTTTGGTCTGTGGAAAAGGTGGCAACCCTAGTTGCAGTTTTTTTAAAGAAAGTAAAAAATATGAATATAATAATATCTTTATTAGTGCCTTTCATAGTGGACCACCATCACAAAGCATTTTACAGGGGTGGGCTGTAAACTGTGCATTATATGCAGAGTCACTTACACTAGGACATTGATTTAACATCTTATCTGCAGGATGGAGCAGATGGAGGTTAAGTGACTTGCTCAGGGTCACACAGTGAGTCAGTCAGTGGCAGAGGTGGGACTTGAACTAGTGACTGTCAGTGGCAGAGGTGGGATTTGAACCAGTAACCTTTTGGTTACAAGCCACAGACTTTAACCACTGGACCACACTGCCTCCTGTATAAAAAACAGACCTTTTCCATTTTTGTTACATGCATGTCTTTTTAAGTTATTTAAACTGGTGGTAGTGCATTTGTTGTGTAAAACAGTTGTTTATGGGGTGTTTTGATTCTTATAAGCAGTTGATTATTAAAAGCGGACTGATATGATTACTGTGGTGCAAAATCAAACGTATGAGAATGGTAAGAGCTTTTTCCCTGGCTGCAGCGTTTGTGCTGTTCGTAGGGTGGCCAACTTCACAGAGCTTCCCCAGAAAACATTATTTTTTCCGTCACCTTTTCTAATCTCTAAAATATGTGAGGTAATATTGATAACATATTTCCAGATACCACAAAGTCCTTATTACTTATTAAGATATAAGTATATATAGAGAGATGCCTTTTAATATATAACACCAACTCTGTTTAATTATTCCAGTCTTGGTCTAAAATATATTTCCTTCTCAACAGTAGAAAGTACCTTTAGTATACTCTCTTAATAAGCTTATTTCTTTCTATGTATAAATGTGTCTAACAAACTTGGCTTCTCTCTAGCCAAAAATCCCCTGCTTCAATAGACCAATTGATAGATTAAGACTCGAAGAAGCCCACTTTCTAACTGGTTTACTTTTAATTAATATGAAACTACTGTCAGTGCCTTTCCAAATTCACCGCATGAAGTCATGCTTTGGCCGGATTCAAGAGATGGCTCGGATCGGTATCTCTACAGATAAGAGGTCAACATCTCAATTTTAAGCAACTATCAAGCTCTCATTAATTTTATAACATAATGAGGTAATGAACATTAACTTTGTTTTTCTTGTATTTCTCGTTAGTTAATTTAAATGTTTATACATAGCAAAATACTTGAACTAAGGACAGCGCTTGAGAGCCAAGATTCATTTCCCTTATCTGTCAGTGTCCATTTCCCTTATCTGTCAGTGCCTGCTCTCCCTTTTCTGCAATCATTTTTCTGCTGGCTTTATTTTCTTTAAAACACAGTACAGTTATTACACTATATTAACATTGTTGCAGTTTCACAAATGTTCAATTTGTATCCCTGCTTCTCCTCTTAGTGAGTGTCAAAGCCACTACAGGATCCTTTATCCATTTCTGCACATCACAGATGCGGGTGTGTGGCGGATTGTCCCACCCCTTTGTTTATTATTTATTTATATTATGATTTATATGTTTATATGAAGGCGAAAGCCAATATTATTTGTTATTGTTTTGTCTTTTGATTATAAAACCTCGTGAGGATGCGTGACTGATCAGCTACTGATTATTTAACTAGCTGACAGTCACGCATCCTTATTAAACTAGTGCAGACTATGGCTGAGGGGTAATAAGATAGTTAAAGCTAGTTAACCCCTCAGCCAGAACATAAAAGCCTGCAGCTGTCCGCGCTCAGGGGAGAGGGTGTTCGGAGTAAAGAACGAGAATAGAGACAGGAGGTAAATAACTGAAAATATAACAATTGCTAAGTGTGCTGGTTTATACACCAACACGATACTTATTTGTTTATTTGTTTGGCCAATGTGCCCTTTTGTTTAGTGTTTTGTGTTTGTTTAAATCTTTTATTTATTATTTAATAAAGCACTGAACGCCGTAGCATTTCAGTTCTGCACTGCCATTCCTTGTTTTGGTTTTGTGTTCCTGGTCCGTGATGTCACCACACCTGCACACGGCAACCACTCTTTCACAGGGTGACAGTCTTTAAAAGCCTGATACCTGTAAAAAAAACTTAAACCTTGTTAGCTGGGCTCCCATCTTTCATTCTCATTTCCATCATCAGTTGGGAAACCTCAAAAAAACTAAGCTGGTTCTATCAAAGAGCCATGCATCTTCGTTCACATAGCATAATTGAAAGGACTGCACATAAAAAGATATCATGCAGAGGAAACCAATGCATTATTGACATCTGAAAGTAACACACATTCTGTTGTATAGAAGATTTTCTCTTGTTTCAATTTTTTTTACCGTAATGTGGTACAAATTAAACTTTTGTTTTACAGCTTATTCAAAGTCAATATTTTAAATGTTTATTTTAATTGTGAAATAATATTGAAACATGAAAACACCCTGTTTGTCACAGCACGAATATTAAAATGGTTTATTCTTATCTACCAGCTGGGTATCCAGCAGGCACTCTAATTCCAAACGCTTTTCTTATCACAAACTCACCAGCAGTTGCTAGAATTTTCAACAGGGTTTTTATGAAAGTAAAATTTTCATATATGTAACATTTGAACTTTGTATTGACTATTATCTCCATTAGATATAATGGAGATATCACTTCGTTAATGTATTACTATTTTGGCACAATATTTTAGAATTATGCCAAGATAAATAAACGATTTAAATATTGCAAGTTTGCAACATTGGTATTTGCATTTTAGAGGAAACTAATTCCAGGCAAAACTAGAAACAAAATAATTACAATTCAGAAACAAATAATAACAAATAAACAAAACACAGTACAAAACACAAATAAACAAAAATACAGTACTGTACTATAGTAGCATCTAAAAAAATAACTGTACTATGGCTATTGGACAGTCTTTGTTCATGAATTAACTACAGTACATTATGAGCTGTTTATTTCTGGTTTGGTACCTTTATTACTTTCACTCAGAATTTTGTTTTGCAAGTGACAATTTGGTATTGTATTTCAGATCTTCTTAGTGCAGTACATGTTAGAAGATAGCTGTGAAAAGTATACTCTCAGTTGAGGGTAGAGGGTATTAGACACAGTTCACAGTTTCCAGTTATTTTGAACAACTTAATGTATTTTTTCCCTTGTCTCAGAAAGTTGCTGGGAACTGTAGGACAACTGTCTATGTTACACCCGAAGGCTCTGAAGCAACATACACAGATCATATCTCACTTGACAAATACAATGGGGAGAGCAGTTCACTGAACTACTTTACCCTTGGAAACGTTACTAGAGCTTCAAGACTGTACTGGGGGATAAAGAAAATTGGAGTGGGCTAATTTACCCGCCTTTCACGCATTTCACCTCTGGAGGCCTGGGTTATATTCCAGCTCTCGTCACATGGGAAATTAGTTTGGTGGTCTATCAACTTAGATATTGTGGCCATTAGTCCATACTGTATAACAAAACCATCACACAGTTTGTGAAAATTCAGTACAAATGGCACTTGATCAAGTCTAATTAGCAAACCTTTTTTTAAATGCGGTTCAAACTCAAATCTTATGGCATAAATGATCCATGCCTAATGGACATGGAGAACATCAGCTAAAAAAGAAACTAAATTCATCCCCAAATAAGTATACAATTCCTCTTACAGTTACTGTATTTCAAAAAGGAGGATAATGAAAAGAACAAGACTACATGTAATTCCCTTGCCTTATTACCTTGAAAAGGCCTTTTAACTATATTTACAAATATGTAGCACTGACTTTAAACTGAAAACCATGTGTATTGCAGACTGAACCAGAGCAAGGACGTAGAATTTACAATTCAGGAAAGTGTTCGAAAGTTGGCCAGGATGTTTATACTTCACAATGCACTCTGAAGACCCCTGATATTGCTGTAAGTACACATGGCCAATAAATAAATACATGCAGACTGTGCTAATGTTCTATGGAGCTAGTTAATCAACCTTCAAGACAAACAGAAAGAGGACAAGCCCCAATCATTCCCCTCTGATAACACTTGATAAGCTTTCATTGAAAACACATGTACACTGACCCAGCAGAACAAAATGATATCACAATACACCAGAGAAATAATGCAATTCATTGTTTTGTGCTATAGTTACTGAATTCCCTGCACCTCCATTTAATTGCTAAATAATAAACTGTGGTACATTCCCGGAGTCATTTTATTTTAATGCGAGGCCATTGATGTCAATGGGTTTAAAATAAAAACTTTTATAGTGTGTTAGTCCATTGCTTGTTTAACTGTATCATTATAAATAAACAAAGGAATTGCATTTGAGATGAAACCTGCCTTGAGGAAATAAATAAGTGAAGAAAATGAGAACCTAAATCAGTCTAACGAATTATGCTCTGTTCTAGCAAAGTGGTTTCTGTGCAGCTGCTGTCTGTACAAATGGAGAAGATTGTGCAGCCATTGAAGTTTCCTGTGAGATTTACAACCCAGAGGTAATGTAGCATTATAAGTTGCATTGATTGTGAAAACTCATTTAACTGAGGTACTAGTACAGTACCTTAATGAGCTACAGGGACTAGACCTGTTCTATACCACATTGTGAAATAACAATGAGAAATGATCATATAAGTTAGAAATATGTCTTTCAAAAATACATTTTAGAATTCAGTTATACTAAAGATAATGTCAAGCATTCAATGATAAACTAAAGACATTGAGAATGAACTGTAGTTTATTTGTCACTGAATTTTATAAGTTTCATTTCATTTACTACACCTGCCACCATTGAGTGTGATGTTGATGAGCAAACACTATGCAGAGGACAAGACAGTGGTGCAAACTCTGTACTTAGCGATTACCAGCCCAGCATCTTCACCACTGTGGAAAAGACAACGCCACCATTTATCATGGACAACACCACTATCCCCTCCTTATTGTCCATTGTCCTTATGTTGTATGCAGTTATCAAAATAATTAACAGTTATCAAAATTATTATTGAGGATATTCTATAACTATGTTGTACAGAGTAACATTAATGAGTAAGAATACTGCATTTCTTTAACTGCAATTCATTGGTAATCTCTTTCTGAACCTTTCAGGGGCCCAAGCGTGTGGATCAGGCTGAACTGGCACCTGTAGAGAGTATTGGCCCCATTGAAGTACCTGTACAACCAATAGAGACAGCTGTGTCAAAAGTCACCCGCTCGCCCCTCCTCAATATCCCTACCCCAAAGGACCCTCACCAGCAGTGCCCAGAGGATACCGCCACTCCTCTGAGTCTGAGTCCCAATCTGAGGAAGGAGGCAGCATGGTCATAAACTCTCAAAGAAACTTTAGGTGGCCTTTTATCTCTAGATGCACAAAATGCAGTCCAGTGTTTCTAAAAACCTTCCCTGACTCCCCGTCACCCTCCCCAATCTGCCCAGGAGCCCTGAGACACATACCTTTATACAGCAATGCTCAAATTAGGGGTTTGGTTTTTATTCTGCTGGAAAAAATGAATGTATACAATGAAAAGGAGTTAAAACCACATGTGCCATGATTGTTCTCTATGAGTGGAATTAATAAAATTGATTATTTCAACACTTATTTAACAATTTGAGTTGTTTGCGCCGCTAAAACATTACCTTTTTAGCTGAAACTCAAAATGAAGTACTGTACCTATATCATTTTTTTAAAATATAATTTTGTAATAGTTTATATACCCCCTTCTTTTCTTATTTTATAATTAAGGTTGGTCACAATAAAAATATGACCTTTTTAACTCATGCGGCAGAAATGTTTGTTTCATAACTAAAGTCATGAAGTAAATCTGAATTGTTTTTTGTTGTTAGCATTAGACAGTTGAATGCCATCACTTTTTAAAATGTTGTTTTGGTGGGGAAATGTGTCATTCTTGAATCTGACGTTGATCTGACATACAAGTGTGTGAAGCATTTTATATAAAATCATTATTGACTAACTGTTGAGCTTCTGACTATCTTCGCTTTTTAGTATTACTACACAGGCAAAATGGACACTTACTGCAAACAACAGTAGCTCATAAACAAATTACCTAACTCAGGCTAGGATCATCCAGTATTATCACACTTTTTTAGGCTTGCATTTACATTGGCAGCCATCCCCAGTATCTCTTTTGAAAACATTTTTTTTTACCATCCCTCAGTGACAGGGTACAGAGTATAAAGGCCTGATGGCAACACTTTGTCCCATTTTCTTCCTGCCTTGTTTCCTGTGCTGCAGTTTGTGTGGGTCAGTAGCAATGAAGACCTTTGTAGTTCTGCTGTTGTTGGCCCAGGCAATGGGCAGCAGAGCAATTGGTGTAGCTTCAACAGTATTGCGCAGGCCAGACTGTGATTCTCCTGAATCTGAGGAGGCTGCCAATGTAGCTGTTGATTATATCAATTCCCATCATCACCATGGATACAAGTACACTCTCAACAAAATCGATGAGATCAAAGTCATTCCAAGGGTAAGTACTGCATTGTTGACTTCTCATTGTAGATTTTCGCAGCCTAGTTTCCTAAATGGAATATCTGGGGTTTTAGGTTGTTTTCTGCTTTTCTATAATTAACATATATTTCTAAATCTCTGTCATCATTCCACTTTGAATTTTTTGCATTGTTTATTTAACAATGTATTATATGGTAAGTGTTACTTTTGACAACCCCCTATGTTTCTCTCTTCTAGGTACCTCAAGGAGAAACCTTTATAATGGAGCTGGAGTTACTGGAGACCAAATGCCACATAGTGAATCCCTTGCCTGTAGAAAATTGCACAGTCAGACCGCTTGCAGAAACGGTGAGTGGCTCTTTTCTAAATGTCGTAACAGTGACATAAAGTCGAGTTTAGTCACAGGGCGATAGTAGGAAAATCTTTTTTGCAGCTATAAGAAGAAGCTGGAGCAGTTTGCATTTAGAGGAATGAAATAGCTCATGTACTGCACGGGTTAAATGTTTTTTTTTACTAGCTTCAGGTGTCATTTTGAAACCCCCCTTTTCACCTGTACTACACTTGCAGCTCACTCTTGATTTTTTTTTAACTCATGTCATGTATTAAATTGTAGCAAACACAGTGAAATGTAAGAGAATGATGTGTCAAAAGAATACCAGGATTGTTTTTGATGATATTTCTCTATTCTTTCAGAAAGTTGAAGGTGACTGTGACGTGGCCTTCACAAAGGTTCATGGAACCTTTACAGTGACTGGCTTTAGATGTAAATCCAGTCCAGGTACAGTATGTAATAATAATAATAATAATAATAATAATAATAATAATAATAATAATAATAATAATGTTTCAACCATTGGCATCATCTTTTCAGTTTATTATGATGTATGAAAATCCTAACATTAGTTTTTGAATAAATCATGAGCATGGTTAGAAATGAAAACATGATGTACTGTATGGTACTAGATATATTTGTATAAAATATATGTTTTCAGTAATATGCCATTTCTTTTGGAGAATATAAGCTGCAAATCTTTTTTTTTTTTGTTATGGATAATCTAAGCCGATGATCACGTATTTATTCTATTACTAAGTGGCATTTCCGTTTACCAGTATACTTTTTGTAGTAGGTTCCTAAAAAGCTTTTTAAAAAATGTTGATAAAATCTCTGTTTGATTTTGATATTTGTTTGCCCCTTTTTAACCCTTTATTAGGTTGATTTGATAAACTACAGTTTTTACAGCACAGGGGAATCACCCTGGTTTGCATCAACCACCCATCTGTGGTTATTCCAACATTACTTTAATGGAATTTGTAAGCGGTTGTGGATAGACTACCCCAGGCCCCGCCCTACCAACCTCACAATAGCCAACCACTCATTACTTGGCTTATTGTTTAATTTAGAGTCTTGATAGTTTGGAACCTAAAGCACTTGTGTATGTGTCCAAACTTCACCCCTATATTTACCCTTCACCCTGCCACAGAATTCTATTTCATTCTCTTTCCTTTCAGATTCAGCTGAGGATGTTGCTAAACGGTGTCCAGGCTGCCCCCAACTGTTGCCTCTGAATGATACCAGGGCACTAGACCTTGTCAGTGTTTCACTTTCAAAGTTCAACACAGATTCCAGTGAACCGGTTTACTTTAAGCTGTTGGAGGTTGGAAGGTTGTCGACTCAGGTAATCAAATAGACAAACGTTTGGGCTAATGCCATTCTTCATTACTTGTCCTAAAAAGTGTCACAATTTATTTTACACAATTCAAGCAACTTGGTTGAATGCATGTAGAAATATAATCAACTACAGTAGTGGCTCAACAGTGACCAGAAAAACAAAAACAAATAAAGCTGCCTCATGTTTAATATGCTTATCACGATGCAATTCCACAAGATCTTTTGTCACTCTGCTTAACCCTTTTATTGATGCATTGACCAATGCTATTCATTGAGCAATACCATACAGTAGGTTCTGAATGGTCATTTATGCTGTATTTTTCCAGACCTTGCCACTTGGGCCATCATACTTTGCTGAGTACGCCATAGTAGAGACAAACTGCACCAGTGACATTCCTGACAATCACCATGATGACTGTGTCCCACTAAGCAAGGGCCTGGCTGTAAGTAAAGTGAATGTAGTGATTGCTAAGCATTTGAAATGGAGCCTTTTTACCACTGCCCTTATTAGTCCAATGCTTCTTTTTATAGAAAAAGCACAGGGCACACAAACAGGCAACAAGGGGAACAATAACAGTAACAAGAAATTGTAACAGGGGTGTAAGAGGTTCGATTTCTTCTTAAAAGCAATGAATTAGTCTTCTTTAATTCAATCAGAAAGATTTTATTTAAAAATCAATTTAAAAACAGGAACAAGAACAAATAATG
Organism: Acipenser oxyrinchus oxyrinchus; assembly: GCA_030684275.1. Classification (NCBI taxonomy): domain Eukaryota; kingdom Metazoa; phylum Chordata; class Actinopteri; order Acipenseriformes; family Acipenseridae; genus Acipenser; species Acipenser oxyrinchus. The sequence goes on from CM060262.1 coordinate 12,077,444, forward strand.
GTGAATAAGTGGTTACAGTGGGAGAGAGACACAGCACCAAAAGGAATTAAAGTAAACAACCAGCATTGTTTGGAAGAGAACGTCCTGAGCCACACCGACTTCTTATCTGGATCCCGTTGTACAGCAAATCCGTAGCTTACAATCCTTGGTCACAAGGTTCCCTTTTACCAAACATGGTCACAGAGACAATAGCAAAAAGAGATGAACAATTAAGATGATGGGCTGTGTTGTAGCAGCGATTCCCCTCATGATCTCCTCCTACTCCCTTCCCCAGCCAGACCTCCTTCTCTCACATACACAGTTCCCTATATACCCCAGGCCCCGCACTACCAACCTTACTATAGTGAACCACCCATTACTTGGCTTATTGTTTAATTTAGAGTCTTGATAGTTTGGAACCTAAAGAACACATACAGCATACGGTAGGCCTCAGAAGGTGCAATGTCAATGATAGTGACATCTACTGTCAGCTCTATTTATGATAAATGGATTCTACCACCATGCATGAGATACAGTATATGCAGGCTACTTCAAACACATCATATTTTCATTGCATCTTATTTGTACAGTACCATATTGGATTCCTTAACTACTATAAAACTGGTATCTAACATGTAGGTTAGAGATCATATAATCGTGCACAGCAAATCCTCGGGTACTTTTTTCTATAGGCAGATCCTTGACTTTAGAATTAACTTTAGAATGAACTTTAACTAGGGGTGCTGTGGGTGTGGCAAATGAAACCCCATAATGCCCCGCACCATTTGAATACGCAAAGAACTTCAATGCATCCTTTGCTTAGCAACGGGCTCCAGCCATGAGCCTGTTCCCAGGGGAGACCAGATTTCGAATGACACCGCACCGGCATGATCAAAATCCTTACAGGGAGTGTTCTGTTACAGTGTGGGTATCCACTGAGAGAACGACAGAGACAGAGGATTTGATGTTGCAAGCGTCGCTCTGGCGTCCAGGTTTTATTATTTACAGGCAGTCAGGTGCAGTAGTATGTGGTCACCACTAGGGTACCAACAATGGTAACCCTAGTGCAGAAGGATACATAATAACAAAATCCAAAAAGGCAAGAACAAAACAAAACAAAAGGTGGCCAAGCTGGGGCTGAGTGCTGCTCCCACTAAAAGGGAGGTCCTGCATCAGGATCATTCTCCCTAACACAAATTAAATAAATCTGAGTGGGATTAAAATCCCCTAAATTAATCCCTTTCTAAAGCATACTAAGAATCCTGGTTCAACAAATGGTGGTCCTCGGTCTTGGTTCACTCACCCTAGCTCAACACAGTCATTCAGCTTTCAGCTTGCAAACACACAGCTTGGTACAGCACAGAACAAAGGACTGACTTTCCAGCCCCTTTTTAAAGGCAGGTGACCAGGGTTAATTGATTATCAGTTCTTCAATTGACACCTGACCACCTGCTGCACATTCATTTCAATTAGACACACTTTGTTTGTCAAAAATTAAACATTTTTATGTACAAATCAATCAATGGGGCAGGCCTCACCCCTGCCACAGTTTTATACAAGGGATACAAAATAAATAAAGATGAAGCAGCCTTGGTATCCGGTACTGTTTCTGCCACAGCCTTGGTCTGCTTAATAAATCGATATTTTCAAGTCTCTAAAGAAATGTTTTCCCTTGTTTGCCTCCTTGTCTTTACAGCGCCATGGATTCTGCACTGCCATGGCTGTGACCACAGGTCTCAGTGAAGATATAACTGTTGATTGTGATGTCTATAATGCAGAGGTACATTTTACCATTACAGTACACAGTGAGGTGTTAGTCCACACCCTTACATACAATGCTGCAGGGGCGGATTAATGCACGGGCCCATGGGGCCCCAGCCACTTAGGGGCCCCCCAGTAAAACTCACTATAATTGGTGGATCCAAATATAGCAGTGAATAAATATAGCAAAAATGTAGCAATAAATAAATATTCTTTAATATAATATTAATGGATTAATATAATATCCAGGTGTTTGTAAGTATATCAGAATTTTGAAAGATCTCTCCGCTATCAAATCAAATACAGTTTTGTGTTTGTTTTCCACAAACTCCACACACACATGCGTGTGCGCACACCTTGGACCTCTAATATGCAAATAAGTGATGTGTGATTGGTCAGATGCTAGGAGTGTGCGTGTTGTTGTAAATTGTTACCTGTGTGAACTCGCTAAACAATACAGTTACTTGTTAAGTTTCTTTAGTTTTGAAAAGATATTTGACTTGAGTGCATGGAGTCATGGATGTAACTATTTAGTGTAAATATAAACTGTTGGGATTTATTAGATATCTGAAGCAGTAGCGCTGCTATCCCAGTATTTAAAGAACATTGTATTATTCACTAGTTTAATCACGAAACACATCCTAATGTAAAACTTGAAATGTAGGTAACTATAGTTCATTTTTCAATTAACTACACATTTCGTTAAATTTTTGTAATCGTTTCACAGGTCATGTATTATATTGTGTTATATACATGCGTCTTATTTTATCACTTTTTTCCCCTTTTGAACAACTTTATTCTGCAGCGGGTTGAGTGTTTTCTGGTGAACTATTCCCTTAAGGAAGGTTGCTGAGATTGGCTCCTTTAATAACGATACACATTGTTTGGAGGTATTCTGGTTCTGCAAATAAAAGAAACGATTTTTAAGCGCAATGATTGTTATTTAAGTTTTGGTCAGGAGGCCGGTGTAGAGTGTTTTTTGCAAAGGGCAGTGGGCTAACGAATGTGGGTTTGTAATCATAATGGGTTTGTTTTTCCGAAAGCAGATGTAGGCATTGTATTTATTTTTTTTGTGTGGCAAAATCACACAGTTTCATTTAAGCGTAGTATATTGTGATGTGATTTGCTTTAGATGATGATAGGTGTATTTTATATTTAAACAGTGGCAGATCTAAATGCCATCCTAACTTATTATTCTTGCCGATTTTAATTATACTCATTAAGGGGCAATTTATAGTCCCCTTATCATATTTAAATGTAATAAAAAATATGTTGGAAAGGTGTCAGCCATTGAGCATGTTTATGGTTGTTTTAATATTATTTAGATGTTAAAGCACCTGGAATACATGGCCTAAAGAGGTACTTTATATCATCATTTCTTACTGGTTTACTATTGTATGAGTGTTCTGTATGATTCTCTATTAGCCATGACTGCCAACTATTTAAGTAAAAAAACTCAAGGCTTATTTAAAGGGAAGCATAACATTACTGCACAGGCTTCAGAGCACAGCACAACACTAACATTTTTGCTTAAATAGTGAGCATGAGAGGTAATAGTGTAAGCATAAACAACAATGGAGAAAAAAAAAAACACAACAGGATGTTAAACTAAATGAAATATTAGCAAAGTGGAGATTATTTAAAGTATATACAGGCCTACTGCTATGGCTTACACAGGCAGAAAACACCTATCCCCTTTTTTTCAGGGTCCACCTATCCTGGTTTCTCCAGATCCTTCTGCTTCACCTGCTCTACCCCACATCGTCCACCATTATCACCACGGCAACACGACAGGAGTGTCCCAGACCAGTGTGGTACACGGCCTCAAACATTATGCTCTGGGCGCCTCCCAGGACCTAGCAGGTTCTCTGTTCCTTTCTTCAGAGTCAGAGCAAGTCATGACAAAATCGACGGTGAAGAGAGAAGTCCCTGACAAGGGTGATCCGGCAGGAGGTGCCCTCCCAATAACCATGACCGCTGAGCCCCCTGTGGTTGATGGAAAAGAAGTTCACATTAAACCCCTAGGTCCGCCTTCTGAACCAGGCCCCATAGATCAATTGCCTGCACAGCCCTTGCCACCTGTAGCGGGCCCTCCACCACCAGCAGGCCCTATTTTACCCATCTGCCCGGGAAGAATTAGACATTTCTGAGTTTGTTTTGTGATAAAGCTGGAACTACAATTAAATGCAATACTGTTATTTCTTGTGTTCCAGTCTTTTGCCATTTTCAGCTCATGCAGAGATTATATCAAGTCAATGTATTGTAATTATATTAGGGATGTTGGATACATGCTCAGTACAGATGCCCCTGTAAAATAGATCTCAGTGGGTTTTTATCCTGAATAAACTGCTTATGTACTGCAAGACATCCATTTTTTTGTAATCTTATATACTGAAATAAATACCATGTAAAGACTGATGATACGGAGTACTTTTAAAGGAAAAGCACACCCACACCTCCTAACATTAATGGAATCGACTGTGCTCCTCTACACCTCTAAATCACTGTGTGAAGGATAAAACAAGCTCATAATCTTAGTGCCCTTCCTCAGGCTTCGATGCCAGGAGAGGTTCCTTTCCATTGGTGGTTATCCTAGTCACTCCTGCCCGATAAGTTCAGCTGGTTACCATAATTGCCATGCCGACTCCGATGTACCATGAGCCAAATGCTTGTGGCATAAATCCTCCTTGACAGATCTTTAGAGAATTACTTATAGTTAAGGATACGATTTTGGCACTGTGATTTTTTTGTTTTCGCAATCCTTGATTACACCGTCTCCGACAAAGACCTGTTTCCTGCCGACTCTGATTCGGAAACTCCCCTGAACCCCATACGGCCTGCCCCGGGAACCTCTTGGCAGCAGACTCGTTTTGCCGTTATCCCCACTCCGGCTTTTTCAGCTTGGCAGAGAGCCCATCTCGTTCCTCTTTACCTATTTCCTGTTCGACAAGTAAGCGGTTCCTCGTCCACCGAAGCTCCCGAATCATCGGCTGTCCCCCAGCATCTGATATTAAGTCCTAGACAATCCCAAAACTCCAACAGCAGCTTCGAAATAAAAACATCCCTTTCAGCAGTTCAGCTCACAAAGATCAACTCTTCCAGCTTTACATAACCTCCTTGCAAAGAAGTCGCTCTCGCAATGACGCCACGCCGGGGCCCAGCTTCCCTGCCTTTATTCACTCTCCGCCCCAAGCCGCGGCGGCCACACACACGCACGTTCACGGATCCCTCACACTCCCCTCAGAACTGCCTCCAAACCAGCTCCTAGATCCCCTTCTCAGCAAATCGCTCCTGAGCCTCATCCCACACAACTTCATCAGGCCGCAGCTCCCCCTCCCCCAGCAAGAGTCCTACCCGTGGACATTCAAAAAGCTCCTACCTCGCATTTCCCTCACTTTATGTCCTCAGTGGGTGTTCAACAAGTCCCCAGGGTTGTTGTTTCATTTCCTATCTGCTGCAGCTCGCTTCTTCTGCAAACTCTTTTTCAGATTCCATTATCCTAGATTATTTCTGCCCCGAATAAATACACCTCTGGAAACTCCTCCTAATCGAGTGGAATGGCATTACTTTCTTTTTCGATGATTGCTTGCTTTCCCCCCAAAGATTTGTAGCTTTTCACAGACTCCTCCCCGTCTTACAGGTTCGGAGGCTATTTCAGAGGAAGATGGTTTGCAGCTCCTTGGTCCCAAGGAGTTTAATTCTATGCGCCTTTTCAATCAGTCAATTGCTCTTTTTGAAAAGGTATAGCCTGGACTCGAACTCGCGACGTCCAGACTATAGGGCACATCCTGCACTCCACATGGAGAGCCTTTACTGGATGTGCCACTCAGGAGCCCCCCAAGTCTCTGTATTCTTTTTCCACATGGGGGCAGTATTGCTCTACGACAAAATCTTCCTGTTTGGAAATGCATTTAAAAAAAAAAACATTTCTCTTTTATTCTTATGGTCTGTGAGTAACTTTACACAGGCCCCGGTTATAAAATGTATTATTTTATTTATTTATTTTTTATCATAAATGGTCTGTCACCTATTTAGATTTCCAGAAAGCTTTTGCGAAAGTCCTGCATGAAAGATGAATTCTCAAACTAAACGCAGTAGGGATTCAAGGAAAAGCATGCACATTGAGGAGAAACCTCAAAATGGAGCGAGGTAACCAGTAGAGTACCACAGAGATCAGTATTAATTCCTCTGCTATTCCTAATCTACATTAATGACTTAGATTCTGGTATAGTAAGCTATATATAGGAGGAGTGGCAAACACTGTTGCACCAGCAAAGGTTATTCAAAATTATTTAGACAGCATTCATAACTGGGCAGACACATGGCAAATGACATTTAATAGAGAAAAGTGTAAGGTACTGCACGCAGGCAATAAAAATGTGCATTATAAATACCATATGGGAGATACTGAAATTGAAGAAGGAATCTATGAGAAAGACCTAGGAGTTTATGTTGACTCAGAAATGTCTTCATCTAGACAATGTGGGGAAGCTATAAAAAGATCAACAAAATGCTCGGATATGTAGTGAAAAATCTTGAATTTAAATCAAGGGAAGTAATGTTAAAACTTTACAATGCATTAGTAAGACCTCATCTAGAATATTGTATTCAGTTCTGGTCACCTCGCTACAAAAATGATATTGGAGCTCTAGAAAGAGTGCAAAGAAGAGCAACCAGAATTATTCTGGGTTTAAAAGGCATGTCATATGCAGACAGGCTTAAAGAATTTAAGCTATTCAGTCTTGAACAAAGAAGACTATGTGACGATCTGATCCAAGCATTCAAAATTCTAAAAGGTATTGACAATGTCGATTTTTTGTTTGATATTTTTCACACAATTTATTCTGTACCCCAGACAGGACAGGACAGTGGTACACACAAGGGGAAACAATAACACAAGGGGAAACAATAACACAAGGGTTAACGTCCGAAAAGGGGAAAAGAACAGTTCACTTGTCCTTCGTATCAGATAGAAAGTCCAATCGCTCGATCCCAGCATGCCCCACTCCGACCATATGCTAATTATGTCCCTGATTCATTGTACTGTGAGGTAATGTCATTTATGAAGTTGTTTTGTGTCAAGACAATAATGACAAATTAATAATAAATGAAAACTGCAATATACGAATGTTCCTTTGCTTTCCTATTTTAGTAAAATATAATGTCTGGTAAAGAATTGAATTTGACCTGGGATAACATTTTAAGAATTGTTTAAATGCACTAAAGAAAATGTGTATGTTACAGAAACAGTGTGGACACACCATGGCATGCAAAGTAGCCTTTTTTTTTTTTTTAGAATGTATTGCAATATATTTTGTTGAAATCCAAAATATATTTTAGAATTCTGCCATCTATAAAATATATCTTGTATTCTTGTAGGAATGTACTGCAATATATTTTTTTCTGAAATATATGAGACTACATTTAAAACTATATTGCACTATACAGCGTATATTTAGGAAAGAGATAACAATATATTACCATATATTTTAAATATATTTGTATTGCTTTGACATACAGTATACTGCAATATAAGTATGGGTTAACTGTTTACATTGTGTACTACAGATGTATCAAGGCTTGCCATGAGGTTTTGTTGTTTGTCTTTTTTAGATTGATTGACTTCTGATTGCTCAGAAATTTTCAGCTTACCTAATGAAGAACTGCTTCATTGACTTCAGTATAGAAAGCCAGTATGCTTAGAGCACATCAGTGTGATCTGGCAGCAAATTGAGCTTCTTTGAGCAGCGTTGGATTTTTTCTGTGTTCCGAGGACAATAACAAACTTAGTGAAAGCCTACTTCTTAGATTTGCAATTTGTTTTTTCAACTTCAGAATTCACCACTACATGGCAGTGTCTAGAACAGGGGTGGCCAAACTTCCTGACCCTATGAGCCGCATACCAAAATTTCCATATGGTCGCGAGCCGCAAGACACATACTGTAAAACATGAGCAAGACATTTTAAACACTAAGATTGTTGTGCAGTGCAGTAGTTGTTAGGCTATCTCTTGATGGCAGCAAAATACACAAGAACAAGGGATAGAACTTTGCAGAGCCTACATAGGTTATGTGTAATTTGTATTTTACTGTAGATCTTCAGTGTATTAAACTTTAAATGTAACACTGTGGCGTTTTTCCATTATTTCTCCCGAGTGGCGCATCCGGTAAAAACGCTCCATGTGGAGTGCAGGATGCGCCCTATAGCCTGGAGATCGCAGGTTCAAATCCAGGCTATGTCACAGCCGACCGTGACCAGGGGTTCCTAGGGGGCGGCGCACAATTGGCCGAGCGCCGCCCGGGTAGGGAGGGCTTAGGTCGGCAGGGGAATCCACGGTTCACCGTGCACCAGTTATTATGAAACAAAATAAATAACTGACTTGATTTCACCAAAAACACCACATAAAAAGACACATTGTTGTAAGTATTCTTTTTGACAAGCTCTTCCCTTGAATATCTGAATCTGGGTTTAAAAAGAAAAAGGCAATAAAGACTATTGTAGTCCTGCAGGTGTTAGCCCAGGCCTTGGGCAGCTGGGAATTTCCCCCTCCTGCTGGGCCTCATGTCCCAGCCTGTGACTCTCCTGAATTTGAGGAGGCTGCCAAGGTGGCCATGAAATACATCAACGCTCATCATCACCATGGATACAAATGTGTGTTCAACAGAATTGACTCGTTTAAGGTGAATTACAGGGTGAGTATATTTCTCATACTAGGCTTGTTTCTAGAAGTGCCAGTTACAGTAACTTTTTTTTTGCCTCTAATCCTTTATAAAGACCTTATGTCAAAACGAGAATTTCACTAGTGTCTTTTAGTGTTTCTATTTTGCTTCTATGCTGTACACTGGGAATCTCATGGGGTGTGAACATTAGGAAGCTGTTTCCATGCTGCAAGGTACTGTTTTCTACTTCTCTAATCCATCCTCAGTTTTCTTTCTCAGATACATGGTGATGCCACTCTCATGCTTTGAGTTTTATCACACAATATTATTATTATTTGTTTATTTAGCAGACGTCTTTATGCAAGGCGACTTACAGAGACTAGGGTGTGTGAACTATGCATCAGCTGCAGAGTCACTTACAACTACGTCTCACCTGAAAGACGGAGCAAAGGAGGTCAGTGGCTGAGGTGGGATTTGAACCGGGGACCTCCCGTTTCTTTAACCACTGGACCACTCAGCCTCCCAATACGTATATACGTATTTAACGGCCTGATTTTGTGGCACTTCTTAATATTATTATTATTTATCATTTATTAGCAGACACCCTTATCCAGGGCAACTTACAATTGTAACAAAATATCACAAAGTATCACATTACAAAATATCTCATTACACAGTATCACATTACAGATAAGAGCAATTATAAAGTACAGTAAAATCAGTAGAAAAAAAGATCACATTCAAATAAAGAATACAGTAAAGAATTACATTTAAGAGCAAATTCGACTAAGAGCAGGTAACTTATACTGTAGTAAAAATATTTGCTTATACGAGTAAAGTCTATTAAGAGCACATAGTATGATAAGTAGATGAGAACGATTTCAAAATAAGAGCAATTACAAAAGACATGAATATGGATACCTATAAGAGTAAAATCAAGTACAAGATACAGTTTGTTTTGCTTCTGACCAGTGTTTTAAAATGTTTGTAATGGCATGACTAAACAAATACATGTGGTCATGTCTTCTTGCTGTGCTTCTTCAAAGACATGTGTTGTCAAATGGTTGTAATCATTTTAAACACCTCTCTTTCAGATTCAGCTGAAAATATTAATAGTGTGTGTCTGGACTGCCCCTACCTAATGTATCTGAATGACACCAGTGGACTGCATGCTGTGGAAGTTTCCCACAAAAAGTTCAACACAGATTCCAATTAAACAGTTTACTTTAAGCTCATGAAGGTTTGGAAGGTTGTCAGCACAGGTATTGTACTTCACTGAAGTCGCTCATATTGGCCAATAGAATTACAAATCGTCTCTTGCTGCACAAATCTGTGATTGGTTGATTTCTAATATTGTACTGGATTTATAATAATGAACTAATGAACTATTTTAGGTCCTGGATGGAAACTGATTTGGTTCAATTTAATAATTTAGTGAATGGATCAAAGACCACCTTCATTACTAGACTGAGAGGTTTATTAATAATAAAACAGCCCTTGCTCTTGCATTATTTCCCTGCATTCAATAAAAAAAAACCAATCAAGTGTTTCAAAAAAGCATAATCATGGAATGTTAGTTCAGGTTTGACATTTTCATTGGTTTGGGGGCATGTCCTTCTTTGTCTGTTTGTCATAAAAATACAAATAAAAAATGGAGGTCATAAAGTGGTGCTTTATTGAATTATTCATTTTTTAATTAATCTTACTTTATAGTTTTACTGATTTTTAGAGTTATGGATGTAATGAAATCGCATGTTGTATCTTTCCAGTTTTCTGGCCCGTCATACTTTGTCGAGTTCACCATAGTAGAGACAAGTTGCACTGATCAGGTTTCTGAAGATCATCACCATGACTTATGAATCATGTTGTACAGTAGTCTATCCTGTAGATGTCAGACTCCTTGTGAACAACAGGGCTTGGTTGAGTTGGTTGTACACTGTACACACAGTTGTGATGGCTAGGAAGAACTAGGCATTTCTGAGTTTAAGATATGTGTAATTAAAAGCAGTTAAATGTTTTGAAATGTCATTTTCAGGAGTAAATTACTGACAGGGTGCGTCTAAAAGAAGGGTACCTTCTGGTGTTAAATATTTTTGCATCAAATTTCCCGCCTTGCTTGATCGACACATAACTGCTTTATTAAAATTCAGGCTAAACCAGCCACTACTGTGAAACCTGACCAGGGATTGAATCAATAAACCTGGGTGTTTGACCAATGGATTTTGTATTTGGTTTTTTGTAATCTTTCTGACCTTCGTACACAGACACAAACTGGAGCAACTAAATCCACTGATTGTATAACACAGCACAATACATCTAAGCTAGCAACAGATGAATGTAGCCACAGTTTTTTTTTGATGAATCTACAGAGAGTGTTAACAGTCGTGTATGTATTGCTACAGAGTGCATACAAATCTAACCTAATTTGCACCCCTGCATTTCGGTTCAAAGCAACCTTAAGAACACTCCAAACGAGACATGGGTCCGATGTCTGGGGAACATGGAGTTTCTATCGAATGCTCTATCTACCAAAATGCTTAATCTTCAGGCAAATTCCTAGTTTTACACATTCTGTATCTGCCAAAATACTGAAGAACAAGCCATCTTATTGTTGGGTGTATACACCAGTTAATTGAAATACAAACACATGCCTGATATGTGGAAAGAAAGTTTGGTTTTTCCCATGTGGCAAAGCATGTGGTATATGATGCAGGTCCCTTGCTTTGGGTGTAAAATATGTTAGTCATTTAACTTAAAGTGCCAGCTAGCACATTGGCTTTTATTACATGTGAACCGTGCAAGTCAAGGCTGGACTGTGCCAGATAGCTGTTTTTCAAATCTCAGCTGTTGACTTTTCGTCAATAGGCTATCTCTAAATAAATGGCAAGAGATCAATAAAATGTAGACACATATAACCTGATGTCTGTGAAAGACATTTGTTTTTAATCCAGAAGGATGAATTCTAATACTAGTAACCTATGTAACAAAAAAATAAATGACCAATTCTAGATATTTATATATTGAATGTATGTGTGTAAGTATTCGGTGGCTACCTCTCATAAAGTTGAATGTGTATTTCTCTTTTTTTTTTCTTTGCTTTGTCAGGCCTATGAGGAGTTTTTTAACATACACTCTCAACTTAATTAGATGTAACCACTGAACACGTATACACATTACAAGTCAATAAATCTGAATAATAATAAAAAAAAACTGACAAAAAGCTTACATTAATCTGTTTTTATAGAATCTGTTTGTGGTTTAAACATTCAGAATGCCTTGTTGTCATTGACATTCTGAGTGCGAAATCTACACTCTCAGCGAAGTGTAGTGGCTGCTAATAGGTTCCAAAGGAGATGTAACTTATACAATTATGATTAAGGCCCTGTGAAAATCGTGGAAATTTTCTTTAAAATTCACAACATTGTCACTTGTAAAGTGGTGTATTTCGCGGAAAGTGCACGGAACTATTTTATAAATTATGTGTACAGATTATTATTATTTTTTAAAACATGAAATATACAGATAAATGCACTGACATCATCAAAATCAACGTCAAAGGTATTTAAGCACTTTACAATAGCTTGTAGGTAAAGTGTATCTAAAGGACAGCTTTCAGTTCCAGTACGTCAGATGCTTGTTCACCATTTAGGTCTTGCAAAACAACCCATACCCATACTGATCTCATCAGGCATGAATACTTGAATCTAAATGCCTGTCAACAGCTGATTCTCGGTAGTGATCTACAGTAATGTTGCAGGACATTGTGCTGGCTCCGTGGCTCCAGCTCCCTGATTCCTAATCCTCAGGAAAAGAGCCAGTTTCAAAAGTTTTGCAAAATTTGGATCTAATTTTGTTGAAGCAGCCGCCTTCAGACTTTCAAGAGTGAAGTCTATGTTTTGTAAATCCATTTTAATCAAATCCATCTCTGTGTGTACAAGTTCCGAATTGATTGAAAGGGCACTTCCATATTTACTGAGCAGTCCATCGATGCCCTCTGGATCACATTTTAGCACGGCACCCACGCTTCTAGCTATCTCCATTGACTGGGATGAAAACCTGCAATTCCATTCACCTACCAGTGTGTCTAACACAGGAAAATACGGCTGTCTGGCCCATTTTTCCTTAGCACTTTCATTTTTACCTAACTGATATTCTCATTCTCCACGTGTGCTTGTAACAACTGAAGCTGTTTTTTTCACAGGTCGTTTGAGAACATACTCTTCATTTGCATCAGGATTAACAGGCACATCCTCACATCATACAGCTCACAGAACTTTTGGGTTTCCTCCCAAATATCATCCCATTTAGCACTGGTTCGCATACCCGCTAACATTTTCACAGTTCTCTGCAATGCACTGAAAGCCTGGGAAAGTGTTGTGTCTTGTGTCTGCAGTGCTTTATGTGCTACATGAATCGTACTAAGAATGTGATAAAAAAAACGATCAAACACACACAAAATCCTATTTTCTGCACATTCTTCAAAAGACCTGATGCTTCAACGAATCTTCGGTACAGAGGCTCAGACAGTGCCGACAAACTGCTAAGAAGTACTGTCATTGAGTTTTTTACAGCACTTACATTCTTCCATCTGCATGCCCATCTCGTGTCACTTAAGCTAGACAGTTTCAGTTTCAATCCAAGTGTCTTCTGGGCCTCTAAGTAAGCAGGGCGAGTGCCAGGCTGTGAAAAAATGTAAATAAGCCCTCCAAAGTGTAAAAAATCCTGCTGCTGTCGGTTTACTTTGCAGGCCTCTACCGAAGCCAAATTCAATAATGTATATATATATATATATATATATATATATATATATATATAGCTGCCCCATCGTAACACTGTGCTACGACTGGCAAGTTTGCAATCCCCATTTCTTCCAAGAACTTCTTTATATTCTGATAGATGGCATCAGCAGCCAGCATCTCCTCTCTCAGAGCAGTCAACAAATCCTAGAAGTCGTTCCTGTCATTTCTTCTTGTCTGAAACTATGTGCTTTGTCAACAAGAACAGTAAAAAGGCCATTCTTTTGAACTTTCTGAATTATATTACTTCTGACAACATCAGCAGCAATTTGTAAGAGCTTGTTTTGAGTTGTGTGGCTTCTGAGACTGAAAGATCCCCTCATTTTCATTGTGAATGCTTCTTCATACTTCGAAAACAAGTTGTATAATTCCAGAAAGTTTCCACGGTTCGATGTCTCTTCCCACTCATCGTGCCCCTGCAATGCAATTCCTTGTTTAGCTATGTAAACTGGTCATTTTTGCAGCATACTCACTGTTTTCCTGCACCACCGTCTTGTGAGAGTTTAACAACTGTGCCACGATAGAGCCCACTTTCTTTGATTGCTTGAAAAAATGCCACTTTTCAGAACATGTATGCCAGATTCTACATGCTTCTGTAGCTTTTTCATTATGTTTTTCAAGTCCCTTACTCGGTTTCAGTGAAAGCGGGGTCTTTCAAACCACTGGAAAACTGTCTGCAAGGAAAGCAGAAAACTGCGTCTGCCTGCACACTGTATTCTAAAAATGAAAACATCTTGTAGTATTCTGGTGTAAATGAATGCTTTTACCAAAACAGCTTTGGATACTCTGTTAATCGAGGCTGAGATGGCCCTCTTCGGTAGTGTCAAGGTTGGAAAGAGAGGAGTTAGAGCGGGGTTGCTGGTGTCAGTTGAAAACACACTGTGAGCCTCATCTGACGAGCGTTCTTCCGCTGATCAGGCCCAGCACACCGCTGCAAGAGGCAGCAAACAAAGTCTCCAAAGTCTCACTTGTTTCCTTGACTGGAATGTCTTCCTTGCAGTGCCTACATTCATGCCCGCTGCAGACATGGTTTTTACGAGCAGCTTTTTCCTGACCAGACTTTTTAGAGCTTGGCCCGCTTGGGCCAAAAACATTGCAAATGTCCATATTCTCAACTCTCAACTCTGGAACTGACACGCACCATACTACGTCAAGACTGTTTTAACTGTTAGGCGTACATGCCCAGTTAAGTTGGCAGGCAGCTACGGTATATCATATACTATATGCGCAGTCAGGTAGGCTTGTTGAAATTTACGAAAGGGAAACATTTTACTAATGAAGTAGGCTACTTCATTAGACATGGTTTGTGATGGTTCGGGCCATCACAAACCAGCATCCCCAAGCATCATATACACGCTGCCCATGTTTATAGTGTTTTCCTAGTGTTTTCTACTGCAATGGCCATTATTTTATTCAAAATAATTTGGTTTCCCCTTCATTGGTTCCTCACACAGATGCAGTCCATTTAAGCCAGCTTTGAAACTGCCCACATTAGGATTGAATGCAGAGTGATTTGTTAAAGGAGTGCTAACTAAGCTTTAAGATAAATTTTCTTACCTCTTATTAGCACTAACCATGTTATGAATGGTGCCTCTTTTCTTCTGTTAATCTTTTGGTTGCTTGTATTTTATACTGTTGGGGAATTGCCTGTGTATACCCATTAATTGTAGATTAGCTAACTTTGAAATCGTCATTAGGTAAGTGTAATACTGACTAAAATAAATGCAATTTCTACATTCTGCAATTTCTACATTCTGTATTAAACCATACACATTTACGTTACAACATGGCACATATTAAGAATATCTATTTTACAAATAATATTTATTTTATTCTTAAAATATGCAAATTAGTAATGAGAGGAAATAAATCTGTATCACACAAACTTCAATTCATGCCTGTCTATTTTGAGAAAGCTAAAACCCCTAAAAGCACTGATATTTTATAAACCACAGGACTTAACACCTGCTTTAAGACAAACAGCAATCAAGGGTTGATTTACAAATCATTCACAGTAATTTGATTACCAGAAGGCAAAGAGCAAAGGTTAGGGTCACTCATAATTGGCTGATGAGGAGCCTCAGTCAGCTATATAAACTGCACTGTCTTACTGCACTGAAGTTTGCTCTCTCCTCACAGACAGACTGACTGGGATAAGAAAAAGGAGGGTATTTTCAAAATGAAACAGATTGCTTTGCTTTTGCTGTGCACACAGCTGCTGTCTGTTTGGGCCGTGAGCGAGCCAATCTATCCTCTGAACCCTGGCTCCTGTGAAAGCCCAGATGCTGTGGCTGCTGCAGACCTGGCCCTGAGGAAAATCAATAGTCACCGGAAACAAGGCTACATATTCAGCTACCACCGCCTTTCCAATGTCAACCAAAAGCAGAAGGTGAGTTAAACAGATCTTGTTGTCCATGTTCTCTATTTCACTATAAATTCATCCTATAAGTCCAACTCAGTCATACCAGCCAGTGATGCTCTCTAACCAGGGTTCTGTAACTCAATCTGCAATATCAACATTTTAAGAAGTTACAACAGTGGCACCGTTTTATCAATGGCTCATTCCATTGTAGCTGCCCTTGTAGTACAATTGCCTGACAAATTACCCCTTGATACATGCATTGTCATTTAATATTTTATTTGATAAGTGCAGTATTTATATGCCCAGCTGTTCTCATAAGAATGTCAGAGAGGTCGATGCATACTGAATGACATCTGTGCCCAGGATAAGATGTGCTTGGTTTGTGTGTGATTGGATGATTTCTTGATCAATAATGGGGTTGAAACCATCTTACTGTGTTTTCAGGGACCAATGGGGACTGTATTTTACCTGACGATAGATGTTCTGGAAACATCATGCAACGTTCTTAGCAAGAGGTTGTGGACAAGCTGTGAAGTGAGACCATTAACTGAGGCTGTGAGTATTTTATATTCAACAAGTGTTTGTCTACAGTATAAACGTGACGACAGTGATCAAACTTGTAAGGCAACATTTTATATAATTTACCACAGTAACAAGTATGCATTACACGATATGGTGCAGCTGAAGGGAAGCAATTTGTCAATTTTTATGGTGGTTTTTGGTTGAAATCGTGTAAAATATCTTCTAATAAAGCTCTGGATTTGTATAAAGCAAGTCACATTTTGTGCACAATTATTTAATGACCTCTTGTTATTTAATGACCTCTTCTTATCATTTACAAAATGATTGTAGATTCAATGGTTGTGTACAAATCTTTTTGTTTTTTGTATTTGTGTTTCCTTTAAGGATGTATGTAGATTTTTTAAGTGTACACCTCATTGTAGTAAAGGTCAATTACCATGGTCTGGACAAAGGGAATCACTTTGGTAGACCATCTGAGTCTAACTCAGGAATGAAAAAGGGTACAAGTAGGTGCAGTAGTAACCCTGCAAAGCTATGGTTCTTGAGAAAATCTCCAATTACATTAAAAAAATAAGAGAAGAACAAAACATATATGAATGTAACACATTTAAGGTGTTTCAAAGGTGAATACTGATACTTTTTGTTTTATTGACAGGTTTATGGACAATGCCAGGCAACAATTTACATTAATAAAATTGAAAGAGCTATTCGGCTCTACAACTACAACTGCTCTTTAAGGCCAGGTATGGCATCTTTATATACTTAGTCTCTTCCACAAACTCACAAAGCAGATACAAGCATTCTATAAATATTAACACTGGGAACTAGAAGTAATGACAGGGTTCTCAGTGGGAAGTAATTGAAAGGTCCGAGATATCTGTCTTAATGTTGCTACTGAATAACAGGTTATAATATCAAGTATCAATGATACAAAATCCGAGACCTACACTACAGTATATTGTGATGGTAATAATAATGTTATTAGCTTTGCACACTGTTAATACATCCCTTACAGAACAAAACCAGTAGAAGAATCATTAGGTGTACAGCACTAATGAATTTTTGTTAAACTGTATCATAGTTATGGTTATGTTGAGAAGATCACAATATAATTATGTCTCACTGCAAACCAATTCAAACTGCTTAGCCATGCTTTGACTTCAATAGTTTAACCTGTCTGTCTGCATTATTATTATTTTTTCCTTTGCAGTTCCTCGCAACAGAGTCCATGATATCTGTCTGAACTGTCCAGAAGCACGCATGGTGGATGACCCTGCTGTATTAAATGCTACACAGCTGGTCCTTCAAAAGTATAACAATGAAAGTCCACATCTGAAATATTTTGCCCTTCTAAATGTGACTAAAGCATCGGAGCAGGTGAGATTACTTTCAATCATATTATGTCGTTTTTGTTTTGTTTTATCAAAAAATAACTGTAATTAAAAATATTTAGGAAAATGTATACAAAAAAAATATCCACTTGAAATATCTCCAGACATATCTGTTCTACAAAAAAAAAGCATAAAGAGTATATTATTATAAGAATCAATACTGGAAACACTGGAGCAGTTATTGAAGTGTATTTATTGCAAAGGTTTTTTTTTTTGATTTTGCATTCCATGTGTGAAACTCCTTGTGGCACTACAATGGCACACTATTGAGTCATTTTATTTTTATGTGGTAAAGGGTTGTGTTGCTAGTATGTCAGTGAAGACCCTGAATATATTTGTAATGTATTATTTTGTGATGGTGAGGCATAATACAAGGTTCTAAACCAGCTTATTAGATTTAGAATGTTGTACTTTCACATACAGTACTTGTTAGGATAAACAAGCAGTCCTTATTTATATGTAACACACTTCTTAACTTTGGAATGTTCTCTCTGCTAACAGGCCCTTGTGGCTAAGAAATATGCAATGGAATTCACTATCCAGGAGACAGTGTGCCCCAAGGTCACGCACAGGGGGGACGTCTCCCAGTGTGAATTAATGACCTGCGAGTTTGCTGTAAGTCACCATTTCTCTTTCCAAATCAGCAGTCATCATTTGCAACAAAACATTTCAAATTCTATATTATTCTATATTTTAGTAGGCAAACTTTCTGATATCAGTAGTTTAGGGGTCTGTTATAGGAGGTTAGATGCAATCTCTAAATATGCTCTTAACAGGTATAGACTGTGATTAGAAATAACAACACAAATCTATATTAATAGATAATACAAAATTGAGAAAAACAGTGTAAGAAGGGGTTCACTCAGCACAAACTGCAGAAGGGCTTGAATGGTGACCTAACAACGAGGAAAGCAACAGTAAAGAAAAGATCACCAGTGGACATAGCAAGTTTAAATAACAGGTATGCATTAGGACACAATTAGGTAACAAAAAGACTGGGAGGCAAGATTGTTTCAGTGCTCATCCATAAAACCATGTTTAAAATGAATTAACAAATATGTTTGTTTTTACAGCACAAAGGTCACTGCAAAGGATCATACATGAAGGCACCAGATAATGAGTATATCACTGTCTCTTGTGAACTCTTTGAGCCAGAGGTATGAGCTTCTTTAATATATATAATTTAAGAGTTAATATATATATACAGGGTGTTTTTTTGTTAGGGAGTGATAACAAAGACTTTAAAATAAATGTTTTACTTACTGTATTTTTTATATTTTGTTATATTTTCCTATGTTTTTATTCTTTTAAATGTATATTTTTCTACTTATTCCCTTTAGGATACAGATTTGTCAAGTATAACATTATAGGTCAAAACAAACTGTAGCTAGGCACCATCTGGTTTAATTGCACATAGCTTTTTATATATAGTGTTGTACGTGAAATACATGCATCTTAATTACAGTATAAGAATGTATAGAATAATATAATTAACACAAGAAAAGGGGGTCAGTAATAGTGCTGATAGCACTTAGTTATTAAAAATGTGGTCATCACTCCTTTAAGCACTATAAAACCACATAGTTTCTGTCTATTTTACAAAATTTTTTAGGCCTCACAGCAGGAAGAGAAACCCCACCTGCTGGGCGGAGAACATGACCACCATCATGATAAGCATGCAGATCACCATGATGATGGGCATGACCAGCATGAGCACGGACCTGGCCACCACCATCATGACAAGCATGAGGATCACCATGACGATGGACATGCCCAGCATGAGCACGGGCCTGGCCACCACCATCATGATAAGCATGAGGATCACCATGACGATGGGCATGACCAGCATGAGCACGGGCCTGGCCACCACCATCATGACAAGCATGAGGATCACCATGACGATGGGCATGACCAGCATGAGCACGGGCCTGGCCACCACCATCATGACAAGCATGAGGATCACCTTGACGATGGGCATGACCAGCATGAGCACGGGCCTGGCCATCACCATCATCACAAACATCTGCATGCTCATGAGCACCACCACCCTGGCAATAAATCCACTTTTCAGAGAGCTATCACCCCTCATTACGAGGAGACAAAGGGAGAAGTGCTGTATCTCCCACCTATTGATGTACCAACTGTTTACAATGCCGATGCAGACAAGCCTGTTACTCTTCCCAGTTTCCCTGACATACCAGTTGCTTTTCAAGGTCCCATCATCCATCCTTTCCCTACAATGATTGGACAAAAGTGTCCGGGTCAGCCAAAGAATAAAGTGAAGCTGATTCAGCAGCTGTATAAGGAGGATCAAGGATTCTTCAATTAACTGATTAAAAAACAACAACAATAATAATAATACTGTAAGTAATCTAAAACAACAGTGCTGCTCTAAGGGGGATTATGATTTCGTGTTTAGTTGCAAAATAATCTGTCAAATAAAAGATTTTATATATTGTATTATGCATTTTATTTATTCCTAATTGAACACAAATTGGTAATTCTTTAATCAGATAAAAAAATAATTAATTTCCAGTTTTTTTGGGTTCATATAGCAGAGTGTACTAATGGCACTTTGTTGGATATGGTTTTACATTCAAAGCAGCTCATTTGCTTCTATTACCTGTGAATGCCAACACAGCTGTATCAATGTAAGGCTACTTGAACGAACCTGTATCAGTATCATGCTTTTTCAATATGTGGATTGAAGTAAAATGTTCACACCAGTAGATGTCATCAGGGGTTAAATTGGCATGTAACGCTCCGGAACGGTGTTCTGCCTCTTCAGGATTCCGTTTCTGGTCTTCAGATTGAAAGTAGGATTCCAGTCCTGGTCACCCACTAGTATACAGTTACAGCAACTTTAATTTTGATGGTTATAGGTACGTATGTCTGCTGTTGTACCACGCTGCTACTCCAGCCCAGAACACAAGAAGACCAAGTAGGAATGAACACTGAGTGTTCACCTCTCACCTCTTTTAAAATCCCAATTCAACCACTGGATGTCATTATAATCTAAGGCATGGAAAAACAGCATTAGTAAAGCTGAAGTATTTTACCATTAAACCAATTTTTCCCAAATGTAACTACAAGGGTGATTTTTTTTCTGGCCACCCCTTTCACCCCTTTTTTTTTTAAATACCAATTCACACAGCACAAATTTGTATAATCTATGCTGGTATAATACTGTCATAACCCTTTCACACAGCCAACGGGACCATGTGAGTACAACTTTTAATTAATGAGTCGTCAGATAAATTAGTTGAAACCGGATTCAATACTAACGATAAGCAAACCCACATTTGAAAAACAATTTGGTCAAGAGCAGTAAAACACATTATTAACCAAGCAGGCACAGGGTATTTTGCTTTATTACAGCAGCTTAGGTTCACTCGTGTACCAGTTCTCTGCACATGTAAACCACATTTTCACAAAATGTCACTAGTAATCTTCAAAAACAGCACGAGTACTTTACACATAGTTAATTTACATATCAACCCCCAAAAAAGCATTTTACACAAGACATTTTTCTCGTGTAAATGTCTCGAGTTAAAAAAAAAAAAACTTGCATGGAAACCCCATGAATGTCAATTGATAAGCATTTATCATGAATAATCACTTGACAAAAGAAATATATAGAGCATCTGTAAAGGGGTGTTAGACCAGGTTGGGAACGAGGTCATTATTAACAACAACTTATCAACCTTATCCCTGCCCCCCTTAGCCTATTTCAGAGCGTGATGCCTTACTAGACAAGAAGGAGTAGCAGCATTTAAATCTCTTTGAAATTTTGAGTTTGATCTTAAAAAAATTATTATTTTCCAATTAAAGCTTACTATGATTCTAATGGTTGATAACTAAATTTCTATTGGCATTAGTAACATAATTACCAAACCACTAATCTTTGTAATAAATTAGCTTTTGTTAGTTTATATATATATAGTTTATATATAAATTGGGGGATATAGAGGACACTTAATGAATGTTGTTTTTCCATGAATGAGATTTGATTGATGAATGTTGCTAATGTTGCTGAATGTTGCTACCCTCATGAGTAAAATAACCATGACCGTTCAATGTACAATATATGGGAAATAAAGCATGTTTGAATCTAACTTAAACAGCTGAATTTGGATAATTACTTTACTTGCATCAAGCTCAGCACCTGTTTAGCAATATGGCGCAATTTGGAACAGTGCGATGTCATTGGATGTGAATGATCCTGTAAACAAAATATTCACTCTGTTACACCGAATAAGAAACTGTGATTCAATTCAGATATTTCAATAAGTACTGTTAAAGTTTAGGCAGCACTTCCTGGTAATCTTGACTTGCTGTGTCAGACTTGTGTATATTGCTGTATGTAATTGGACCCAATAGTGAGCAGAGGTCCTTGATCTTTCCTAATAAATATTAGGATTCAAAATACAGCTGTACTTGTCCATAGGTGTAGCAGAATGCATTACTGTACTTGATCTATTCCGAACTGGCTTCTTATTAATTGTAGAATAAATTACAAACAGGACACCCGTGAGATTGTACCAGGAAGTTTAATATTAATAGAGATAATACAACTTTACATCTTCATGTCTTATAGATTTGAAGTTCTGATCTCTGTCTGATCCTTCAGTTGCTCAGACCTTAAGGGTAAACTGCAACACATGGCTGTGATCATGAATATTCACAGGATGTTTCAGTGTTATATTCATGAGCTGGCTGTGGATCTCTCTCTCTCTCTCTTTATTTATATATACATATATATATATATATATATATATATATATATATATATATATATATATATATATATATATATATATATATATATATATATTGGGTTAATTTTACTGGAGCAACGTGGGTAAAGTTTACTGCCTTGCTCAAGGGTACAGCAGTTGTGTCCCACCGGGACAGCAGTTGTGTCCCATGCTCTTATATAGTGTGCCCTGTCTGTGGCTGCCCAGCTTTGGCACCACACCCTGAGAGGGTTAGCTAGCGATAGTAAGTTAGTGCTGCCCCCTCGCCCCCCTGAGTGCTTTACCATTTTTTTTTTTTTGGGGGGGGTATGTACCTGTTAAACTAGGAACCTGAGTTATTTCGTATGGTTTCACGGACCATGATTATCACTAATCTTGGACTACCTAATGTTAATGTAGGTAAACTAGTACGTAGTACTAAAAAAGGCATTGAGTAAATTAATGCATAATGCTCTTATTACTAAAATTAATCTTTGCACTACTAATGTGTTACAATATTGTGCTTATTAGTTTTCTAAGTATAAGTTATGATTGTGTAGTCTGGTCTAAATGGAGTCTGGTGGACTCCATTTAGACCCTTCATGCTGCCAATGTATAGCAGAAAGACACTTTTCCCTTCTATCTGGGCCTCTTCGGAAGTTCAAAAAATGACAGCCGCTTGTCTTTCATGTAGCAGCTCCGAGGTTGCTGTGCGGTTACTATGTGCGTGTGCACCAAGTAAATTCAACGCTGAGAAGCAACAACTCTCAAAATCATTCCTAAACTCACCGTTGAGAGCTAGTGACGCGCAGCGTTGGCTCAACACTGATTCAACTAACTCACCGACTCTCAGAGCTGGTGATCTGATCAATAGAAAGTTTTGCGACACCCACAAAAATTATGAATGAGATTTATTATGAAGTAATGCAGCATGTTTAATAAAAACTTAGAAAACGATATGCAGAATCGTTCATTTTAAATTTTACTGTTTAGTTTAGGAATGCAACAAAGCGTTCCTAAATACCGAGAAGTGTTGTGACAATAGTGACGTTTTTGTTGAGTCAACCCTCAGTACCGTTGAATTTAGGTACACACACATAGTGGTACTAAGAAAAATATTTACACAGAGCTAGTACCTTGTAGACAAAAAAATGGTCCTGGTTTGTGAACGGTTTCTTTTTAACTACATGTTATAGGATAAAAGTATCGGAAACTGTGTTTACTACTATTACGTCATAAAATGTATTAGCAAAAGTAATATAATTGATAACATCTGGTACAGCCAACGTGTTGTTGCTAATCGTGCTTTGTTCAGTTACTTAAGTGTGTTCATAACGTTTATTCAAAGTCTGCAACCATAAAATGTTAAACTGAAATCCAAAGTGTTTTGGGTGCCGTTTGAAGTGACTATTAAGTAATTATTAAATACATGTTGCTTAATTAAAACCACTAGAGTGTAGATTTAATCAATGGGGGGAAACTAAAGGTACTGAAATATTTTAACTGAGAGTATTTACTTGGCCACTAAATTTTTATTTGGCGACCAAATTTTAAAATCTAGGAGCCAGATGCCCCTAAGGATTTTGGCCAACTTTGAGCCCTGTGGTTGTGTTTATTTCTTTAGCAGGCCTGAAGTGAGTAGCAGCATGAAAAATGATGAAAAGGTACAGCTTCTAGATTCCCACAGAGCTTTGCACATTCATGCAAGCAAGTTTCATGGATAGTGCCTGATTCGTATTGACCAGAAAGGAGCAGATTTCCAGTCCTTGAAGACCATTCCTTGCAAGCCTGTCTGGTTTTCTAATTCAGAAACCATGTAATACTCATACAATATCATGATTTCTCAAGTTCAGGAAGTAAAAACACATTGGAAACCACAGGGTCCTGCAAAAAAAAAAAAAAATACAGCCAGTTAGAAATATATAACAATAATAGAAAAATCTCAATATTTGAAAAACAGAACATAGAACATTTCACAATGTTTTAATAATGACAGATGAGTAACAAAAATGTCGTTTGTAGATATATGTAATGAACCACTATATAATTGAAGCATGGTAGCTGTATCAATAATAGGTTTTGTGGAATACACATGACGAGACCAATAAAATAAACTCTGGCAGCAGAGAAAACAGCATCTGCCCAGGAACATTGTTTGAGAAATTAGTGTTTGAGAAACATCGGGTACATTAAAAATGATATCTCCACTGTTTGTATCTTCATTTAAACATCTTTGAGAATGGGCTCCTCTGATCATAAAAACAACATTACTTAATAAAGCAGCACAGCATTGCCAATCGCTGTCAAATAGTGCCTACTTATTACTAACCATGACTGTGATTTTAAAATATTTAAGTGAAACCCCACATGGCCCAGAAATCTAATTTCCAATGGGTCTTAATGGACATATCCCTTAGCTTGAATTTTAGCATAAGAACTTACTAGAAATGATATTGGTATTTCATATCAGACTTTTTTTTTTTTTTTACCATGCACCATATTATGGCCACACGGACGGGTCTACAAAATGATTAACCTTCATTTGATCGGTGATCAGCATTGGAAATCTGTGTTTGTGTGAGTGAGATGATGGAGGTAAAAAAATAAAAAAAAATTGATGTAATAAGTGAAGTACTAAATGCTAACAATTATTTTGCTAAATCTTATGTTGAAATGCAGGGCAGTTTGACATATTTGTCACATATTTTGGTTTAAGAAAGAACCACCCTTCATGAAGACAATTAATCTTTATTTGGAAGCTTTTACTTGTGTCTGATTCCTGATTTCTTGAAATCAGTGGACAGTCATGTATCACAGAATGTATAGTATGTGTCACAAAGACTGTTGGGAAAAAGTTCTCAAGGACTTCAACTCCCATTAACTCAATCACCATGTCTTCTGTGACTGAATACAACACTTCCATGATTCCAAGCAAGGAATACAAACTAAAACAATCCACATTTAATATAAACCTTTTGGGTCTCCTAGTCCCAAGGGCATGCCCTATACTACAATTCCTCTGCATTTTGAACTGTGGCTCCAGGAGGCTGTGTGGTCTAGTGGTTAAAGAAAATGGCTTGTAATCAGGAGGTCCCCGGTTCAAATCCCACCTCAGCCACTGACTCATTGTGTGACCCTGAGCAAATCACTTAATCTCCTTGTGCTCCGTCTTTCGGGTGAGAGGTAATTGTAAGTGACTCTGCAGCTGATGCATAGTTCACACATCCTAGTCTTTGTAAGTTGCCTTGGATAAAGGTGTCTGCTAAATAATAATAATAATCCTTCCAGTTTCTTCACATACTCAATGGCTGCCAATGTGTTTTATCTTTACTCTTTGAAACCAAAAGGGAATTCAAATTACTTTCAAGTGCCATCTGTCTGCATTGGGACACTTCTGAAATGTTGTTCTTCATCACAGCCTGTGAATATTTGTACTGTATGAAGTATGTACAGTAATATGCATATGGTTGGTGGCACAGATGGCTAGTTTCAATGTTAGAAATCTGTTTAAAGTCACATGCTTTATTCAAAGCTTCCATTAGCATGATTCCAAGAGCAACTACACATAACCCTAATTCTAACCCTAAATCACAATGTTCCCCAAAGCTTGAAGTTCATGCTAACTTAACAGTCACTATCACATTGCAGAATTACTACCCATTATCCAGTTCAGGCCATAAGTAAAAGCTGCATCTCAGCTTTATAACCACACTAGAAAAAGCATAGCATCAGCCAAAGGGTCACTTTCATGATAAAAAAACATGATTGGTTACAGTCCCTTACACCAAAAATTGTAAATGCTGGTAATTTAAATGGTCTAAATGCATAATATACTAAACAGCACTTGGAAAGAACTAAGTATTTTATGTTCATCAGCTGAAATTAAAATATATGATTGTGGCTGAGCAGCAGCCCCTGTAAATGTGTGTGTGGGAATGGAAGGTTGGCAGGGATGGGGTTAAATATGTCCCTGCCAGCAATCACAGATGTGGCCATTCCCCAATTAGGTAATTGGTGCTAACTGGGGAGTGGCCACATATATAAAAGGAGCTTGAAATACCTTGGTTGGGGGGTTTGCAAATGCTATAATGACGGAAATGACCCAACATGTTTTGCTTTGCTTTGCTTTGTTTAAACCTTTTATTTTGGCTTGCATGCCATTGTGACGCTAGCTTGTCACAATGATAATCTGAGTTTTGAAAAGGTGTTGATTTACTGTCCTTCTGAAGATAAAATGTAGTTGATTAAATCAATTTAAAGAGGAAGGATAGTGGAAATAAATTTAAATAAGAAGAAGCTACCTAAAATATTTTGGCAATTGCACAGGGAGCAAGTTTTGTATTTCTCAAGGATGATAAATGGTTTTCCTTCAGAGTAGTATAGTAATTTTTCTTGCCGTTTATAATTTATGAAGTAATAAACAGAAAAAAGTACCATGTTTAATGTTACCACAATGAGTAGCAGCGGCACTTTTATTTGGCTGCGCGAAAACGCTATTTATCATGTCAATTTGAAATGGCTCTGGGGAAAAGCAAATGCATATTGTATTACCGTTTGATGCATTATATATGTGTGTATATATATATATATATATATATATATATATATATATATATATATATATATATATAAGCAAACTCGGGTATCTTGCCTGTTTGTAGGGGCTAAACAAATGTTGGGTTGCAAAATCTGGATGTACCCTGCTAAATTCAATCCTACACAGTTTGCTTGGTAAGATGTTTGCTTTAGATAAATCATTAAGGAGGCACAAATGAGTTGGGTTAGGAGTGGCAGTGTAGCTGGACATGTGACACCAACAGGAGAGATCGTTAGACAGCAAGAGCAGCCATGTTTGAGACTGCAAAACTGCATGTGTCAGTCAGCCCACAAGAAAACATTAACACAGAACCCCAATATGCATTGGAAAGTACAGCATGACATGGTTGCATCCTGACGGCATCATTGAACCTACATTTTAGTGTCCTATATCAGGAGGTGATATTTTACTTATTTTATGTAAATGGTTTCAATTAAAAATGCAATCCACTGCCAGAGTTCTTCCACCTGCTCTGCATTACAAATTCAAATCGAATTGTTAAACACTCTTGCAGCAGAGCACTCAGTGATCAACTCACTTACTGCTTTATTCATACTCAGCACTGATAACTAATTGCAAAGAAAAAAAAAATCAATTTGGAACGCATTAACTCAGCCAGTACTGTCATTATCCTAAATACAAAGAAAACAATGTTAAAGCAGAAATTGATCTCTTAGTAAAAAGGTAGCTGTAGAGAAAGGAAGACCAAATAAGTATCCTGAGCTTCATGGATTGATGTTGGCAGCTTATATGTATCCCAAATATATGACTACTACAGTTGTAGCCCAGTTTTGCATGTATGTTACACAGTACCAACACCAGGCCTGAACCGCACAGCATTGAGTCTCCACCATACTCAATATCGATATCAGATTTAATCTCTACATTATACATTAAAAGACTGCTAATCAATGCTTTTAAAACTGCTTACTTACCACTTAGCAGTACTAACATTATTACTGCCAGCTCTTTCAGTGTGCTGAACATTGTTTAGTTCTCCATTTGAGTTAGTGTTAGTTGACACTTTAATTAAACACACCACTATAGATAAACTACATCGTGGTATATTCATGAATTCATTATACATGGTCTGATTTCAACTGCCAGACCATTGGTGTGATATTGAATAACAACACTAGGAACCAGCAAATGAAACAAATAATTTAGTGTTTTCTTTACCTGTATATTCCAAAGTATAACAGACTAAAATAGAAGCAAAGAACCAAACTGATCTTCAAGGGAAGACATGAAGGACCAGTAATAATACACCTGCTGTATAGGAATAGAAATACCGATTGTTAGTTTTCGGTAGGCAAGGCTCCCACATAAAAATAAACAAAAGTGTAACTGCTTTAAAAGACTGCCGATAAATGTAATGTATGTTCTTTGTGGTCATTTTATAGCCTTCAATAAGAAAAGTAATTTAGAACAAAAAGTTATCCACAGGTAATTGTGGACCACCCCTGTTTTCACTGAACTTCTGACTCAAGCTCCAGCTAAAATAACTATGTTTATACTGCTGATTCTGGGCTTGTATGTTACTGAACGAATGTCACAGCTGCGCAACAAAAGGTCTGTGACATCCTTTTACGGAATTTAAATAGCATAACATGAGCACACATTTCTGAGACTTTTCCTTCAGATGATTAATTACCTGATTATTTGCCAGAAAATAGGTTTACATAATGAATCCAATTACAGCCGTGCAACAAATATTACATATATCTTATGACTTGTTATCAACCTACACAGACATCTGAGGTCACAGAGACGGAAATCGAATGCTGTTTCCTTTCATAACTAAATTAGTAGGAGACCCTTTGATTTGATTTACCATTTATATTTGTTAGCGTTGATTGGTTTGAAATCCAGATTTTTCAAATGTATAGGACAGATATTAGCTTCATAAGTATATCAGTTGTGGTAAATGTACTGGCGTAATATATACATACCTTATTAATATTTTATACTCTAGATGCTTAATAGATTACACAGTTATAGATTATAAATAGTAACACTGCTTTACAGTACAGTTTTGAAATATTTTCTTGCTATAACATGTTATAACACTACATTTATTATTCATATTGTATAACTACTTATAAAAGATCTCTAAACTAAAGTGTTACCACCAATACATCAAAAGAAATTCTCACCTTTGCTTTGTAGTCCTTTAGCCTAAACTGCATGTGATGTTATCTCTTATCTCTCCAGTTTCATTGAGCCTGAATGTTCACTGCAAGGATCATTGTTCACTGCAAGGATCATTCATCACTTGTTGACGTTTGTCAGCGCTTGCTGGTGCATGCATATTTCGATTACTGAGTGAAAGCCGCATGTGAAGTTGAAAGTAAATTTCATAATTCTCAATTAAGTGCTTGTTCATTTTGTGGAGACAATGGCATTGGGCAAACCACCAACGAGTAATAAACGAACGTATGAGGCTTTAAACCAGTGGTAAATGTGTGTCTCATCTGCGACAAATCGCTTACACACTATGGAGTTCGTATGAAACAAATCACACTAAATTTTCATCTGAATATCCTCCTGGATCAGACTTAAGGAGAAACAAGCTGGCCTCTTTAAAAGCAGCCTTCAGCAGATGCTTGTTTTGGCGTTCAGTAAAGAAGCTGATTTAACGACTCAAGCGAGTTTTGTATGGCAAGCATGGAATATCGCTTATGGCAAACGTCCTTATTCAGATGAATGAATCTTTTTATATAATTGGAGTGTTGGCACTAGACTAGAGAATGCATGTTTACATGTTATACTGCAGGTCAAAAATTAATATTATATTTACATATCTTACATCTCGTCATGAGCAGGTACTGTAAGCCCTTTCAAAATAAATACAGTGCATTTGTCATCGATAAAGCTCTGAAAAGTATTTCATACACGCAGCAGTCATACGAAAACAAAACAAACCAATTTTTGTTTTTTGAACCGAGCATTTAAATCTTCAAGGGAAGAGCTTGTCAAAAAGAATACATACAAAAATGTGTCTTTTTATGTTTTTTTTTTTTTGGTGAAATCAGGTCAGTTATTTATTTTGCTTCATAATAACTGAATCTATTTTATTTAAAGTGTGTAATACATACAGTATAAACAGAAGTAATGGAAAAACACCACACTGTTACATTTAACGTTTAATACACAATAGATCTACAGTACAATAAAAAATTGCACAGAAACTGTGTAAGCAATGTTCTGTCCCTTGTTCTTGTGTATTTTGCTGCCATCAAGAGACAACTACTGCACTGCACAACAATGCTAGTATTTAAAATGTCTTGCTCACAAACATTTCATGTTTTACAGTATGTGTCTTGCAGCTCTTGACCATATGGAAATTTTGGTATGCAGCTCGCAGGGTCAGGAAGTTTGGCCACCCCTGGTATAGACCTATGTTGCCATGAAACAATGTAAAACCCAACATATTCACACCTGAATTCACTGACGTTCACCTGTGTACAGGTATGCTTTAAAATGACCTTTAAATAACTATCTTTCTAAGAAGTCTAGGTTAGCTTGTAATTGGGACTTTAATGAATAATGATCCAGTGTAATCACAATGGGAGAGTTCCTTTATTTAAGACTCCGAATCGAGACCAAGCCTTATCTCCCACAGTATCCCTTTTAAGCACTACAAAGAGGAAAATGTGTTTGAAAGTATTATTAATCTGCTGACCCAAGGTGCATCTGCTACCTTTGCTCTGATGCAGAAAATTGTCTTTGAATGTTGTTTACTGGTGTGTGGAATCTTTGGCTTTGCTTTTGAGAAACTGTGCGAAGTGTAATAACACACTCAAGGTCATCGTAGCACAGTGCTGTCACTGAGCCATTGAGTCCTTTAAACACAGTCCTAAAGTCTCAGTGCGGTGCCCCACATTATTTCTAATATATATCTAACCAATATAACTTATACATTGCCAGAACTTTATATATACTGTGTTCTTAAATAGTGAATGTAGTATTATTTGTATTATTTGTTTTGCAAAACAGAAACATTATGTTTCATTTTCATTGCATTTGCACTTTTATTAAGTCTGTAATACAATAATGCATTTACGAGATTGTGCTTCAGTTCATTTGATTTCAGATCATGTATTTTTTATCTTTTCTCTTTTACACAAAAACATTATGTTTATGTATTTCCCAGTGGCAGCTGGTGGCCAAAATGTTTGGGTGTTCACACCTCAGATGCAGGTGAGGGGGTGGGGTCCAGGCGGCCAACCTCAGTGGTAGAAGCACTGTCCAGCCTGACGCGGAGGGTCGTGGGTTCAATCAGAAGTGAGGGACACTGCTGCTGTACCCTTGAGCAAGGCACTTTACCTAGATTGCTCCAGTAAAAACCCAACTGTATAGATGGGTAATTGTATGTAAAAAATAATGTGATATCTTGTAACAATTGTTAGTCATCCTGGATAAGGGCATCTGCTAAGAAATAAATAATAATAAATAGATTCTTTTTTTTTCACAATTTAATCATGCAGAATTATTATTATTATCTTTTTAATAAAATAATAACAACCAATAGAAGATCGCGACAGTCCAATCATAAGTGAGAGGAGGCGAGACATAAACAGTTGAAGGTATTGAGTAGGTTTAACCAATGGCAGAGTCAAAGATCTGCCCCTTGTTATGCAGGTGTCCAATCATGAGTGAGCAGAGGCGGGACATACACCATTGACGGTACAGTCAGCGCCACCAAACCGGGTTACTGATAATCGGGATTGCTGCTTAAATGGGAACTCTGGGAAACGGTTCTTCCCAATGCTATTTATGTCATTTAATTGGGACGTCACTTTGTTCAATTGGGATACGGTATTTTCAAATGATGAGTGGAGATCGCTTTCAGAAGTACAGTGCAGTAAGTATGTGATTGCACTGTGAGTTGCGTAAAGTGCATAAACCATGTTGAACTCTTGAAGGAGCTGGACTCTCCTGTGGTTTCTCACGGTGCTGTTGCAAAGAAATCAGGATGTTTCGGACTAAAAGTCCTTCTTCAGCTGGATGGAAAAAGCAGTGCTGTAAACAAGCTGTTATAAACAAGCTGTCTTTCAAAAGAAAAGTTCTGGAGGATGATGGCTTGATGACTTCAGAATAGAATGTTCATTCCAAGAGGTTCCAAAGTACCTAATTTGAAAATGAATTCATGTTCTTTTTGCTTCCTGGCTGCATTGGTCCCATAGCAGTGATTTATACCACACATTGTAGTGTCTTCTGCAGTGTGGTCATTTGTGGTAAAATGTCTGACAACAGGAAATGTAGAGGTGTTAATTCTTAAACTTCATAGATGTTCCACGAAGTGATCAGCTAAACCCTGTTTTGTTTCTAAGACATCAATGGTGTGTTATTGAAAATAGGAGCTGTAGAGGGATAATCAGGGAGCCAAGAATAAATAATCTTTCTAGCAACGGTTTTTTATCTTGTTTACTTGGAAACCAGAAAATAACTTCAATTCTAATTGTAACTGATTAATATGAAAAAGCAGTCCTGCGAATATGTAAACAAGACACAGGAACAATGCAGTTGATAGTGAGACGACTACAGACAATAAATAGTCTGTGTTTTGTGGCAGTATG
This sequence comes from Acipenser oxyrinchus oxyrinchus, assembly GCA_030684275.1. NCBI lineage: Eukaryota > Metazoa > Chordata > Actinopteri > Acipenseriformes > Acipenseridae > Acipenser > Acipenser oxyrinchus. The sequence goes on from CM060262.1 coordinate 12,109,829, forward strand.
TCTATTTTTGCAGCTCTCATGGTACACAGTATGCATGCCCCCTCATTCTGAAAGCAGACCCGCTTGCAGAAGTATGCTGTGCTGACTAGAAAAATGAACTGCTGATGTTTACAGTTATTTATCAGTTATCAAGTTATCACTAATAAGAGGCTGCAACATATTGGTATTACAGTTCCACAGAGGATGGTATTACATTTCCATTGGGCTTGATGAAATTATTTTTATTCATGACATCAGACATTTGAAACATTAAGCTGGCGTTTTTGCTTATATACAGTTTGCCAAGAGGCAAATATGGTGTGTCTAAAGATAAGTGAATGTCTGGCAAAAAAAAACCCAAAAACTTTTAATTTGCTTATGGACCGGCAACTGCTGTTGCTTGTTTGAGAAGATAACGAATATTTATGTTTATCCCTATGGAAATTATGCCAGAGGCACACATTCCTTAAATAATTAACAACACACATTTCTATCAAGAAAAACATGCCAGGGTAAACAACCATTTGAAAAATAAAGAAAACAAAAATACCCTTAAGCTCAGTGTTGGTTCTTTTAAATCTGTTCCACCCTGTGCTTGTTAAATAAACGTAGATTTTATTATTACTTTGAAAAAGGGAAATAGGGCAAGATCATTGAAAGGACCTCTCCTCAAGAAAGCTGCTCAAGGATGACAAGTTAGAATTTTGAGTTTCCTCAGATAGGTTCCAACAGCATTATTTTTTTTACCACTTCAGGATTCTGTCACAATAAAGATGGTAGCTATATGCATAGGGATTTAAATAATTGGTCCACAGGTCCGCATGTGGTCCAGAATTAAAACATGTGGACTTCATAACATTGTGAGTGCAAATGCGAAGAAAAGAAAAAAGGAACAACCTTCATGCAACAGAAAGAAAACATGGCTATATTTATTTTTTTAAAAAAAATCTTTTAAAGTGCTCTTAAAAGCAAACAACAGTCATGATAATTTGTATTTATTTATTTATTTATTTATTTATTTATTTATTTAACCAGGAGATTGACCCATTGAGACTAAGGTCTCATTTACAAGGATGTCCTGGAAAACAATAAACAAAGACAATTGCAATGTATAAAAAATAATTACAATGTACAAATAACACAATAAAAAATACATGTGTGGTTCAAACAGAGATCAAAGAATAGAATAAATAAGACATATCTATATGTGGACTGAAGGAAAGCATTGGCAGGAGGTTCTAAGTAATTCCCTAATATGATTTTTAAAACCAGATCAAATTCATCTTCATGCGATGGAAACAATTCCACGTCTTCAAACCCTGCAAATCCTGAGAGTGTAAACTATAGTCAATGCTAGTCCTTTCTACTAGGGCACTCAAATAAGGAGGCACCAAACTTTTAAAAACCTTGAACAATACCAATGAAAAAGCGAGCCTAATCTTATGTCCATATGACAATGATGCATCAACCACTATCATAGTACCTGGATAGATTCCACAGCACAGAGAATGTCTGTCACACTTGTTTAGGCATGAGCCACAGGCAGACAGTTTGCAGAGTTGTGCAAGACAGACTTTGAAACTTTAAATAACACATCAAAAGGTCAAAAAAGGTCACTTCTTATTTGTTTACTGTCTTTTGCAATGTTATGCTCACTCTTGTCAAAACCCTTGTGAGATGTTAGTGCCCTGTTATTGTTTCTAACAATTATTTTACAGACTTACTGATTAGTGTTTCTGAACAGACTCCTTAAAGTGTGGTGTCGCTGTATCCTTTAGTGCCAGATGTGCAACTGTGACTAATTCTTCAACAGCATCACATTTACAAAGGTAAACCCATAGTGGTCATTTTTCAAACCACTTCAAAAGGACAGTTTTTCTGCAACAGTCAGTTGGTAAATCATGATTGAACCAGAAATAACTAAAGTATCCCTTTAAGGTATTTTAGACTTTTTATATTTTGAATTATTAAATGGCCCTAGTCTCTTGATTGCACGATAAAGGGCTTGCAGGTTGTCGATTCATCCATTTATCCACACAAACAAAATACTACTGCTTCAGCGGGGCATTTTCCTTCAGTAACACAGTACATCTACACACAAAACTCCTTTCAGCTCCCACCACCAACACACAAAACTCCTCTCAACTCCCACCACCAACACACAGACCGAACATGTCAGCATTTAAACTACAAACTATTTTCGTGCTGCGGAATATCCTCATAGCAACAAGTTACGTACTGCACTGCTGTGGGTGGGTTCCTAATTTTGTAATGTACTGTATATTCAACCATTTAACTATGTAAAACATTATTTTTGGTTTACACAGCAAAACTACACTACAGTGAAAATACATGTCCTCTTTAATGCTGGCTGATTTGCCCATTCTGCTAGTTGTAATTGTTTTGTCACACTTTTCTTGCTTTTAAGGTACGTACAAGGACATTTGTCACATGCTTTAGCTCTGGGATCTTATTCTGCAAACTCAGTAGGCAGCTGCATGCATGGAGATGATTTGTACTGAGTACTGACACAACACTATGTCTCTGCTAATCAGACTGTAAGCCTCCCTATCATAACCCCCGAAGTAGAGCATTGAAGGACAGGGCATGTTCTATAGTACCTTCAGAGTTTATTCAGTTAATAAAGTTAATAGTAAAAGTTGAACCAAACAAACAGGTCTGTGAAAGGGATACTGACTTGAATGAAATGGTTTTGAAACACGTATTACTACACGTTAGTGTCCAGCCAGTTGAGTGACAGTTGGCATGTCTCCCAATGTGGTAGCCATTCCCAAAAAAGTAATTGAAAGCCATCATTTAACTAAGACAAATTACACCATTTACAGCACAAATTAATAGGAATGTAATATTTCAGTGGAGGAAAGTCTGCCATACCTCATGTATGGCTTGCTTGGTTGAGGTTGAAGGTGAATTGGAGATAGTCTAAATTCCTAAGTTTCTACAGCGATTTTTCTGATTGTGCTGATATATGTGCTGTCAGGCATGGATAGTTAGTTAGATGTAAAATACAAAAATATATTTTTGATAAATGTAAAAATGGCAAATTATACATTTAGATACACCTTACAATGATCTATCCTAGTACACATTAGATAAATGAATAAATATATTTCTTAAAAAAAATAAAAATATACACTTGATGAGTTTTAGAGAGGGCCAGCACTGTTTACGGTATATTGGTTTTGATGTATGTTCCTTTTCGGTTCCAAAGGGTAGCGTCACTGGCAAGGCCGGTTATCGGCAAGAGGCAGAAGCGCATGTGTATTCAAAGAAAACATTACAAAAACAAACAAGGCACAGGGGCCAAAAAGAATACATTACAAAAACAAAAAGGCGAGGGGCCAAAAAGAAAACATTACAAAAACAAACAAGGCATGGGCCAAAAGAAAACATTACAAAACAAACAAACAAGGCACAGGGGCCAAAAGAAAACATTACAAAACAAACAAGGCACAGGGGCCAAAAGAAAAACATTTCAAAAACAAACAAGGCACAGGGGCCAAAAGAAAACATTACAAAACAAACAAGGCAGGGGCCAAAAAGAAAACATTACAAAACAAACAAACAAACAAGGCACAGGGGCCAAAAAGAAAACATTACAAAACAAACAAGGCACAGGGCCAAAATAAACATTACAAAACAAACAAGGCACAGGGCCAAAAGAAAAACATTTAAAAAACAAACAAGGCATAGGGGCCAAAAAGGAAAACATTACAAAAACAAACAAGGCGCAGGGGCCAAAAAGAAAACATTACAAAAACAAACAAGGCACAGGGGCCAAAATAAACATTACAAAAACAAACAAACAAGGCACAGGGGCCAAAAAGAAAACATTACAAAAACAAACAAGGTGCAGGGGCCAAAAAGAAAACATTACAAAAACAAACAAACAAGGCACAGGGGCCAAAAAGAAAACATTACAAAAACAAACAAACAAATACTACTGCTTCAGCTGGGCATTTTCCTTCAGTAACACAGTACATCTACACACAAAACTCCTCTCAACTCCCACCACCAACACACAAAACTCCTCTCAACTCCCACCACCAACACCAACACCAACACCAACACCAACACACAAAACTCCTTTCAACTCCCACCACCAACACACAAAACTCCTCTCAACTCCCACCACCAACACACAAAACTGCTCTCAACTCCCACCACCAACACCAACACCAACACCAACACACAAAACTCCTCTCAACTCCCACCACCAACACACAAAACTCCTCTCAACTCCCATCACCAACACCAACACCAACACCAACACACAAAACTGCTCTCAACTCCCACCACCAACACCAACACCAACACCAACACACAAAACTCCTCTCAACTCCCACCACCAACACACAAAACTCCTCTCAACTCACATCACCAACACCAACACCAACACCAACACCAACACACAAAACTCCTCTCAACTCCCACCACCAACACCAACACCAACACACAAAACTCCTCTCAACTCCCACCACCAACACCAACACCAACACACAAAACTCCTCTCAACTCCCACCACCAACACCAACACCAACACCAACACCAACACCAACACACAAAACTCCTCTCAACTCCCACCACCAACAAAGAATTTCTTCCCTTTAATACCAAGAGGCTGGGTCTTAATTATTCAATTAAGACCCAGCCCCATTCCACATATATTTAGCAGGGAAGGAATTAACCCCATCCCTGCCAAACAAATAAAAACACACCACCCACACTATTTGCCACACAACAAATATTTTTTTTTTTAGTTTCTTAGTTTTCCACCTCATATTGTATGTTGTATGTTGAAATAGAACCTTGCCTGGATTCCCCAACTGGGACCCAATCTCTTACAGAAACCTGTCTCCATGATTAAAAAGGGACATTAATATTGCTCACAGTCTTTTCTTTCTGGTAAATCAATCTGAATTCGGCCCTGCAGGAGATAAAAGTCAAAGATGACATATTTATTGATAACAAAACATTGTTCAGAGGGTTATTTTATACACAAAACACATGTGCTCAGAATGCCAATATGTCTCTTTTACTGTATATGAAAAATAATACATCAAGGACATGTACTCTTTACTGTGTTTTTTCACATCTTATGTTAAACCTCCTATATGAAAAAGAAATATATATATATATATATATATATATATATATATATATATATATAGAGAGAGAGAGAGAGAGAGAGAGTATACACCATAAACATTTATAGAGTACTGTATTTATTTCATGAATGAGAGTTGTTCATGACTATCCTCATGAGTGAAATGACCACAGGACTCTATGAACGGTCATGGAGTAATCTTATATAACAAGTACAGTGTATGGAAAAAAGTGTGTTTAAACCTATATTTACCAGTTGAATTCAGAGAAATACTTTCCTGTTTGGGTCTGCTTCGCAACATTCTGTAATTTGGAACAATGTGTCATTCTGTTGATGGATTCCAAAATATGATCCGGTAAATCAAATATTCACTCAGGACCACAGAATATGAAAAATGATTACATTTCTTACTTTAATTCTCTAACATATTCCAAAACTTAACATGGTATAAAGTATCTGTTTAAGTAACACCAAAGTGTATACATCAAGCTTTGTAACAGTTCATTCTTTATAAAATACCTCTACTTAGGACACCTGGAGTAAACCTGTTGCACATCATACAGCCTTTGCTTAAATGGACACATTTTACCTTGTCTCCGTGGGCAGGCAGTCAGTTTCAATAGGAAGACACATAACAATGAAATGCTGAATGTCACCTCCTCCTTCTCATAATATGTCACTTTACTCAGTGGATGTCACCATGCATTTGTGTGTTGAAGGTTGTCCATAAATATTGAATTACCTTCTTCACTTTCAAGAAAACTACAGACCTGAAGAACTAAAGCCAAAAGCTATCATTGCTCTTTTAACACAATTAGGAACTAGATAAATTAACATGCTCATTTTTTTCAACAGGTAAAAAATAACTACCAGTATTACAGAAATTCCTTTGCAATTTTTCCTACTCTGATTTTTTTTGGTTTATTGAATTTTCCAGTTTTTAGAAAAAATAGAATACAACAGAGACACTGATGCATCTGTATACACATCAACGAACCAATAATGCCTCACACACACACACACACAAAGGGAAGAAAACACAGAGAAACAAAAGGAAGGAAAGAGAAGGAAAAGAGAGTCCTGCTTTTCAATCACAATAGATTGTAAGGAATGGGATTGGAGTTAGCTTCAGTTGGTCAACATACAGCAAACAAGGTTACCATGCTTTAAAAATGTTTTCCCTGCACCCCCTTATAGTGGGGTTTTTTTTAATGAAGGTGTCATCTACAGTATAAACAAATTCAGTCTTGACTACATATGTTGTTTAGCATTATGTGAAAAATAAAATCTACAAATTGTTCTAAATTAATTACAAATATAAAACAGAAAATAATTGATTGATTGTATTTGTAATTAATTTAGAACAATTTTTAGATTTTATTTTTCACTTTGACATAATGGACTTGTTTTGTGTTGATCAGTGGCAAAAACTCCTAATTAAATCCATTTTGATTCCATGTTGTAACACAATAAAATGTGGAAAAGTCCAAGGGGGGGGTGAATACTTTTGAGAGCCACTGTATATCTAACACATTTGTACTTTTTCAAAACGTAACTGGAGGTTCAGCATTATACTACAACTTCCAGGCCTTAAACCATTTTATGTTTTTGTTTGTTCAAGTTTCAGCTTGATGTGGTTTTGAATGATGCGAAGGAGAATTTTTTTGACAAGGCTTAGGAGGTTCACTGTTTTCTTTTATTTTCTGCAGAGACACACTGAGCAGCCTTATCTAATGGCCACATCACACATACTCTGCTGCTTTTTTATGCCACAAAGAATCACACACACAACAGTCAATTATCATTATGGAAGTGTAAGCTGGCGGATGTTCAAATTGCTTTTTTGGCTTTATGATGATAAGCATGACTATAATGTGTCTGAAAAATTATCGATATTTTGGCAAACCTTAGTGACTTTTTCAGAAAAGCCTTTTACTGAGGAGTTAGAACTGACTGCACAAAGGCAAAATGACCTTTTAAAGCTATGTTTGAATAAGCCTGCATCCTGCAGAAATTAAGTCATAAATGTTTGTAAAGCCAATCAAAGCAGTATCTCTCAACTAAATCAGGCTTTAGGCAGAAGCCTGTTCTTTAATATCTTTAATGTTTGCTTTTTCTCCCTCGGCTAAGAAAAAGATTAAACAGATTCCAAGTGAAATTCAAAGTCAAGGATATTTGCCTGGTATCAGGGCAGCACATTCACTGGGGCTGCACCATCAAGGGAGCTTCTCTTAAATTATTATCCAATTATAATGTATCAGTTTGGTAGTTTGGCAGAGCCCATCCTGGGAATTCTCTGCCTGGTCTTGCTCTAGACGTTTTTCCTCCCTAGCCTGAATGCGAGCAGATGCCAATGCAGAGCTCCCTGTGGGCCTCCAATGAAGATTGGGTAATCAGCAGGAACCGGATTTGAACTACACTTGCAGTAACAGATATTATCAAGCTACTGAATCCCAGCTTGGCTCGGTGGGAGTCACCCAGGCATTATGAACTATGAACTATGGCCAGCCATTTTTCCTCCCCAAGATCGACAACTCACCACGACCAGGATCTCTACACTCCAACACGTGGATAAGCCACTGGGATCTTAAATACATCTTATTTATTTTACAAACACTTGCTACAGTGCCTTTATTTATTACAAATAGTACAAAAGTCTGCAGTCCATCAATGACCCAGAACATGTGAATACAAATGACAAAAGACATTTTTTTTAAAAGATACATTTGTACTGTATAGCACAGGAACAATGAAATGCCAAAGTAATGATGTTATTCCAAATAGAAGACAGGGTTCTTTAAAGCTGAAAGTCCCTAATTAGATTAGCTGTCTGCACTTCTTTAAAATTATGGCAGACATGGGCTGGCCATTGCCAACAGGTTTATTATGAAGATAGATTGAGAACATTATCAAACCTATAGGCTATACGGTTAAAAAGCAAGTTTGTCCTTCCCCAGGAGCCAGGTTGAAAAGTAAGGACAGCAGATAATGTGTTGGTGGTGCAAAGGCTATTCCATTAAGTTTATAGTAGCAGTGCATGCCTTGGTGGGACAATGATGGGGAAATCATACATTTGAACCAGCAGTGAAGATATTCACTGCCAGTGTTGAACACAGCCTTCAAATTGTACTCTGTTTAACCTGTTATCTTGTTCTTTTGAAAACCCACACAAACCAACATTTTGACATGTCACAGTGGGTATAATCAAAGTTCTGCGATTCAAAACAGACCCTGTCTTCAGCAACAGTGTAATAAATGCTTTTGAGAAAAAGAACATGATGCTGTTTTCATGTTTTGGCACCCTCCAGTCTTCATGAAAAATTAATTCCAATTGTAACTAGTAAAGTGTTTTTTTTTAAATTTGTGGTACAATGTTGATAAAATTCCTGTGCACTGCACCAGATCAAAAAAATCCCACCAAACGCAACAATAAAATATGTATATGTGGGGCACATGTAATAATGAACAGCGAAGCAGAGGGGGGACTATATTTTGTTCTTTTTCTTTATTTTGCGAGGTTCAATCTGTAGTGTACTTACCTATAGAGACCAGTGGGTGGCAGATGCGAGCCATTTCATTGTGAAGTGAATAAAGCACGAAGCTGCAAGGTGTAACGAAGGCACTGTCTTGACAAGTTTTTCTTTATTTTAAAATACTTACCAGGCAGATGCAACATATACAGGCAATGTTGTAAGCTGGCATTTGCTCAGTATACTGTATTTAAACTTCTCAATACAATAATGAATCTTAATAGAAAATGTTAGTGGCAGCCGTTATTTTATTTATTTAATTTTTTGAAAACATGGATTTTGGAGAGATGAGAAAAACATAGGGAGACAGAACTGACTGCAATATGATGCTATACTGGTGTTAGTCAATGGTCAAAACTCATGTATATGGAGCAAAACTAAACAATTATAGAGGTCTGAGAAATCTGGTAAATGTCACCCATTTGTGTTTGGAATGACTGGAGCAACAGATCCCACAACCAATCAGTATGATGGCAAACACCAAGAAATAGTGCTGGAAATGTAAAAATGTAATTATAATGACATTTGAAGCTACTTACTCTTTAAACTTAGGTATGGATAGGAACAGGTGACAAGAGCGATATGGAGTCAGGAGCTGAAACCAGTAAGCAGCTTGGATCATTTGGAGCATATAGGAGGCTGTGTGGTCCAGTGGTTAAAGAAAGGGGCTTGTAACCAGGAGGTCCCCGGTTCAAATCCCACCTCAGCCACTGCCTCATTGTGTGACCCTGAGCAAGTCACTTAACCTCCTTGTGCTCTGTCTTTCGGGTGAGGCGTAGTTGTAAGTAACTCTGCAGCTGATGCATAGTTTACACGCCCTAGTCTCTGTAAGTCACTTTGGATAAAGGCGTCTGCTAAATAAACAAATAATAATTTGGAGCTTACTGATGGAGGAAGTGAATTGAGTAGTCAATTTTGACATCTTTCGTTAACAGGTAATATTACCAATGTTCTGGTCACGTACTAACATGGAGTTTACAACTAAGTCCAGATTTCAACTCACCTATCCATGCTACAATAGTTTTATTTAAACACTGTTTTAAGGTTTTTACATTTAACATCAGAAAGGACACGAGCAATAGATTCTAAACTTGATTGCTTTTCAAGGTGATTTAGTTTCTAGATTGCTTTTAGTACATAACATTTTATACAGGATCATTAAGGGGTAGATGTTAGGATGCACGTAAAGTGATTTGCAGGTACAAAACCCCCATAATGTGGCCTTAAATCGTGTTTAGCAGCCGTAAAGTGTGATTTAGTGGCGTATGTAAAGAATGGTGTTTATCTGGTGTTCTGCACCCACTATCAAATTTGCTCTTTGCCATTAATCTATTAAAATTATATTGAAATGCATTCAAATGAAGGAAAGAGCATGGAATTGGATAGGATCTGGATACTAAGCAGGTCCAAACATTATAATGTGATGTATAAAAGCACACACCTGCAGAGACCTTTCATTGGCTTCAGGATGGCTGCTGTGGTACACTTCCTGATGCGGTGACACTTGGCTCTTGTTGAGGAGAGGCAGGAAGACGTTCCTTAGAGCAAAACAAAGAAAACCCTGCATTGTCAATCCCAGGGTCAATTTGTTTGGAATGCCAGAGGGTGCAGTGCTAAAGCATTATAGTCTCACTCCGCAGGTCATTCTAGACCTAATAGCTGAATATGGAATGAGCTAGACCCCAGCGTCAATCAAGGGACCACTATCCCTGCACATGTGAAAGTGCTGTGTTCTCTGCACTACTTACCCTTTCAGACCACAGTTGGAATGTCTGGAGGGATAGCCCAATCCACCTTTTCCAGAGTGCTAGGCACATTTCTGGATGTCATGCTGAAAAGGGCAGGCCAATACATAATTTCCTTAGGATACTAGCATGATGTTGGCTGAGGCTTTTCCTGACAACTCTGTTTCATGCTGAGTGATGTCAGCTGTAGACTCTCAGCTCCTTCTCAGAAAACTTTTCTTTTCTTTTCCATGCTCCAAGAGGACTTTGCTGACCTTCCTCTGACATCTTATTTTTTTGGTTTGTATTTTTGTGCTCCACAAACGTCATACAGCACCTATTGCTCTCTGTACTCTTATCTCCGTCACCTCTGGGCTGCAAGTGTGGCCACTAAATAGACAGATGCACTCACTGAGACCCTCATTATCATAATTGTGCGTGTTGAGTAATTTGCATTGCTTACATAGGGAGCAGTTGAAAATAATTGCCTGACTGCAATGCAATTTGAATTTTGCATCAGCAGTTATTTGCACTGCACCTATACTTACATCTACTCCTAAGTGTCTTATTAAATGCATATCAGTCTTTTCCTGCTTTATAGTCAAAAGGGTTGGACCCTTAAGGTATGTTTTCTGTTTGAAAGACAGGTTTGATAAACAGCACAGAATGAACATCTGACATCCTCCACAGTGCCCTCTACAGAGTGCTACCATTATGCTCTGTCTATTTTTGAAACAGAACTTTAAATGCCTAGTTAAGCATCCCATGAGGTATGAAGTACCTTCTGTTAAATCAAAGATCCTCGTTTTATTTTAACACGTGTTAGAGTCCATTCGTAAAGTCATCCATTATAATCTGCAATTTTAGCCTTAAAGAAAAATTAAACAGTCTTACTGAAATACTGCATGCGCTTTTGTCATCCTGTCATACAATAGCTGCCCCCCACCAAATTTGACCCCATGTAATTTTATATATATATATTTAATATAATGGTATTTCCCTCTCATTCTAGTCACAGCCCCCTACTGAATATTAACACATATCTAATTTGACAAGTTGTTTCCAAGTTCTCTGCATGCCTAAGCTTTTTTTTTAACCTAATATCTTGTATTGCACTTTCCATTCTCAAGAAGGGTACTCAGATAATACAAATTGTGTATAAGAGACTGTGGGCCCTGGTCACAAAGCTTCAGCTCATGAGTTTTTTCCAGTCTGCATCTGAATGAAATACAGTTTAATATTTATGGAGCATTGTCCTTTGTTTTAAAGAATGCTGTGGATATTGGAATCTTGTTTTCACTCAGGTATTTTGGCAGGGGTAGCAGGGGCTGCACCAGATACAGAAATATTATCTTCCAAATGACCCTGTCACCTGACAAAGGAATGCGCCCCAAGGCTGGAGGTTCATTTTATTCACATGAACACAGCTGCTAGGTCAATGTGTTTATTTCAAGTGTGACACTTACTAACATGATGTTAGCTCAGTTGTACATTTTAATCATCATTTCCATTGTCATTATACAACAAAATGGGTTGATTGTAAAGAGAACACATTATCTGTCGATTAATGCACTTAATAATTATGAAGGCAGTGCCAAGTAACTAGTACAAACGAATGCTTGTAACAAGTATGGTATGATTAATACACAAGTAAAGATCATATTACTCGTATTCAAAGCATTTTTCTGTAAAATAAAGCATAACATAAGCTTCTGGTTCCAACAGGGCAGACTTATAATAATTTAAAATAATAATAATAATAGCAATAGTGCAGGATTTCTGGGTTGGATATATTTATATATTTTGCTTCACCTACTATATAAACCATATCGGCCTCGCTTATCATGGGGTCTTACTCAGGATGCTTAATGTCGTGGGGGACCTTGAGCATAGAAAGTTTATCATACCTAGGCAGTTTCTATTCAGTGGAAATAAATTAATACGATGGGGAGAAGCTGCAACACACATAGAGAAGAGGAGTTTGGCTATAAAGATAAAAATAGACCGAAGAAATTCAACAACAAAACTGAGAGTGAATAGGCTTATCTGAATGAATGTCAAGGCTTTAAATATATGCAGTTTAATTATCTTTTTTAATACATTATTTATGCCAGCCTTATCTATATGTGACTTTTCCTTTTAAATACTGTGCTGTTTGCCCTTTTTACTTACTGGAGCCAACATAGGCATAGATAATTGTGCAGGATTAAAACAGATTAATAAAGTATATTAATAAGTGTCAATTAGGTTTTGTAACTATTAAACATTTTAATTTAATGGAGAATCAAGGCACAACAGCCGTATATATTAAGAATGAACATCTTAAAGTCTTCCCTCCAGAAATAACTCAAAAGTTACATTACACATTACACATATTTTGTTTCTATTTAAATTAGAAAACAGCTATGATAGTAGTATCATGAAAAGGTAGATCCAATATCCTACATACATATACATGTTTAAGGTACCTACAGACAGACAGACAGGCAGACAGACAGACACACACACTGTATTTACTCACAGATGTTAATAATTCAATGTGCTAAAAGAATATCCTATGAATCCAATATTGCATGGAAATATTGCAATATATTTCTGAGGCCCTTTTGATTCATATCATTTATTAAATAAAATGATTTTGTCCTTGTCTAGCGCACCTTACTTTCCTGGGAACAGAATTCCGAGCAGAAAACACAAGTAGAACAAAAGCCACCAGCAGGCACACACAACAGATTTATTGTCTCCTGAAAAGAGATTATACTAATGCAGATGAACATGCTTCTACATTCCAACCTTCTAGAGTGTCACATAAAGCTTCCATCTGTTCTACACGGAACAGTATTATTAATAACACTATCCAACACAAGGGTGTGTGCTGTTTTTTAATATACCGTAAAACAGGAAATTTTGGCTGGTGTTAAATTAGACGGATTTGCTACCTTGGTAGATTTTGACGGTTTTTGAATTGGCGTTTTTCACTTTGCACGTTCACAAAGAAAATGCCACAGTTTTGTATTTTTATTTTTAATTTAAAAACCATTCAAATACATGTTTACTTAATGAAATCTGTCTTCTAAAACAGTATCTGATTTACAGTAACTCGTTATACATCTACAATGTCACTGCAGCAACTTGGATAAGAACAAAGAAGGCCTTCTAAAAATTAGATACAGCATTATCGTTATATAGTCCTTCATTTTAAGATTCCAGTAGTTGGAAGGATTAGTAGCTGCAGTAAACTTTAACGATAGGCATTTGCAAACTCTCAGTTTTAAAACGTAGCTTTGGTTCACCAACATAACACAGTGGAATGATCACAATGTAATTTAGTAATTGTAGGACAGTATTGCCATGTGTGAAAACTTTAACAATAAAGCCGAAACAAAAACATTTACCACAGTAGCAAATGCAGTTTACACTGCCTCAGAGTTACTGATCGCATGTCCGGTCTGCTTTTAATTTTTTCAAGCAAATTGGCTTCTTTACACTGCCATTCTCACATTCACTTTGACATCTGACACATTCTTCCTCTTGCCCAGCGCTTAACCTTTGCTGCATACCAGTCTGTCAGAGGCCGGGATCACTCACTGTATGCCACACTCTGATTGGTAGAAGAATTATTGGCGATCCAATCAAAACTGCCAAAAAAGCCAAAATAAATTCCCCGCCAAAATTTCCCGTCTACAAATATTGACAAGAGTGCAAAATACTTGAGTACAGGCAAGGCTCATATCTGACTTACTTATAGCGAACTCTGTAGTTATCTAGTCCTACTAATCCACTATTAAACATAAGCCCCCTTGGGCCTTATTATAAGATAAAAATGTGCTTTTCTTCTTTTTGAAAAAAAAAATCATACAAATTACACATCTAGAGTATTGCTCTTTGTTCCAAACTTGGTTCATGTTCTCAGAGTAAGGTGCTTGTTACATGAATACAAAATAGATCAGACCTCTGGAGCTTAATATTCACATGAAAATTCATGTTGTAAAGTTATATCTTAGTCTCCAGTGAAAAACTGAGCATGAGCGTCAAGGCTTATGTTTGTCATATAGCACATAGAAAGTACTTATTAAAATTCTAGGGGATGTAACACATCCTTAGAAATATACCAGAGTTGTATTTAATTGTAAATGCACAACTATGTAGAACCTACGGTGTGCCCATATACACTTTCAATGCCTTCTGGGTCTGTTTTTCATTAAAAACTGCATATGTAATACAAACTGAGAAACTGTCCTGCTTTGAGCACCGAACAGTACACTAAACACAAACATTTTTACAGACCCATTTGCACAAGTGTAATTATATCTTGGGCTAATTTGGGCTTTATTAACATCCTGAGGGGGATGCATATTGTCTGTCCGTCCATCCATCTTTATGTCACACTTCAGAGTTTTGCTTGTCTAATAGTGACAACTCTTGCTAAGGACATTTGGTTGCACTTTTAGGTAGCACACATTATGGGGTAGGAATTGCTGTGTAATTACATTGTAAAACCTAGGTCACCATCAATTGGTTCTGGCTCTTGTATGGTACTGTTCAATTACATAAATATCCTTGTAAACAGCATCAGTAACCTGATGTAATTACATGGGCACTATTGTACTGACTATTCCCATGTAAATACGCAGTATAAACATTTAAATCAATTAAATGTTTATCTGTTATTTATGTACTGTTTATCATTTATTAATGTAAGATAAGATGATCCTATACCACAAGTTGGCAGTACAGTCAGAAGTCATCAGATTCCTGCTTTTACATGACTGAGAAATATGATAGGAATAGAACAGATCACTGTACTGTACTAATGGTTGCATTAACCTTCAGACTACTGGTTAGATAAGTCCTGTAAAACCTGATTATTTCAGAGCAGATTTAGCAGAAGCCTCATTCTCAATCAGTCCCCTTCTTTTAATAATTTTAATGACAGCAGGATTTCCATTTGCTTCTGTTTAGATCAGTTGAATAACCCCCTGTCACAAAGACGACTGAGCGGTGACGTCACGTCAGAAGCAGGAACAAAAACAACAGAGAGGAGTTTGGTGAAGCTGAGCGACTGCTTTCGCTCAGCATTTAATGAATAAACAGAACAGAAAAATAAACGGTTGTAACAACAAACACACAAAAACAGGACACGGCACTTACGCCAAAATAAATAAATAAACAAAAACGGATTAACACTAAACAAACGGTGGACGGACAGACACACAAACACGGTGAGTAAATAATAAAACAAGTACCGTGCTGGTCCTACCAGCACGCGATAGCAATTGTTCTATATATTTCCTATCTCTCTCTCTCTCTCTCACCCGTTCTCCACTCACGAACACCCAACCCGAGTGAGTGAAAACATGCTGTTTTTATGCAGTTGTACCGAGACTCGATTGCTAGTCAATCATTCAATTGGAATCTCGGTACAACTGCACGTGAATTAATTAAGTGCACTCCGTGACCACACATTACATTTTAACTAGCACGTGAAGTGATTTGTGCCCTCCGTGCCTAAATATAAATCTACATTTTAAATCACAAGTGAAACACAGACCCGTTTATATCCCGTGTACCGATGACTATACACCAACATTTACACACAACACGTAACACAAAATACACACGGGGGCACTTTGCCACATATACCCCCTTGTGCAAAGCACACATGGCCTCAATGGCCACCTCCCCCTCAGTCCCAAAGTCCCGGAACAGGGGAAGCAAGTTGTTTCTGGGGGTGGCCATGGTGAAATGTCTGGCACCCCCAATTCTTCGTGGCTGGCAGCTCCCTCTTCCGGGGCTTCAGCCACACTATCTCCTGCCGAAAGTGCAGCTGGGGAGCTGGTCTCCTGACCTCCCCCTTCTTCATGGCGGCAGTTCCCCTCCGTGGGGCTCCGACCACACAATCTCCGGCAGCGAAACTGCTGCGGGGAAGCTGGTCTCCTGACCTCCCCCTTCTTCATGGCCGGCAGTTCCCCTCCGTGGGGCGCCGGCCACCCATCCGGCAGCGAAACTGCTGCGAGGGGCGGGTCTCCTGACCTCCCCCTCCTTCGTGGCCGCTAGCTCCCCTCCGTGGGGCTCTGGCCACCGTGTTTCCTGCCACGGAAATGCGGCTGGGGAGCTGGTCTCCTGACCTCCCCCTTTCTTCATGGCCGACAGCTCCCCTTCATGGGGTTCTGGCCATAGTGTAGCGACCCCAGGTGAAGCAGGACCCTCGACTACCCCAGGCGAAGCAGGATCCCTGGCGACCCCAGGCGGCGGCAGCGGACCCTCGGGGAGGCGGCGGCAGCAGCAGCGGACCCTCGGGGAGGCGGCGGCAGCAGCAGCGGACCCTCGGGAGCGGCGGCAGCAGCAGCGGACCCTCGGGAGGCGAACTTCGGGAGGAGCCCCTGGCCATAGAGGCGGCAGCGGGAGCTCCACTTCTCCCTCGTACCCTGTACCCTGTGTGGAGCAAAAGGCAGCCCCAGGCGATGCGGAGCAACAGGCAGCCCAGGCGATGCGGGCGGCTGGCAACCCCAGGCGTCGCGGAGCGGCTGGCAACCCAAGCGATCGCGGGCGGCTGGCAACCCCAGGCGATGCGGGCGGCTGGCAACCCAAGCGATGCGGGCGGCTGGCAACCCAAGCGTCGCGGGCGGCTGGCAACCCAAGCGATGCGGGCGGCTGGCAACCCCAAGCGTGCGGGCAACAGGCCACCCAGGCGATGCAAGGCAAGCATCCTTGGGCGGCGAGGCAGGCATCCTTGGGCGGCGAGGCAGGCATCCTTGGGCGGCGAGGCAGGCATCCTTGGGCGGCGAGGCAGGCATCCTTGGGCGGCGAGGCAGGCATCCTTGGGCGGCGGGGCAGGCATCCTTGGGCGGCGGGGCAGGCATCCTTGGGCGGCGGGGCAGGCATCCTTGGGCGAAGCGGGCAGGGAGTCAGGACTAGCTGGGGTGCAGGTGTTGGCCCTCTTCTCGGCCTCTGCGGCGGGCGGTTCTTCCCGTGCTTCCCTCAGCAGCCTATGCAAGGGCTGCTGAGGACCGCCAGCATCTAGTCCTGGTCCTTCTGGTGAAGGGAGGCAGCTCCTGCTCCTCTCCTCGTGGCGGTGGGGAAATGATACCAGCAGGCATTCCTCCTCTGCTGGTGGGGAAGTGATACCAGCAGGCATTCATCCTCTGCTGGTGGGGAAGTGTTACCAGCAGGCATTCCTCCTCTGCTGGTGGGGAAGTGATACCAGCAGGCATTCATCCTCTGCTGGTGGGGAAGTGTTACCAGCAGGCATTCATCCTCTGCTGGTGGGGTTGGCGGAGGCAGAGGCAGCTCCTGCTGCTCTGCTCCTGCCGATGGAGGTGGCGGAGGCAGAGGCAGCTCCTGCTGCTCTGCTCCTGCCGATGGAGGTGGCGGAGGCAGAGGCAGCTCCTGCTGCTCTGCTCCTGCAGATGGAGGTGGCGGAGGCAGAGGCAGCTCCTGCTGCTCTGCTCCTGCCGGTGGAGGTGGCGGAGGCAGAGGCAGCTCCTGCTGCTCTGCCGATGGAAGTGGCGGAGGCAGAGGCAGCTCCTGCTTCTCTGCTCCTGCCGGTGGAGGTGGCGGAGGCAGAGGCAGCTCCTGCTGCTCTGCCGATGGAAGTGGCGGAGGCAGAGGCAGCTCCTGCTGCTCTGCTCCTGCCAATGGAGGTGGCGGAGGCGGGACCAGCAGGAATTCACCCTCTGCTGGTGGAGGTGGGAGCTGCAAGCAGTCCTCCCATGGCAATGGAGGTGGACCCAGCAGGAATTCACCCTCTGCTGGTGGAGACTGGGGCTGTGGGCGCTCTACCTTCCGTGTCTTGGGCGTGGGCGCACCGACTCCTCCCTCTTGGGCTGTGGGCGCACCGACTCCTCCCTCTTGGGCTGTGGGCGCACCGACTCCTCCCTCTTGGGCTGTGGGCGCACCGACTCCTCCCTCTTGGGCTGTGGGCGCACCGACTCCTCCCTCTTGGGCTGTGGGCCTTTCGACTCCTCCCATTCAGGCGTGGGACGTTCGGGCTCCTCCCACTCAGGCGTGGGACGTTCGGGCTCCTCCCACTCAGGCGTGGGACGTTCGGGCTCCTCCCACTCAGGCGTGGGACGTTCGGGCTCCTCCCGCTTGGGCTGTGGACACTCAGGCTCCTCCCACTTGGGCTGTGGACACTCAGCCTTCCTCTTCCCCTTTCCCCTTCTCTGCCTCCTCCTCACCTTCCTCTCCTGGGCCAGTTCCTCCTCTCCCTCTTGGTAGGGGCAGCGCACCACCGGGTGCCCGAACTCCCCACAGGCAAGGCACCAGCCTTGGTCCTCTAGACCACCGAGGAGGACCTCCAGATCCTGGCAGCCATCTCTCCAGTTCCAGCCTTCCATTTTTTTTTTTTTTTATTGTTGTTGTTGTTGTTTGTTGTTTTTTTTTTTTTTTTAAAACAACAAATTGCGGTTCCTGTTCTGGCCTGAGTCCTGGGCGCTGTTGATCCCTCTTCTGGACACCACGTGTCACAAAGAGCGACTGGCGGTGGCGTCACGTCAGAAGCAGGAACAAAAACAACAGAGAGGAGTTTGGTGAAGCTGAGCGACTGCTTTAAGCTCAGCATTTAATGAATAAACAGAACAGAAAAATAAACGGTTGTAACAACAAACACACAAAAACAGGACACGGCACTTACGCCAAAATAAATAGATAAACAAAAACGGACTAACACTAAACAAACGGTGGACGGACAGACACACAAACACGGTGAGTAAATAATAAAACAAGTACCGTGCTGGTCTGTGGCAAAGTGCCCCCCCGTGTGTATTTTGTGTTACGTGTTGTGTGTAAATGTTGGTGTATAGGTATTGGTACACGGGATATAAGCGGGTCTGTGTTTCACATGTGTTTAAATTGTAGATTTGTATTTAGGCACGAGGAGGGCACAAATCACATCACGTGCAAGTAAAAGTAATATGTGAGCACGGGAATTGCACTTTAATTAATTCACGTGCAGTTGTACCGAGATTCCAATTGAATGATTGACTAGCAATCGAGTCTCGGTACAACTGCATAAAAGCTGTATGTTTTCACTCACTTTCGGGGTTGGGTGTTCGTTGAGTGGAGAACGGGAGAGAGAGAGAGAGAGGAGAGTATTTAAAACAATTGCTATCGCGTGCTGGAGGACCAACCACGATACTTGTTTAGTTATTTACTCACCGTGTTTGTGTGTCTGTCCGTCCACCGTTTGTTTAATTGATAGTCCGTTTTTGTTCGTCTATTTATTTTGGCGCAAGTGCCGTGTCCTGTTTTTGTGTTCTATTGTTTTGTTTATTAAATGCTGGCGCGATCACGCTCAGCTTCCTAAACCCCAAGTCTCTGTCTGCTGTGTGTTTCTATCTCTGGTCTGAGTTCCTCCTGCAGCCAGCCTGTCACACGTGGTGTCAGAAGTGGGATAACAGCGCCTCAGGACTCAGGCCAGGCGGGAACCGCAGGTTTTTTGTTTGTTTGTTTTGTTTTTTTGAAAAAAGGGGAAAAATGGAAGGCTGGAACTGGAGAGATGGCTGCCAGGATCTGGAGGTCCTCCTCGGTGGTCCTAGAGGACCAAGGCTGGTGCCTTGCCTGTGGGGAGTTCGGGCACCCAGTGGTGCACTGCCCCTACCAAGAGGGAGAGGAGGAACTGGCCCAGGAGAGGAAGGTGAGGAGGAGGCAGAGAAGGGGAAAGGGGAAGAGGAAGGCGGTGTCCACCGCCCAAGTCTCCACCAGCAGAGGAAGAATGCCTGCTGGTTTTGCCCAACGTCCTACGCCTGAGTGGGAGGAGCCCGAGCGTCCTACGCCTGAGTGGGAGGAGCCCGAACGTCCCTACGCCTGAGTGGGAGGAGCCGAACGTCCCTACGCCTGAGTGGGAGGAGCCCGAGCGTCCCTACGCCTGAGTGGGAGGAGCCCGAGCGTCCCTACGCCTGAATGGGAGGAGTGGTGCGTCCACAGCCCAAGAGGGAGGAGTGGTGCGTCCACAGCCCAAGAGGGAGGAGTCGGTGCGTCCAAAGCCCAAGAGGGAGGAGTCGGTGCGTCCACGGCCCAAAAAGGGGAAGGTAGAGCGTCCACCGCCCCAGTCTCCACTAGCAGAGGGTGAATGCCTGCTGGGTCCCTGTCCACCAGCAGAGGGTGAATGCCTGCTGGGTCCCTGTCCACCAGCAGAGGGTGAATGCCTGCTGGGTCCCTGTCCACCAGCAGAGGGTGAATGCCTGCTGGGTCCCTGTCCACCAGCAGAGGGTGAATGCCTGCTGGTCTCCCCTTCCGAGGCGGAGCCGCACCAGTCCCCTGCAAGAGGGGAGGGCTGCACCAGTCCCCTGAAACAAGGGTAGACTGCACGCTGCTCCCACCTCCGCCGCCAGGAGACTACACGCGCTCCCACCTCCACTGGCAGGAGCAGAGCAGCAGGAGCTGCCTCTGCCTCCGCCACCTTCACTGGCAGGAGCAGAGCAGCAGGAGCTGCCTCTGCCTCCGCCACCTTCACTGGCAGGAGCAGAGCAGCAGGAGCTGCCTCTGCCTCCGCCACCTTCACTGGCAGGAGCAGAGCAGCAGGAGCTGCCTCTGCCTCCGCCACCTTCACTGGCAGGAGCAGAGCAGCAGGAGCTGCCTCTGCCTCCGCCACCTCCATCGGCAGGAGCAGAGCAGCAGGAGCTGCCTCTGCCTCCGCCAACCCACCAGCAGAGGAGGAATGTCTGCTGGTATCACTTCCCCACCAGCAGAGGATGAATGCCTGCTGGTATCACTTCCCCACCAGCAGAGGATGAATGCCTGCTGGTATCACTTCCCCATCAGCAGAGGATGAATGCCTGCTGGTATCACTTCCCCCACCGTCACGAGGAGAGGAGCAGGAGCTGCCTCTCCCGTCACCAGAAGGACCAGGAGTAGATGCTGGCGGTCCTCAGCAGCCCTTGCATAGGCTGCTGAGGAAAGCATGGGGAAGAACCGCCCGGCCGCAGTGGCGAGAAGAGGGCCAAAACCCGCACCCCAGCTTGTCCTGACTGCCTGCCTCGCTGCACCCAAGGATGCCTGCCTCGCTTGCCCAAGGATGCCTGCCTCGCTCGCCCAAGGATGCCTGCCTCGCTCGCCCAAGGATGCCTGCCTCACTGCACCCAAGGATGCCTGCCTCGCTTCGCCCAAGGATGCCTGCCTCGCCAGCCCAAGGATGCCTGCCTCGCTTAGCCCAAGGATGCTTGCCTCGCTTAGCCCAAGGATGCTTGCCTCGCCGCCCAAGGATGCTTGCCTCGCCGCCCAAGGATGCTTGCCTCGCATCGCCTGGGGTTGCCAGCCGCTCCGCATCGCCTGGGGTTGCCAGCCGCTCCGCATCGCCTGGGGCTGCCAGCCGCTCCGCATCGCCTGGGGCTGCCTGTCGCTCCGCATCGCCTGGGGCTGCCTGTCGCTCCGCATCGCCTGGGGCTGCCTGTCGCTCCGCATCGCCTGGGGCTGCCTGTCGCTCCGCATCGCCTGGGGCTGCCTGTCGCTCCGCATCGCCTGGGGCTGCCTGTCGCTCCGCATCGCCTGGGGCTGCCTTTTGCTCCACACAGGGTGCAGAGTGTGAGGAGAAGTGGAGCTCCGCTGCCGCCTCTATGGCCAGGGGCTCCCCTCCCGAGTTCGCCTCCCGAGGGTCGCTGCTGCTGCCGTCGCCTCCCGAGGTCGCTGCTGCTGCCGTCGCCTCCCGAGGGTCGCTGCTGCTGCCGTCGCCTCCCGAGGTCGCTGCTGCTGCCGTCGCCTCCCGAGGTCGCTGCTGCTGCCGTCGCCTCCCGAGGTCGCTGCTGCTGCCGCCTCCCGAGGTCCGCTGCTGCTGCCGTCACCTGGGGTCGCCAGGGATCCTGCTTCGCCTGGGGTTGCGGGGCCTCTGCTTTGCCTCAGGTCGCTACAGTGTGGCGGAGCTCCATGAAGGGAGCTGCCGGCCATGAAAAGGGGAGGTCAGGAGACCAGCTCCCCGCAGCAGTTTCGCTGCGGAGGTGGGTGGCGGAGCCCACGGAGGAACTGCGGCCATGAAGAAGGGGGAGGTCAGGAGACCAGCTCACCCAGCTGCACTTCAGCGGCAGGAGATAGTGTGGCTGAAGCCCGGAAGAGGAGCTGCCAGCCACGAAGAATTGGGGGTGCGGACATTCCACCATGGCCACCCCAGAAACAATTTGCTTCCCCTCTTCCGGGATTTTGGGACTGAGGGGAGGTGGCCTTGAGGCCATGTGTGCTTTGCACAAGGGGGGTATATGTGGCAAAGTGCCCCCGTGTGTATTTTGTGTTACGTGTTGTGTGTAAATGTTGGTGTATAGGCACTGGTACACGGGATATAAAGCGGGTCTGTGTTTCACATGTGTTTAAATTGTAGATTTGTATTTAGGCACGAGGAGGGCACAAATCACATCACGTGCAAGTAAAAAGTAATATGTGAGCACGGGAATTGCACTTTAATTAATTCACGTGCAGTTGTGCGAGATTCCAATTGAATGATTGACTAGCAATCGAGTCTCGGTACAACTGCATAAAAGCTGTATGTTTTCACTCACTCGGGGTTGGGTGTTCGTTGAGTGGAGAACGGGAGAGAGAGAGAGAAGGAGAGTATTTAAAACAATTGCTATCGCGTGCTGGAGGACCAGCACGATACTTGTTTAGTTATTTACTCACCGTGTTTGTGTGTCTGTCCGTCCACCGTTTGTTTAATTGATAGTCCGTTTTGTTCGTCTATTTATTTTGGCGCAAGTGCCGTGTCCTGTTTTGTGTTCTATTGTTTTGTTTATTAAATGCTGGCGCGATCAGCGCTCAGCTTCCTAAACAAGTCTCTGTCTGCTGTGTGTTTCTATCTCTGGTCTGAGTTCCTCCCTGCAGCCAGCCTGTCACATGGTCCTACCAGCACGCGATAGCAATTGTTCTATATATTTCTATCTCTCTCTCTCTCTCTCTCTCTCTCTCTCTCGTTCTCCACTCACGAACACCCAACCCGAGTGAGTGAAAACATGCTGTTTTATGCAGTTGTGCGAGACTCGATTGCTAGTCAATCATTCAATTGGAATCTCGGTACAACTGCACGTGAATTAATTAAGTGCACTCCCGTGACCACACATTACATTTTAACTAGCACGTGAAGTGATTTGTGCCCTCCGTGCCTAAATATAAATCTACATTTTTAAATCACAAGTGAAACACAGACCCGTTTATATCCCGTGTACCGATGACTATACACCAACATTTACACACAACACGTAACACAAAATACACACGGGGGGGGCACTTTGCCACACCCCCCTTGAGTTATTGTTTTTAATTATGAAATCAATATGTAGCATCCTAGTGCAAATCAGGTGACACGCAGAAAATGTCAAAATGTCCTTGTGGCAGGGCAGAAGAAAGCCCTGCTTGTAAATAATGTTTGGTTTATGTATTGGTGGTGGGGTTGGCAGGGATGGGGTTAATTCATATATGTGAGAATGTGGCTGGAGCCTTCATTGAATAATTGATGATTAATTACCGTATTCCTTCAATTTAAGATGTGTTTTTTTAACAATTTTTTTGCTTCTCAGAAATAGCCTGCGTCTTAAATTCGAGTACAATATAGTGATGCGTGTATTAAAATCGTACTACCCGAGTACACAAACAGCAATTTGACTGACTACAGAGAAAAGACAAAAAAGGCATCTGCCTGAATACACAAGCAGCAATGTGACACTGCTGAGAAAAAACAAACCAAGCTTCCTGACGAATTCCAAGAGAAATGTTTACAATTTCAGCATTTCTAACAAACAGTACCAGCTTGGACAGATCAGAAATGCTAAAGGACATAGCATAAGGGGAGGGATTTGAACCAGGGACCTTCTGATTACAAGTCCTTTTCTTTAACCACTGGACCACACAGCCTACCAATCAATAAACTCGCTCTTATATGTATGAAATCAGTTGAATCACATTTTAACAGTCAGCAAATTGATTTGTTTAATTGTTTATACAATATAATATACAAGACAATAGTGATTTATAAAGAGCCTTCTGTGAAACACCTCAAAGTGCTGTACACATAATAATAATAATAATAATAATAATAATAATAATAATAATAATAATAATAATAATAATAATAATAAAAGTCTTGTCAAATAATTATGTTTTAAATTTTGATTTAAAACATAGGACTGAGTGCGGAGTTCGGCAAAGAATTCCATATAGAGTGAGCACAGTATCTTAATGCCCTCCCTACCTCTGGCAGTTTTGAGCTGAGGATGGTCAATAGCCCTACAGTAGAAGAGCATGGAGAACGGGCTGGAACATATTCAGACAACATGTCTGAAAGGTACTGAGGAGCTGGCTCATGCAGGATCTTATAGGTCAACAACATTTTAAAATCAATCCTAATTTAAACTGGCAGCCAATTAAGGCTTCTCAAGACCAGCATAATAAGCTCTGTAGACCCTGTATGTTAAGACTTGGGTCCAATACAATCTGGGATATTAGACAGGGTTTCATTATGGGTGCAATACAATTTAGGCTATTACTCAGGACTTCGTTATATATCTACTGAGCCTACTGCCACATTCACTGGAGCCAATTTAGATTCTAATATGGGGTCATAGGATTAACTGAATTCAAAGAGCTCCAAAATAAGTGTAGCATCCTGTGGCAAAGTGGTTAACAGTGTGCATGTGCAGGAATGCGATGGTGATCAATAAACAGACAGGTGGTAATCAGATGGTGTTTTATTTGTATTTTCCAAATGTCTGATGACAAACGGCAGTAAATAATAACAATGAGAACAGGCAACACAGCGGTGTGTATTGCTCTGCTTGAATCCATGGGTTGGTCCTGAAATAATAACAGTCCCAATCCTTAATACCCACACGTAACACAAAACACAAACACAAGTCCACGGTGAGTAATGTAATGTAAACATAAAAAAGCTAACAAGCAATTAAAATGAAGACAATAGGCAAACAATGTGGCAGCCAAGTTCTGTTTTTGTGACAGAAATGTTGGTTTGCATAGCTAGCATGCTCAATGATTAGTCATCAAGGATCAACTAATCTGTTTGTGTTTGTAAAGATAACAAACACTGAAACCATGAGAGTCATAGGCAAAGCAGGGACTGGTTACTGAGAAGAAGCAGCAAATTGCTGAGGAGCTCTCCTTCTCAGAAAGCACAGAAAACAATGGGGGATATGCATCAAGTGTGTAACTGTAAAACATGCCAGTGCCTCTCAATTGTTATTCATAATTACACAGACTATCGGTATGAAATTATTAGACAATTGGATGACACCAGTTTTTTACAAAAAACTATTGTATAATCCCACAGAAAAAAAATCAGAAATTGATCAAATTGGTTTTGAATGACGGAATAAGTAATAATTACATTTCTAATCGAGAACATTCATTCCTGTCAAAAACTAATCTGGACATTGCAGTCTTGTACAGTTTACCAAAAATACATAAACGTTTAATAAATCCTCCAGGTTGTCCTATTGTATCAGGTAATGAATCACTTTTGGAGCCCTTATCTCAATATGTAGATTTTTTCTTAAAATCACATGTTTGTCAATTGCAATCTTATATTCGAGACTCTTCTGATTTAATTACTAAGTTACGAGATGTTGAGGTTCCTACTTTTGAAGTGTGGTTAGTCACATTAGATATTGAGTCACTTTATACAAATATCGCACAGGATAAAGCTATAGATGTTATTTTCAGACTTTAAAATTACATCCAGGACCCAAAACATCACCTTCTGAGTTTATAGTTCAATTGGCAGATTTAGCTTTAAAGAATAATTTATTGTGTTTTGAGGATTCGTTTTATCTACAAATCAAGGGAACAGCTATGGATTGTACAATGGCCCCTGACGTTGCAAATTTATATGTTGGTAATTTTGAGAATCAGTTTGTATTGAATTCAAACATAAATGGTTTATGTTCTAAAATATTTATATGGTACAGGTATATTGATGATGATGTGTTTTTGATATGGAAAGGGACTGAAATAGAACTTAAGGAATTTCACCAAATTCTCAGTCAGTGGAGTTCCCATTTGATGTTTTGTGTTGACATACAGATTAAGTGTTTAAACATAATATGGTCTTTTGCCTTTTGTTTTTGATTCTGTACCTAATTACTT
This sequence comes from Acipenser oxyrinchus oxyrinchus, assembly GCA_030684275.1. Taxonomy (NCBI): domain Eukaryota; kingdom Metazoa; phylum Chordata; class Actinopteri; order Acipenseriformes; family Acipenseridae; genus Acipenser; species Acipenser oxyrinchus. The sequence continues at coordinate 12,136,264 of CM060262.1, forward strand.
ATTATTAGTTTCAGTTGTTTTTGATTGAGATTTTGTTTGTGCTTTTTTGTTTTCTAAAAAATATGTGAAGAGAAAAGCTAAAATAAAAAAATAAGAATACTGGAAATAATTTGTTACAATAAATTATTTTTCGTGAAGAATTGTCTTTTTCACTCGAATCAATGTATATGGGATTGCTGGCAACCAATACAAGCAGTCTCTATCTTCTCTGTCAGAGCTTACCATTGTGCATTCAAATATATTGCTTTATTATCTTGTAGTTTGTTTTGGGTTATTGCAGAGGCATTAAAACAGATTCTTAGCATGTATCAAAGGTGTCGTGGAGGGATGTCATTACTGATCAAGACCTCTTTAGGCTTTTTTTCATTTCCTTCACAGAAATTGGGTACCAGGAACACTCTGATTGAAGGATGAGACCTGGAAGGTAAAATGTTTTCAATCATCAGATGTGCTGCCTAACACTGTGGCAGAAGTGACTGCATGAATACATTCATACAATTCAGCAAATGTTTTTAATTATTAAAGAAAATAGCTGTTTTCCAGGGAATTGGAATCTATCCGGGGGAATTGGAATCTATGGTTTGTGTTATGAATATGTACAGCTCCAGTTTTAACACAACTCACAATACATTTCACTCCATTTGGAAGTGGGGACTAGTGTCTCCAAAAGGCCGAAACTTGAATGCATACATAGAGGATCATTATAAAGCATTTGAAAAATCCTGCATTAAACCTATACTCAACACGACTACTGGTACCACACACATGATTGCATTCTGGGTTATTAAAGACAGTCTCCATTTAGAGAAACAGCGTAGCACTTCATATTACCCACCAGGGCTTTGCATTGTATTATCTCAAACTGCTGGATAGAGGCTATTTTAGATGAAAGTAGTAATATGCTCACTGGTGAGTCAAATGCCATTCCCTTGTTAATAGTGACATGGTCACAAGCATACAGTATTAAGGGTTTGTTGGCTGTACACATATCCCTTTAAATAATGGTCATTCTTATTGGAAGCAAACCAACTGTATCCTATCTTAGTTTAAAGCAGTTAAAATATTTCAAAGAGAAAGGTGCATTAGGGTGTTAATTAAACTACTTTACTGTAATGCACGTCTTACCCAGCTCCGACGAATATCATTTGACAAGCAAACGATGCATTCAGTACCTTCACCCCAACTATGAGCTAAATGTGAACACATTACATAATCTTGTTATTCATTCAGAGGCAAGATGTCCATAAATCCAAGAAGGCAGACTCCCAGGGTGCTAACAGGGAATCACAGAAGCAAAGACGTGTTAATTAATTTCAGAGGATATATAGGCTCAGACTTTATTTGATAATGATTACTGAGTTTTCACCTGTAAACGCAAGACTATTCAGGGACACTAATACAGTCAGGAAACAGATGTTTCTGTGCCAAATTACAGATCTTAGCTTGGGATCCCATGGTAAGAGCTGCATTGGCACAGTAGGTTGGGGAGGCAAAATCATCAGGGTCTGTTTCACTTCACCACGTTATAGCTGCCCCTGCTCACCTGTGTCTGGCAGGGGCCAGTAGCTGGCCAGCATCCACTGTAAAGCTACTTGGGGTGTCTACTGATCTTCAATCCTCCTTGCTGTTATGGAGAGATGCTGCAGCGAGGAAACATAATTGGACATTCTAAATTGGTAGGGAAATGGGCAGCTGTACAATGAAACAATACGAACCAATGATTGCAAATGTGAATGCAGTGTTTACTTCTCATCAATAGATTGGCAGCACTAGTGTGCATTAACTACTAAGCATTTTTCATGAAGGGCAGTGATGGTTCCTGTAGCCACAGAACTGGGGTGCCTTACACAATTGTTCACAACTCTGAAATATAAAATAATGAGAACACATTGAGATGATCTATTTAGGTGTTCCCTTGTTTACCTAAATTGAAAACCAAACTCAAAAGGGAGACTGTGTTAAGCAAAATCAGAGTTTATACAGAGTTTCTGAATATAAATGTGAAGAACATCACTCCCATTTATGCATCCCATACTACTTTACAGAGACAAGACAAAATATGTGTCACATTTTGTATGGTTCCCACGCAACTAAAATATGATGCTATGATCCGTAGTGGCAGCTGAGTAGTTAAATTTGCCAGTTAGCCTGAAGGGAAGGCCTACAGTTATATTTCCTTTTTGATGTTTCTTTCAGTTGTGTCATATTTGACATTTAGGAAACCAATGGCTTTTGTAAAATGTGGTTTTCAAAAAGTGTGATCTTAATGTGTCTGCTACATTGGATTACTCCCACTCTCGCCATAATCCCTCTCTCAGTCCTCGGATCTGTGATAATGTACAGACCCTGTTGTCCTATATTGTTATTCAAAAGTGTGTATAAAATAAATGAAATACCTGCTTGCTTTGTTGTGAAACATGCTGAGATTACCAAGACAAATCATCCAGACAGCCTTGCTGTTAAACTGGACATTAGTTTCCAATATAACAGCATGGTATTTCGTGCTATTGCACACATTCTTTTCATAAGAATAAAAACCACACACGCTGCCTGGTCCTTTTATCAGGACTGGATTGCAAAAATTCTCAGAATTGTTTTTTTTTTATTCTTCTGATAAAATATGTTGCATTAAAAAGCATCTTGTTAAACAGCAAATTGTTGTGATAAAAAAACTGGAGGGCTGCCACCTGGACTGAGTCCCCCTAAGCTGAGCAGGCACCTGCAGTGCTCGACTGTTCTCCAGAGGCCAGTGACTGGCCAGAATCCAAGGTCAAGCTACTTGGGATCAGCCAATCATCTTCAATTCTCCTTTGCTGTTATGAGGAGTTAAGTGCTGTGAGAAAACATAACTGTATATTTTAAACTGGTGAGGAAAACTGGTATAAAACAATTGGACAATGAAACAATACAAACCAGTAATTGTAAATGTGAATGCAGTGTTTACATCCTTTCAATAGATGGCAGCACTGATGCGCATTAACTTCTCTCAAAGCTAACTAGTGCAGGAATTCACTCCTGGAATGAGCTTAATTGATGAAAACAATCTCATCATATTGCCAATACCTACAGTATACCTTCAGATCTGAAACATCTTCTGTCAAAACTAATGCCATAGTGACTGCTGAGACTGGCACAGAATTTAATGTGATACCATTTGAGGCAGTTGTCACTGTAGGATGTTAAAATGAAGATGTTCACCCAAAAGATAACATTTGGTTACATATCTGAAGCGCAGACTATTGTCTATTCAGGAATACCAAACAATGTCCAGAGAGGGAATTGTTGAAGCTCACAAGGTGCCAAGTGCCTAGTACATTTCATTGGTCAATCTACAAGCCAATTACCAGCAAGTTCCCATCAACCTGTAAGGTATATAAACCTACTTCGCAAACTCAGTCCTTCTGTGCTTTTGAATTTAATAATAATATTAATAATAATAATAATAATAATAATAATAATAATAATAATAATAATACATTTCATTTATAGAGAGCTTTTCTCAGACCCAAAGCACTGTACAAAGACAACAATACAAACATGCAATATACAAAGATTATAGATAAAAATCAATTCATTAAAACGAATCGAAAGTTAAAATAAATCAGCAAAAGCTATCTTAAAAAGGTGTGTCTTTAAGCGAGATTTAAAAATATCCACAGACTCAGGATCTCGAATAGATCTGGGCAGCATGGTCCATAGTCGCAGGGCAGCACTACAAAAAGCTTGGCCTCCCATTACCACCTCCTTCCCCACCACCACCTCACAGCCTCGTCCGGCAGGGGAGGGGGGTATACAATGCTCCTCTGCCTAATATTTTTTGTTCACTGGGATGAACATGTCACATAGATTTATTATTTTATTGTTTGTTTTTTAGCAGGCGGCACTGGGAGTTTTCCTTCAACCATTGGTTTGGGTTCAGTGTTTTTGGAAATCTGTAAGATTTGGTATCACAATAAAGGTAGTTATTTAACCCAAGATTGTCCTGACTGAGATATGTGATATGCACATATGGGCTCCAAAAGGGGGCACTGTTTTATTGTATCATTGTTCTTCCCCTGGACTCAGCTAGATTAGTCACATCATGTATGGATACACCCAAGACAAGCGACAGTATGCTAGCCCTTTACATCAAGAAACATTAATGATAATCCTTTGAAAAAGCATTATCCTTTGCTATAGATATTAAATATTTAAATACAAAAATATAGATCTTCTGGGCAGACACATTGAGGAGGTAATTTAATACTATCAAATACACCATACTGTGTGGGATGATTTCAAAGCGTACAATATCTCTGAGCAGTGGCGATAACCTAATTATACAAAAAGAGAAAAGAGGATTAATGATAAGAAAATTTAATTACAGTTGTGCAAATAATTTGAAATGAAAAGGGTTGTCTCTATAACAGCAGGGATAACTCTATAATCTAAGAATCGTAGCCTTATACAAAAACTAAGAAATACCACAGTAGCAATCTACAAGTTATTTACTGTAAATAAGGGGTTGATCTACTCTGTAGATTACGATTCCTTAATAATTGATTTACAGTGATTTTCAATGCATTGGTATGAATGGTGATCTTACAGTAAGTACACATTGGGCCTCATTTACAAAAGGGCACTAAACATTATGGTGCATCATAATTGCAATTACTGTGCACGTATATAATTTCTGTATTTACTACTGCAATTTTATTCATTATCGTGCGAAATACTGGACATATTATGGTGCACACTGAACACCTCCTTCTTTCAAAATAATTCACTGACCAAAAGATATGCCTGGACTGCTGGGGCTTTTTATATCACAGTGGTCACGGTAACTCTTGGACATAATTGTGCACATTAAATTATCGCTCACAATAGAAGTAGTGTGCATGCTATGTTATGTAAATTAGCCCAATGGTGTGCATGTAAATGAATGTGTTCTCAGTTAGTAAATGGGACAGTACATTTTGATTTATGGTGCACGTTACAGCTACAGTTGGCGCCCTTTCATAAATAAGGCCCATTGTGTTGTAGTTTTTTGTATCCCTTCAACCCAGTAGTTAAAGGTTAAAACCACTATATATCTGACCAATTTCAGAGCCAAACACCTATTTAAATTGAGCCTTGCAGTCATATTAAGTTAGTCATAAATGGAAAGAGAACTGTTAGCAAGAAAACAAGCAAGGTGGACAGCTAACTCTTCCACAAGACAACTAGTAATTACAAAACAGCTCTACATCTTCCTGCTGATATATACAGTACACCATCTTATACGGTAGTTCACAGATGACTGACATTCAATAGATCAACCAAGTCACACAGGAGTCAATCTGGCCAATTGCACAAAGGCCTACTAGTTGAGACAGATCAATCAATCTAGGGAATGACTGTGCAGGCATGATTCCTAAATGAAAATAGCAATCAATAAGGGACTTGTGTGATTGTGTTTTGCTGAGAGCATCTTCTTAAGCTAAATACAGGTCAATCAATGTTTAGCTTCTTACATAATCTGTTATAGCAGACCCATTTTAAAGACTTTGGATTCATAGTTTATACACAGTTGGGCGTTATTTTCTAATAAAAGTATTGTAAAACATAAGAGGGGTGTGACAAGGATGGCTGTAGGGGTAACCAGACCAGAAAGTAATTGCACAGCACAAGGCAACTGCAGGGTAAATATGAGACGCTACGGCGCTCAGCTTTTTATTAAACAAAATAAACACTTTTAAATGTACAAAACACAAAAACAAAACAGCACGAGGGACAAAATAAAGCAGAACAAAATATAAATAAATAAGCCCAACGAGTACCTTTGGTTTTAAACAGGTAGCATTTGTTTTGTTTTGTTCTCTCTTTGTTTGTTACTCTCCAACTCTCTTCTCCTGCAAAAGCCGTGGGTCCCAATTTATATGCGACCATCTCCAGAGATTAACAACAATCAATCAATCCGGAGATAGCCGCATTCCACACAGGTTTAAATTAGTCTGCTTGACTGTCAGCTAATTTAATAATTACTTAGCCGACAGTCACGCATTCTCACGAGAGGAACAACCAACAAACAAAATAATACAAATGGTGGTACGGCATTACACTCATCCTGTATTTAAATAATAAAACATAACACCGGCATTTCTGCCGTCATATATTTAGACAAAACAAATAATAATAATAATGATAATAATAATAAAACAATTACAGTATATACCAAGAGGCAGGGCACCCCACCACAAGGGTCTATTAAATTGATCTAGGCACTGTCAGATGCAAATACTATTGTTGTTTATATCTTAAAATAGGACCCCTGCTTGCGTTACAATTTTTAACAAATAGCAATACACTCAAGAGACTTGCAGGCTAAAATGTTTGCTTTTCATAGCCCTTCTTTGAATGTATTTTTATTACTTGAGAGAAGCTGTCATTTACTTCATGCTATATTGGACTCAGCTTTCAACAACGTAGCTTTGTTGTAACATATGAGCCTTCAGTGCTTTTCCTCTAGGTAATGTGGATTTCCTATTGGCCCAGTGTTGATGGTTGAAGTGTAATGCTCGCTCCAGGGACCAGCCTATTTGCAGCCTCCCTGGTAAAGGCAGCGATGCTGGCTCCAGGGATCAACCAAAGTGCAGCCTCCCTAGCACCGCCGCATGGCAACCATCTGGAATGGGCTGGGTGAGGCACTTCGCAGGGGTCATCAGGTGGGCTTCTACTGTCTTCAGTGATTTGTCAAAGTAACATTGGTGGTATTTAAATCTGCCGCTGTTTGGATCAAATGAATAGAGCCCAGGTACTTCATCCTACGGGACTAAGAAAAAAACAACAAAAGAGAGGTTGCAAAGATTATCATTTCACAAGTCAGTGAACCTGCTCTCCTCTGAGTGTATGACTCACCCTGCACACCCAGCTGGGCTTTCACCAGGTGCTTTCATTTGAAGCAGGAGTTAATAATAATAATAATCTTTATTTTTATATAGTGCCTTTCATAGTGGACCACCATCACAAAGCGCTTTACAAGATACGAGACTAGGGTGTGTGAACTATGCATCAGCTGCAGAGTCACTTACAACAATGTCTCACCCAAAAGACAGAGCACAAGGAGGTTAATTGACTTGCTCAAGGTCACACAATGAGTCAGTGGCTGAGCTGGGATTTGAACCAGGGACCTCCTGATTACAAGCCTGTTTCTTTAACCACTGAGCCAGACAGCCTCCTGTAACGCTTACTAAAAGGGAGCATGCAGAGGTTGTTGTTGCTAAAGAAAGCTGCACTTGTGAGCCTTGTCTCATGCCACAGTAAGAGAGAATCACCGCATGCTGGTCTCAGCAGTCTGCCTTCAAGAATCTACACTTATCAAAGAAGAGAGCGTAAAGCCAGCTTCTGAATGACCTGAATTCTAAATGAACTGATAATTGCCATATGGGAAGCAGTAACAATCTGTGTCAAACCACGTATATGAAGAGTTCCATTTTATGATTTCTCTCCACTTAAAGGAGTGCTGAAAAGGATTCAAGCCATTTTTTTCATCTCTTATTGTCATCATCAATATTGGTTCTGCTGTGCTGTAATGATAAGACATACCTTATTTAATTTAGTAAGGTAAAAACATATGATATAATCACACTTTCTGTAATTACAGCTGTTAACATGTCCCCCTTTTTTTCAAATTTATTGATATGGGATTAATGACTGAAAAAATTGCTATTTTAACACAATTTAACCTGGAAAATGGAAAACAAAAGCTATTATAACCAGTTCCATTTCTTTGTGGTAAAAATCTTTAATAGTTTCACTTAAGAATTTTAGAGAATTTCCAAGTTAAAAAATGTACGTGCTTTAAGTCACATGGTCTGCCACAAGAAATAATGCTATGTGCTAAAATATGTACATTTATTTTTATTTAAAGCCCTGGGTATCACTTCTATAGACAATATATTACTTAATACAATGAAACACAGTCGCAGAGCACCTTGAGGTAAAATCTGTAAGAAACGAAGTCAAGCAAACAGCAGTGTTCATGAGCAATAACCTTTCACCTGAGAAAATCAAGAGGTCATAATCAATTTTGAAAGCATGCTGACATACTAGAAATAACAGGTGACACATTTAGCTTACAAAGCCCTGGAGAAATCAATGTATAGGTAATGCACTTTATCACCCTAAAGTTTATGATGATTTTATTGAACAACTCTTCAAAATAATCATTGCACTGTTTTACAAATAGCACCCCATTCGTAATCATTATCAGATACTAAAAATCACTATATTATTGTATGCCATGCTTATTGGATAATATGGATACATAAATAAAAATTAATATTTTCTTAAGGAGTATTGTTCATTGTTTTTTAATAATTATTTTTTATTTTATTTTTACTGATGAATTGACTAAAGAATGTACTGTAGCAGATGGTTCTGTTACATCTTATACTGGACCAATTCATAATTAAATGAAAATATAGCAAACAATTACATTTGCAGAGTTTTGCATTACCCTCCTTTAACCTTTAACACAGTTTGCAATCTCAATGGTTCTGAGTTATGTTGCTCTAATATTGACATGCAGACATGTTTTTTTTTTCTCTATTAATGAAACAGTCGGCCATCTTGCTTCAGGGCTGTGCTGTTTTGCCATGTTTCTGTTCTTTGTTTTTTGTTTTTATTGGATGCTCCCACCTTCTTCATGGTATAGAATAAATAAACATGTGGAGTCAACATATACGACCATGCAGGAAACATCAATATTGTAAAACTAGTCACAGTTTCAGGCAAGTAAATCTGAGTATACCAGCAACATTTTGATGGACAGAAAAATCCTGTCAACCATCACCAAAATTTGTGTGTTATGGAGTAATAGCCTCAAAACTAGTACCTAAGACAAGTTTATATAACACAGGAAATTGGGAAGTCAGTGTGGTCAAGTGCCCCTTACCACAGTATCATTATTAGTCTCTCTTAAAAACAAAGATATCTGACCAAAACGTACAAAAACAGCCAAGAAGGAAAAGAAAATGTGTTTGCCATATAATGTTTTTTTTCAAAAGTTTGCTGTTATTTATGTGTAATTTTTGTGGTCAAGTATACTGTCCTGTAAATGATATTTAAATGGTTATAACAACACACCTCACAGGACTTCTGGAATTACTGTTGCATAAATGAATCCTAAATTTAATCCTATTATGACCACATTTTATGTAACAGGGTTCCAAAGGAGAGCTATTGCTTAGATTTGAAACTTTCACACTTAGAGGGACCTGTCATTCACAATTAGAGGGACCTACTATTAATTGTGATGTGTTTATATATTTGATTAACCCTGTACAGCATGGTGTTGTCCTAAGAGAGCAAACTTCCAAATATAGCAATCGTGAAATATTTTACTGTATAAATGTTTTTAAACGAGCTGTGCTGTTTTTAAAAACCCATCAATGGTGTTAATTAGTCATGCGTTCTTAGCTTTTTTTTAATCTAGAGGCATAGTATTAGATAATACTCTTCCCCAGTAAAATAATTTGTTGATACCATTTAATCAGTAATCTGTTACCAGACATAAATTTTAATCAATCTGCTCATTATATAAGTATCTATCTATCTATCTATCTATCTATCTATCTATCTATCTATCTATCTATCTATATATATATATATATATATATATATATATATATATATATATATATATATATATACACACTACCAGTCAAAAGTTTTAGAACACCTCCATTTTTCCAGTTTTTATTGAAATTTACGCAGTTTAATGTCTCAATGTACTCTGAAATTAAAGCATAGAACAAATAAACAATTGGAGATAAAAAGAAAACATGGAATCGTTTTGTTTAACAAAATTTAATCTAAATTTTGACTCATCAAAGTAGCCACCTTTTGCAGATATAACAGCCGAACACACTCGTGGCATTCTTTCTACAATGGAAATCAAATATTGTTCGGAAAGTTCTTCCCAACACTGTTGCAGAAGTTCCCACAAATGTGTTGCACTTGTAGGTTGCTTTGCTTTCACCCTTCTGTCCAGTTCATCCCAAACCAGCTCGATGGGGTTTAAGTCTGGAGACTGTGCTGGCCATTCCATGATTTGAAGCCTACCGTCTTGTTCTTTTCTTCTAAGGTAGTTCTGACATAGCCTGGAGGTATGTTTTGGGTCATTATCTTGCTGTAGGATGAACCGCTGACCAACTAGGCGTATACCAGAGGGTATTGCATGGCGCTGCAAAATGCTGTGGTAGCCGTTTTGGTTCAGGGTGCCACTCACTCTGTGCAAGTCGCCGACTCTGGATCCAGCAAAAGAGCCCCAGACCATCACGCTTCCTCCTCCATGTTTGACAGTTGGTGTCACACATCCTTTAGCCTACTCGACGGCGTACAAAAACCCTGCGTGATGAACCGAAGATTTCAAATTTTGATTCATCGGTCCATAAGACCTTCTTCCAGTCTTCAGTAGTCCACTGGCGGTGCTTCATGGCCCAGGCAAACCTCTTTTTCTTATTTTGCCATCTTTGCAATGGCTTTCTTACTGCCACTCGACCTGTCAAACCTGCAGCTCGAAGTCTTCTCTTCACAGTTGAAACTGAGACTTGCTTACTTCGACCGGTGTTAAGCTGTGCTTGAAGCTGTTGTCCTGTGAGCCGCCTATCACGCAAGCTGTTGACTCTCAGAAACTTGTCTTCTGATTCTGTTGTGGCTTTGGGTCTGCCAGACCTCTTCCTGTCAGAGTTTCCTCCAGTTTCCAAGTGCCTTTTGATGGTGTAGGAAACTGTACTCACTGACACCTTGGCTTTCTTTGCAATTTCTCTAAAGGAAAGACCTACACTTTTAAGGGTTATAATGGTCTGTCTGTCTTCCTTTGTTAATTGCCTTTTCTCGCCATTATGATAGCAATATACTACTTCCTGCAGTACAATACTGTCCAAATAATGCTTAAGAGGGTGTAGTAACACAGTCTGTTCCAACACTGCTTTTATACAGACAGAGGGTTTGTAAGTAATCAACAAAAGTTGGGACACCTGTAGGAATTGTTAGCATCAACTTTCAAGGCTTAATTTACTTCCATTGCTGCAGAACAGCTGTAAGTTGTTAACCCATTACTTGTTCCCTGAAAAAGGCCTTTTTGTATAACTCTGAAATGTACATTATTTTTCAGTCTTTGGTAACCTAAACTTTTTTTTTTTAACCTCTGGCAGTTTACCGCTTACCTTTGTACCATTTCAGGTTATTCACTGGACTTGAATTGCTTAAATTTCAATAAAAACTGGAAAAATGGGGGTGTTCTGAAACTTTTGACCGGTAGTGTATATATATATAATACATGGATGAAGGCTATATTTGCATCTTGAGCCATTAAAAAAGGCATAATACCACAGTAGTGACATCAAAAATTGATAATTCCTCCAGAGAAAAATATACTTGAACTTTGACCCATTCGACTCCTCGAGACTATCACTTTCAATTCAAACACAAAATGTCTCGTTTTCAATCACTTGACAACACTAGATAGATAGATAGATAGATAGATAGATAGATAGATAGATAGATAGATAGATAGATAGATAGATAGCACCAACTGTGAACATAGCCATTGCTATCAAGTTACAAGTGTAACATTGTTGGGTGGACTTGAAGTAGACTACAGCATTAATGTGGCTATCCAGAGTAATCATAGGACCAGGGAATACCAGGAGAATAGTTCCATTTTTTTCCAACATAGAATATTCATAGTTGTTTAGTACCAAGTAGAACACTAGCTCTGGCACTAGAAGGAAAGTCTGGTTATAAGCACACTTAAGATACATGTATGCAACATCTGAAACATTTAAATGCACCTCAGTGTATGAAATTGATTTTTTCTCCCTTGAGTTTGGGCTCAGAACATTCCTTAAGATTTCTTATTTGTAGGTACTCATTTTTCAAACGACTATAAGATGACAGGAAGAAATATTGCTACAGTCTTACTTTGTTTTTATTTTCTATTATCATTCGAAAACAACCTACAGGGGCAAAATAAAAGTAGTAGGTTTCAAATTCTCCAAAACAGTCTGGATGTTTTATAATGCTGGGTCTCTCTCAGCTGTTGGTGGAAATATTTGTAATTCTTCTCACTGTCGTTGATAGCTGCTTGAAATAATCTTGAAAATTGGAAAGGTCATCTATCTTCTGCATTGACCTAGCCAACTTTATTTATGATGGGATGCCAATTCTCCAAGTAAGGGCTTATTTTCTTCCAGCAAAATTTAAACCCATTTTTCTATTTTTCTTTCTAAATAATAATTTTAAAAAATGCAACAAACAAATAATTTGTATATAGGAAATTATATTCTGCACTGCTCCGTGATGACAGTCAGGCAGAGAACAGCCAGGTTGGGCTTCACCTCCAGGGTTTAGTTGCTTGGCAACATGTTATTATTATTATTGTTGCTTTGTCAAGTGAAAAGAGGCACTTTGTTTGACAGCGGTAATGGAGGTAGCCTGTCGATCTTTAGTCCTCCTTATCGGTAAGGTAAGAGAATTGCAGCAGTGGGCATTTCAAATTAGCTTAAAAAAATCTAAAGTTAAGTAGACAAACAATATAGGTAGTGCTTTCATAACTTTACTAATAATTTTTATCTTGAATGTAGTGTTTTGTGCTTGTTAGTTGTAGTGATCCTGGAAAACACATATTCACATGACTCATATGAGACACATGGATTGGAAGGCAGTTTTAGAGGCTGCTAGGAGATAGATTTACAGGTTGGTAGAATCACGGGAGTCATGAAATAATCACATGACCAGTAGACACTGGTGTTTTCCCCTAGTCATTAAACCACATAATAACATTACTACATACAATACAAAAAGCTTAGATTGAGGACAGCTCTATTTAAATTAGATTCCACTGTTTGGATCATTAAAAGATGCCAGTGTGTGTGGAAAATTGTTCTTTTTTTCTTTTCCTTTTTTTTAACTTGAAATTCAACTAGCATACAGACAATAAAACTTAGCATACAGTATAAAAAAGACAAATACACTTTACTAATGCGGCTGTCACAAGGTTGTCACATAAAAGAGCAAGTCAGTTGCCTTATCATTTTTTAATGCTTATAACAATGATTGGTCTAGATGTGCTAAGGAAGCAACATGCCTCAGAATATGCGTGCATATCAGCATTTAACTAATTTTGTTACAGTTCCAGGACCGTGTGGCAAACTGGCCTGAGCGGTGACATCAGACCCAGAAGAGACACACAGCACTGTGAGCGAATTGAAATGTGAATGTGCTTGCTTGTGCTTTTTAATAAATAAAAATATTTAACAAAACACAAAACACTGAACAAAACAAACGGCGCAGTGGCCAAAACAAACAGACAGACAAACAAACACAGTACGAACCAAAACAAGTATCGTGCTGAACAGTTTCAGCATGAATGGCAATTGTTTTCTAATTATTCTTATTTTTCTCCTCTATCTCCACACCCGTTCTCCACTCACAAGCACACTAACCCCGAGTGAATGAAACGTGCACCCATATATACAGTTGTGCCGGGATTCAATTACTAATTAATTATTCACTAGAATCCCAGAACGTGAACTAATTTGTGCACTCCCTATGCTCACATACTAATACACATTTTATCTGCACGTGAAATGATTGTGAAATCCCTGTGCCTAAATACATATTACAACACTCGTGCTACATAGCTCAATTTATATTCCGTGCACCACTATATCCACACATAACAGACAACATGAAACACACCACATACAACATAAAACACAAAATACGCACAGGGGCGGGGACACCCCACCACATACTGTATCTCCCCCGTTGTGCACAGCACACATGGCCTCAACGACCCCCCCCCCCCCTTAAAATCCCAGAAGTCTCGGCAATAGTCCCGGATCAAGAATAGAGGCATGAAGGGGCCCATTGCTGGCAATGTTGTCAGCGTCACTGCTGACAGTGCAAGGGCTGGCTTCTCCAGCCTCGGCAATCCCGGTAGCAGAAACACTGCTATTGGTACCATGGTCAACTCCCCAGAGTTCAGCAGCAAATGATTTCCAGGGCAAGGATCTCCCGGCAATAGCGCACGGGCATCCCTCGGCGATGGTGAGCTAGTCTCCCCAAGCAATGGCAAGCAGGCCTCCCCAGGCATTGCAGGCTCGGCAGCCCTAGGCGGTACAGGACAGGGCCGGAGCAATCCCTCAGAAGGTGATGGCAAGGGCGGACCCACAGGAGGTGAAGCCGAGAGGTGAGCCCCCGACCAAGAAGGTAGCAGTGTGGTGGAGGTGGGAGTTGCAGTTAGTCTCCCTCTGGTGGTGGAGGTGTGAGCTGCAGGTAGTCCTCCCATGGTGGTGGAGGTGGGAGCTGTAGGTAGTCTCCCTTTGGTGGTGGAGGTGGGATTTGCAGGTAGTCTCCCTTTGGCAGTGGAGGTGGGAGTTGCAGTTAGTCTCCCTCTGGTGGTGGAGGTGTGAGCTGCAGGTAGTCCTCCCATGGTGGTGGAGGTGGGAGCTGTAGGTAGTCTCCCTTTGGTGGTGGAGGTGGGATTTGCAGGTAGTCTCCCTTTGGCAGTGGAGGTGGGAGTTGCAGGTAGTCTCCCTCTTGCAGTGGAGGTGGGAGCCACATGCAGTCTCCCTGTGACACTGGGAACTGGTGCTCCCACTCCTCCTCCTCCCAGACTTTGCAGGCAGGCACAGGTTCTGGACCTCAAGAGCACTGAGGTAGACCTCCCAGCTGCCCTCTGGTCGTCCCTCCTCCTCCTCTCTGGGGTGGGGGCATTTGATGATGGAGTGGCCCCTCTCCCTGCAGGAAGGGCACCAACTCGAGGCCTCGACCAGGCAGAAGTATTCGTCCCAGCGGCCCCTCTTGGGTTTCTCTTTGTTGGGCACCACCCTCTTGGGTGCTGGAGACAACGGCTGGAACATTGGGATGTCTCTACCGCATGACAACAATGGGCACAGCAGGCCCACATGAAGAAATGGAGGAGCTATCATTTGATATCACGTAACAATAGCTACTTAATATAAATTCCAGAATTCTTATTAAAGTGACACATTTTATGGGAATGAAATATCAATGTTATCTTAACAAATGTGTGCTTGTTATTTTTAAGATTTAGTTAGTATCCTTTTCTGTTTTAGGCATCACATCATCCCTTGACTTTTAAAACAGAAGGTTAAAACATCCTTGCAGCTTCAATGTCTGAATCAAGTCTAACCGCCAACTATATCTAGCAGAGCAGTGTAATCAATAACAGTGCAGTGTATGGATGGCCAACGTTGGCCCTTCCATTCTTGGTCTTTGTTCCAATCCTGTTCTAAATTGTTTAATTTAACTTATTAAACCTCTATCCAGACCCTGGAGTGGAGAGACCCTCCAGGATCATGATTTGTCACCCCTGCTCAAGTGGATTTAAAAAATACCAGTAATCATTGCAGAAACACATTTATTGGTGTAAAATAAACAAGAAATATCCCATAAAGATTTTCTGAATTGAAATAAATGGATAATATTTGGGCCACCACTGCCCATGTGGGACATTCTGCTTTTTAAAATATTTTCTTATTGTGATATATCGGAAAAGACTTCGGTGTTCAAGGCATTCCCAGTTATCAGGTCTCTGCAATTAAAAATAAACTTGACCCCAGCCAACAGTACCACACTGCACAGCACAGGTTACAGAAGACAAATAGCCATGATGCCTCGGGGCACCTTCCAGTACTTTGTAGACTTTATGTTTCCATAAGTTGTTACAGCTGCAGAATGCGGTACACAAATATCTGGAAAAATAATCATTAAAACAAATGGAATCAAAAAAATAATATTGAATTAATGTAATGTATTGATAGTATTACCTTTGCTATATTTAAATCATTTGCAGAGGTAACGTCTAGCGAAATCTGAATGATGATATGATTTGATTTGTATTTTTTCTATCGTCAGTGTATACTAAATTGGCAGATGCGCAATTAATCTGTCGATTGTGCAATGCTGCGTAATGGAATTAGTAAAAACATAAAATGCCTGTAGCTCACGCATAGTGGCCATCTGTACTGAATAAATCGTAGGCAATGATTACATTTCTATATGTATCTTTATTTACAGGGCAGCAATAGCAGAAACGCACTGTAGTTGCATATGATAACTGTTATAATGTAGGATGCAAGCCCTTGGTCATACAGAACACTATATTGCAATACTTAATTTATAAATGATGTATTTTATCTCATTGAGATATAAATATCCTTTTAACCTAGATGGACAGTTTTTAGTTTCGGCAACAGTTTAATCATCCAATAGGTGTTAATATGCATAATTGTTCCTAGTTTAGCCGCTGAGATTGCATTAACTTGGCATTAATATAACCTCCTCAGACCATGTATTAATTTTAATGAATGCTGAGATTTTCAATTATAAATCATAAATGATATGTCTTTGACGCGAGGACCGAGAATACCAGCCCCTGCAATTTGGTGCATTCTAGGTACCTGTACAAATCGACCGTTTGTGATTTATTACGAAAAGCCCAACATGTACTTAAATAGATACAGGAGCTGAGAAAGATACAAAGCTTAATTATAGATCTAGGATGGTCGTGTCCACATTTTGTACTGTATGAAAAATGCATTTATTTGTGTTGATCAAGTCCATTGCGTTTCAATGTAGCGACTCCAACTCTTTAAATGAATGGATACAATATATATATATATATATATATATATATATATATATATATATATATATATATATATATATATATATACCTACGTTACTGTGCTTGTAGAACAATAATTTTGCTGTTTTGGAACTTACAATGCATGCAATGTACTGTACATTTAGTGCACCACTTTTGTTCCGACCCGCAGCATTTTGTAACAAAGTGCATTTTAAATACAAAGTAGCCAGTAGAATATTCTATTCAGTGATTTATAGACAACCTATAATGTAGAGTTGTGTTTGTTTATTTGTTTGTTTGTTTGCTTAACATACTACTGTAGTTATCTTGTTTATTAAAAATCTATATGTCAACAAATTACAGATTCTCTCCAAATTACATCACTTAGAAAATGTGTTTTAACAAACTCGCACAATTCCACATGTTTCATAACTTTAGCCAACCACTAGCATTCACTAATAGTTCATTCATTAACGATACAAGTGTTCACACTGTTTATGCCCTTAAGTGCAGTACTGTATTATACATACATAGTCTCTCGGTTTAGCTATGTTTTCAGGACCTTGGTCAGCGGTCATTAAACCGTTATACACTTTATTCAATCAAACCCGCATTACACTTCAGCCATCAACACCAGACAGAAGGATATCTACATCATCATATGGAAGGAAGCGCAAATGGATGGAGACACATATGGATCACATTAGTTTACTGTGAAGCTACGTCTTAGTTGGTGCTTATCTTGGCGAGAGCCAAGTTCAAATCAGCATGAAGTTTTAACATCTACTCTCATGTAATGGAAATCATGAAGATCTGGATACGTCCAGTGACTGCTGTGAATAGTGCAGCTGGCAACAAGGGAAAGACCTCGTGACAGCCTGGAGAGACAGCTGACTGGAGGAAAGAGACCCCATTGGGGCTGGCAAGGGTTAGCTACCCTTGTCGGCAGTATCCAGCTCTGTGTTTACAGGATGCTGGAGACACCCACCAAGGCTTCAAAGAAATTAAACAGGAAAATACCCCTAGAGTCTGCGAGAGCGGGCGAAGATGACTCAACGTTGGACAACACGGTTAAGGACTTAGGAACGAAACGGATATGAGTATAGAGAGTACTTCACAAAAGACTAGTTCAAGATCTGCAGTTAGAAAAGACATGGAACTCCAGGTTTGTGTCTGCGGCTGGAGCAAGGCGACAACAGTCAGGGGTTTGAAGATTCATCAAGGGAGAATGAAATGCTTGAGGGAGAAGGGACAAGGGCCTCAGATTGATCAGTACTTCTTACGAAGTCAGTCAAGTCAGTCGAATGAAATCCAGCGACAGGAAGCAAACCACAGTTCGCAGGATATCAGCACCCCTGTCATAGATGTGAGGAGGACTTGCATGGACACAGTTAGTGATGAACCTAATGATCCTTGTGAACCCGGCAGACAAACCAGCGTAAGAGAGAAAAGAACCTCAACGGGCACAAGCCTGGAGTTAAATGGCCAAGAGCTTGTGAGAAAACTGCATGGGACACAGTAAACACAGATCTCTGCTTTGCATTGGAAAGGTTAAGTGGAACAGTTGAAAAGAAACTGGATAAATTTGGGGACATCATCTACGCATATGGAAGCGAGAGGTTTGGAGTTGAAAAAAGGAAGGAAAAAGTACAAACTATTCCTGGAAAGTCTAGATGGCAGCAGGAGATTGAACGCTTAGTTAGAGAAAGGAGACAGCTGAGGAAGCAATGGAGAAGAGCAGAAGAAAGTCAGAAGGAGGGACTCAATCTCTTACAAAGGGTCATAAAACATAAGCTTGCAACATTGTGCAGAGCTGAGCGCCTACGGAAACGCTACAAAAAGAAGGAGCGTGCGAGAACTAACTTTTATAAAGACCCATTCAAATTTGTAAAGAAGTTATTCACCAGTGAGAAGAATGGCACACTAAAAGCATCTAAGTTTGAGTTGGAGAGATATTTGGAGGAAACGCATACAGATTCAAAAGGCAGGAGCCTATGTCAATTCCTTCAGACATCCCACCTATCAATCCACCAGAATACCAAATGGAGGACTGTGCACCTAAGTGGAAAGAAGTAGAGCAAGCTGTGAAAAAGCAAGGGCTTCATCATCTCCAGGGCCTAATGGAGTTCCGTACAGAGTGTACAAGAGCGCTTCAGGAGTTCTACGAATCCTGTGGAAACTGATGAAAGTAGCATGGGAAAAACAGGTTGTACCAAGAGCATGGCGCCGAGCAGGTGGAGTCTTTATACCTAAAGAAAAAGATTCTAGCAGCATCAGTCAGTTTCGCCCTGTTTCCCTATTAAACGTAGAAGGCAAGATTTTCTTCAGCATTATTGCTCAGAGATTGTCAACTTACCTATTAAAGAACTGCTTCATTGACACTTCAATACAAAAAGCGGGCATTCCAGGTTTCCCAGGATGCTTAGAACACATCAATGTGATCTGGCAACAAATTCAATCAGCTAAAAAGGAGAGGAAGGAGCTCCATGTGACATTCCTGGATTTGGCTAATGCATATGGTTCAGTGCCACATGAACTTCTTTGGGCAGCATTTGATTTTTTCAGTGTACCAATGACAATAACAAATCTAGTCAAAGCCTACTTTGGAGATTTGCAATTTAGTTTCTCAACTTCAGAATTCAGCACTACATGGCAATGCCTAGAAGTTGGAATAATGGCAGGATGCACCATTTCTCCACTGGCTTTTACCATGGCAATGGAAGTAATCATTAGGGCATCAAAATGGGTGGTGGGAGGAGAGCGCTTGGCTTCTGGAATGCGACTACCACCAATTCGAGCATACATGGATGACATGACAACCATGACTACAACAGTAGCCTGCACTAATCGGTTATTGGGCAAATTAACCAATAACATTGAATGGGCACGAATGCAATTCAAGCCCACTAAATCAAGGAGCATCTCTATAATTAAAGGTAAAGTAGTAGATAAAACGTTCTTCATTAATGGTGAGGCAATACCAACAGTGTCTGAGAAGCCAGTGAAGAGCCTTGGGAGATGGTACGACGGGATCTAAAGGACACAGTTCGTGTGGGAGAAGTTAGACAACAAGCTGTGGAAGGGTTGAAGAGCATAGACAGCAGCGCTTTACCAGGCAAACTAAAACTCTGGTGCTTTCAGTTTGGCCTACTGCCACGGCTGCTGTGGCCACTGACTGTGTACGAGGTTTCTTTGACAACAGTAGAGAAGCTGGAAGCTTTAATCAGTTCACACATCAGGAAATGGTTGGGAGTTCCACGCTGCCTCAGCAGAGTGGGACTTTATGGTAAAGGAATACTGCAGCTACCTGTCTCCGCTCTAACCGAGGAGTTTAAGTGCGCCAAGGTCCGACTGGAAATGACATTAGTAGAGTCACGCGACAAATGCGTAAGGGAGGCAGCACCTGTGTTGAAAACTGGAAGAAAGTGGGTGGCAAAGAAAGCTGTGGAGGATGCAAAGGCTGCCCTTCGAATTGGTGATATCATGGGGCAAGTTCAGCATGGAAGAGGGGTCTTGGTCTCAGTTCAGCTCCTCCTACATGGCACAAGGCAGCCCCAGCGCAACGGAGGAAGCTTGTAGTCAACGAGGTGCAAAAGCAGGAGGAGAGGATGAGGTGTATAAAGGCCATTTCCCAGGGCAAGCAGGGAGAATGGATGAGATGGGAGAGTGTGGAACAACGCAAGATTGGCTGGCAAGACCTATGGTCAGTGGAACAGAGCAGGATCAGTTTCCTTATAAGGTCAACATATGATGTTCTCCCATCACCACAGAACCTAAACCTCTGGGTAGGAGAGGATCCCTCATGTCCTTTGTGTTCATCACCTGCAACATTAAGGCACATTTTGACAGGATGTAAGGTGGCTCTTAGCCAAGGACAGTTTACTTGGCGCCATGATCAGGTGCTGCGATGTTTGGCCTTAGCATTGGAAGACAAGCGTAACATGACCAATAAGTTGCCACCTGTTCCATCAAAACATTACACACAAAAGACAACATTCCTCCGCCCAGGAGAGCAACCACCAAGAAAAGGTGTTAAAACCAATCCTCGCCCAGGACAACTGGAAGCTGCTAGAGACTGGAAAATGCTGGCGGATGTTGGTCAACGGCTTATTTTTCCACCTGAGATTGCCACCACAAACCTTCGACCAGATATTGTCTTGTGGTCTGGATCAGCACGCCTTGTTCACCTGGTGGAGTTAACAGTGCCATGGGAGGATGCTGTAGATGAGGCGTATGAGAGGAAGAAACTGCGGTATGCTCAACTAGCCACTGAAGCGGAACAGCGAGGATGGAGAGTCTGGGTTTACCCAGTGGAAGTGGGATGTCGAGGATTTGTGGCACACTCTACAACCCGGTTTCTCAGAGATGTCGGATTCAATGGCCAAGAGTTGCGTCACACAGTGAAGAACTTATCTGAGGCAGCAGAGAGGAGCAGCAACTGGCTGTGGTTGAGACGGAAAGATTCTGGCTGGGGATCTCAAGCACAATAGAAAGAAAGAAAGGCTGATATACAGGTAAGTAAGCTGGGCTGAGTTGAGTGGGGACGGAGGGGTGATGCTGGGACGCCAGAATCACCGCCGAGCCCTCTTGAGGTGTCGTGGGCTAGTCGACGAAACACCGAGGATGGAAGGTGCCCACTTGAAGACCCCAGAGATGTACCCTACTTAGCTCAATCCAGACGGTTGTCATGCTGATGCGCTGGGGAGACCGCACTATGGTTGATCCCCGAGCCAGCATCGCAGCCGTTGTGTGTGCTGATGCGCTAGGGAGGCAAAATAAGCTGATCCCTGGAGCCAGCATTACACTTCAGCCATCAACACCAGACAGAAGGATATCTACATCATCATATGGAAGGAAGCGCAAATGGATGGAGACACATATGGATCACATTAGTTTACTGTGAAGCTACGTCTTAGTTGGTGCTTATCTTGGCGAGAGCCAAGTTCAAATCAGCATGAAGTTTTAACATCTACTCTCATGTAACGGAAATCACACCAATAAACAAAGAAAAATAAATAACATTTGCAGTAAAAGCGTACACCTTGTTTACACTTAAATATAACATTTAAAATATATACTCATTGTAACACTCGGATTTTAAGCTGTTTATAGTACATACCTTTTCCAAATGCGCTTGCATTTATATATATATATATATATATATATATATATATATATATATATATATATATATATATATATATATATATGGTAGTGTGAATACCTTTATATATTTTTTTTCTGACCTCCTAAATGGCAAATACTATTAACATTCATGAGAAGTTTACTGCTAATGCTCCCCATTTTTGCCCTTTTGACCTAGATTTTACTCTCAGGTAATTTTCTCCAATCAAGATGTTCTCTTTGTTCTCTGCTGTACACGCCAGCTGGAGCAGGGGCTGTATAAAAACCGAGAGAAGTTTGCCTAACTGATTATTTCAGCCGCCACACGGTGGAGCACAGCCAAATGAATACTTAGCGCCTACAAGGTACCTCTTAAGACCAAAAAACCTGATTTCTGCAAAGGGGAAAACTTTATTTCGACTTCTTTTGGTATCTGAAAATCCAACAAACGATCTCGTTTTACTAGAAACGATTACCAAAGTTAACAATATTAATTGACTGTAAAATCTAAAAAAAAGAAAGAAACAGCCACATAACTTAAAAAGTGTACACGTTTTCTTAACATAGACACGCTGACATGATTGTGTCCAACGTTAGCTTTGGTTGCACTAAGGCTAACAGCGCTTGGTGTGTAAGCAGTAAAGATGGGCACTTGGAGGCTGCGGCAAACCGTAGTCTGAGTCCTACTGGACATCTGATAGTGGCTGTGTGTCTGGGTTTTATCGGCACCCTTGGGTTTTCAAACAACTTGCTGGTTCTTGCGCTTTTCTGCCGCTTCAAAGTGCTGCGATCACCCATAAACCTGCTGTTGGTGAATATTTCAGTCAGCGATCTGCTCGTTTGTGTGGTGGGGACTCCTTTTAGTTTTGCGGCCAGCACGCAGGGACGCTGGCTAATTGGGAAAACCGGATGTGTCTGGTATGGTTTTATAAATTCTTGTTTAGGTGAGTTTTACAATCTATATACTTTTCCTTTTTACATACATGTCAACCTAATACGGCTGGTTTAGCTTGTTTCTGTGGTATCTGCTTTTAATGTCCATACTTATATAATATACTGAACTGGAATGTTTTCGTCTGTGTGTTTATTTTTATTGTTATGTTAAGTTATTGCTCGTTTTTGTTAATGCAACATTTAAAAATAATCTGCTTTAAAAAAAACTGTTATTCGTCGATCATGTTTATCATTTGTTTATTACAGAAAAATAGAAACATTCTTTATTGTTTATTCAATAGTTCATATGGTTCTACGTTCTACAGCTGAAAAATAGTCTGGTTGGTATTATATAACAAGAACATGTGTACCAGTACATAAATATATATTTACATTATATTCAAAATATAATGTACAGTGCAAGTAGGTACAACACCACCTTGCCTTTTATAAACAAATAATAAACAAAGAAACAAACGCATCAAGTCATTGCCTTTCATCCACAAATGTAGGGAAACCTGCTTGCAACTGCGGTCCTGCAGACAGTAGGTAACCCAAATAAGTACGCTGCTGCAAATACTTGCAGAGGCTAAACATCAACAAGCTCAGGATACATGACATTAGATAGAAAACTACAGAGCTGGTATGGTAACATGGGCTTATAAAGTAAGGAACAACATTCTGAAATGATTATTTTCAAACTGCAAAGGGTACTACACCTTTACTGTTTGTGGTATTGATTCAGTACTGTAAAACAAACTGAAACATTCAACACAATTGAATCTGTGAATCCTTTAAACATTAATGTCCCTGCAATTTTATTTTGGCAATGCCTGATATGATAATTGGTTGTCTTTATTGACCATCTGTAATGTTGTTCAATGAGTTTGAAGTATACTGCACTGCACGTATTGCAGTAGGTGGTCCCTTGTTAATAGGTATGGGCAGCAGTGTGGAGTAGTGGTTAGGGCTCTGGACTCTTAACCGGAGGGTTGTGGATTCAGTCCCAGGTGGGGGACACTGCTGCTGTACCCTTGAGCAAGGTACTTTACCTGGATTGCTCCAGTAAAAACCCAACTGTATAAATGGGTAATTGTATGTAAAAATAATGTGATATATTGTAAGTTGCCCTGGATAAGGATGTCTGCTAAGAAATAAATAATAATAGGCACAGGTTGGTCAATAAAACCATTTTTACAGCACTTTTCCTTTGTTTTTTTATTATTATTTTTAATTTTAGTACTGAGGGACAAACACGCTACAGTCAGGCAGGCCATGAACACTTTCTCTCACCGCTCCATCAGCACCTTAATCCTGAACAGAACAGCCCCTGCTATTCAGTCCTGGGTTTCTGTCCACCAGACTACCAATTTATGCTGAATTGTATGGTGTTTCTTTGATGTGAACTAATGTCTTCAGGAGAAACAAAGAAAGTAATTTCAACAACCCCCCAACCTAATCAATACAAACCACCATGTACAAAACCACTCAAGCACAATCCTGTTTGACACTTCGCAGATATTGCCCCTGTCCAGTAAACCAGCAGCGGATTTAAATTTGAAATAAATGAAATATAGTAATCACCTTGAGGGATTCAGAGTTATCCAGTTATGAGGGGTATACCATTCATCACTATACATTCTCTGGAGGATTCCTTCAGTTCAAGGAAACTGGTTGGTTTAAAACATTTGCGCTTCTAAAGTTAAAGACAATAGCAGCGGGTACAGTCATGCAGAGTGCATTCAGACATCTAGAAAGCTTCTAATGATAGCTATGCAATCCCAGCACAATCTGGATCTCAACCTCCATGCCTATTAATACAGGGATTCTGTCAAGAAATGAGGTGGTGATTTTGTGAAGTGTTGAGAGGACTACTCCTTGGTACCCTATCCCCAACCCAAGCACTTATTACATTAGATTCTCGTTACTGTAGACATATAGGGCAATATTTTCAAAAGGTCGTAATAACTCCAGTGTTAATCAAGAAATCGGTATGCAGCATTGATTTTGGCATTTTCAAGCAGTCGTTGTGCCTATTTCATTATTAAATAATCGTCCTAATGTGATTTTCGAAATTATTTTGATTTACGAAGTAATGTAACATAAGAAAATAAATTCCAACCAATATTTATAGATGGCTTACAGATTTTTTTTTTCTTTTTAACCAAAAAATATTGCAAAATGCACATTAAAAGAGTTGTATAAAGTAAGCTGTGGCAAAATATCCTCCCAAAAGAGGGTAAATGACTAATGGGGTTTCATTTTTATTTATTTATGTATTTTTTTAATCCGTGCCGTCTGATTTTTACCCACACGCCAGATAATCGTAAATCAGCATTTTAATGTGAAGTGTTCTGAATAAATGTACATTCTGCAAGACAAAATGCTAATTTTTAATTGATGTTTACAATTTATACACAACATGGATATTCCCATTATTTTTTATTTCCATTTGGCCGCCTCTCTGTACGCTAGTAGTTCCCATAACACTGAATTATGCTTCCATTCATTTTTATTGATCTCATTAACATGCATTTTGATTAACAAGTTCCCCTTATTTAGTTGTTGAGACAGGAAGTGATGTAGGTGACAATTAAGCTTTTTAATGAGAAATGCATTCATTAACAACCTCATCGACTCAATTTCAAAGCATCAACGGATTGATTCAGTTAAGACATTTCGTTTGAAAATCACTTGCTACTGTACTAAAGCTCTAGTTACAATAACACTGGTTTTTGAATAACACTGTTTTTTGAAAATCCTGCCCATAACTTCTCCATTACACAAACTGCATGCCTTAATGTCTGCTTTACTATGATTTGTGCACACTTAGTCATACATTTACATATACTTTGAAGCATTAAAGAATGATAACATGTTCCCAAGGTAAACATAATTGCCATTGAAACATGGATTATGAAAGGATAGTATCACCCCTTCATTTTTAATGCAATTATAAAACTGCTTGCTCCCCAAAATGTTTTAGAAACTTTATATAGAAATGTATATAGTGGAGTTTATTTATTGTGTGGCATGTTGCTTTTTCTTTTTTGTACTATTATATATTTAGTGGTAAACATAAAACTGCTATCAGTAACAATCTTAGTCTAGGCATGTTATGATGACAAAAACTATACAATTAATTGACAAAAGCCTGTTGGCATTATATGTTTAAGTCTATTTATTTGATAACTGACATATGACATTTTCCATATCTCTCACAGAAAAGCACGGTTGTGCTGTCTTGTCTCTGTGATGTCTAAACCAATGTCAGTAGCCTCTTGACAACAATACCCATTCACTTGACAGTTTTTTAACAGAAAAAAATCATTTTAATATGACTCCTAGGAGTGAGATAGATGTTCTTTCATTCTCCCATTTATTTCTGCATTTCAATCCCTGATAAAGGAAAATAGCCCTAATTTTAAAATAATGAGACTCATACTGTAGGTTTGATTCTTTTTAATTACCCAACAAACCCATTATCAGCAACCCCAGAGATACTCCTAGCAATGTCTTGCTGACTCGCAGTTCAGTGAGATGTCAGTATCCTGAACCTCTGGGAAATAAACTTTTACTCAGCTTAAGAAAAAAAAAATGGACATAATTGCCAATTCCAAAGACTCATCTATAAGAAATTAATGGTGTGCTGACATTTATAAGGAGTTTTACTGAGGATCTAGTAAGCAAGAGAAACAGACATTGCCCCAGAGCTCACGTCTCTAAGCTCTTTGAAAATATATGCTTACCTAACAGGCAGTGTTGTGTTCCTAACTGTCCTTAAGGATTGTGACACCTGGTAGTCAGCAATTAGGTTAAAAGGTCTATAACATCTTGTGTAAGTCTGACACTTACTTGCCCAGTTACATTGGTGCTGTGACTGAGATTCTCAGATTGACTGCTGTCGGCTGGAAAACAGCTCTAGATTGTCTGTTGGTGTCTAGCTCCAATATGAACATTACATGGCTGCATGAGTGATAACACAAAAAAAAACTTTTAGACCATGAACCATGGTTATAAAGTACAGTATCAACAGCGCATTAATCTTTTCTGGTAAGTCTAAAAGTTCATCAAGTGAAGCTGACCTAAACAACATTTCTGATTTGTAACAGAGTAAAGAAAGTTACACAGAAAAAAAAGTCTAAAGATGTTCCAATAAAGCTTAGCTCGTGCCTTTTAAAAGCTGTTATGACTGTCAGCTTGCTGTGAGACATGGGCTCAAGCTGCTGTCTAGGGAAACAATAGAACACTGGATCTAATATGTGCAAATGGTGCATTTGGGACAAGTACAGATGGTTCATCCAGTGTCTGTAATTGAAAGCCATCATAATGAAAAATTGTTGAGCATTTCTGACAAGGGTGGATGTCTTTTATACAAGTTTATTTATAAGTCAGTAGTCGCTTGCCAATATACCCATTCACATAACATTTTTTCTCTCTTTTTACCCAGTTTTCATTTATTTAATCTTTGACCTCTCTAGAGACTGTCAGCAAAGATACCATTAGTTTCAAATATGATGGTGGACTTTTGATCACTATCAGACAACTGAATTTGAACCCCTGACCAATTCAACAGTTCTCCTCTTTCATTTATTATTCTTTTTTCTTTCCCTTCACAACATGTGAAGTGGCTTATTTAGGATATCTTGTACTGTTGATATTTTATTTTCTAAAAGAAATAACATGTTTTAACATACAGCACGCAGGTCATGTTATTCCCCTGGTAACAGTGGTTTCATTTTATTTCCAGGTACCGTGTCTCTTATTTCCCTGGCTGTGCTTTCCTATGAACGCTACTGTACGATGATGGGCACAACAGAGGCAGATGCTACAAACTACAAAAAAATAGCCATGGGCATTTTGCTTTCCTGGGGCTATTCTTTACTGTGGACTTTACCTCCACTGTTTGGATGGAGTAGCTATGGCCCTGAGGGTCCTGGAACAACATGCTCAGTAAACTGGTACGCTAAGGATGCAAACAACATCTCTTACATCGTATGCCTCTTTATCTTCTGTCTTGTAATACCATTTTTGGTCATATGCTACTGTTATGGAAAGTTGCTGTATGCAGTCAAGCAGGTAAGTTCAATTTACTCTATTTTATATCAAGTTCATTCCAATGGGATGTTAAGGAATACACATTTAAATCTACATTTAGTATACATGTATTGTAGATACCTGTGCTAGAGGTAATAGGACTCCATCTGACCCCAGGTGGGGTACTATTATCTGTAAACCTGGAAGTTAATTTATAGTGTTGTAGCACACTATAGTGTTGAGGTCAAAATAAAAAATAAAGTCTGGAAGAACAAAAGGTCAAAAATACACAGTTAGACATATTTCGTGTCGAGATAAAGCATCATTATTGCTTTTCTGTACAAAGCTATGATTGTATTGAAAAGCATGATTGGTAGGCAGTATTAGGTTTTAGTTATGATCTAGAAAGACAAGTCAGATGCTTTCCTTTTTGAAAGAGCCGTTAAGATTTTTTAACTTGTCCATGTCTCAAATCCCTTTGCATGCTTGTTATGGCTGATGTAGTGGATTGCTCTGTATTTGTTTGGTTGAACACAGTCTAATCAAGGGATTGATAGCTTGATGCAGGTGCTGATCTGCTGTGTTATAAAACTTTGAATTCTTGTACAAAGAGATTTATCTTTGTGGAAGCATGATTTAAATATAGTGTATCACATGGGGATGGTAATGCTTATGAATAGTAATGAGCAAAAGCACTGGCTCCAATCAGGTATGATAAGCGCTTCCAGCCACAGCTCTGTGAATGCACCTCAAGCCTGGTACTCCCTGCGATACAGTCCTCCTGACTCTCTTTCTAGCAGAAACGACCAATTGTGAGTTTCGTGGTGTTTTTTCTGACGTATAACCACTGGAGGCTAGCTTGAAATGAACTCCTGTCACTTTACCTGAGCCAGGTTCAAACTCAGGTCACTCAGAGGCAAAAGTCAATGAATTCACTTTCTGTGCTACCTAGCCCCCTCAAACCAATATTCCTATATCAGCAAAAACAACTTTCAATCTGAAGGATCAGATAAGACAGTAAGGTTATTAGTTATTAGTTGCTAATTGGGGAGTGGCCACGTGTATAAAAAGAGCCAGAAATCCTTTGTTTGTTGGAGGAGTTTGGGGTGATTTTTTTTGTATCGGTTTGAAATGTTATAGTGAAGGCAAATGTCCAGCCTGCAATAGTTTTTTGGTTTTGTTTTGTTTGAATGTTTGTTTTGGCCCTCCCGCTGTGTTTATTTGTTTCAGTGCTTTGTTTAATAAAGTGTGCAACAGCCTTGTCTCTGGGTCTATTTCCTGCCAGGAACATCTTGGGGCATGATGCTACTCTGTCACATGTGGTGCCAGAAGCTGGATAGTACCACTTGTGACCCAGAGCAGGACTGCAGTTTAAAAAAAATTCAAAAATCACAGCACAAACACTCACCCCAAACTCCTCCAACAAAAAAGGGTTTATGCCTCTTTTTTTACATTTGGCCACTCCCCAATTAGCAATCAATTACCTTATTGGGGAACGGCCACACCTGTGATTGTTGCCTGGGACAGATTTAACCCAATCTCTGCCAACCTTACATTCCCACACACACAATATTCACATGTTAGGGCTTTTGCCTTCCCACAGTGCCCCATTCCACATGTGTGCACATTGTGTGGCAGATGGATCCATGACATTTGGATGCATAATTATTTCTGTCTCTTCTGTTTCTCCTCCTTCAGCCATACAACATTAGCACAATTTTTTTATTATTGGTTCTTTCAGCTGCTATCTTTATTCAGTGCATGCGTAATTGCGTATAATACTATTATGAACATGGTCTGCAATTATGCTTTCTAATGTCATGTATAGACTGCACAATGTTGCACAAATATGCAGAGCTGGCAAAAGTACATGTTTTAGTAGAACCTGAAAAAAATATTTAGCGGTAATCTAAAGTAAATATGGCATCCCACAATAGCTTTGAACACTCATATATATATATATTCCATATATCAAATCATACATTTGTAGGTAAGACTATAAGTCAAGGATACAAACATTTGGCTGATGAAGGCTAAGGGCCTGATTCAGTTGACTTATAGCTGGGAAATGTTTTTTTTTTGTTTGTTTTGGAAAATGTATCAGATGCTGCTCTAAACATTCACACTCACCAACTCCATTGGCATATCCTATTCTAAATGCATACAGTATACTAATACAAACTTAGAAAAAGGTCAGGAAAAGGGTACTCCAGTGACTGCTTTTCAAAGTGAGTATTAGTGCTGAACCAGACAGCTCAAGAGATGAAATGATTATATACCCAAATACAAGTATCCACAATGATAAAACACACATGATTAATATTGTGTTTTTATTGTTTCTTCTTCTGTTCGACCTGTTGCTATTTCATGCTGTATTACATATTTAAAAGTAAGACGCTTCAATGTCAGCTTTTTTTTAATCTGTCACCTTATTTATAATTTTAAGTAGTTCAGCAATGAATCAAATACTGCAGTTGTATTTGTTTGATAAGTTCCTGTGAAGGAGTTCAAGAGCTGCTCTTCAGATTGCCTGCCATAGATATACCGAACATAGGTTAGAACAAGTGTCCTTATAGAAGTAAGCGCCAGCACCATCTAGTGATCTTTTGATCAAGTTTGCTTGTGTTTTGCTAGCAACACACTGATGTGCACTAGATGGCGCTGGTGGTTTATAATATAAAGCCACTTTAAGCTGCATTACTTACATTATGTCTAAGGCAGGTAACTAGAACTGAAGAGCAGCTTTTGTCCCATGTCCTGAATGAGCCACCGTATAACACAGAGTATAGCAATAAGTAGCGACGTTCATTTATGTACACTACAGTATGTTCAATAACAGCACACAAGATAAATACAATATTGTACTTACTAAAGGCATATATATTAATCTAATGAAATACAGAAAGTGACAGCTTGCATTGCATCCTTTAGTTTAATAAAGTGCTTGCCTTTTCTTTGCATCAGGCAATATACTAAAATCGATTGATCTTCTTTAAACCATGACAAGCCCAGCTTCTCTCCCTTACCTATGATAAATAGAAAATCAACTCAGACAAACAAAGTGTGGATGCTGTGAATATATACTCTCACTGTTGGTTTCCAAAACATGATGTAAAGCATTAAGTTAGTCATCTAAGAAATGATCCCACCAAATGTTTTGCACTTGTGAGAGACAAACTAATCATTGACCCCCAGAGGTGATGAAACACTTGCCAGTTAGCCTGCTGCAAAATGGAAAAAATATTTCTAACAGTGGACAGGAATTCAGATCTGCTGTATATGAACCGGGATGTAAGTGGTCTGCCACCAGAATTTAAAACTGCAGATATGTCTGCAGGCTTGACATCCCATAACCCCAGACACTGCCAGAATACAATACATTCCATGATCGCCTAGCAACTATAGAACTGTGAATGGCTATTGCACATGGACAAGGCAGTCAGGTTACTGAACTGTGCAAACACCATCAGAAAAAAAGGTACAGGTGTTATTTGCTTATTGTCATTTTTGTTCATGTGCTCAGTCTTCTCATATCCCTTGTGACATGTTGTTCAACACATATTTTTCAGGTGAGAAACTCTTTTTAGTTCGGGAATGCCAGGCTAGTCTACTGATGCAGTCTCTACTGCTTGTGTAGGTCTATGTTAAGGATTATTCTGTCGTGTTGTTATTATATTGATCTCAATGTGAAGTAAAATATTTCTGACGTTCTTCATATGAGAACTGCCCAATAATTTTTTTGAACCCCTATATGGTCCATTATAAAGAACATAACATTTTTGTTTATGGGGCTATAAAGCAATCTGCTAGAAAATGCCCCATAATCAATCAAGTGTGGCCACAGTCTTACACTTCCTAGCCGGGCTTAAGATATAAATGGGCAATTTAGTGGAGATGCATTAGTTCTGTAACAATACTGTTTTTTGTGCATCAAATGAACTATTGATTTTGCAGTCCCCCATTTTAATCTTCTCTCTTGTCTGAGACAGTTTGAGTTACCAGTAGTTAATTTGATCTATAGACTAGAATAATACAACATTATTGGTGTGGTTTAGTGGATTACTGTGAAAACCCTAATGACAGAAACACCTGCAAGTTCTTCTTTCGCTTGACATGATAGTAAAAAAAAGGCTTAAGTGTTTATAGAAAAAAGAAAAGTCCATTGTTCCCAAAGTATGGACACATTTTGTCTCATTACATTTTAACAAGGCAGTTTTTATGATGGACTGCAAAATTACAGGGCTTGTAAACCGTGTTTCCATGGGCTCTCTTTAACAAGCTAGCCACATTTTTAAGTCTTGCAAAACATGATGTACTGCAGAAGTCATCGGTTAAAAATGCAACACAGACTTTATCACTATGTACCAGCAAAGAAAATCAATTTACAGTTCATTATACAACAATGCTCTCCCGTTGTTTTCTGTGGAGGTCAGCCTTTCTGTTATTACTCTCCAGCAAAACGGCAAATAAAGCACGGATGAGAAATGACACTAATTCATGAAACCTGATCTAAAAATGCTTCACAGGGACTCTAGGGCCCTGCTTTCAAATACATAACTCTTTCAGTGGACTACAATGTATTTTGAACCAATTAAGGTAAAAAACAAACAAATAGCTTTTAAAAGTTGTAGCACAGTAGCGATAACGTCATTGCTGTGGTGTGTTCCTGTGCAATAATGAAACTCCCTGGTTGGGATAATGCATTGACCTCATGAACCAGGAGTCCCATTATTACCCCATAACATGCCACAGCAATGCATTTATTATGTTTAATAAACAGATGCAGGTATTTGGTCCACTCATGAGCACCTCAACATTTAAGAAATAATGACATAAATGAATAACTAATACATGTAAATGATACTTGCAGTACTACACTCACTATTGAACTGAAGTGTAACTGCATGAAAGTACAATTCATTCTCATCAATACAAACTCAGACAACAGAAATTCACTCGAATTGTTTTCACCTTCAGTTCACAGGGTTCATCTTTGTGCGTTGCAAACTTCCAGCTGTATCCTACATTAATTCTTACTCAGTTGTTTCCTTCAGAGATTTAAATGTCTTTGGTTTTTGCAGCTGTATTCATTTTACATTTATTCATCACTGTTACTGTACATATAATAGAATCTGATTTGTTTTCATTCCCTTTTAGTTTATTGTGCAATAGCGGGATGGGCCGCATAGAAATAGTGGATATCTGTGGAGCCTTGATGTTTGTTCTGAACATTTAATTTTTGAGTAGCTACTGTGGGTTTTTGTTCCAGGACACATTTTGTCAGGTGGACCAATGTGGAGATACACAAGACAACCCTTTAAGTGTTTTTCAATTGACCACTAGACTACTAAACAGCTGAATGAGTTTAAAAGCATCTGTTATTGACATCTGTACCTGCTGTTTCCCAGAAGACCCTGAAAAACGATCTATAGTCTCACAATGTGAAAAGGAACAAAGCATCAAACAGACAAGCAAGAACGAGAATGGTGTTAAGAACTCCAATAACCATGAATCAGAAATCATTCCACCTCAAAGAGACAAAGAACAGTTAGATAGAATTGTTATCTAATTACTGGTACTGTATTTGCTCAAGTATAAGTCGAGAAATTTAAACCCAAAACACAATCCTGAAGTTGGAGGGGTTGACTAATACACAAGCAAACATATGAACCGATCTATAATTTGTAGTAAAAGCCTATATTTACTGATTGTGATGACCAGTTGCAGCAAGAACACTATGGAGGGACATAATAATACTAAAATAATACTATTATAGGATATACAAAAAAACAAAACAAAAAATTACATGTATTGTATTGTAATACGCGTCAAAATTACACGTCTGGCGGTTTTAGGTAGAAGTGCTTATAAAATTGTTATTTTTGCAAATCTGCCACTCAAACAGCGCCAGGAAAATACATATATTTAGGGGAAAAGAAATTATACCCAAATCTCTCCCTCACAATGGGGGGGGGCCACTTTTACACAAGGTCGACTTTTACTCGAGCAAATACAGTAAGTGAAAACAAATGCGGTCCATTCTGAATGTAGCCAGGCTATCTGTCTACATTGAGACAGTAAGGCAGCATAGCAGGTGTGAGAACTGTACTGCACAGCTGGTGTTGAGGATGCTTCTTTCTTAAACAATGTGCGGTTGATAATATTGGTGCCTAAGGTACAGTGCAGCAGGTTTGTGAGACATACCCACAGGGTAAATGAGACTGATGGATGGAGGCTGTTTTTAAGCCAAAGCTTGAGGAAGTGTCTTTACAGTAAATCTGTCTCCATTGTCTGGTTTCATTTGGACTTTTAGTGAGCAAAGTGCATATATAAAACATTATTAGTCAGTATTTTAATGTATCTAAGCGGTCATTAGTAACAGTGCTCAAAGAAAACTAGTAAAACATAAAAAAAAATGCTGCTGCTAGGATAACGTAGACAATATGCGGTTTATTATTGGTGTTAATTAATGTATAGCTCTGAGCAAAAATGCATATGAATTACAAGTGGACTATAGCTGTCTGGTTTGTATTATTATAGAGCAGATGTTACAGTATTCTGAGAATGGAACCTTTTTTATATAAAGATGAGAAAGTTTGGCTCAGTTTTCACACTTCACTGTCTCTTGGAAAAACTTAAATAATGAGGAAACAATAGGTG
The DNA here is from genome assembly GCA_030684275.1 of Acipenser oxyrinchus oxyrinchus. Taxonomy (NCBI): domain Eukaryota; kingdom Metazoa; phylum Chordata; class Actinopteri; order Acipenseriformes; family Acipenseridae; genus Acipenser; species Acipenser oxyrinchus. The sequence goes on from CM060262.1 coordinate 12,170,660, forward strand.
GCAAATAGCATTCACATTGTATATATATATTTGAACTAAATAAACAGTAATCACATGGTTTCAATGCATTGTGATTGTGCGTTATTTAGCTAGTGTGTACAGGGAAATAGCATCATATGAGGTGATTAAATTAAGTACTAAACATCTGTATGCACCACTGCATTGTCTGGTCCGAATAAATCATTTGCACATCCAAGTACCAAACTTAGCAATTATTCATTAACTATTTTACGCATGGCACAGCAATATTAAAATGTGAAACTTGTTTCTATTCATTAAAGATTTAGGTATACAGTACACATCTTTTAGTTTCAACAATTCACCCTAAGAAATCTTTTCCATGTCACTTTGTACGTCCTGTTCTTGATACTCAGACAGGAATTAATCCACAGCTACACAGCTAATAGATTTTTCTTTCTTAATGTGTAAAAAAAGTTTTAAGCGCAAAACAAATGTATTCCAACTTCCATAGATTTTTACATAAAAAATAACAATTTGATTCACCTAACCAGTGACCACACTAGTAGATTTTATAATAATAATTACATGCATCAAATGCAAAGCCCAATACATTTCTCTTTAATATTCATTGGAACTAGGTAACATACATATTTAATAAAAGAACATTATTGACAGCTGAAGTACTAAAATTATTCACCTGTTTCAACATCATATAGGGACTTTCCCCATAAATATTAAAATTGAACTTTCCTTTCTTATTTGAATGACTTGTTTTTGTGCTATCCCAAGTGATTCACTCATTTCACCTACTGAGAAACACAGCATGGACAAGGTGCATAAAACATTGCTTCATTATCTTATATTTATTCAGTTTTATTTTAAATACATAAAGACTTCTCCTGCATGTTAACAAAAGTTGACCCAAAGAAATATGGCCTCTGTAGAAAATGTCCCCTTTTCAGTTATGGTTATAAAACACTTTATAATTATCAATTTGCTTTCTGGGATACAAATTGCTAGATTAGTGGAGTAAGGGGTGGCTAACACTGTGTCTGGTTAATTAAAGTTAATTTCACTCATTCATTTATTATTTGCATTACTTTGTATTCATGTTCTTTTTAACTGCACGTTTGCTTCAGGGCTGTGGATATATATATATATATATATATATATATATATATATATATATATATATATATATACATACCGGTCAAAAGTTTTAAAATACCTCCATTTTTCCAGTTTTTATTGAAATTTACGCAGTTTAATGTCTCAATGTACTCTGAAATTAAAGCATAGAACAAATAAACAATTGGAGATAAAAAAGAAATCATGGAATCGTTTTGTTTAACAAAATTTAATCTAAATTTTTGACTCATCAAAGTAGCCACCTTTTGCAGATATAACAGCAGAACATACTCGTGGCATTCTTTCTACAATGGAAATCAAATATTTTTCGGAAAGTTCTTCCCAACACTGTTGCAGAAGTTCCCACAAATGTGTTGCACTTGTAGGTTGCTTTGCTTTCACCCTTCTGTCCAGTTCATCCCAAACCAGCTCGATGGGGTTTAAGTCTGGAGACTGTGCTGGCCATTCCATGATTTGAAGCCTACCGTCTTGTTCTTTTCTTCTAAGGTAGTTCTGACATAGCCTGGAGGTATGTTTTGGGTCATTATCTTGCTGTAGGATGAACCCCTGACCAACTAGGCGTATACCAGAGGGTATTGCATGGCGCTGCAAAATGCTGTGGTAGCCGTTTTGGTTCAGGGTGCCACTCACTCTGTGCAAGTCACGACTCTGGATCCAGCAAAAGAGCCCCAGACCATCATGCTTCCTCCTCCATGTTTGACAGTTGGTGTCACACACCGAGGAACCATCCTTTCGCCTACTCGACGGCGTACAAAAACCCTGCGTGATGAACCGAAGATTTCAAATTTTGATTCATCGGTCCATAAGACCTTCTTCCAGTCTTCAGTAGTCCACTGGCGGTGCTTCATGGCCCAGGCAAGCCTCTTTTTCTTATTTTGCCATCTTAGCAATGGCTTTCTTACTGCCACTCGACCTGTCAAACCTGCAGCTTGAAGTCTTCTCTTCACAGTTGAAACTGAGACTTGCTTACTTCGACCAGTGTTAAGCTGTGCTTGAAGCTGTGTTCCTGTGAGCCGCCTATCACGCAAGCTGTTGACTCTCAAAAACTTGTCTTCTGATTCTGTTGTGGCTTTGGGTCTGCCAGACCTCTTCCTGTCAGAGTTTCCTCCAGTTTCCAAGTGCCTTTTGATGGTGTAGGAAACTGTACTCACTGACACCTTGGCTTTCTTTGCAATTTCTCTAAAGGAAAGACCTACACTTTTAAGGGTTATAATGGTCTGTCTGTCTTCCTTTGTTAATTCCCTTTTTCTCGCCATTATGATAGCAATATACTACTTCCTGCAGTACAATGCTGTCCAAATAATGCTTAAGAGGGTGTAGTAACACAGTCTGTTCCAACACTGCTTTTATACAGACAGAGGGTTTGTAAGTAATCAACAAAAGTTGGGACACCTGTAGGAATTGTTAGCATCAACTTTCAAGGCTTAATTTACTTCCACTGCTGCAGAACAGCTGTAAGTTGTTAACCCATTACTTGTTCCCTGAAAAGGCCTTTTGTATAACTCTGAAATGTACATTATTTTTCAGTTTTTGGTAACCAAAATTTTTTTAACCTCTGGCAGTTTACCGCTTACCTTTTGTACCATTTCAGGTTATTCACTGGACTTGAACTGCTTAAATTTCAATACAAACTGGAAAAATGGGGTGTTCTAAAACTTTTGACCGGTAGTGTATATATATATATATATATATATATATATATATATATATATATATATATATATATATATATATATATATATATAAATCTTTATTTTATATAGCATCTTTCATAGTGGACCACCATCACAAAGCACTTTACAAGATGCAGTAACAACAAGAAAATCCATAATACTTTAAATACAGAGAAATGCATAATGTATACATGCTATACAGAAAAAAATGCATAATACATTAAATACAGTGGAAAGTGCATAATACATGAAATAGTAGCAGCAACACAGCAGCTAATAGCAGATATCAGGCTTAAAGCGCATGTAAAGCCAGAGAGGTGGGTCTTAAGGGTTGATTTAAAGCGAGCAACGGTGGGAGCATCATGCACTAAAGCTGGGAGAGAGTTCCAAAGAGTTGGGGATAACAAGCAGGCCGGAGTCGGAGGACCTCAGCTTGCGGGCAGGGACGTAGCGGGTCAGCAGGTTGAGGAGGTAGTTGGGACCTGTGTGATGAAGGGCATTGTAGGTGAGCAGGAGAGTTTTGAAAATAATCCTGAACTTTACAGCCAGTGCAGCTGGGCAAGACGGGGTGATGTGATCACGTTTTTTACATCTGGTAAGGATCCTGGCAGCGACATTTTGAACTAGCTGCAGTCGGTTTATGGTGCATGCCGGGAGGGAAGGCAGAAACAGACAGTTTCCGAGGTTCAGGGCAGCTATATTTAGATTATATATATATATATATATATATATATATATATATATATATATATATATATATATATATACAGTACTGTGCAAAAGTTTTAGGCAGGTGTGAAAAATGCTGTAAAGTAAGAATGCTTTCAAAAATAGACATGTTAATAGATTATATTTATCAATTAACAAAATGCAAAGTGAGTGAACAGAAGAAAAATCTACATCAAATCAATATTTGGTGTGACCACCCTTTGCCTTCAAAACAGCATCAATTCTTCTAGGTACACTTGCACAAAGTCAGGGATTTTGTAGGCATATAGTCAGGTTTATGATTAAACAATTATACCAAACAGGTGCTAATGATCATCAATTCAATATGTAGGTTGAAACACAATCATTAACTGAAACAGAAACAGCTGTGTAGGAGGAATAAAACTGGGTGAGGAACAGCCAAACTCAGCTAACAAGGTGAGGTTGCTGAAGACAGTTTACTGTCAAAAGTCATACACCATGGCAAGACTGAGCACAGCAATAAGACACAAGGTAGTTATACTGCATCAGCAAGGTCTCTCCCAGGCAGAAATTTCAAGGCAGACAGGGGTTTCCAGATGTGCTGTCCAAGCTCTTTGAAGAAGCACAAAGAAACGGGCAACGTTGAGGACCGTGAGACGAGTGGTCGGCCAAGGAAACTTACTGCAGCAGATGAAAGACACATCATGCTTACTTCCCTTCGCAATTGGAAGATGTCCAGCAGTGCCATCAGCTCAGAACTGCAGAAAACAGTGGGACCCTGGTACACCCATCTACTGTCCGGAGAAGTCTGGTCAGAAGTGGCCTTCATGGAAGACTTGCGGCCAAAAGCCATACCTCTGACGTGGAAACAAGCCCAAGCGACTCAACTATGCACGAAAACACAGGAACTGGGGTGCAGAAAATGGCAGCAGGTGCTCTGGACTGATGAGTCAAAATTTGAAATATTTGGCTGTAGCAGAATGCAGTTTGTTCGCCAAGGGCTGGAGAGCGCATACGAATGAGTGTCTGCAGGCAACAGTGAAGCATGGTGGAGGTTCCTTGCAAGTTTGGGGCTGCATTTCTGCAAATGGAGTTGGGGATTTGGTCAGAATTAATGGTCTCCTCAATGCTGAGAAGTACAGGCAGATACTTATCCATCATGCAATACCATCAGGGAGGCATCTGATTGGCCCCAAATTTATTCTGCAGCATGACAACGACCCCAAACATACAGCGAAAGTCATTAAGAACTATCTTCGCGTAAAGAAGAACAAGGAGTCCTGGAAGTGATGGTATGGCCCCCACAGAGCCCTGATCTCAACATCATCGAGTCTGTCTGGGATTACATGAAGAGAGAGAAGCAACTGAGGCTGCCTAAATCCACAGAAGAACTGTGGTTAGTTCTCCAAGATGTTTGGGCCAACCTACCTGCCGAGTTCCTTCAAAAACTGTGTGCAAGTGTACCTAGAAGTATTGATGCTTGAAGCTGTTTTGAAGGCAAAGGGTGGTCACACCAAATATGGATTTGATTTAGATTTTTCTTCTGTTCACTCACTTTGCATTTTGTTAATTGATAAATATAATCTATTAACATGTCTATTTTTGAAAGCATTCTTACTTTACAGCATTTTTTCACACCTGCCTAAAACTTTTGCACAGTACTGTATATATATATATATATATATCCTTGAGACAAAATATATTATTACAGAAGTGATAGATGCACGAGAGACGCACCACAGTACTGATTGTGTGACATTTCAGAAACATTGTGATATACAGGGTGATTAGAAATTAAGTTTATGACATCAATGCACCATATCATTGATGTGGTAAACATACTTTCTAATTACCCTGTAGTTTACTATGTATTGATTACATGCAGGCAAATTAACTGACACATGTATTGTTATTAGATTGTATATGAAAAAACCAATACAATATTAATTATAAAAATAAAAAATGAAGGTTCATTGCAGTCTGGTTAACGGAAAACAGGAGTCTTAGCAAAATACACCTATGCTATTTTCTTTTATTCAATAATAACTGATTTATACGTGTGTTGGAATGCATTAGCATACTTGAATCTTAGTCATTCTAGTGAGAGCAGCGCAGGATTTTAAAGTTAATTCTTGGGAAAATGCGGATACAACAAAACTAATTCAGCAGTTGGCTTGATGAACATTGCATGCAACATTTGTGGGCTATTTGCTACTCATTTGTTTGAATTGTTCATCTAACTGTCTGTGGCGACAGTTCTAACATCCTTCAAAGCACTTGAGAAGAACAAGCTTGCAGGTCATAAGATTTATCTGTGTGGTTTATAAACAGCATGCTGCTGAAGTAAACTCATTAACAGAGGGTAATGGTATATTCATTTATCTGAATTGAGATAGTGCTCTTTAAATGCTTGTAAATACGTTATTAAAAAGAATTACTTTCCAGCTGAACAGTGCTGCTTTTTAACTAATTTTATCCATGATCAGTCATAACTGGTTTTATCCAACATTTGGGAGATCTAGCATCAAATAACTTGAATGGCGCTCCATGAAACAATATATATATATATATATATATATATATATATATATATACAGTAATCCGTCACGTATCCGGCCGTCCCATACGGCTACTTTGTCACAAGCATTAATACCCTGTATCTTTCTAAACAAGGGATTTAGGGGGGTTCCCTAATAAAAGCTGAATCTCAAAACAATAATTGGGTGAATATAGTAATTGTTACAGCTGTGTATAATGGTATTTAAAACAGGATTCATTCATCCGACTTTTTACATATCTGCCCTTACTCTGGTTCCACCACAGTCGGATACAGGACTATATATATATATATATATATATATATATATATATATATATATGATGGATGTAGTGTAACACAATAGTTTGCAGAACGTTAGTATATTTTCTAACTAACAATATATTACAAGTGAAGGAGAAACGGATGTAGAACACGCAAGAAGACAAGCAACTTTAGTCTAACATGACTAGAAAAAAATAATTCTATTGAGACCAGAAACTGAATGTTTCTGACAGCATTAAGTGAAGCATGTGCAGTCCCTGCTGAGTTGGCCCTTTCATTATGACATATTATTCAGTGTATAGTGAAGCTTTCTGCCCAGTACTCCTGGAGAACAAGTATAGGATCAATCATCAAGGAGGAAGACACCATGAAATGATTGGAATATTTGAAGAAAAAAACAACAATAATAACAGGGTATAGGTGGTCTTAAGTTGTTTATTATTACTTTTAGAATTGTAATGTCAGAAAAAAATATATATCGAATGGGTTGAATAATTAGATTCCCTGAAATGCAGTGAAGATTGCATTGGCAACATTAGTGTTATTCCTGCTCTAAAAATAAATATGGAAGATGTCAGTCTCATGTGCTGCCATTCCTTTTTAGTATGTAAAATCCATCAAAAAATAAATGAAATAGACTGGTCTGGTCTGCAGAAGCTCATGAGGCATTCCTGTCAGTGAGAGTGCTGTATCTTTCAAATGTCACATTATTGATTACTGGAAGACAGATCCTATTAAACTCTTACTACATGAAACTAATCACAGGAGATTAGGCAGCATGAGGCCTAGATTTGAAGATGTGTTATTGTAAGTTTCTAAATGACTAAAACCTATATTCCAGGGAGGAAAAAACAGGCAAACACTGAAAAGTAGCTTGTGTAATTTAAAGCTTCATCTTTGACCTACGAGTCAACATGTTTCAATTTAAATTAATTTAACGTATTCCCAAAGAAGAAAAAAAAAATGAAACTGCAAAAATTAGGTTAAACTGAAAAATACTGATACCCGTAAATGTAAACTAATCAGGAATCACAATAAACACTCTTTTGACTCAGTAGACACCCTACAGATTCCGTCCTCTTAATTGACAATGCAATGGCTCTGACTCAATAGGTACAATGGGTCAGCATCTGTGGGACTAAGGGATGCAACCTACCACTGCAGAGAAGAATTATAAAGTAATTTGTCTGAAGATTCAGGATAGTTTATCTGTTATACCGACAGACTGAAACAAATATGTTATACTGTAACCACAATGATGTCTGGCACTGCTACTCTACACATTCGAATCAACAGGACAGCCAGTACAATAAAGAATTATGTCTCTGTGTTGGTCCATGTGGCGGAGTGTCCAGCCCCTATGTATTTATTTATTATTATTTGTATTTTTGTTTGCGGCGCGGATAAAAGCGCCGCGTCTTTTGTTAATGTGTTTGTATATTTAAAAACCCCGTGAGGATGCGTGACTGTCAGCTAGTTAAATAATCAGTAGCTGATCCTTACCAAACGCGTGCAGACTGTAATTAACAGCTAGTTAACCCCTCGGCCAGAGTATAAGAACCTGCAGCTGTCCGTGCTGCGGGGGTTGAGTGTAGTACAGAGGAGAGTACAGGAGAACACGGGAGAGCGAAAGAAAAACAATTGCTATATTTTAAAGTATACTTGTTTCTGTTTGTTTGGCCATCGCTCCTTTTTGTTTTGTGTTTTGTTGTTCTGTTTAAATCTTTTGTTTTGTTTTGAGTTAATAAATACGCTGAGTGCAGTAGCATTCAGCTTCACCCGCCCATCCACTGTTTTGGTTCAGTTACTTCCTGGTCCATGACATCACCACACCTCACCACTGCAAGCCATCCTGCCACAGACCAACATCAGTTTGGAAAGTTAGAAGGTTTATTATTACGACTGGGAACATTCAAGCCTCTGAACATAAATCTCCACAATGGGTCAGCTGGGACATTGTGGGGTGCAAAAGCAGATCAAGAAAGAACTACACCCCTCTGCAGTCATTTTAAGATATTCACATTCAACAGGAGGCACTTTCTATTCACACATAGAACATTTGTGAACCTTCATACCCTGTATTCATTGTTTTCACATATGCTTTGTTCCATTTTTTAGCTCATTTAACTGAAGACACGTCAAGTTGAACAGTTTGTTTTGCCTTTAGATTTTTTTTTTTTTTTTTAAACTTTTTCTTAATATGCTGTGATAATTAGACTAGGTTTATAGGCAGTGGCATGTGCCCACTGTTTCACTGTCACTTTGACTAAATTAATGTTGACACTGTGCTTAATGCCAAATCGTTTCCCTCACTTTAAATGCCAGAGTATTAACAACTGTGACACTTGCAGTTAAGAGACCTCTGAGCCACGAGACTCAAAGCTTGTGTGCCTTGCAGGCATCAAGAAGGTCTCCATGGTGACATCTACCCTCGCTGAGAAAAGATATTTGCAAATCTCAAGTATTAAATTACATAAAATCTCTTATTAAGAATCTAAACATGATTTATGAAACAGCGTTATTATTGGGGAACTTGTTTAAGCGTTTCAAACTCAGTAAAGATTAATTGTGCGTTTAACACAGCAGTCTTTCAGCTCGACTTCAGGTTGAATTATTGGCATGATTTAAACAAAGCTATGTAATATCATCTGTTGCTGTCCCCTTGGCTGCTTATTAATAATGTAAGTATCCTAGGTCAAGTGTGTTGCAATGCTCTCCCAAAGGCTGTACACACTAGGAAATGTCAATGATGTATAGATAATGTTGTAACACATTTCTGATACACTAAACTGCTGGTAAGAGCCTGCGAATAAACCTCTGGAACACAAAGCCTTAAGAAAAGCTTATTAAATCAAAGCACCTATGCTAAGAAAAGATGCCAATGTATGCATTGGGTTAGTGGAAAGGCTGACTTTGCCTATTAACTGAGACAGTACGATTACAAAAGATTCTGCGATTGAGATTTAAAGGTTGACTAAAAATACAATAAAAATAGGTTTAGAAAGTAGGAACAAAAGGAAAAGGGAATTTGGCTGTGAGCAGTGGGGGAATGGAAGAAAACACAGATTTCACTTCTAAAACAAACTTAAGATTACTTAACCCCCTAGAATAAATGTCTGAGCTTTTTTTATTTCTGATTTGGTAATGTCATTGGGTGCTTTTTTTATTTCTGAGTAAATTTGAGGTAAAGACCTTTGAGAATTTGGCCTTCAGTCCATTTTGGCTCTTCAATATACCTCGGCTTGACTAAAACCATACAAATAGATAACCAGAACATAAAAGTTCTTCAGACTCCCTCTTTATCACCATTTGAAATACAACTTTTTAAGTGAAGAGTTGCTGCTAACAATAATGACACATAACATATAGTACTTGCATAACAGTAAAAGCTCACTCACAGAATTAATCAGCCACTACAGTATTTGTAAAACGGCAATAAACCTTCAGTCACAAGATTTAACAGTAAGTAAGTAAGTAATACTTGCATCACGACCCACAGTCTTCTTTCCCATTGCTAACCATAGCAACAAAATCTGCTCACGCCCGGATAAATAATAGGAGAGTAGTCTGAGCCTGCAGGATTAATAATAGGAGAGTGGTCTGAGATTGCAGGGTTACTGGGTAGCAGGATTAATAATAGGAGAGTGGTCTGAGATTGCAGGATTAATAATAGGAGAGTGGTCTGAGATTGCAGGATTAATAATAGGAGAGTGGTCTGAGATTGCAGGATTACCGGGTAGCAGGATTAATAATAGGAGAGTGGTCTGAGATTGAAGGATTAATAATAGGAGAGTGGTCTGAGATTGCAGGATTAATAATAGGAGAGTGGTCTGAGATTGCAGGATTACTGGGTAGCAGGATTAATAATAGGAGGGTGGTCTGAGATTGCAGGATTACAGGGTAGCAGGATTAATAATAGGATAGAGGTCTGAGATTGCAGGATTAATAATAGGAGAGTGGTCTGAGATTGCAGGATTTACAGGGTAGCAGGATTAATAATAGGAGAGTGGTCTGAGATTGCAGGATTACAGGGTAGCAGGATTAATAATAGGAGAGTGATCTGAGATTGCAGGATTACAGGGTAGCAGGATTAATAATAGGATAGTGGTCTGAGATTGCAGGATTAATAATAGGAGAGTGGTCTGAGATTGCAGGATTACAGGGTAGCAGGATTAATAATAGGAGAGTAGTCTGCGATTGCAGGATTACAGGGTAGCAGGATTAATAATAGGAGAGTGGTCTGAGATTGCAGGATTACAGGGTAGCAGGATTAATATTAGGAGAGTAGTCTGCGATTGCAGGATTAATAATAGGAGAGTGGTCTGAGATTGCAGGATTTACAGGGGTAGCAGGATTAATAATAGGAGAGTGGTCTGAGATTGCAGGATTACAGGGTAGCAGGATTAATAATAGGAGAGTGGTCTGAGATTGCAGGATTACAGGGTAGCAGGATTAATAATAGGAGAGTGGTCTGCGATTGCAGGATTACAGGGTAGCAGGATTAATAATAGGAGAGTAGTCTGCGATTGCAGGATTAATAATAGGAGAGTGGTCTGAGATTGCAGGATTACAGGTTAGCAGGATTAATAATAGGAGAGTGGTCTGCGATTGCAGGATTACAGGGTAGCAGGATTAATAATAGGAGAGTAGTCTGCGATTGCAGGATTAATAATAGGAGAGTGGTCTGAGATTGCAGGATTACAGGGTAGCAGGATTAATAATAGGAGAGTGGTCTGCGATTGCAGGATTACAGGGTAGCAGGATTAATAGTAGGAGAGTAGTCTGCGATTGCAGGATTACAGGGTAGCAGGATTAATAATAGGAGAGTGGTCTGCGATTGCAGGATTACAGGGTAGCAGTACTAAATTTTGGATGTCAAGACCATGAGTAATAACTAGATCAAGTGTGTGCTTGTGGCTGTGAGTGGAACCAGATACATACTGAGTAAAGCCCACAGACTCAAGTAAAATCAAGAAATGATTTCCAAGTGGAATTTGTATTAAACTATATCAGGTGACCTCTCCCCCAGCTGTTCTTTCATCTTTCTTTTTTGTAATGTGTTCCAGGGTGCTGCAACTGCTAAGTTCCTGCAGCCTGATAGACAGCCATAATTATAAAATGGCAGGACCAGGTGCTGCACTGTGATTGGTCAATCGTGTGTTAAAACCCTTGAATATTTTTCAACACATCACAATAGATCATAAAGAAACCCGCCATCACTTAATAATGTAAGTCACCCTTGCTGCTGCTCTTGTTCAAAACTCCCACAATTAATCTGACACGTGTACCAGTATGGAGTGTACCCAGGTAATACTATAAGAATTCATATAGAAAAAAAATAGTTTACCCTCCACCTTACTTAAATAATGATAAACATGGGTTGAAACAACTTGATTGCTGTATTATATTCACACACAACTTTAAAATGAAATGATGCATCAAAACATCGATTTGAATCCAATATCACACCTTAAGAAGCAATAGCCAAGGCTTTTTATTTTCATTTGAAAAACTTCTTTCTTGTACCATATAGTTTTTCTGCAGTTTAAGTTTCTCAGACAGTATTTTTCTTTGAATCGAGTGGAGGCCATTTATCCTGCCATGACACTGTAGTTTAAAATTTCAGCTGAGGCTCTCATGCACAGGGAGTAAATCAGGTTAAATTAACTTCACCTGAAAATAAAGTGTGAAACTAAGTAATCTGCAGAGAAATGAGAAGGGATTTACAAGAGGGACTTGAAAAACAAGCAATATTCAATAACATTGATATTATATATATTATAGGGTAAAAAAGAGTGAAAATATTTTTACAGCTAACATTTTACAGCTGGCACAGCTAAAGCTTCAAAGTGTAACAAAAAAAAGCTGTGGTATCAATAAAAACCTTTAGCTGGCTGAATTGAACCAGTGATTGTGAGATGCAAGCGGTTCTCTGTTTGATAGTCTTTCTAGCTGGGATACCAATACAAATGTCATACTGCATTATGTGTTTTGGCAATGGCTTCAATAGTTTACCCAAATTCTTGGTTAACAGTGACATGTCTTGCTCTGTTTGATGTCAGTTGTACTCACAATTCTCAACGCTTCACTAGTTAATGATAGACTGGTGTTGGACAAGGCTGCAGATCCTTAAAATATGTAACAGTTATAATTAAAAAAAACTAAAAACAATTATAAAGACTTTTATAAAGAGAAAATTGTACAATTTAGGGACCAGCATATGGTGACAGATTTATCCATTGGTTGTTGTTTGGTTTGTCTTGAGAGGGTTTGTCTCAGGAGTATCAGGGGGTCCTCAATCACATGAACGTTTAGAGGACAGCCAATCAGAAGGCTAGACTGGCAGCTATGATGGAATGAATAGGGGATTTTAAGCTACTTTCTCTTTAAAATGAAAGACTATCCAATGTCAATCCATTTGGTTTCGCATGTTTGTTTATGCAGTGGTATGTTCATCTATGCCTGGGAATTTGATTCAACAATGCCATTGAGAGGAAAACAACATTTGTTGTAATGTGCATGTTTTGATTGAAATAAACCCCTGAAAAATGACTGTGTAAAGTCTAAAGGCATCTAAATACATTTTCCTTTTCTCTTTTAAAGGTGAGTGGTGTTAATACAGGCATGGGACGAACACGAGAGCAGCGGGTCCTCCTCATGGTGGTTACCATGGTGATCTGCTTCCTGCTGTGCTGGCTGCCCTACGGGATAGTCGCTCTTCTAGCCACATTTGGGAAACCTGGTCTTATTACACCAGAGGCCAGCATCATCCCATCACTGCTGGCAAAAACCAGCACAGTTGTCAACCCGATCATATACATATTTATGAACAAACAGGTAAGTGTTACATATTAGTCTGTTGTGGTATGAAATAAGATAACCAAGTAACTGACTCCACTTTTGTTGTTGTGCTACATGAATCAGGTTAGATGACATTTTTATTCTAATTTGCACATCCTTTTGTGAACCAGTAATCATATTATAGCTCTATATTATAGAAACTTGGAATATGCCTTAGATTTTTATTGCCTTTTTAAATCTTTCTTTTCTCTTCTACCCCCACATCCTATGGTGATCCTCCCCTGGTGAGCCAGTGACTCTTGCCACCCTACCTTGAGCCTCACCTCAGAGGGTACCACCCTGCTAGGCCAAACAATGTTACGTTCTGTTTAATCTACACAGACAATGCTTCTGCCTCATTAATTACTTACTTTGCACTGGCATGTGAGTAGAATGCACACAACTGAAACATTATATTGTTACAACTTCCTGTTCATAGTACAACCAAAAAGTATCATATACGGCAGGGTGTCCAGGAGCATGGGGCACGGGACCACACTCACCAGCGCTGGACTGGTTCGCAGGGGTGGTGGTTGAGACTGTGGTGGAGGTGGGCTCCTCACCTCCTCCACCTTCACTGTAGCTGGCGGCAGCACAACTCTTGTTGTGGTGCAGGCCACACCACTTTCTGCAGCTCTAACTCTGACATGGGCAACTCCGGTTCCAGTGTGGGCAACCCCAACTCTTGCCTCCATCACTGGTTGCTGTCTCGCAGTGCTTGCAGTTTGCTTCTTGCTGCGCCGCAATAGCCTGATTCAATGCTTTTAGCATTTCTTCCATTTTCATTTGAGTTAGGTCAGCATGGTGAGTTATGGCCAACTCCCCCATGATGAAAGCACAGACAAAAACATGGCCCTCATTCCCCGGAGGCTGGATTGCCGCCAACTAAGACAGCGGCCGGTTAGGCATGGACGCAGAGGGTGCTAAGAATCACTGGGTTACGATTTTAGGCTGCTACAGAACACTGACCCTGGCCACGTACAACTGCAGTTATCTTTCAGGCTTTAAGAGTTGGAAGGATCAAGTGGGACATCGTAGGACTAAGCAAAGTACAGCGAAAAGACGAAGGACTACTAGAATTCAAGAGTGGACATCTTCTCTTCTACAGAGGCACTACAGATGGACGAACAGGAGGCATTGGATTCTTTGTCCACAAGAGAATCAAGAATTACGTAGTAGAGATTGACAGCGCATCAGAGAGGTCCGCAAGACTGATAGTGAAAGTTTCAAGGAAGTATGAACTTCAGGTCATCCAAGTATATGCACCAACAACAAGCTATTCGGATGAAGAAGTCGAAGATTTTTAGATTTAAGTACAAGAACTACACGAAAATGGGAAGAACCACTATAAGTTCATCATTGGTGACTTCAACGCCAAAATAGGAGCCCAGCAAGAAGATGAAAATTCGGTCTGCAAATATGGACATGACGACAGGAATGAGAGGGGCGACAGACTAGTCAAATTTGCAGAGAACAAGAACTTATTCATCATGAACACCTTCTTCCAGAAGAAACCCATCAGGAAATGGACAGGGAGAGGGCTCAACGGAGTGAAGAATGAAATTGACTACCTATTCACCAACAAGAAGCACATCGTACAAGATGTCTCAGTACTAAACAATTTTAACACAGGAAGTGACCACAGACTTGTAAGATGCAAAATACACCTAAACACAACACTGGAGAGAGTGAAGCTCTTGATGACGAAATCCAACACAATCAACATAGAAATTCCAGACTTTCTACCGGAAGAAGTGAAACATGCTATCAAACATATGAAGACAGGAAAGCCACCTGGAGAAGACAGAATAATGATTGACATTGTGAAAGAAGGCGGTGAAGAAGTTACAAAAATACTGTCGCATATACAGTGCCTTGCGAAAGTATTATCCCTTGAACTTTGCGACCTTTTGCCACATTTCAGGCTTCAAACATAAAGATATGAAACTGTAATTTTTGTGAAGAATCAACAACAAGTGGGACACAATCATGAAGTGGAACGAAATTTATTGGATATTTCAAACTTTTTAACAAATAAAAACTGAAAAAATTGGGCGTGCAAAATTATTCAGCCCCTTAAGTTAATACTTTGTAGCGCCACCTTTTGCTGCGATTACAGCTGTAAGTCGCTTGGGGTATGTCTCTATCAGTTTTGCACATCGAGAGACTGAAATTTTTGCCCATTCCTCCTTGCAAAACAGCTCGAGCTCAGTGAGGTTGGATGGAGAGCATTTGTGAACAGCAGTTTTCAGTTCTTTCCACAGATTCTCGATTGGATTCAGGTCTGGACTTTGACTTGGCCATTCTAACACCTGGATATGTTTATTTGTGAACCATTCCATTGTAGATTTTGCTTTATGTTTTGGATCATTGTCTTGTTGGAAGACAAATCTCCGTCCCAGTCTCAGGTCTTTTGCAGACTCCATCAGGTTTTCTTCCAGAATGGTCCTGTATTTGGCTCCATCCATCTTCCCATCAATTTTAACCATCTTCCCTGTCCCTGCTGAAGAAAAGCAGGCCCAAACCATGATGCTGCCACCACCATGTTTGACAGTGGGGATGGTGTGTTCAGGAGTGATGAGCTGTGTTGCTTTACGCCAAACATAACGTTTTGCATTGTTGCCAAAAGTTCGATTTTGGTTTCATCTGACCAGAGCACCTTCTTCCACATGTTTGGTGTGTCTCCCAGGTGGCTTGTGGCAAACTGTAAACGACACTTTTATGGATATCTTTAAGAAATGGCTTTCTTCTTGCCACTCTTCCATAAAGGCCAGATTTGTGCAGTATCGACTGATTGTTGTCCTATGGACAGAGTCTCCCACCTCAGCTGTAGATCTCTGCAGTTCATCCAGAGTGATCATGGGCCTCTTGGCTGCATCTCTGATCAGTCTTCTCCTTGTATGAGCTGAAAGTTTAGAGGGACGGCCAGGTCTTGGTAGATTTGCAGTGGTCTGATACTCCTTCCATTTCAATATTATCGCTTGCACAGTGCTCCTTGGGATGTTTAAAGCTTGGGAAATCTTTTTGTATCCAAATCCGGCTTTAAACTTCTCCACAACAGTATCTCGGACCTGCCTGGTGTGTTCCTTGTTCTTCATGATGCTCTCTGCGCTTTAAACGGACCTCTGAGACTATCACAGTGCAGGTGCATTTATCTGGAGACTTGATTACACACAGGTGGATTCTATTTATCATCATTAGTCATTTAGGTCAACATTGGATCATTCAGAGATCCTCACTGAACTTCTGGAGAGAGTTTGCTGCACTGAAAGTAAAGGGGCTGAATAATTTTGCACGCCCAATTTTTCAGTTTTTATTTGTTAAAAAGTTTGAAATATCCAATAAATTTCGTTCCACTTCATGATTGTGTCCCACTTGTTGTTGATTCTTCACAAAAATTACAGTTTCATATCTTTATGTTTGAAGCCTGAAATGTGGCAAAAGGTCACAAAGTTCAAGGGGCCGAATACTTTCATAAGGCACTGTATTTCCAGATTTTTATTAAGCAAAAGAAAGTGCCAAACGACTGGAACAACTAATCAGTGATACTTTTACATAAGAAAGGAGATAAAAAAAAACCTCAAGAACTACAGACCTATTAGCTTACTTCCTATAATCTACACAATTGTTATCAAGATACTCACCAACAGACTTCAGAATACATTTGACTCGGCACAATCAAATGAGCAAGTAGGATTTAGGAGTTGATTTAGCACAATGGATCATCTTCAAGTTGTATGGCAAGTGATTCAAACCAGCAACAAGTACGAACTACCACTTTGCTTGGGATTCATCAACTATGAAAAAGCCTTTGACTCTGTTTACACAAGATCTGTATTAAGCTCTCTGAAAAAACAACTCATTGATTAAACATAGAGACCTGGGGCCTCACTTATCAAACTTGGCGTAAATTTGATTCTAATTTTGAGCGTCCGCTCAAACCCATAAATTTGCACTCATCCTATAAATGTGCACACGCTTCAATTCCCCGCCCTCAATTAGCCTTATATGGTGCATAAATAGCGGCATATTTCAAAGTGACAATGAACATTCTAAAAGAGAAATAAGAAGAAAACGTTCTAAAGCAGCAATGGCAGGTGCACAGCTAAGGAAAACCAAGAAGCATAATTTTACAGAGAGTGAGATTGAGGTTCTGTTAAGCGAGTGAACAGCTAAAAGTCCTCCCTTTTCGGCAGCAGTAGTGGTCTGTCAAATAAACAAAAATATGTAGCTTGGCAGGAGGTCACCGCTGCTGTAAACTCAATGAGTTCTGAGAGCCAGACCATGACCGAAATAAAAAAAGAAATGGTCTGACATGAAGGTTGAGGGTAAAAGGCGCATTGCGGCTACAAAAACTAGTGTGCGAACTACAGGAGGTGGGACCGGAGAACCAGACCTCTCGACCCGTGACCAACACCTCGCATCCATCATTGGCAAGAGCGCTGTAGAGGGAATTCTCCCAGATGGGGACACCGACATGCTTGAACCCAACCGATACAATGATGGTGATGGTTATACGTAACAAAACATGTTTCAAGCATGCAATATCACTTTTCAGCCACTGGAAGTAGCGTACGGTTGGTCAGAGTTTTGCGTAGAGGTACGCACTTTTCCACATCAAGTTGAAATTTGATAAATCACAAAGTTTGCATGGAATCGAGCGTACGCACAGTTTACGCACAGATCTGTGTGTATGCACGGTTGATAAATGAGGCCCCTGATCAGCACCATATACAAGAATGCAACATCCACAGTAAGACTCCATAAAAACAGCGACAAAATCAAGATTAAAAAAGGAGTTTATCAAGGAGATACAATTTCCCCAAAGCTCTTCACGGCCACCCTAGAAGGCATTTTCAAAACACTGGATTGGGAAAATAAGGGGCTGAAGATCAATGCAGCCTTCTTGAGTCACCTACGGTTTGCTGACAGCATCCTCATATTTACAACGTGCCCAGAAGTATTACAAACAAGAATACAAGAACTACACAAGGCTAGCATTAAATGCGGGTTTGAAAATGAACCTGAAGAAGACTCAAGTCATGTTCAATAAATATACAGCTCCACACGTAATTGAAGTCAATAGGATCAAGCTTGAAGAAATCAATAACTATGTACACTTAGGACAACGGAGAACTAAATGTGCGAAATCAACAGAACAAACATGGGCTGGAGTGCCTTTGGGAGATTAAGCATGGTTCTGAAAGGGAAACTACCCTTATGCCTCAAGAGGAAAGTCTTCGACCAATGCGTGCTGCCAGTGCTAACTTACGGATGTGAGACCTGGACCCTCAATGCAAAAATGACTCAAAAATTACAAATGACTCAATGGAGTATGGAAAGATGCATGCTGGGAATAACAAGAAGAGACAGGAAAAGGAAGGATTGGATAAGATCACAAACAAAATTATGTGATGTTATTATAAGAGCGAAAAAACTGAAATGGCAGTGGGCTGGACATGTAGCAAGAAGAAAGTACCATCGCTGGACCAAGGAGATACTAGACTGGATCCCCAGCAATATAAAGTGACCAAGAAGAAGACATCCAGGAAGATGGCAAGATGAAATTAGGAAACACGCTGGAGCAATGTGGATGAGGGACGCAGCAGACAGTCTTTTGTGGAAGAATCCTGGGGAGGCCTTCATCCAGCAGTGGAAGATGATGATGATGATGATGATATATATATATATATATATATATATATATATATATATATATATATATATAGAACTGCAGTGTACAAAAATGAAGGTTGATAAGAAAAAAAAAAAAAATTATAATAACATGTACATTTTCTTTTTATATATATTTTTCTTATCAACCTATATATATATATATATATATATATATATATATATATATATATATATATATATATATATATATATATATATATATATATCTGCTATTAAAATGGGTAGATACTAGCAGATAAACATATTAATTTCACGTTTAGACTAGACATTTTTAGTCGAAAACTTGAAATGTTTATAGCTTTAACAAGGGTAGTCATATTTTCAATTGTAAAACTGATGGAGAGGAAGGCAGCTTTTTTATGCTGTACAATTGTTTGCTTTCATTTAATATCTGCCAACAAAAAACATGGTAACAGGAATTACTGTGAAAATCTGAGTAATTGGTACATTGTGTAAACAGAAAATTCATATTTCTATTCAGAATCCACTTATTGGCAGAATTCTCTTGTTACATAAACATACAGTTAATATTTTACTTTTCAAAAAGTTCAATAGAAATGTGTCCATGTGGCAAAGTGGTTAACAGGGTGCAGGTGCAGGAGTGATGCAGGGAGCAATAACAGACAGACAACGATAATCCAGGTGCAAGAGTATTTTATTTTTATATTCCGAAGTTTTATGACAAAACACAGTAAATAATAATGATTACAGGCAACACAGCATTGTGTATTGCTCCGGTTTAATCCCACCCACCCACACGTAACACAAACACAATGACAAGTCCACAGTGAGTGCTATAGTGCTCGTGGTGCAAATACAGTTAATCGTGAATAATGGTGCATTGTTGTCCGGGTATGTGCTGACCTTTGCCGATATCTCTGGATCGTGTTAACTGTCTAATAACAACAAACAAATAATTCTTTAGACACGACAAAAACAAACAAAACACTCATGATAACAATACGGGTTTTCCTTCCGGTTCAGCATTAACCATATAAAGGAACAGATCACTTCGCTACGTCCCCTTTTATACCGCCAATCATGACCCTTTAGTTAACTAGTGCAACCGCTCCTCTAATCCGCGGCTGCCACATCGTTTCCCTTCCAGGCTGATGATTTAGTGTACCATAGCTCTGCCCCTTTCTAGATAGCTGAGTTCCACCTAACCCTGGGAATGAATTGTCTGTCCATCCAGTCCAGGGCACTCTGTTCCCTTTACACAGCGCCCTCACAGGTCGGAAGGGAGATTTATCACCAAGAATCAGTCTCTGTCACAGTCCGGTATAACTTTTTTTTTTTTTTAATTAACAATTGTAGAGCTTTAACAACAGTGCTTGAGTTACAATTGATTGTAACAATGATTGTAAGTCGGCCTGGATAAGAGCGTTCTCTAAGAAATAAATAATAATAATAATATATTTTTTTAAATAAATCCCTGCCTGGACACTACTTTCGATCACTCTTAGGAGGTGGTGTGGTCCAGTGGTTAAAGAAAAGGGCTTGTAACCGGGAGGTCCCCGGTTTAAATCCCGGCTCTCTCACTGACTCGCTGTGTGACCCTGAGCAAGTCACTTAACCTCCTTGTGCTCCGTCTTTCGGGTGAGACGTTGTTGTAAGTGACTCTGCAGCTGATGCATAGTTCACACACCCTAGTCTCTATAAGTCACCTTGGATAACGGCATCTGCTAAATAAACAAATAATAATAATACAAGTTAGCTGTAGGCTAAATTGGGGGAGAAAAAATGTGAAAAAATAATTTAATTCACTTTTCATTAAATTGATTTATTCATCTTTTAGAAATGTAGGCTCAGGTTTATGCAAATCACACATAAATGCACATAAATGTGTGAGGACATTTATCTTAAAGCCACGGGATGCTTTGCAATGGTGCACAGCAGGGAGGAAGCCACTCTTGCCACCTGCAGTTTTCCTCCTTACCAATTCAACTTTACCATGCCCTCTTCATGGATGAATTATTAAATGAAGATGATATGTGACCACTCCTTAATGATTTCCTTTGGGTAATTTGAGGGGGGAAATCTGCAGCAAAGTCTGCTCTCACCTGTCCTTATTTTGATGCTGAATCCAATCGAGTATCTACTATCAACCCTCCATCAGTATGTCTGATCTGCTCTATTGCCTAGCGTGACTGAAACTCACTGACATGGATACACAGTCTCAGCCAATGCCAGCTATTGTGACAGCAAATAGCGCTCTGTAATCTGTGTCAGAACTGAAGTTAGTGCATGTGGGGCTTTGCTAACTCCTCATTGCTAAAGGGCATTATCTGATGAGAAACTGGAATTTCACAGATTACTGAAATACACCATTTTACGTAATGCTTCTCAACAAATCAATTCATCACGATAAGCACATTTAAAAGTGTGTGATATCGGCAGCAGGTGTTTTCCATTTTTTTCTCCAACCCCTGTATTATATTATGATGTTCTTCTGTCCCTTACTTCTTATTTTATTTAACTTTGAGTTTCCTTTGTGTATTGAATCAACTTTAAACTGCCTTGCTTTGCACAGTTAGCGAAACGTCACAAATGAGGCTTTATCCAGGCGTCAAAGAGATATTATCCTGTATGTCATGTTCAGTCTTCAATTCCTCCCAGCCCATACTATGGAAATTGTGAGTTGAGGCGAGTTGAAGACTAAAAATGCTGTACAGATACAAGTAGCACTATCCTGTTTGAAGATCCACTGCAACAGAACAAAGCAGGCCAGACCACTGGAAAGAAAAAGAGACGGGTAAGTAAGGAAGGCATTTTGAATTTACAGAGGTCAGATGTGTCCTTGTGTTAATGTGTCTGGCATGGTTTTTATTACACGTACAATTCAATCATTTAATACTTTCACACAGCAAAGTCTATTATAAATGTAATTAACTCTAGGAAAGGAAAACAAAGTTAACTCTCACTCCTGGAGAGCTTTTTATAGTTACCAACTATAACAGGGTGAACCAGCAGGTCAGTCCATTGATCCCACCCCATTTGTTGCACAGGTTTAGTGGATCACAGCTTGACATGGAGCTTTATACAGCCTAGCAGCCTTATTTCTTGCACTGGCTTTTAAACTTCCCTTCATACAATTCTCCTTTTTTCTATGATACGTTCTGCTCCTTTCTGGGATTCTATTTCCCTTTATTATCTGATGTTGTAATCGATTGGTAGCTCTTTGAGTACTGCTGGATAATTATGGTGTCATTTTTTCTGTTCCATTTGAAAAGTTAATAAACAAGTGTTAAAAAATAAATGGGTGTGTGTACATCTCTTTGAACATGCATTTCTTGACCATGCCAGAAACCCTCAGTAATGGGAACTGATTCTCCAAAGTAAATGTACTGTAGATTTGTCCATGGGTCAGGCCATGGTATAATGTCACAACAGTGAAAAGAATGCACCTTTTATTTTCCAAAGCTATTTACTGTTTTTTGTGACAGGAAAACACACTCGGATTGTTACACATCTGTTATAAAGAATGTAGATTAACTTTATCGCACTTAAACTAACCTACTTTTTTCATTCAGTGTGAGGATTAAGAAGCAATCACCACAGACACACAGATGACATAATGTCAGGCGAAGTCAGATGGCAACTCATCTGCAGAAATAATGCTTTTAAACATTTAAATGGCTTTGTTCTGTTTTTTTTTTCTTTATCATAATGTTTCACCACTTTAAAGACAATGAGAAATGTAAAAAAAAAAAAGATGACTCTTATTACATTATTGTGCTGCATTTGTTATCCTTGAGCAACTGCAGGCCTTGAAAAAATGTAGCATACTATAAGTATACCTAGCACATCAAAAGTATACTAAGTACACTACGTTTTCTTAAGGGAAGTCAAAGCAGCTCATTTCCAATGAGAGCAACGCAGCATCATTTGAAACAGGTCGAAGTAGAGCTTGAACTAAGGAATCTCTCAACTCAGTTAACATATTTTCTTTTCCATACACTGTACTTTAATATAAACTGAATGTTCTGGGAACCTTCAAGGAGCACTGTGGTTATTTCAATCATGAGGATGGCCAAAGAGAGTGTAGGACAATAATGAAGATAAACCTGTTTCCAACTGTACAGTAGACTTAAGAAGGGGATAAGTGAAAAAAACAGTAGTGGAAATATCTAGGAGAGTGTTTTTATCATTTTATAATGCTGTGAATCTATTCATCCATAACATTCCCTAGGTGGAACTTGATTCTGGGGTATTGGTACAGCTACACCTGTTCAGTTTTATACATAAATAGTCCAAATATGTTACTAAAAACTCTTCTAGAACGCTCTCCAGTGCTTTAACCAAAGCCACGCTTCCAAGCCCTTACTGATGGAAATGCTCTTCATTAACTAAATGTTTTCCTTTGGAATAATGAAGCACATTTCACAAAATATAGGTATACCTATATTGAGATTCTTTTTCTTCTACATAAATGTCTTCCTACTTTTTAAAAAAAAAATAATTTAGTCGTCACCAATGGTTTTTACCCTGGTTTTCTCCCCAATTTGGAATCCCCAATTATTCTTTTTCTATCCGTTCACCGCTGCAACCCCCCAGCGATTTGGGAATTGGAGGCTGAAACACGCGCCCTCCGAAGCGTGTTCCCGCCAATCAGTCATTTTTCGCATTGCGGATTCACAGCGAAGCCAACAGACCCGTAAAGCTGGACTACAACACAGATCTGAATGGCTCCACTGCAGACCCACAGGCGCCCTATCAGCCACAGGGGTCGCTGGTGCACGGTGAACCGTGGATTGCCCTGCCGACTTAAGCCCTCCGTACCGGGCGGCACTTGGCCAGTGTGCACCGCCCCTAGGAACCCCGGTCATGGTCGGCAATGACATAGCCTGAATTCAAACCTGCGATCTCCAGGCTATAGGGCACATCCTGCACTCCACGCAGAGTGCCATTACTGGATGCGCCACTTGGGAGCCCCTGGATGTCTTCCTTCTAATAAAAAACAAATACTGACTTTAATAGTGTGTAACTGAGGCATTTATAAGAAACATAATTACATTGTAACATGTCAAAGCTTTATACTAGTGTCATTGAAATATTATTGTAAAGTTATTCCTTAAGATTGCTTACCAAAAACTTTAACCTCAGTGGATGTTGCATAAATGGATCATTAAACTAAATC
The DNA here is from genome assembly GCA_030684275.1 of Acipenser oxyrinchus oxyrinchus. Lineage (NCBI taxonomy): Eukaryota > Metazoa > Chordata > Actinopteri > Acipenseriformes > Acipenseridae > Acipenser > Acipenser oxyrinchus. The sequence goes on from CM060262.1 coordinate 12,194,631, forward strand.
AGATGTTGTGCTTCCCTTTACTACTGTGTCTAGTGGCCAAGTTTACTTGTAAAATCTTCTAAATAAATAAACTATGTAATTTGGTTTGAGCTACTGTAGGCCAACTCCCACTCAATAATGTCATATTTGTTTTGTTAATGAATCTAATCAAGTATCGTATTCCTTGTTCAGAACTATCACATTGGTATTTGGAATGCAATTATTGGGCAGTTTATGAATAGCATTCAGGCCTGTTGAAAAATAAAATACCATCTGAAAGTTGCAGCTTACTAACCAGAGGGAGTTTGGTAAGGCTGATTAAATGCATGCCACATGCTTGGATACAGGATTTAACTTACTGGATCACTGTTAAGCAAAAGCGTATCTGGAGCCCTCAGTATTTGGGACCAAGATGTTTTCCATCTGGGCTGTTTGGGGTTCCATGTTGCAACAGACACTTCTTGTGATCTCTGTGTCTGCAAGTCATATAGAGAGGGGATAATATGTTATAGGTATGGCAGTAGATGGGACTGGCTGCACAGGGTGTTGCTGTATTTTAAAAGAGGATAATACAGCATACACAATGTCCCATAAGACAGGTATCATGAGCATAATTGGTAATATTGGTTGTTTCTCTGTATCTTTCATTTGTTGTCTTTAAACAAATAGGAAAAAACTGAGATCATGTGGATGTGTGAATGTATTATATTTATTGCATTTATATAGAGCTTTTTATACAAAAGTATTGCAAAGCACTGTACAGTACATAGCAGAAAAAAAAGAACAAACCACAATACATTTGTATAGCATGTCACACACATAACTGCAACAATCAGACCATTTAAATAACATATTTAAATAACAGTATACATAATGCAAAAGCCGCAATTTTAAAGTTACAATAAAACCCACTAAGATAAGAAAGCCATTTTATAAAAGTGCGTTTTTAGTCTTGACTTGAAAACTGTAACGGTCAACAGCATTCCATAATTTAGGAGCTCTACAAGAAAAAGCCCTACCTCCCGTGTTGATTTTGTTGACCCTAGGAATAACCAGCAGCCCTGCATGCAAAATGAGGACCATCATATTTAACACACTCTGTAAATAAACAGCAACATACATGATATTGTCTATGATGCTTGTCTTATGGGAGACCCTGAAAAATGAAACATTATCACAGAATAAAAATGGCAAAAAACGCATTTTTGTGATTTACACGCTATTACATTAGAAAACAATATTTCTCCATTGACTAAGTAACTTTTTTTTTTGAGAGTTTTGTTCTTGCTTTTATTTGTATTTATGCATCAGATCCCCTGGATGGAATTATGCATATTATAATACACTGCCTGCCACCTAGAAATATCTATCATTAATATATTTGTAGGAGGTTACCAACATGTTGCATGATTGGAGGATAAAAAGGAATTGGGCAAACAGTCATATGCTACAGCTGATCTATATAGAGAAAATAGTCTTGGTGTCAACAGACCAAGAAGTGATTTTCTGTTGCAGACAATTTTCTATTATAGCAAAAACTGCTGTGCCCCCATAAAATTATCTCTATTACATATTATATCTTTTTTTTCCATTTTACAATGACATAAAAATCCTTATTTCTGTTTCCTATTTTCAAACAAATAATCAAATCAAATAATCTAACATACAATAGAATATTAAGAAAAATATACAAATATCTGAAGCAAAGGAAAAAAAAAGAAAAGGTCACCATAACATCTTACATGTTTGTTTTTTGAAGGGTCTGATATTTCAGTGGCCAGCGAGCTCAAAATTGGACTGTAAAAAGGCTCATAGCAAACATAGCAAAGTTGAATAAAACATTGTGAAAGCATGGTAAGCCCAGAGAGCTATGGGAAAGCATCTTTAAAAACATGAAAAACCATGGCAAACTTTAGTAAATGCATAGTATAACCATGGCAAAAGCATGAGAAAACTGCTAAATTACTGTGGTAAATGTTGTGTGGTAAACTTGATGACTGTTGCCTCTCAGTTGTAACTTGCAATCCTATTCATGAATTTTTCATGTTTTAGTTCTACAGATGCTTTCAAACTTTTGTGAGATGCCCAAATCCTTCATTCACCTCAAGCTTCAGGAGTACCTCCAAGACGACCAAACCGGGTCAAAAAAGCAGAAAGGTAGAGACCAACAACATCTCCATCGCAGTGGCTTCTATGGGTCGGCCATCTACCTTTATTCAGAACCGGACAAATAGCAATGGTGAACAGGGATTGTCTGTCAAGGGGTCAAAGCCTGTAGTGTCACTTGTTGCTCATTATAACGGCTGACATGCAGTAGAAGGAATATTGAACAACATGATTGTCAATATCCCTGTCTGAAAATGGACAAAAAGACACAGCAATTGTCTGAACAGACTATTTAGTGCTACAAATGGACTTTGCGGTTCAATACACAGTCTGAAGAAGTAGCAATTGATTATACAACTTGTTCCTATGAGATTTCAATTGAACAGCACCAAGATCTTGTTGAAGAAAGTGATGGATTTTATTTTTACAAGATGAAAGCAATTTGGTACTGCAGCTTGCCAGGATGAAAAAGATACTACAAAAAAATACTAAGCACATTTTTTTTCAGCGCATGTAAATACTGCAAATAGAAAGGCATTAATGAGGTTTGTTTTACAGATTAATCCATTGCGCTGTGTACAGTATACTCCTGTAAATAACCACTCTGGAAAATGTAAATGTTGATCCATTCAAAGGCCTTCAAACTTTCAGTTTGCCTTCTGTATTTAATAATGTAAAAAAGGGAAGGATTTTAAAAGATGGGCCATATAGTATGTCTATAGTTTAATGTCCATATACTTTCTAACAAACACAGTCATTTCAAAAACTGTAGTAAATGCATAGTATAACCATGGCAAAAGCATGAGAAAACTGCTAAATTACTGTGGTAAATGTTGTGTGGTAAACTTGATGATTGTTGCCTCTCGGTCGTAACTTGCAATCGTATTCATGTTTTAGTTCTACAGATGCTTTAAAGCTTTTGTGAGATGCCCAAATCCTTTGTTCACCTCGAGCTTCAGGAGTACCTCCAAGAGGCCAAACAGGGTCAAAAAAGTTATATGGCATTATGCTAGCATGAATGTTTGTTCAATGTGGTGGTCTTTTATATAACTGAAATAAATTAATGTCAGAAATGGTCACTGTATTCGTGTTGTGATTTCTAGGTACTGCTGATTTCAGCTTTGCAGAATAAAAATATTTCAGAGCATCCGTATTGGTGTAAAGCCTGTCAGAAACATACTTTCACTGCTGCAAAATATGCCTCCAATCATCCCCAATCAAATCTGCATCCCTGTCATCTCAGCTCTGTCAACCAGTGCAGCAACAGATGATCAAGCCACAAGTCAAAGGTCTCATTCTCTGTGCCATGATTTATAAAGGATAGGGGACAGGCAATTTATACGTTATATATGTCTCCTTTGTATCTATATAAATTGTTACGGGGCTGTTTAATGTTCATTGGTGCATATGAAAGCTGCCCTAATCAAGCATTGATGAATAATATATCACCTTTATATGCAGTAGATGTCACACATAATGAGCAAATTAGTTGCGGATCTGAAGACCAATAAAGGTGTAAACTGGGTGAAGTGAGCAATCATTCTTGTTGGGCTCGCTGTACTCAAACGTTGTTCAATAGTGGGCAGAGTAAATCTTGATTCACAAAATTGGTGCTATTATGGCTTCTGGTAGACTTTTGCGATATCATTTTGTAGTTTCTTTGATTACATGATATTTTCTTTGATTATCAGATGTTTTAATTGTCTCAATCCTAAAATTCTAGATAATGCTAAACTTTTGGCCATAGCTGTAGTATCGGGTAATGAATGGTGTGGTTGACCTCCCACGACCTTTTCCAGGATGTCTACTGTACAAATGTAACCTAATGTTGCGACTCAGGTCCAACTGATCGCGGAGATTCTTAGCATTTTTCACATAGCGTTTACACTGCGGTTGTGCCCTGAGCCGGCTTAGGTCCGAATGCGTGCGCATACAATCTAAATTACAATACGTGCTCGGTGACATCATAACGACCACTGAAGGGATGACGAGTTTTCCCCTTCCCAAACCACAAAGGCGGAAGAGACAGTGATATTACAAACAAACAAACAACAGTGTTGTGTTCATATTGCGGGGATTCATCTTAAATATATACTTATCTTGCAGTCTACGAGAAAAATGGTTATTCGTTTAGACAGTGTTTGGCGCAACATGGCGGTTCCTGACCTATTTGTTATGTGAAGGATTTCACCTTGAGTAAGAGAAGTAAATAAGATAAGCCCCACCTCTCCATACTTTACTTCGTTCTGATTCGCTGCACAGCAACATTCTTTTTTTTCTCTGTCTGTTCTATTATTTAAAGTGACAGTAATCACACCAGGCTACAGTATATTAATAGAGTTACTCTGAAGGGATGACAAAATTGGTAAAAGAAAAAAAAAATAAAATAAAAAAATCAAGGTTCATTTAAAGGTTTCAAGAGCATCTCAGTTGTTTACTAGTTTTGTATCAGTAATTACTTTCATTTCACAAAAAAACTTTGATTCCACTTTGGCCTGATGGTATTGATAAATCCATTCTTTTGGGCTTTGATTTGTCATCGCTTTTTACTCTCCCATTTGCACCATTGGTGTGAATGGATAATAAAAGTGACAATGTTACAATGCGAGTGAGAAACAACTTGCAAGGTTATTCAAAGGGCCTCTGAAATCTACCAAAGTTATTTCTTACTACTTTTGTAATATTACTGGTGTGTTTACTTTAACAAAATTGCCTAAAATGCTGAACAGGTTAGTTACTGTGTCTCCTGCGGTTAATGTGAAACCAAAACAAGTGGCAGCATATTTTGAAAATTCTTTGTTTTCTTTTAAAAATGAACACTGGCAACTGCCTCATGTAAATTATTTATGAACCAAGCTCTTAACTCTTAAGTTTTGGCCACTCCTGTACTGTAATTGAAATAATTGGTTTTGTTGGATAAAATTGATTATTAGAACACTGGACACTTTTTTTAAAAGTGCATCTGGATTAAATGCACAATAAATGAAATACTAAATTAAAATGAATCAGCTAAATAATTAAATTAAAAGGGAAATAAACCGTGACATGAGCGTCAACAGCCCGCAAAATTACACTGACCAAGGGTCAAATGGTCTTTCCACTTTAAACCTTTGTCCTTCGATGTAGTATGTCCAGTCACATGACAGAGTTTAGCCTATATGATGAAATACAATTCCAAATGAGATTAGCTGTAAACTCTGTAAACAGGAGCCTTTGCATATTGTTAGAGAGCCTTTTTATGCACGTTATAGTCAAGATTGCAGCTTGTTCAAAATGCTGCAGCCACGGTGCTAACCAAAACAAAAAAAAGTGAGCACATTACCCCAGTGTTAGCAGCCCTCCACTGGCTCCTGGTGCTGGCCAGGATTGACTTTAAGGTCCTTCTTATCGCCTATAAAGCCCTAAACGGTTTGGCTCAGGCCTATTTGAAAGATCTTTTTAGTCCCGTATGCCCCTGGCCGGCCACTCCAATCCCAAGATGCAGGGCTGCTATCTGTCCCAAGGATTTTAAAGCAAAGGACAGGTAGTAGAGCATTCAGCCACAGGGCACCTGAACTCTGGAATGCTCTGCCAGTGAGAGACACACCTACATTGGCAATTTTTTAAAATAAATTAAAAACATACTTTTGTAATAGGGCTATCTTTGTAATAGTTCCTTTTTATATAGTTTTATTTCTATTTATTCGGTTTGAGTTCTTCATCTTTTGCTTTTATTTGCTTAAATTTTAAAATGTTGTTTTCTCTTGCTGGTTTTTATTGTTTATATTGTACTAAATGTACTTCCAAATGTCTTTTTCTTGTTAAAAGTGCCTTGGGATGGCTTGCGCTTTATAAATACCATTTGATTTGATTTGATTATAGTGGTCTGTTTGTTTACTTTAAACAGGTTTGTTACATTAATGTGTTGACACTTTCAAAATAATTTATTTAAGTGTGGCAAAGTGGCTGCTGATTAAGACCGGATGCAGAGGTGATGCAGTACAGAAACAATCACACGTGAAAACTGATAATCCAATTTGGAAATGTTATTTTTATTTTTACACAAATCCTGGTCTGGCGACCAAACAATAATCCTCCGGCAATACACCCCTGGTGTAAAGCTTGGCAGGAAAATAATAACAATTTGTAAACAAAACAAATAATAACACGTTATCCGCTCCCACAATACTACTAACACAAATCACCAGTCCGGGTGCGTACAGTAGTGCTCAAGGTGGGTGATAACAAATAACAGTGACAGCGGTGTTGTTGTTCCGGGTAGTGCTGGCCCAAGGCGACAGCTCCGGAGACGTGTTAGCCGTCTAGTGAATTTACAAACAAAAGACAATTACTAACAGTGCTACAAACAAACAAAACACTCACAAATATGTATCGTTTATTTTTGGGAACTCTCCCGGTCCTTCCAGTCCCGTGCGTCTCTCAACCCAAGCGAAGGAACTGATTACAAGTCAACGTCCCCTTTTTATACTGTCACGCATGACCCCTTGGTAAACTAATGCAGCTGCCTTACAATCAGCGGCTGCTACATTGTTTACCTTCCGGGTCAATACGTTCTTGCAACAGAGACTCGCCTTCTTCCAGACTGTCCAACTCCCCGACCCGGGAAAGAACTGTCAGTCCAGCCCGTCAAAAGAACTCTGTCCTTGCTGCTTAGCGCCCTCACAGGTCGGGAGGGAGATTTACAACCAGAACTCAACTTTAAATGCTGAATATTTTCTTAGTATAACTGTTCATCTTAATAGTTCTGCCACCAGTTTAGCAATGTAAAAGAAATGGGAAAATATGGGGCCTTTTCCTATGGAAGTAATGGACAAATATCTCCAGTATATTAGTTACTGCTACATGTTTCATTTTCTAATTCCACTGAGCTACTCTAAGCTTGAATCATTTTTAAAAAGAGATTCTTTTTATTGATGGTGGATGAAAAAATCCTGGGTCTGGAGAGGTAGCTTAGGGAGATCATTACATTGCATTAATTTGCATCATTGGTTTTCTTCACCCTTGCCATGCTCTAACTGAATGCTTCTGTAATAATCCCAGTATAGTCTTGCAGACTAGCATCCACATTTAAGTAGACGTTTGCTTCTAAATGTATTAGCTTTAGCTTCTTTTTTTTTCAAGCACAACAGCACTTCTAGCTCTAAGCTAAAATGCATGATTTTCAAAATATTCTCATTTGGCTTTTGCTACTGCCACTGATGAAAACGGCAGTCTGGATTTCTGTTCTCCTTTGAAAGTCTGTCTTACTGAGCAGTATTTCTCCCTGTCTAAATGGTCTGCTGATTTGCCCCCACGGTTCTCATCTTAAGACCTGTGTCAAGGCTAATTTATCAACTTTATTCTCAGTACCGTAATGGTTGACATCACCTGCTTAAAAACCCATACATTTAGGCATTATTTGGGATTCCCAGCAACAAAGTAAATTCAAAGCTTAAAAAAAATTCCCTAAAAAATAAACTAAACATGGTGGATAGATCTGATGGACAAAGTTTATGATGATTAGAAAAACTTCTGGTAGGATTGTGTAACTTTATATTAACAGTAAAGCTGTATATTATAGACTTCGAACTCTCGTACTTGTGCAGATACACAGAGATTTGCTATCCTATAAACATATATCAGTCATATAAACTGTATGTAATTTGTGATTGCCTAGCCAAAAATAATGATTCCATACTTATTACCTTGAGTGGTCTCAGTTTAATCAAATGCACACACACACAGGGAAAACAACCAGAATTACAAATGGTTCAATAAATGTATAATATCCAAGGTCTCAATTAAAATTGTATTCCTTGCCATTGAATATATGTCTGCAACTTTGAGGCATTTCCCTGTGCATGGTATCTTTACATATATTTGTGTGCCATACATTATTGAAGCAAGCAATTTCATTCTAGATATAACTAGATATAAAAGAGTGTTAATCCTTGACAGTTTTAATTATAACAGGACATAAAAATGTGATCATACCTTGCTCTTCTTAGCAAATGTGCGATGGTGGATCTGCGTGACCTTTGCTGTAATTGCTTTCAACAAGTGAATGAAATGCTGCTGTTACTGCTGCTGACAATACATTCTCTGGGTTCATATAAGAGGAATGAAGCCATTATATAAGCCACTAAACAGTGGTTCAGCGGTAACACATAACAAATTAACTGAAATCCTTCTTAATAGTGCAATTAGAAACTGCTTACTAGCCTGATTAAAACTGCAGTGTGAACGAACACCTTCATTAATTCACTCAACCCTATGAATGGAATGCCCTGCATTGGAATAGTACATGTAAATGCTGTTCAGAAAACACACTGTTAAGGTCTCTACATAAATACATACTAATAATGTTCACAATTACAGAGAACACGCTGCAAGGTAATCACTTGATCAATTTAAAGTTAATACATTAGGCATCTATTTAAGCATTATTACTATAATATTAATACTATAATATTACTAACAATAGTAGAACATCAAAACAAGGGTAATTGACCCACTCCATGAAAGTAACACCCTGGAAGACCAATAACTGCTGGAGCCTATCTTTGCCTGCTACAAAGGCACAATGATACCAGTCATGAACCTTCATAGCCTGCAACCTTAAATGACTGTTTAACACAAGCTTAATTTATGTTATAAAAATACACTGGGACTAAGTGGTCCAGTTTATTGACAATCTTGTTGACAGACTCTGTACTCTACTTAATTACTTAGTAAAATTAGTGGACACACATTTAAAAGTCTTCTCAATGTCTTCAATTGAAGTCAAAACATTTGTTGAAGAATTTTACAAAGTACTAATTGTCCTGATAATGCGTGGGTATGTGTGTCTGTCAGTTAGCATTGTTACACATTGCTTACATGGTACCTTCAGTGAATGTTTTTACCTAAAAGTTACCAAATAGTGTGTATGTAGTAATTACTATGTAATAAGCACAGGGACTAGAAAGCATTACTAGAATATTAACCACTACATAAAATGGATAATTGTCACTTCTCATTCTGAATATTTTTACACTATGGAAACACACTGAAAGTTAGATTTTATTTAGATTATTTTCATTCAAAGCATTCCAGTTCTCATTAGTGTTTTCCATCTTATTCCCTGTAGCCATCTGAAAGGCTTATATCTTCTTTTTTTTACTTGATTCTCGATTTGCTTGAATCCCAAAGGAGACTACGTTTCTCATTTGTTACTCTGCACATGTCAGAATCTAAACATTGTTTTTAAAGCTGTGCAACTCAACTAGACAAGACGTAAGAAAATACTTGAATGAAAAATGTAAATCCTTGGATAGCTCTTGACTACAGTGACAACAGATGATACTCTCCCTGTCTTGCTTGATGACTATTTTGTAGAAAGAAAAATGTACCAATGATAAGATCAGCCTAGAGGTAAAGTTATCAGTGTAGGTAGAAAAATGAACTTGATTTAGTTTTTTCTTTTTTTATATAATTTAATGAAAGTGTTTTACTGAATATTCTCTCTTTTGGATACAACTATAAAGACCATCTAGACAGAACATTAAACAGAACACTAAACAGCAGTGTTACCTGCCCAATCCTTTCTTTGGTGGAATTGGGAATACTGAAATGATTTAGAACATTTGTTTAATTTAAAATGCAGTTGTGAAATTTGAAATTAAATGATTGGCCACATGTTTCATGATTTGTGAGTTGAGAGAATATCATAATATCTCTGTCTCTCCTAGATAGAGAAGTGCACATGAAACTTTAATGGTCTGAATGGTTTCTTAGCAAAAAAAAAACATTTTTAAGATGTTGTGTACCATAAATCTCAATACTATTACATTTCAAGAGTTGTTGTTATCTTAAGCCCAGCTGAAGAAGATCTAGAACTGAGCGAGTCTAATAGCCAGTGGAGGCATACATCATAAAACAGTAAGGGAACAGGAAAATGTAATTTGAAGCTACATTACTACTCTTTAAATAACATCAGTCAGAGTAATATGGAGACAAAGGGCAGTATTTTCAATGTTGACCCCATAATGTTCGAAAAGAGCATATAAAGCATGCCTGAATATACTGCCGGCTGTGTCCTGTTTCTGTGATACAGCTGATGGGTCATTTTAACGTGATGCTTGATGGCTGCAATAGCTGAGGAAAGCTGTTCAGAAGTCAACATGCTAGGTACGTCTTTAGAAAGGCAGCTTGCTAAAGCGATCATGTGGAAAAGAGGCTTATTAGAGCGACAGAATAATATGACTTGAGGTGCGTGCAAGTGGGCTCATCCTTTTTTTCCTTTCAAGGTTTCTTTTGTGATTTTTTTTCCTTTCAAGGTTTCTTTTGTGAATTCAGCGATTTCATTTACATAAGCCTCCACATGTCAGAGGCTTATGTAAATAATCGCTAATTCTAAAAAAGAAAAAAAAGGACAGCCATAAGCAGTCGTTTATTACTTTCACACTTGCAGTTTATTGCGTTCTATGCTGTATTTCAACAACATGTTGTGTATGTAGTTTTGCTGCTACCACGTAATCAATATTACTCCAATGGCACCAGCGGATATTTTACACGTTTCATTCACCCAAAACAAAAGTATATGGTAGACACATTTTGTATCAGTATTCTTTCTATTCATCAGTGAACCTATGCCTCACATCAATACCAGTCGAATGCAAAAGTATTGTAGCAAGTCGGGATGGATGTTGACATTACATGACTTTACTCCTCTGCCATACTTAAAACAGAGAGACTTTATTTTGGAAATACTAACGATTATCTTTTTCATAACAGCTGCACTTTCATGTTTATTGGACACATCAGAAATATTGTGTTATTAAACACATTTTGTTTTGCAGCCAACAAGGAATAGGCATAATTGCAGGCTGAAGGCATCAAATGTAGTTATAAACCAGGAAAATCTATTTCAAGAGTTCTGCAAAACATATTTGAAAAATAAAGATGTTGTTTACTGTAATTGAAAATGAGTATCCATGTTTGTAGCATGTTAAGGTTTCGGATAGCAGAGATACTGTACCTGCATGGCCGATTTAAAAGAGAATGGTAGATTACTAAGATAATAGTAAAAAAAAAATGAAAGGCCTAAAAGGATTGTTCATGTCCCAACAGTTAATTTGCCCAAACTGATTCTCTGAACTTTTTACAATTACCAGGGGTCGTGTGTTTGTTTATTTTTTTGGCTGGAAACTGAAATCGTAATTGACTATAAAGTCGAACTAATAAATGTAATGCAGAAGGTAGAAGACGACATAGAAAGGTGACTGCAAGAAAATCAGACAGAATTGAGTTGAGAGGAAATGGTGTGGTTATTGATAATGAGCCAGCATAGTTTAATAAAATAAAATGAATGCAGGTAGTTTGCTTTTACAAACAGAAAGAGGGTAAAGCTAGTTTTTTTTTTGTTTCTTTTTATGAAAAGTAGCACTGTAACAAAATCTCATTAATTTGGCCAAAGTGTTTCTTTTGTTCAGTGTTTTGTGTTTTGTTCAACTGTTTATTTGTTCATTTATTATTAAATATGCGCAATAGTGCATTTTCACTCACCACTGTGTCCTGCATTTCCTATCCTGACATCACCACCAGCCAGCCTGGTCACACACTGCCAGACCATTAACCCTTTCAGGACCAAGCATTGTTCAGTGGGATGCTGAAAAATAACTATTTCGCAATGGTTATTTTTTCTGTGATTGACCAAATCCTGACTATGAGTATAACATATATATTAAAACGCTTGGGAGACAGAATACATGGTGTAATATAATTATAAGTCAAATACATCAGATTTACAGTGTTTCCCTTTTTTTATTCACTCTAAACAAGTTCCTGTGATGTTTTGTTTCTGCTTTCGTCTCTGCGTGCTGCTGTAAATTGTCTCCTCCCTTTAGACACCAAGGCCCAAATTTATAAAAGGGAAAAACCAACCGCAAAAAGCCACATAATGTGGATGTTCAGAACGGCCGCACTCAGCGTCAAAATAACAACCTATTTTATAAGACTAATTAGGTGAAGTAGGCGATTCCGCAATCAAACAATTTAAATACCCCTCACCGCAATTAGCGGTGGAGAATTACACACCTCTCACAATAAGTAGCGGATTTGGGTCAACCCTGCGTGTGTAGGCTACACATTCCAGAAGAAAATGAATGGCACACATGATGAGGATGCTCGGAAGCGAAAATGTAACAAAGTCAAAACCGGTGTAATGTGCCCTTGTTTCCTAGACTTGGTCAACACACTTGCAGTGGCATTTAGAACAATGTGATCATGTGAATCACCTTCACCTCCAAGCAAATAATAGCTTACTTATTAACATTATTAATACGTTTTAAAACAGTTCAATATTTTGTTAAACACATTATTTAAATAAACTAATTGTGAAACACTTCTACTGTGAAATATTGTCAGTTATTGCTGTGGCACATGATGCTAATATTACCAGACTAAGAAAGCTTTAGGCTACAAATATATTATTATTATTATTTATTTCTTAGCAGACGCCCTTATCCAGGGCAACTTACAATTGTTACAAGATATCACATTATTTTTTAGAATTACATTATTTTTTTTTACACGTTATTTTTACATACAATTACCCATTTATACAGTTGGGTTTTTACTGGAGCAATCTAGATAAAGTACCTTGCTCAAGGGTACAGCAACAGTGTCCCCCACTTGGGATTGAACCCATGACCCTCAGGTCAAGAGTCCAGAGCCCTAACCACTACTCCACACTGCTGCCCTATGTTAATTACTTAATTAAGTGTCTGAAAATTACATTTTTCAAAATTACATTTATTTTGTATTATTAGAGGTGTGCAGAGGAGCCATGATTTTATAAACCCGAAGTACTTCAACAAAACGAGTACAAGTAATACGCTTTAAACGCATAAAAAAAGAATCAAATGTTATGGACTCTCGTTTATAGTTGTTACTCGTCACAACCCTAATTTTTATATTAAGGCATATGCTAGTGGTTTAAAAAAAGTTATTTAAAAAGAATGCTATTATATTGTATCAGGATATGATTGTCAGAGTTCACTAAATGTATCCCCTCCATTAATTATATAGTGCTAAAAAAAAAGAAAAATACTGTTAAACCTGTAAACTGCTCAGTCTACCTCAATATGTTCCAAGAAGCTACAAAAAATGACCCCAATGCACACTCATTAATAAAACAAGCCCCCTTATGGCTCTCAATCAGTAATGACTTGGAATAGGAATTAGTGTTCCGTTCTCACCACATGCATAACGTGATTATCTTGTATTTTTTAACCTGAAGGATACCTCAGAGGGGAAGGATGTTTAAGTTAAAGCTGCCAATACTACAGTAGAGCTATCTGCAGTCATCCCAGACACACACAAAAGCTGTTATTAATGCATCAAACAGCTAGCAAACAGATGGGACAAGCAGTTTCAAGCTTAGGGAATACTGCATGGAATCATGAGACCAGTAAGTATATGATTAAAATACATCACAATATTGACAGATGGATAAGTGTCTAATTATCTCTGGTGTGCCCTCTTAGCTTCGATTTAGATGTCTGTGCAAATTAACTCAACTGACTTCAAAATGCTATTCAGTTGGAAGTTCATTTTTAGGATGGGGGATTTGTATAAACATACCGTGTACAACTGGGGCAGGCCACGCTTGCCTTTTTACCATACTCGGACCCCTTGCCTTATTAAATATATGGTTTTTCCCTGAATAGATGATTGTTTCCTCTTCAAATAGTTTTGACAAAAACAGCCTGGTTTCTCATTGTCTGTCTGATCAAGTCTCAGATCAGACCTCTCTCAGCCCTCACCCAATTATAACTGATCGTCTCAGATTAGACCTCTCTGCCCTCACCCAATTCTAACTGATCGTCTCAGATTAGACCTCTCTGCCCTCACCCAATTATAACCATGAATATGGTGAAACCACATGTCGTTTCATTAATCCATTTTATTAGGACAAAATTAAATTATATAAAATTGTACTCTAGTTCCCCACCTTTGCTTTTTATTTCTTTCAAAACCCCGCCCCCCCCACACATATCTACGCACAAACATTTTCTAGAATCAACCCGGGAACAAAGCATGAACCGAACAAACCCAGTGAAATACCAGTATAGCTGCTACAGGATTAAAGCTTTCTCAGTTAAATTACTAACAATGCCGTCTGATGTTTGGAAGTTTTTTTTTCGAAAGAACAAAATGGAAAGGTAAAATGCGGCATTTGTGAAACTTTGCTGAGCTTCTCCAGCAATACCACAAACCTGCATTCAACAAAATATGACAATGAGAGTACTAAAAAAACAAAATGAACTACTACAGTGGCATCAATCATACTGAGGCACTTTTTAATGGTGTGGCAAGTGTGCGCTGTGCAGGATTCCAGCACTGAACTGTCCCGAGGCGATTGCCCATCTCAACCTCATAGATGTATGCATCATCTTTGCTGTCAGTAATTTGTATCATTAGACTGACTTTTTGCCTGCGAGAGCTGCCTTGGTTTCTACTTTGTAGAAGTTTGCATGAGGAAACATTAGGTGACCAGTAGAAATCTGTCATTTAAAGCACATGACTTTAGAGTTTCATTGAATGCTGTTTTACAGGGAAATAATGGTGGTGCTGGAGTGTATTTTCAGAATGTGTGTATTTTTTCGCCTCTTTAGTTGACTAACATAAAATATTCAGTAAAACTGTATAAAACTGTATAAACTGTAAGCTAATGGATGTCACTTCCTATAGTTTTTATTACAAGCAGACACCTATCAGATTTCACATTATCTGAAGCATATTCAGAAAGAACAGCTGGCAAGGATTTTTCATCTGTCTCGTCTGTAGCATACCACCTTGTAACTAGGCATAATTGGGGAAGCATGAGCATATTAATTTGCTGCGTCAAGCAATTCTCCCATATGAAGTAGTAAACTATGAATATAAAAACTATTAAACTATCTGTCAAACTACACCTGCCAAATCTCAACACAAGCATTTTAAATAACTGCACTCTTAAATCATGAGCAGAATATTAATGTTTCCCTTTCATACACTGTGACAGATTATGTTCAGAAATGGTTATCTATTCAGCAGGAACAAAAATAAACAAATTACAATTTAAATGAAGAACCTAATTTATCAATCACAGGAACAGCATGTACACCACTCTCAATTTACCCAAGTTCAGCTTAATAACCGTTTCATTTTTGGCTCTACTGAGTTTCATTTTGAAACAAAACAATGTTATCATTTAATATAATTTACATTCAATTTTAAGTTGCTTACTGTATATAATGATTTAAGAGTGCAGTTATTCTCTTGTACTCCAGTTCAAGACTTGTACTCGCCTACAGATGCCTTGACCAGACTGCACCCAGTCAAGAGCCCGCTCCTTCTCCACCCTCGCCCTGCAGTGGTGGAATGACCTTCCTACAGATGTCAGGACTGCCCAGTCCCTGACCACCTTCCGGCGCCTCCTCAAGACTCACCTCTTCAGACAGCACCTGTAGAACTCCTCTTTTTTTCCCCTGTGGACACTCTTCCTTAAATGCGCTTTACTTGCTCTTATCTGCCCCCTATTTTACTGCATTTTATCCTGTACTTTAGAGTACTGTAATCTGACAGGTGTTATTTAATCTGTAGTATTTTGTATTTAATTATATCCTGATGTAACTATCACTGACACTTATCTGCTCCATTATTGAATCGTATTTTGTCATACTTGTACTTGCTAGAACCAAAGTCATTGTATTTATCTTGCTCTTAATTGTATTATTTCTTGTACTGTGATTCTTGAAATGTATTTTGTTTCGACTGTAAAGTACGCCCTGGATAAGGGCGTCTGCTAAGAAATAAATAGTGTACTGATTTTATTTTGCTTTGTACCACCAAAAAAGAAAGAAAGAAAAAAAAAACAGGACCAATTTTTTTTAAAAAAAGGTTTTAAACAATGACAAAAATTATATTGGCCATCTAAACAATACACTGTCCCAAACAGTTATAAAAAATACATTTTAAAAATGCAAGTCAGTCAGAAAAAAACAAACAATTCTTGTCCTCAGAAACAAGTACATTTCACCAGCTCAAAAAGAAACAAAGAAAAAAAGATACTGGGTGGATCCTATCAGTTGTTGTTTTTGCATGTGCAACACAGAAGAAATATCCAGTAGAAACAGCACCAAAAAAAAAAAAAACAGTCCCCAAAAATAAAGCCCAATTATATCCTACCTGGAGTCCTGGAATAAGGCAGTGCAGGTTACAAAGTGAGGTACCCAAGACACAGATACTTAATACATGGTCTTTGTTTTTAAAAAACGTTGATAAAAAAAAAGAACAGCAAAAAAGAGAGAGAACAAATCTCTTTGCCCACACATCCACCTGATCTGCCATTACAGCACCCCTTACAAACCAGCTGGAAGAGAACGCTTAATTGCTTAAACAGGTTCAGTAAATGAATCACAAAAAAAAAAAACCCACCCACTTCCCAGATTGTTGTACCCTTGAACAAAAATCAGCCTACAAAATGCACGTTATTTTTTTATGTTTTTTAATTTCAAAGTAGAGGGTGATTACAGAGTAAGTTTACTGCATCATTGATATGGTGCATAACACAAATAAAGAAAGAATACAACAATTATTGTGCTACCTGACCAGGTAATTATTTTTGTTATTTGTTTATGGAGCTGTGGCTACAACATACACAATTTATCCCCAGGGCACTGTGTGGATTATCCAATATTATATGACAGTGGAACTAACTGTCCCACTTTCTACTAAATGGATTATTCTTGTGAAGGCAAGGGAAGTCAAGTCACACAATAGTTCAACTTGGTGCAGCATCTATATACTCTGCCATGTCATACAGGTTTTACTTACTAAGCACCAGCACCAACTTTATCCAAAGTGGCTGATCACTAGATGGCGCTGCCTCTTCTATAAGACATTTTGGCTGATCTAACCAATTAACTATGTATCTGTGGCAGGCAACTAGAATTGGAGAGGAGATTCTGAATTCAGGTGAAAACACCTAAAAACAGACTTTAAAAAAACATTTTAAAAAAGGAATTGAATGAAAACAAAATGTAAAGCTATTTACTCGTTGAATATTTCAGTGAATTGAATAAAGCTCAAAAGATAATTATTCCCATGTAGTTTATCTGTACTAAATGTGTTCCTTCTCAGTTTATTTAGCCATACCAAGATAGATATTTAGAGGCTATCAATTAATGTCCAAGAGTATCTAATATCCTTTGAATGATCTATCATTAGGGACGTATTGTGCACATTATGAATGATTAATTAACGCTGCTGACATATTTTGAGGTAATTACACTCACTCAAGCCATCTGGGAAAGTCTTTCTGAATGAATCTTTTTTTTTTTATTAAATTGTCCAGACATGTCTAAGACCCTAAAGATGCCTGTATAAGATAAATTGAGCCAAATTAGAGTGACTTCAAGATAAATATAAAAATACCTCTGGTTTGACAAGAAAATAAGAGCCATCCATCAAACAAAGGATGTTTTTACACAGCTTGTCAGAGCAATATCAGAGTATCTTATTGCCTAGTCATCTGCTGTTTATGGCTTGTAGGACCCTGTGACCTAAGGTCTCAAAGCACTGAGTTTTGAAAGTAAAGCAATCCTTTACAATAAAGTCATTTTTTAATGAAGCTTCAGAAATCAGGTTGAAACTTGGTAGAAAATAAGATAAAATCAATATCCAGAGCCCTATTGAACAGCAAAACTGTAACCCCTGTATATGATGGAAGCCATCCATTAGGGTGCTATTATGTGTTAATAAATGAAGGGAGCATCAACACGCTGTTTATCTAATAAGTAAAAATAAATAAATAACCAAAGTCATTGCTACAATGTATACAACATGCTTACCATAAAACGGTTAGAGCAAACAAATTGAAAAGTAGCGTATACTTTTATAATCCACTTAAATCCTACAATTTAGAAATGTTTACTTGTAAAAACAGGTTGAACAGTTCTATTTTATTTACAGCAGTGGATGTAGACGAGGACATTCAGAAGGCTCCAAAGGTTGAGTTCCGCTCTGGTGTCATGCTGATGAATTTTAGCTCGTTCAGAATGTCTCTGTGTACGTGTATTTTTAGTATTGCGTCAGAAAGCATCACCAGCAGTTAGCGGCACTTATGACAAGCTGATTTTAGCATGTGGTGCCGATGAGAATTTACAAAAAACAAAAAATCAGATATTCTATTTTTGGAACATTTTCAATAACCGTTCTACTGTATACAAGCTTCTAATGCATTGCAAGTACTAACCTGCCTCTCCTGAGATTACAGCTGTGTGGTTTATGAAATATTCCGCCTCTCTTGTGAAAGTCAGCGCTGATTGGTTTATTTCGTTTTTGTTCAAAAGCAATGTAAAAAGGCACAGTGCACTGCACACACAGCTTATAAGATTCACAAAACTAGCAGGATTTATCATTGCACCAGCAGGTGAACAGCAGACAGCACCCCTGTACTTCAAGTTAGATTATTATATATTTTTTGTATTATCTAACATTTTGTACAGGATTTGAACAAAAACAAAAAAAATGATGGCATACTTTACATTTTCTGTAACGGTAATGCACTATATCTCATGTAACTGATTAATCTTATAGGCCGGTTACATCTCTGACATTCTGTAATTTTTACAAACTGCATCTCGGTTTCAGTCACATTGGGCAGGACAGCAGATCTGATCAGCTTTAACAGATGGCTGTCAGAAGGCACTAAGTATACTGTGCAAAGTATTGATGTTTCATGAGGAATGCAGCTGTAAACAGTGAGTTATTCCCAGATTATAGTTTTTTCCAGATTTGAAAAGGTCTAAGAATGCAGAGTTAGCTGAAGGCTTTGAAAGCAAACACCATAAAAGTACGAACACAGAACAGTAAAAAACTGATTAAATCGATTCCTGGGCAACACAAAAGGTCAAAACACTGTTGATGTGATGAAAAACTTTTTGAAGGAATGCATTGCCGGTAGTATGGATGGTTATAGCTGATCTGTTCCAGCACTGTGCCAGCTGGGAAGACAGACAGTGATTGTATTGTAAGTGGTCCACAGCAATACCATGATTAATATGCTGCTGGAAAGTCGATTTGTATTAGAAAAATGGTCAGAGGTGATTAGAAGATAATTTGCAAGTGTAAGAAATGCTGCTTCAGATGTGGCCTGAATGCAGAATGAACTCCGAAAAGACTGAAGCTTACACAGGGGTTGTTTATTACACCAGCAGTGCCAAACTGTTTTAATACAATCCCCCATAAGTTATTTTTCTTTGGCTCTGCCTTATTATAAAGTAGGCCTTTATTTACACTGTTATTTGGTCCCCTAAAGGCAATTTCAGCACAAGCTTCCTCCCAGCTTGAAAACTGTTTTCTGCTTAGTGATAGTAGCATGCGCCTGCTACTTTCTTATAAGGAGAATGTTACAAATGGCATGAAAGCTTTGTAAACTGCAAAATAACTGTTACCAGGGTAAAGTTTTATAAGGGAAGTACATGAGAAATGTTCCATATGGTTATACTGAAGGGCAGCCTTCTGAAAACGACTCCATCGTTCTGCTGTTCTGTAGCCACATTTAATGTTGGTCTTACTGTACAGAGAAATCAGGATCTATCGATAATGAAGGATTGACGTAATTAATAAAGAGTCCATTACAGTACATGGAAAATAATAACTTTGGGGCCAGGTAAGAAATGTTGTTCTCCTTTCATTATTAGAGAAAAGATATGGTTAAGGAATAGGAATTATATTCTAGTTGAAGCACATGTTCTATCCACTACCTAAATCACCACCAACACATCTTCAAACCACTTGATGGCATTCATTTACAATGCTGTATAACTTTATTTTTACTTTATTGAAACTCCTAATGCAATACCAAGGACTTTGTGGAAATACAACTTCTTTTATCTGACCTCACAGTTTAAAACCGTTCAAGACCACGTCATGTTGAAATAACACGGCTCTCCAAGATAATCGGGTGTCTGGTAAGCCTGTCCATTGTTGCAAAAAAACCTAGAAAAGCTCATAGGATACTTTTTAAATAATTGCGCAGTAAGGTAGAAGGAAATGCATTGCACCCTTCACCATGGAAACATTGATTTCACTTGAAGATTTTTGTAAATCAATTAAAAAAAAAATAATACACCCTCTGTAAAAATCCACATCGATCTAATCAATGCCTTGGGTCAAGATTTTTCAGAGTCTTCTTAAATGCATTCTCTATTGAGTAAAGCAAAGTTCTCTTGTATTTGTATTAAATGTAACTATTACTAGAAGATCAGTTGTGAATGTTACTATTATTTATTTCTTAGCAGACGCCCTTATCCAGGGCGACTTACAATTGTTACAAGATACCACATTATTTTTACATACAATTACCCATTTATACAGTTGGGTTTTTACTGGAGCAATCAAGGTAAAGTACCTTGCTCAAGGGTACAGCAGCAGTGTCCCCCACCTGGGATTGAACCCACAAGCCTTGAGTCAAGAGTCCAGAGCCCTAACCACTAAAGAGTAAGACAAATAACGGTTCAGAGTTAATGTAATTACTCAGCTGTTCTATACAGTACATTGGGCTATTTGTTTTTTGTTAAATCAAGAATCACATTTAATGAATCATCCATACATCAGTATGGTGATTTTCTTGTGATCTTGACATAACCTCATGACCTCAATGAGCCACCATAGGGATCAGTATGGTTTCTTCTGTTGAGATTCCAAGTTTGTAAGTCTTACCCAATTTACCCAATGTCATTAAGGCTTTACTTTTTAAAGCTCAGCACAGCTCAGCCTCCAGGCTTGAATGAATCTGTACTTTCAAAGGGCCTGTCACTGTAACATTCATAGTTTATATTATCAATGGACTTCATCATTGAGTTTCTAACGGCATGTTACCATTTATAATGGTCTTTACTTAGCTGGCCAGAAAAATTTTAATTGTGGCAAGTGGAAGACAAATAAAAGTTGTCTAACTGTCTTTAAGCAACTTGAAAGACTACACCAAATATACATTGTCTTTGATTGAATCCTAATTTCTGTATTGAATACAATAATAGTGTTCCTAATTACGGTATTCAGCCATTTAGAAGATGAAATAGGTTTCCACTTGCATAACACAATTGTAAGAATCCACATTTTTCTGGTAGAGAAAAACTAGGCTTTTTAAGCATCACGGTGCCTATTGGAAGCTGTGAGTCTAGAAACAAACTGAAGTCATGCTGTGCATACATATTTGGTACAGTACAAAGTCTTGCTTTAATGATGCAGTGATCCTTGTCAGTTATATCATATCTTACATCAACAGCGGTGCACACTGTCATTGCCAGCTGAAAAGAGTAAAGAAAGAAAACCAGAAAATGCATAACTAATGTAAATACATAGGCAGTAACTGAATCAATCTGGAATATGCATGCACTCCTGGGTAAATCGCAAACACTTGACTTCATCTGGAAATTGCAAGAGAAAGGTAATTCACAGCAGCCAAGCTTGAACACAATAGAACACCACGCAACAACTTATTGGATTATTACTTGTTCCTGAGTGAGCCGGTGGAACAGCTTTCCAAGTCTGCCTCAGTGTTACCAAGCTTTATAAAGTGATATAGTCTACTGTGCATGCTTTCTTGCACATTTGACATCTCTTGCTTTGCTATTTGTGTCTGATTCCTTCATGAATCACGAGCTGGCGGTCATGAAAGAGTAGAACTGGTGAATTGTGTGGGATGGCAGGCTGTAGCAGCGAGATGAGTAGGCCGGGCTTGAATTTCATTTTTGTGTACTGGGGGGATTTCCCCTGTATGCTGCAGTCAATGGGGGGATTCCAAAATTTTAGGGGGGAATGGAAACAGAAAAGGCACTTTTGCATATAAAAAACGATATATATTTTACTGCATCATCATTTACACTGGTGTTGCTTTAAAAAAAGCTGCTTTCAGGAGACCTAAGCTGTTCATCACTGTGAGACAGAGCACTCTCCATTGCTTTTGCCATTGCCTGACATGAAGTTTTTGCATGCAGCAGAAGAAAAAGGTGCATTTCTTTTTAACCAGTGGTCCATTTCTTTTTTTAACTCTTTACACACAGCCCTATTTCCACCTGTTTTTCACTGTTTTCATGTATGTATGTTTAACTACTAGATAGTCTGTATTGCATGTACGTAACATCAAATGAAAGGGCACAAAATTTCCACAAAGCTGAGTTTCTAAGCGTTCCATCGTTACCTACCCCCCTTTCAGTCTAGCTGCTACAATGACGGAGCAAGAGACTCAAAATGAAACCTAAGCTGTGAACTCTGTCACATGATGAGAGGTTTAATTTCAGGTGATCGTAGTTCCAGCTAGGAGTATCGCATACACACACTTAATAAGTCTTTGGGAAGCCCCTAATCTGTACTTTTAAGCAAGCCATGAACTAGGTAGGTGGCTTTTATGGTGCCTGAGTAATATGTGCATAACCTTCGGTGCCCTGACGCCCCATAATGAATGGGGCTGAGTTTTAGGAGTTAAAGCGAAAGTCACCACTTGCAAAACAACACCTAGATAGACTTAATATCGTCTTTGTTTTCAAAACTGTTTACTTACTGCAGTGTACACGAGTTTCTACAATCCTTAAAAATAGTGGCCGAGAATCACGTACGAGAGAATAAAGTCCTGCGGCACTTAAAATATCCAGCACTACTTTTATTTATTTATTTATTTTAACCAGAACTACTCAGAATGCGGCTCATAGTGCTTTCGTCACTGACACCCACTTCCTTAGAGATTGTTGTAGCTTTTCAGGCATTCTAAATTGGGTGACAAATACAGTAGCTTGGTGTCTTAAAATATCTCTGCAGGTTTTTCCCGCACTAAAAGTTGCAGATATGCGGGAGCAACTTGAAAAATGTGCGATTCCCGCAATCCTGCGCTGAAATTCAAGCCCTGGTAGGATTACAGAAGTCCTACAGCCAACAGTCTGTCTGTATGCCCGTTACAGCCAGGTTCAATCCTCAGGTTTTTTAAAAAATGTTCTTTAGCTTAAAGCGTTTTTTTTTTTTTTTGCAGGGAGGTTGTGTTCCATTAAAATGCATTTTCAGTGGTTATGCCTGCCTTGTCTGCCTTTGGACCTTCACTGCCAGTAATATATATTCCTCTGCATTGGATATACAATAAAAAATGGACACAATATGGGCATTTTGAAGACTGTTAATATTATTTTTTACTTTGAAAAATAAGAATAAATGTCTAACCATGTTGTCGCCGATGGCTTGGTGGGTGACGTTAGACCAGGAAGTTGACACACACTCAGTACTGCAAGTTGAGATGCAAATGCACTCCTTTTATTTAATAAATAAACTAACAAACAAAAGCACTGGAACAAAACAAAAGGCACGGTGGCCCAAAATAAACAGTTACACAAAACACTACAAACACTGAACAAAACAAGTATAGTGCTGGTTTAAAACCAACACGCGTAGCAATTGCCTTTTGGTTTACTTTCTCCAGTCTCATCAACCCCGGTCAGCAAAAGCTGCTGGCTTTTATAGTGGTCGAAAGATTAACTGGCTAGTAATTACCTTGTTTATTCCTCGACCACATTCTGCACAGGATTTCTAATACACATGGTCGACAGCCATTTAATTATAAAAATACACAAGTACATTTAAATAATAACAATAATACTCAAATAAAATACAAATAAACACAGAGGCAGGTTGTACCCCGGCACACATGTGTAAAAGAGTTCAATACAGGGCTACCTCGTTATAACGTGGTTGTCAGGGTCCATAATTGGAGACCGCGTTATTTGTGTTTCGCCTTATAACGAATATTGGCATTTTTGTTCCCAAAATGATTTACAATGGCCAAATTAATATTGTAGTGTACCATGGAAAATGATGACACACATAATTTGCAGGTACTCGAATCCATGGTTTATTGGGACAATTATTCCTGGCCCCTGTCAGCCTGGGCCACACTAAAAACAACAAATAGTCTTGCACATTCACACAGCAGCTTGTCTGTCTCGGATGTCAGCTCTGTCCGCCTTGATGTGGGTTTTCATGTCCCCGCCTACCCGGACGTCAATCAATCCCGGCTGAGGCAAGCTTACCACTTCCCTGCTTACACACACACACACACACATAGGGTCCATAGTATAAATCCTGGGTCATTTCAATATATACAGTATAATACAAACTGCTATTTCACCAGTTTAAAGTTTACAACACTCTTATTTAAAGTGTATATTTTTTAAATGTTGTAAACTGTAAATAAATAACACAGAATCCAAGGACATTTATACACACTTCTTTCGTACTTGTTTTGTAACATTAACGGACAGTTGGTTTTCACTTTTAGAAAAAAAAAATACAGTGCTTTATAAAGGGAGCTTTATAAGTACTATATGTCCCAGTTTCAACTTAAATGGGTTTAAATACGGTAATGTAAAATAACAATAAAACCCAATGTTTGTGAGTCAAATTGTATTATGGGGGAAATGGGAGCCACAACCTTATTGTGTTACAACTGATTCCGCACTATAATGGGTCGCGTTATAACTGGGTAGCACTGTATGTTTAGTGGTGGATTAATAGGTTGTATTAATAAAAAATAAATAAAAACTAACAAAACATTACCTAAACATTATTAAAATATTACCATTATTAAAATGAAGGCCCTAAATCAAGTATAAATAATAATAATAATAATAATAATAATAATAATAATAATAATAATAATAATAATAATAATAATAATAATAATAAAACAAGTAATTAGGCTATTGTATTTTTTTTGCTTTGAGGAACAAAAAGTTTAAAGTGCACATCTCATGTTCCCTGGAGAATAAAAGGCCACACACTGTGTAAGTGTGAGGTTACTATGAATAACCCCTATTGCAATTATTCTCATGTTTAAAGGTGCAACGCTCACAAACCCTACAGCGTCATCATAGCAATATAAAATTCAATAATTAAAACACAAGAATCCCAATAATAAACCCAACAGAAGCAGGTGTGGAAATCAAAATAGGATGTTTAGTTGGGGAAATGTGAATTGCTGTTCTTCAAAGTTTCAGAAATAAAATTTGTGACATTTAATTTAGAATGAAGAGAAATAAGGAATACATCAGCAAAAGTTAACCTAGGAAGCTTATCTTATACTCAGCGATATTAATAAATAATGAGCCCCTTCTGGACATTGCTGCTGGCAGGTTTTAGACATTAAATTGATTGCTTTTTAATGCAACACCTTGTCCTGGTTTTGCTGGTGCCAGGATAAGTTGGAAAATGTCAGTTCTTACTACATTCCGCTAAATGCTACTGTCCCCTGGGGTGCTAATAAAGTGCTAACAAGTGCACTGTATAATTGAGAAAATAAACATTACTTTACAGTACATCCCCCCTGGTAAGCCTAGTACGTGATGCCACAGCACAATGTAATGATGTATTTCTTAGCAGAGAACTTCCATCAATTAGATGAGCCTTCTGTCACTTTAATTTTAAATTTGAATTTGTAAATTTGAAATTAGTTTGACTCACAATTGATCAGCTTTTGTTAAATCTTGTTTTTCTAATGTGTACTGGGACTCCATTAGGTCTTAAAAGCAGAAGTATGAGTGTCTTGGGTTCCGTTCAATTAGATGCTACACTCACAAGGATGATGTATATATTATACACAGCTCACAGATTTTCTTAATTAGTACTTTATCTCCCCTTGTTAAATGACTTAGATAAACGTCTTGTTGCCACAGAGTTTTCAGATAAGAACATTAAATATCTGTATTGTCGCAGGACTTCTTTTCAGAGTGCTGTCTCGTCCATTCTTTGTCTTGTACAAATAATGCTAATAGACAGAACTCTTGAAACATTGAGATAGTCCTGCGACACAGAGTATGTGAAAGAAAACGTTTGAAAAGGCAAAAAGGAGGAGGCTGTGTGGTCCAGTGGTTAAAGAAAAGGGCTTGTAACCAGGAGGTCCCTGGTTCAAATCCCACCTCAGCCACTGACTCATTGTGTGACCCTGAGCAAGTCACTTAACCTCCTTGTGCTACGTCTTTCGGGTGAGATGTAATTGTAAGTGACTCTGCAGCTGATGCATAGTTCACACACCCTAGTCTCTGTAAGTCGCCTTGGATAAAGACGTCTGCTAAATAAACAAAACAGCTGAAGTGTTTTTAGACCCACTCAAGGATAAGAATCGTATGCTTAGAAGTATTAAGTTTACAAGTGTAGTATTTGCTTCCTAGAATGGGGACTATTATGTATTTAAGGTGGCTTAGATCTAAATAATATTAATTTCCGTTAAATGATAAGATTTTTGTACCACACAAAGGCATGTTTCTGGTATGGTACCCGTTCTATTAAAAATATTGTGGAAAAAAATGCCAAATGGGTTTAATGGATGATCCCCAGTGGGCAACTGAACTCACTGTCTCACTCTTTCAACACTTTCAGTATTTTCCAACTCTTACAATATTTGTCCACTACAGCAAACTAAAGTCAGTATTTTTAGAATGAGTATTTCCTTTATATTTATCTGTGCAACATTCAGCACACTCTTTCTGCAAACGCTTTCAAACAAGAATTGAAAAAAATAATAATTATGGTCTTTGAATATTCCTCTGGGTCTAAAAAGTGCAGCTTAGTGGTCTTTGCCTACGTTAAAGTTAGTTTAAAGGGAAAGCATTTGTTGTAACTAAAATATTTGTTTTGCAATACCTAAAAGGGTCTAATATTACTTATGAGATACACCAATGTATCCCAGGGTAGTGTTATTCTCCAGTCTCTCTTGCTCAATATCCCATCCGATTACCTTTTAAAGAAAGGAGAGAAACACTCTACACTAAAATATATTATTTATGTAATGTATAACATCTCTTACAGTATATGAAGAAAATGTTATTATAAAATCAATCTCAAGCTGTATTTGTATAACTATTTGAATCTTTGTGCCAGCACAACTACATATACTGTATATATATATATATATATATATATATATATATATATATATATATATATATATATATATATATATATATATATATAATCACAACCTTCAATTCTCAACACTGTTTAAAAAAAATAGGATTTTTCTGGAATATGTATTACTTACTTATTACATTAAAATCAATCTTCATTTAGTATATGTGAACATAATGTTGTTGTGCATTTATTTTTAAATGAATATTTAATTTGAATTTGGTAGAGAATTACAAAATACCTGCTCCATGTTATAGATTTCTTTTTTACATATATAAGATTTATCTTTTTTTATTTTCTGGCTTTTGCTGTACCAATTACCTTGACAAGCTGAAAGCATCTCAAGGCCAGTTAAAGGCAGATTTTATTAAGTATAATATTAGATACTCTTTAGCTGTGTTACTTTGTTATAATTTTCACATTACCCGTTATTGCAGTTCTTCTTTCAATATACAGTACTTTTCTTTTTATTTGGTTTTATTCACCATTCTTTTTTGTCCTCTTTTTGGTGAAAAACACAGGGCTTTAGTAATGTCACTTTTTTTTAAATTGTTTTCACACAGACAATGTGTGACAGTGTGGTTTGCCGTGTGCAGGTGTGGTGATGTCACAGACCAGGAACACAAACCAAAACAAGCAATGGCGGTGCTAAACTGGAGCGCATCGGCGCTCAGTGTTTTATTAAATAATAAAGCAAACAGTTTAAACAAAACAAAAAACTACAAAACAAAAAGGCACGTTGGCCAAACAAATAAACAATAAGTATCGTGCTGGTGTAAAAACCAGCACGCTTAGCAGTTGTTTCTATTTTAATTTTTCTCCTTGCTTGCTCGCCCGTACTCTCCTCTGTACACTCTCCTCCTGAGCGCGGACAGCTGCAGGCTTTTATATTCTGGGGTTAACTAGCTATTAATTATCTTATTACCCCTCGGCCATAGTCTGCACAAGTTTAGTAAGGATGCGTGACTGTCAGCTAGTTAAATAATCAGTAGCTGATCAGCCCCGCATCCTCACGAGGTTTAATAATCCAAAACACAAAACAATAACAAATAACAATCGGCTTTCGCCATCATATAAACAGATAAACCATAATATAAAATAAATAATAAACAAAGGGGCGGGACACTCCGCCACACTATGCTTAACGATTAAAGTTTCAGTCTGTTATGTAATCAATCACCCACCCAACACTAACATGAAGTTTTCTTAACTACAGTTTTTTGTATATTTACTGAATGGTCTAAAAAGGTGCACAACTTAAAAAACACTTGATCAAATACTGCAATGTAAAGCATGTTGGATAATGCCTTCACCTGTGTAAGGGATCTGTTTGATCAACCTATGCCCCACTCGGAAAAGCCACAGCTAGATTTTATTGACTATCTAAAATTAATCTCACAAAAGAAGTATCCGACTTTTCCATTTCTCTTTGTGTAGAGCTCTCTGCTTATTATTAAGGCATAAACCTTCGCATCAGCAATCATTCCTCTATGAAATGATGCTCTTATGCTTATGGAAATTGTCAGATCTGTGCACAACCACAAGAACATTATTAACAGTTTATCAGGGCTCTGACAAAGAGCACCACTGACTTTCTGACAAGTCATAAAGCTTTTTTATGAATGCAATCTATTAAGCTTAGGGTCTGTTGGGCATACATTATGTCTATCAAATCATTCAATATCGCTCTGTGTAGACATGCCAACCTATTTCAAAGTGACTTGTAAGTAATAATTCATAAACATTTCTCTGCTCTGCCTCTAGATTTAGTTTTGTTATGAAAATATGCCCAGGTCAGAGCTGTAGCCTTCATCCAATAATGTGTCAAGCTGCTTGTACCACTAAACTGTGATCTAGCACATGCAGGTTATCTGTTCTGCATACAATGTTCAGTGACCTTTCCCAAACAACGACTTAGAGCACTTTAAACAACCTTCTGTGTTTGTCTTTTTAATAGTAATATTGTATGCATCTTGAAAGAGACACTCACTGAGCTTTGATAAGCAAGGCATTTTACTAGCTTTTAGAAAAATGATCACTGTTTCTGAATTAGAAATTAGAAGAAAAAAAAACAAAACAGGACACGATGTTCATGTAAATATTTGATTTTTTTAATTATAGATGAAATTGGGTTACTTTTGCTTAAACAAAGCAAGCTGAAAGAAGATAGTTATTTTTCTTCCACTATTTGTCATGAAGTGTACGTTTTTGTTGTGATTATGGTTCGGGTCTAGTTGCCTACCATGAAAATGTGTAATGCAGACCATATCAGCCAGTGTATTTCCAGCAAAATTTGAAACAATAAATCATTTTTTCTTCTTTTGTATTATTTTGGTGTAATTTTTAAAATAAGATTAGGGAATTGAATGATTCAATCAAGAGACAAATATGTATTTTCTAATTGTATTAAAGTGGAGCAGAGTGGTACCAGAGTGTTTTTAATGCATTTATTTTTTAGTCATCATGTCATTTATGAATTATGCGGCAGTGCTATATTTGCTTGCAAGCACAGTAGTATTAATTAATGAGAACAAAACCCCCCCCCCCCCCGTCTATATGCATGTAGAGTAGTTAGTGTGTTTGACAGGCTATAAAGGTCAGTAACTTGTACACTCCCTGACGTGCTGAGTCCACTAGAGGAAGCCTGGATGCTTAATGCTGCCATCTAGTGAGCGCTGAGGGAAGTGCATTTGATACCATTGTGTTCAACATGTAGCAATTGTTTACATGACAGGGAACATTAATAGAAAAATAACTACAATAAATGTACACAATTGTGTACACTAGACACTGAAGTGTTAGTGTATCACTTACATAATCTGCTTGTAGCAACACACTGTATGTAAAAATTACAGTTCAACAAATTCAGATAATGAACCAATAACACTCAGACTAGCAAAGATTTATTAAGCCACTCAGTATGTTTTAAAATACAGTATACATGAATTGTTTTACAGAATCCAACATACTTTGCAAAAACTTATTTCTAAAATAAGGGAGATTTTACCAATAAACCAAGAGGTGCCTCTTATTGCAGATGAATTAGACATGTTGCCAATAGCGGCACTGCTTTTTCCAATATTTACAGTAAAACTGTCTACTGCACATCTGATTAGAAAATAAATCAAGCACTGCAGTCTTCATTTCAATGTGTAAAGCAAAATACAAGGCAGGGATCTTTAAACAGGCATGAATACATCATATAATGAAGAATATATCAACTTTAGTCCTAACAAAAACAAATATAACTTCCCCACACATCTCTGGACCTTATTGTGCATTAAAGGTCTGAATTAGTAAATTTCTCATCAAATCTAATAAATATGCATGTAAATATTAAAGCTACAATGTTCAACGTTGATTATTTATTTTACACTGAACTATAGCTCCTTTATAATGCTGTAGTCTGGATCCATAGTTAAGAAACTGTGCTGTTTGTGTTCCGCCTTATAACGAAAATACTAGTGTTAGTGTAATGGAATTGTGGGGCAAATGGGAGCCATGACTCTACTGCCTTATAACCCGTTCCGCAGTATAAAGGGCCGCCTCACAAAGGGGGAGCACTCCTGTATTTATAACTGTGTTTAAAGCACAAAATCCAGTCTTGAATATTTAAAGTGTCCTACAAACCTCTGGGGTCATTTCATTACAAAATGTGTAATATGTAAATATTCAACATTACAGTTTCGTCTTTAAAAAGGAGTCCCATTCGTCTCAATGCCTGCCCTCTATACATCAATACATTAAAATTCAAAAGGGTACTGGAAGTTATGTATCAATGACTACCTGTATAAACATGCTTGAAATACAGTATACTTCTGTGAATAACCCTTAATTTCTGTGCATCTGGGCAGGGGATGACCTTTATTAATCTAGCAGCTACTTATAAACTGCTGTTACAACAGGTTTCTTATTCACCACCCCTACTTCATATATACTGGTGCTCCAGGAGGTGGTTACTGTATGTGCCATATTCAGGCTCTGTTATGGCTAAGAAAGCTTTTTTTTGTTATGCTGATAACATAAAACACATGTATGGGACACTACACCTGTGGCCAAATGTTTTTCATCACCTAACATGACTCCCTCTGTCCTGGCCCATTCGATTTCAGGAAGTCATCATTTCCCAAGACAAAATGAAAAATACTTTTAGGCTTGGTCAATAAAACTAGACATAGTCCTTTGATATACGTGGAAATGCTATCATCATGCTATCGAAGTCGAAGGAAAGCGATAGTTCATTAGAAAATGAATCACTGTTTCATAATGTTATAGCTCCACTTCGCTACTCCATATGCTGAAACTCAATATGTTATTCATAGTAAACCTTTCATTTGAATTACATTGTCTGTGTGATTTATAATACTATGGCTTGGTATTGTAAGTGTGTGAGATTGTGTTGGTTTGGTGTGTGTTCTGATTATTTTCCATATAGATTGCAAACAGCAGATAACAGAGAAAAACAATCACACCCTATGTGTTAAAGGAGTAAAACCTTTTAAAATCATTTATAATCCATTAGAACTGTAAACTAAAACCTATCATTTATAATCCATTTTACACAAAGACCAAGGCAGCTCTCTCTGTGAGACCCTAGTCACAATCATCAACTTGGAGCAACCAGGATTCAGACAATGCTTACATAACTCACCCTAGAGTGCTGTTACTAACTAAGCTGCTGGGGACCTGCAAATACCGATATTTATAAAACAATGCTCTAGAAATAAGAATGTCTGTTGCTTCCTGTTGTACCAATTCACTTCCTGTGCAAGCTGTCAGTGTCTGTCCAATTGTCTAGCTGCATCAGAACATGTCACTCTCAGTAAACAGATACTAGGAACAGTGCTGAACTATGAAAAATTATGCATATCCTGAATTGCCATAAAGAAACAAAAGATTATCAGAACAAATAAGGGGGAGCCGTTTCAATGTTAAGGACTTTTTTTTTAAAAGTGGGCTTACAACATAGATCAATAGAAATGCAGTGCCTACTTGGTTTAATTAATGAAAACTGACTTTAAAAAAGCAGTCCTTCATAAAACATTCCTTAAAAACAGCCCCTAATGGTTTGTGTCTCTAAGTAAAAGCTTAAAAGGACTATTTTATACCCTCCACATTATTTTATCATACTATAGTATGTGTTCTTAATCTACATGTATTTCTGCATGGCATATTAAATAAAGTTACTATATTTTCACCATTCGTTGTGGTAGCTTGCCTGAGAAAGATGAAATTGAAGCTTGTATAAAAAGGACCTCTAGGGGGCACAACGGAAACATTAGCAATGAAGAACAAACACTAAAATGATTTGATTCAGTACAGGGCACAATAAGCAACCATGCAGTGGTGCACAACTCGGTCGTGGAGAGTTGTGCACCACTGATCTAAAGTAACATATAATAAATAGATAGTGAAAAAGCATATATCAAATGAATGATGCAGTACATGAATAAAAGTTACTGTTGCTTTAAGAATTGATTTAATTTTTATGTTTAATATGTACCGCAAACAAACAGACTGCCGCCTTAAGCTGTACATTAAAACATATAAACAGGACAAAAGTTCATTTTCCGCATCCACAGCTAAAGGCAAAAAGTCTTTGAGCCCAATATTTTTTTTTGATCAGCTAAAGGCACCAAGACATCTGAGCCCAAGATAAAAACAAATTCTAATTGTCAGTGATACATGGTGAACGTTTTTTTTTTTTTTTATGTATCTATTTGTTTTTGTTTTTTTATGTGTCTAACAGTTTTACTCATGCATCTCACTTTAAATTGCTTTTTATACACATACAAGAGAGAAAGTGAATTTTTTATCATTTAATTTGGTTGTGTAGGGCTGGATATTGATTTGCTTTATTGCAAACTTTATTGGAACAACATACAAATTGCCACACTGCCAGATTGAGCAGTGAACTTAGGTGAGAACAACATTTAATTGAGCTGCAAGAAGCTGTGAGCTATGATGTGGGGGGTGACATTGTATGCCATTTTGGCATAGGGGTTGGCATAAGACTGACCCCTGTGGTGTAATGCAGGTGAAAGCAAATGTTCCAGGTCTATATAAGCTCTGGCAAGCGAGCCTGGCTCTTTTGTTAAATAGTTCAGTTCTAGGTTCATATGGTAAAAAACACAGCTGTGTGGTGTGCAGGGTTAGTCATACAGCAAGGGGTGCACAGGTTCATGTGTGAAGTCACAGGTCTTCACTGGGATTCCAGAAGAATCATCACATTGGCTCTGGTGCTTCCTCTGGTTAGGAAGGCAAATCAGGCATGGACTGTTTCTTCTCATCCCACTACAGTAGACCCAACTGGCCAGGTGCCTGGTGAGCTCAGGTGGACACCTGCAGGGCTGGACTTTGTCCACCAGAGGCGAGTAGCTTGCCGACATCCGCTCTTGAGTTCCTAGGTGTAAAAAGGCAATTGGCTCGGTCATGGGATTGGAGGACGCCTACTGACCTTCAGTTCACCTGAGCTGTCGTGGGGAATTGCTGCTGTGAGGGAACACACATGGACAATCTAAATTGGGTAGAACTAAATATTTGTGTGGGAGCAGTGAAACTGATTACTAGTCAACTTTCAAAATTCAGCATTAACAACAGGTCAGTTCATCATCTAAGCCATGTGCTTAATATTATGTTTCCGGGGAGAGGTCAATTTGAATGCAGAGTAGTTTTTCCAAACTCCACCACGTTTATTATTAGATTAACTTCTGTTTTCCAGTAAGTAACTACATCAACATATGACTACAGTGATGTACATATGACCACTGTTGTGTGCTTATTATATATACTGTACGTGTGTGTGTGTGGCCAGTATAATCCAAAACTAGCTAATTTACACTGTACTCTGTATAGCAGCTATTTCCAGATATATATTTATGACAGTGGCTCTTTTTTGATGACAGATTATACAGATTCTATACTGTTTCACATATATATATATATATATATATATATATATATATATATATATATATATATATATATATATATATATATACACTCATTTTAAAAGCATATACCAGTAGTTTCAGTTACCTTTTTTTCTTTTCTATATTTTAAAGAATACTGCCACAGCTGGTGGCAGTTAGGTGGAATCTTTATGCAAGAACTTCACAAATAAGTTATCATGATAATTGATGTGTGAAAATTGCCATCCCTGAAGGAGAACAAGGTAACAGAAGGACTGTGCAGTAAATAGTGCATTTATTGCAGCAGTTTCTCAAGAGTACAGAAACCTGTCAAGCAAAATCAGTGTGTCAATGAATAACAGTTTTTTGCATGGTTTGACATTATTAGTCGGGAAGGTTATTAACAGGAAGTGGCATAAAAGTCCAGGCACGTACAGTGAGGTAGACATACATTTGCATACAGTATATGACTTTTGTCAAGAGCTGTTTAAACAAGAACGGGAGCAAAAATAACTATAAATCATCCGTTTATTATCAAAACCTTGTGTGGATGTGTGGCACAGAGCTTTAGAATCCTACACCTCCACCAGTTTTCAGCAATGGTGATCTGCAATACCTGTGTTGGTCAGTTTCATTTTTATCTCCCAGTTAATTTCTAATGAATGAGTCATAAGATAAATTAATTGAAACCGGATTCAATACTAACAACGTGCCACCCCGCCAATGCCATTTAAATTTGGGCAAGAGCAGTAAAACACATTTTTACCCAACCAGGCACGAGGTATTTTGCTTTATTGCAGCAGCTTAAATTCACTCTTGTGCCAGTTCTCTGCACATGGAAACCACATTTTCACAAAATTTCACTAGTAATCTTCAAAAACAGCAGGAGTACTTTACGCATAGCTAATTTACATATCAACCCCCACCTTTCCCATTCATTTGCATGACGTCAGGTGAAAAGCCTGGTTTACTCGAGTAAAATAAACTGAGTGAATGGAAACCCAGAAAAGCATATTACATGAGACATTTTTCTCGAGCAAATGTCTCGAGCTAAAAAAAAAACATGCACGGAAACTCCACCATTGTTTGGTTTCTATTGTAATACTGGTATGTATTAGTGGTGTTCTGATACTTGTAATTTCTGAGTAATTTTAATTTGTTAGGTATTTAATTAAATGGAATAAAACATGTTAATTACTCAACATAAAACAGTGCGGTCCCTTGGGTTCCCTTGTTTACATAATTATTGAGTCCCAATCTATAACAATCCGACAGTGTGTTTAATGAAACTAACTAAAACTAATTTATATTTTATGTTTATTATTTGTCTTACCTTTCTTTTTATCTTTTTTATATGAAATATTTTTTTTTTACTTTCCTTAGTTTCCTTAGAAATGCGTCACCTCTGCAGTGAATTGTGGGATTGCAGTCCTGGCATATCTTTGATTGAACTCAACAAAGACATACAGATCCCAACTTCCACAGCGGTAGCTTGAGTTAGCGAAAGGTCACGTTTATGTGATGGATCAGTTGCTTTTGCAAGTTTTGTAACATATTTTCATTGTCAGTTTTAGGCCTCGGTATGGCAGTAAAAATATCAGTATCCCTGATAGAGGAAAATTCGCTTTCAATTGGCTTTTAAAACACTCAATGCGAAAGTTAACCAATACATTGTAAAGGTGAGGGAAGGGCATACTCATCTGGTTTTTAAATCAACACAATCATAAATAGGTGTTTTGGTTTATTTAATACATGCTAACAAATATTTCTTAAAGGCAAATATTCAGAAAATACTGTGCACCCTTATCAGTGCACCCTTAGTATTTACCATGTTGGAGATGGAAACGAATACTGATTACTAATGGAAGACCTCATAATTGCAGACAAAGATTGATTCTTTTGCACATGGCAGTGAGTTTATGAGGGACAGGTTTGTTGTTAGCAAAGCAATAGATTAGGAGCAGGGTCTATAGCCAACCTGGCACTCTATCAAGAAACATGAAAAAAATCAAAATGCAAACAAAGATTATGCCTGTCAAGAATGTACTTATAAAACAAGGTGTCACAAAGACGACTGAGCGGTGACGTCACGTCAGAAGCAGGAACAAAAACAACAGAGAGGAGTTTGGTGAAGCTGAGCGACTGCTTTCGCTCAGCATTTAATGAATAAACAGAA
The DNA here is from genome assembly GCA_030684275.1 of Acipenser oxyrinchus oxyrinchus. Lineage (NCBI taxonomy): Eukaryota > Metazoa > Chordata > Actinopteri > Acipenseriformes > Acipenseridae > Acipenser > Acipenser oxyrinchus. The sequence goes on from CM060262.1 coordinate 12,230,760, forward strand.
CAGAAAAATAAAACGGTTGTAACAACAAACACACAAAAACAGGACACGGCACTTACGCCAAAATAAATAGATAAACAAAAACGGACTAACACTAAACAAACGGTGGACGGACAGACACACAAACACGGTGAGTAAATAATAAAACAAGTACCGTGCTGGTCCTACCAGCACGCGATAGCAATTGTTCTATATATTTCCTATCTCTCTCTCTCTCTCTCTCTCACCCGTTCTCCACTCACGAACACCCAACCCCGAGTGAGTGAAAACATGCTGTTTTTATGCAGTTGTACCGAGACTCGATTGCTAGTCAATCATTCAATTGGAATCTCGGTACAACTGCACGTGAATTAATTAAGTGCACTCCCGTGACCACACATTACATTTTAACTAGCACGTGAAGTGATTTGTGCCCTCCGTGCCTAAATATAAATCTACATTTTTAAATCACAAGTGAAACACAGACCCGTTTATATCCCGTGTACCGATGACTATACACCAACATTTACACACAACACGTAACACAAAATACACACGGGGGCACTTTGCCACATATACCCCCTTGTGCAAAGCACACATGGCCTCAATGGCCACCTCCCCCTCAGTCCCAAAGTCCCGGAACAGGGGAAGCAAGTTGTTTCTGGGGGTGGCCATGGTGAAATGTCTGGCACCCCCAATTCTTCGTGGCTGGCAGCTCCCTCTTCCGGGGCTTCAGCCACACTATCTCCTGCCGCGAAAGTGCAGCTGGGGAGCTGGTCTCCTGACCTCCCCCTTCTTCATGGCCGGCAGTTCCCCTCCGTGGGGCTCCGACCACACAATCTCCGGCAGCGAAACTGCTGCGGGGAAGCTGGTCTCCTGACCTCCCCCTTCTTCATGGCCGGCAGTTCCCCTCCGTGGGGCCGGCCACCCAATTCCGGCAGCGAAACTGCTGCGAGGAGCGGGTCTCCTGACCTCCCCCTCCTTCGTGGCCGCTAGCTCCCCTCCGTGGGGCTCTGGCCACCGTGTTTCCTGCCACGGAAATGCGGCTGGGGAGCTGGTCTCCTGACCTCCCCCTTTCTTCATGGCCGACAGCTCCCCTTCATGGGGTTCTGGCCATAGTGTAGCGACCCCAGGTGAAGCAGGACCCTCGACTACCCCAGGCGAAGCAGGATCCCTGGCGACCCCAGGCGACGGCAGCGGACCCTCGGGAGGCGGCGGCAGCAGCAGCGGACCCTCGGGAGGCGGCGGCAGCAGCAGCGGACCCTCGGGAGGCGGCGGCAGCAGCAGCGGACCCTCGGGAGGCGAACTTCGGGAGGGAGCCCCTGGCCATAGAGGCGGCAGCGGGAGCTCCACTTCTCCCTCGTACCCTGTACCCTGTGTGGAGCAAAAGGCAGCCCCAGGCGATGCGGAGCAACAGGCAGCCCCAGGCGATGCGGAGCGGCTGGCAACCCCAGGCGATCGCGGAGCGGCTGGCAACCCCAGGCGATCGCGGGCGGCTGGCAACCCCAGGCGATGCGGAGCGGCTGGCAACCCCAGGCGATGCGGAGCGGCTGGCAACCCCAGGCGATGCGGGCGGCTGGCAACCCAGGCGATGCGGGCGGCTGGCAACCCCAGGCGATGCGGGCGGCTGGCCACCCCAGGCGTGCGGGCGGCTGGCCACCCCAGGCGATGCGGGCGGCTGGCCACCCCAGGCGATGCGAGCGGCTGGCCACCCCAGGCGATGCGGCGGCAGGCATCCAGGCGGCGAGGCAGGCATCCTTGGGCGGCGAGGCAGGCATCCTTGGGCGGCGAGGCAGGCATCCTTGGGCGGCGAGGCAGGCATCCTTGGGCGGCGGGGCAGGCATCCTTGGGCGGCGGGCAGGCATCCTTGGGCGGCGGGGCAGGCATCCTTGGGCGAGCGGGCAGGGAGTCAGGACTAGCTGGGGTGCAGGTGTTGGCCCTCTTCTCGGCCTCTGCGGCGGGCGGTTCTTCCCGTGCTTCCCTCAGCAGCCTATGCAAGGGCTGCTGAGGACCGCCAGCATCTAGTCCTGGTCCTTCTGGTGAAGGGAGAGGCAGCTCCTGCTCCTCTCCTCGTGGCGGTGGGGAAATGATACCAGCAGGCATTCCTCCTCTGCTGGTGGGGAAGTGATACCAGCAGGCATTCATCCTCTGCTGGTGGGGAAGTGTTACCAGCAGGCATTCCTCCTCTGCTGGTGGGGAAGTGATACCAGCAGGCATTCATCCTCTGCTGGTGGGGAAGTGTTACCAGCAGGCATTCATCCTCTGCTGGTGGGGTTGGCGGAGGCAGAGGCAGCTCCTGCTGCTCTGCTCCTGCCGATGGAGGTGGCGGAGGCAGAGGCAGCTCCTGCTGCTCTGCTCCTGCCGATGGAGGTGGCGGAGGCAGAGGCAGCTCCTGCTGCTCTGCTCCTGCCGATGGAGGTGGCGGAGGCAGAGGCAGCTCCTGCTGCTCTGCCGATGGAAGTGGCGGAGGCAGAGGCAGCTCCTGCTGCTCTGCTCCTGCCGGTGGAGGTGGCGGAGGCAGAGGCAGCTCCTGCTGCTCTGCCGATGGAAGTGGCGGAGGCAGAGGCAGCTCCTGCTGCTCTGCTCCTGCCGGTGGAGGTGGCGGAGGCAGAGGCAGCTCCTGCTGCTCTGCCGATGGAGGTGGCGAGGCAGAGGCAGCTCCTGCTGCTCTGCTCCTGCCAATGGAGGTGGCGGAGGCGGACCAGCAGGAATTCACCCTCTGCTGGTGGAGGTGGGAGCTGCAAGCAGTCCTCCCATGGCAATGGAGGTGGACCCAGCAGGAATTCACCCTCTGCTGGTGGAGACTGGGGCTGTGGACGCTCTACCTTCCGTGTCTTGGGCGTGGGCGCACCGACTCCTCCCTCTTGGGCTGTGGGCGCACCGACTCCTCCCTCTTGGGCTGTGGGCGCACCGACTCCTCCCTCTTGGGCTGTGGACGCACCGACTCCTCCCTCTTGGGCTGTGGGCGCTTCGGACTCCTCCCATTCAGGCGTGGGGCGTTCGGGCTCCTCCCACTCAGGCGTAGGACGTTCGGGCTCCTCCCGCTTGGGCTGTGGACACTCAGGCTCCTCCCACTTGGGCTGTGGACACTCAGCCTTCCTCTTCCCCTTTCCCCTTCTCTGCCTCCTCCTCACCTTCCTCTCCTGGGCCAGTTCCTCCCGAACTCCCCACAGGCAAGGCACCAGCCTTGGTCCTCTAGACCACCGAGGAGGACCTCCAGATCCTGGCAGCCATCTCTCCAGTTCCAGCCTTCCATTTTTTTTTTTTTTTTTTATTGTTGTTTGTTGTGTTTTTTTTTTTTTTTTTAAACAACAAATTGCGGTTCCTGTTCTGGCCTGAGTCCTGGAGGCGCTGTTGATCCCTCTTCTGGACACCACGTGTCACAAAGACGACTGAGCGGTGACGTCACGTCAGAAGCAGGAACAAAAACAACAGAGAGGAGTTTGGTGAAGCTGAGCGACTGCTTTCGCTCAGCATTTAATGAATAAACAGAACAGAAAAATAAATGGTTGTAACAACAAACACACAAAAACAGGACACGGCACTTACGCCAAAATAAATAGATAAACAAAAACGGACTAACACTAAACAAACGGTGGACGGACAGACACACAAACACGGTGAGTAAATAATAAAACAAGTACCGTGCTGGTCCTACCAGCACGCGATAGCAATTGTTCTATATATCTCTCTCTCTCTCTCTCTCTCTCTCTCTCTCTCTCTCTCTCCTCTCTCTCTCTCTCTCTCTCTCTCTCTCTCTCTCCTCTCTCTCTCTCTCTCTCTCTCTCTCTCTCTCTCTCTCTCTCTCTCTCTCTCTCTCTCTCTCTCTCCTCTCCTCCTCTCTCCTCCTCCACGAACACCCAACCCCGAGTGAGTGAAAACATGCTGTTTTTATGCAGTTGTACCGAGACTCGATTGCTAGTCAATCATTCAATTAGAATCTCGGTCCAACTGCACGTGAATTAATTAAGTGCACTCCCGTGACCACACATTACATTTTAACTAGCTCGTGAAGTGATTTGTGCCCTCCGTGCCTAAATATAAATCTACATTTTTAAATCACAAGTGAAACACAGACCCGTTTATATCCCGTGTACCGATGACTATACACCAACATTTACACACAACACGTAACACAAAATACACACGGGGGGGCACTTTGCCACACAAGGCCACACTACTGTAAAATCATTTCATTTGCCAACAGTGGCCTTATACGCCACCCACCCATAGATAAACTCCATGCAAACAAGCAACTGAGAATCATTACATAATGTCAACTTGGTTTGGCAGGGGTTCAATCCTAAAATTGTATATATTCAAAAGTTTAAAATCTGTAATAAGTCTGGGAAACAGAAAATAATCACTGCAACTGCCTGATTAATTAATGTGCTGCATCTGAGTTGCAGTCCTGCCCACAGTTGTTAAGGTTGCAAGTATCCTACAGCCTTGTTTTTGCTGTAAAAATCATGTCAATTAGGCCCCACTAACATGAAAATATTATTCCAAGTAAAGTGTTTAGTGTCAGCTTTTTAAAAACGAGGATTTCTGGTTTAAAGGATTAAATGAATGTAAACCTGTCTCCCTTTATTTCTTATGTGTTCAATATCACACATGTTCTGCATGCTTCTCTATTGCTGTTTTTGCTAGAGCATTATTTGCCATGCTTACTAACTATTCCAGAAAAAATTGCTTCTGTAAAATAGCTGATCATTGGGAGTTGGGGAAGTATTTCAGTGTTACAATTTTCACAGGTTTCAGAGCACATTGCTTCACCTATGGGCTTCTGTGTGCAATGCAACAATAATATGTTTCCCCACCTCACTTCCCCACAATCATTTTTAAGTTTCTGAAACTGATTTTTAACTCTCTGAGTTAAAGCATTCTGAAAAAGTCATTTTTTAGAAATCTGAAAGCGATACATTACGGTTGTTATAATAAAAACTATTTGAATAGCCAACAATAAAAATAACATGATTTCCTATTATCACTGCTTAGCATTAAATCCATAACAGTTGTACTACCTTGGTCTTGAGAAAACAAGAGTCTGTGTCTGAAGGAATGATAAACACTAAAAGATTGATTGCAAATAGATTTCAGCACTAGATATCATATGTGTGTGCTTTTTGCTATTCTATTTCTGCAGTGGGCATAAAATCCCCTCCAGCAACCAGCAGTGTTTCCTGCATCACTAAGGGGGCTATTGGCAGGAATTCAAATGGATACAGCATCTGAAAATCACACACATATACACAGACTAAAGTGAAATGTAGTGCCCTAGCAGATGTGCTCTCCATAAGTTAAAGTTGATGTGCTTTCAATATTCTCTCATGATATGTATTTGTTTGTTACAGTATGTATTTTATGTCTTCATAATTATTTTATTCCAAATGGAGTAAATGTAATTCCTCAGGCAGTCCAGAATGTTTAGTTTTTTACTGTAACCCAATGTGCAGACACTATTATATACTGCTTTATTAGTAGTACACAAATTAAGAATCCATCTATATTTGTTTTCTAATCATTATCACTTTATTTACTCCACTGTTAATTTCATTGAAAAGAGGGAACAGTTTGGTGAAGAGAATACCGTTAAGTGTATGTATGTGGCCAATTGTGATGTCACCGTTTAATAGAATTTCATTCCTAAAGGTTCCCGTGCAAGCACGATAATTCCAAGTTGCACAGTGTGTGTAGAATTCCAATTTCATTGCTTTTATTTACATGCATTTATTTTTCTCACATCTCTGACTATTATTACCATAATAAAACATGAAGGTAATCATGCAGACTAATTATCCTATGTAGCATTTTTTATGGAAACTACATTTATGATAATAACTATTCACACATCCCGTTATTTGAGAAGATGTAATTTTCCATTGAAAAAAAAAACATGCATCTTATTTAATGTTAATTTGATGAGTTATCTTGGGTTCACTGAAATTAGAGGGGTCTCTAGATTATTGCAGAGAAAATCCTCAGAGTCAAACAGAATTATTTAATAGTGTTTTAATAAGCAATTCACTGTATCAGATAAACATGTCATATTGATATTGTACCTTCCAGACTGTTGCTGTTAATATGTAACTTGTAAGCGGTCATACTGTGAAATGTACAGTACCGTTAAACAATATATTCAATATGAAAAGTTGCTTCTCCCAGGCTGAATTAAACAAAACCATTTTAGTAGTAACTTTCATCTTACTGGATGCCTATAAACTTTATGAACAGCCAATTTAGATTCGGTTTCTTATTTTTTTTCTAACAATAAACAACAGTACACTAGATGGTGCTGGTGACTACTACACCTTGGCTGATATAGCCTACCTACATTGCACATGTCTATAGAAGGCAACTAGAACTGAAATGCAGCACCTGAACTCATACAATACAATACAATTTGCTTTTATGTAGCGTTCTTCATGCAGATCATCCCAGGGCGTTTTCCAATAAAAACCCAAAAAGTCATTGGCTAAATCAATCCAGCTCATAAATAAGCTAACACAAACAAATATGTTTTTAAATAAGCTTTTAAAAGAGTTCACTGGGCCAGCATTCCTGACATGACTTGAGATGGAATTCCAAAGGCAAGGAGCATAACAGCTAACAGCCCTTGCCCATCCTGATTTTAGATGACTTCTAGGAACTACTAAAGGTTCAGCATTCACCGATCTCAAGGTGTGAATAGGAGCATAAGGTGCCAACAGTTCCTGTAAATATAAAAGCCCTGAACCATGAAGGGCCTTATAAATAGCAATCAGAATTTTTAAATCAATCCTGAATTTAACAGGAAGCCAGTGCAGTGATTTAAGGACCAGAGTGATGTGCTGCAGCATTTTGAACCAATTGGAACCAATGTAATTTACGTAAAGGACAAAAATATATCTTTTTTTTTAACTTAAATAATGTGTCTACTTACATTAAGACTGGCATATAATTGACATGTTTTAATATTATTGTTATTTTTTTATTTGCCATTTCTTCATAACATTACTGTGATCTTAGGTTGTATATAAATTTGACAGCCGGGGTACTGAAACCTCGCGCCAAACAGACATGTTCGCTTCTCGTTCTCATTGGTCAGTTTCCCTAGTTATGCAGCGTGTAGCTCCAGAATTGGATCCAACATCTGTTTATGATCCGACAAATTCAGATCCGATCCCATTTTTTGTTCTTGTTAGTGCAACCAACCCCTGGAGCAGCGGGTAGTCCCATATATTATTTAGTGGATGGTTCGGTATTACATACTCAAAGATGAAACGAAGAAACCAGTCTGTAACGCATTTCTTTCAGAAGAATCCAACTTGGTTAGGAATGTTTCGTGATTGTATTATATTAATATTATTTTTCTGTTAACAGGCCTGTGCAATGTGATGTTAGGTGAGAAATGAGATACGTTTTCATAAATCAGTGTTTTTCTTGGGCAATGCCAACGCCTTCCCTCTCCCTTGATATAACGATTCATAGCTGTAGTACTTTTCATGTATTTTATTTGATGCCATGGGCTAGAATATTTGGAGGTAATTCACTATTTGGCAACAGCAGTTTTAAAATGTTTTCGTTAGAGAAAACAATCCAAGGAAGTATTGTTTTAATACCGGTGATTTTTTATATAAATTGTTTTCGGCAACAACACACTGGATACTAAAGTAAACTGCAGCTACGCTCCAGCATGAATGTGACAGAGCGCCTTGTTCAACCTTGAACTCTATACAACAGAAGCAGTTTAAAGTATATTTACATAAATTTAAAGCAACATTGTCTGGGTTGATGATTATATATGATAAGTGTATTGGTTTGTTTATCAAATAAACAAAAAAAAAGCCTTGCATGTTTTTTGCCCCGTCAGTGTAAAACGAAAAATTCTCCTACAGCAGAGACAATCCATGTTTTCCTCAGCAAACAGATTCCTCAGGTCCCTGTTCGTGATGAGAAAGAGTTTAACTGAGTGCATCCTTTCGATATGTTTGATTGGTCTCACAGCAGTATGGGTAAAATAGACTGAATGGCCTTGCCCTGCTATATGTCCACAGAGACATGTCCCAGGAAGAAGTTTTACAGCATTTCGATAGATCAGGCCATAGGAGGATTGGCAAACTCTATTTAAAGTAAATCCTTCTAAATCAGTGTTTTTAATCATGGCATCATACAGTCCCAGCAGTAGCAGCACTAGTCTTACCAGTTCCAGCAGTGGCAGCACCAGTCTTACCAGTTCCAGCAGTGTCAGCACCAGTCTTATCAGTTCCAGCAGTGTCAGCACCAGTCTTACCAGTTCCAGCAGTGTCAGCACCAGTCTTACCAGTTCCAGCAGTGGCAACACCAGTCTTACCAGTTCCAGCAGTGGCAACACCAGCCTTACCAGTCCCAGCAGTAGCAGCACCAGTTCCAGCAGTAGCAGCACCAGTGTTACCAGTCCCAACAGTAGCAGCACTAGTTCCAGCAGTGTCAGCACCAGTTCCAGCAGTAGCAGCACTAGTCCCAGCAGTGTCAGCACCAGTTCCAGCAGTAGCAACACCAGTCTTACCAGTTCCAGTTGTAGCATCAGTGTCACTAATCTCAGCATTAACTTCTGTAGTAGTGAACCAAACGCATGTCTCAATGAAGGTATAAACCCATCTACTTATTCATATTTATAAGTTCTATTCTTCTTGTCCTTTTAATATCACATATTTCTAACAGTGTGAATAGAGTCATTTTAGATTGCTGTTGTTTTTGCTGGGAGATTTGTTTAAAAAAATATGTGTCATGAAATTTCAAACATCCAAGGTGGGTCACTGGGTAAAAAGAGTTAGCGACTTATATTGCTTTGCAGTTTGCATTAATAGTCTCCAGGCTTCGTAAACAGGATATGCAGGGGTTTTTTTAGACAAAAATTAGATTTTTGCCTCAGTAAAAAAAAATCTATTCCTAGCTACGCCCCTGCTTAATGAATATTGTGCACAATACCCTGACCAACAGCTGAAGTCCCCGAGGCAGGACGAAGCGGGCCTATCTGCCTTACCTTCCAGTGACTCTGAGTCCTCTCCTGCTTCAGACCATTTTTAAATTTGAGCTTTATCTATATGTATAGCTCTGCTGTGACCAAACATTATTTCAATTAGAATGTTGGTAACCATGGTTTTGTTGCATGTTGAATATGATAAAATGGTTTTGCTAAATGAGACATTTCTCAATGGCATTTTTTTAAATGAGTTTTTGTTTCAATATGGTCCATATTCATAAAGCATTTTCAACTAAAATCAAAAATTAAGCATCTGAACTGTCTATAGGGACTGTTAAATTAGCACATGAAAGATTTATCTGACACTACAACTTCTTTGTGTTGGTTTCTAATAAGGAAAAAAAGGTAAATGTTTATAAATATGGCCCTACAGTATGTTTTCTCCAGATCTCCTGGAAAGCCTGTGAGCCAGGGACATTTTGTATTGTTAGAAAAAGGCAAATGTTTTATTTTTAATTTTTATTCACTGTTTTTTTTTTTTTTACCATTGATTCAGGCAAGTTGCTTATATATCTAACCCTTTTAATGCCTTGTTTTCATCAGGCATTGAGGTTCTACTTAAACATTTACAACTGCAAATTAAATGGTTTAATTATTTTTCCTGAAGTTAGTTTAATGTAAAAATCTAAATATAGCTTTTGTAAATTGTTAAGTAAAAATCAAACTGAAATAAACAGCCTGCTTTTCACTACTTGTATCCAGCAAACATAATCTATTTGACTTGTATTAAAGTGTGTGGAGGGCTGTACAGCAAGACTTGTAAATGGTAATCTGATCAATGTTTGTGGTTGGCTATCCTAAGGAGTGTACTGTGAAGAGGTGTAGAGCCTGGCGTTACCCAAGTTATTTTTACCTCGACAGATTTCAAGGTCATCACCACTCTGTTAACTGTAATAATAACTAAATAATAACTAAAATTGTATTTATTTAACTGTAATAATAACTACAACTAAAATTAAACTAATAACTATAACTAAAATTTAAAAAATCATAATTATAACTAAAAAAAAAAACGTAACTAAAAAAACACTGGTCACCACTGAATGTTATTATAGTATTTTACATCACTGGGGAAAACCCCTGGATTGCATCAGCCCCCCTTTTGGTAATTTTATAGTGCCTGGTTAATAAATAATAAAAAAATAAATAAACGGTGGTTTATTTTTTATCAGACAGCAGGAAGGGTTAATACCACCATAAGTGCTTCAGTAGTTAGTTATGTTCAAATTGTAAACAATCACAATAGCATTAGTCTTAATAAAGCACTATAGTACACAGGGTTAGAAACTAACAATATTGTGCAACTAGTCCAAGGACTAGTACCTTTTGAAACTTGCTAGTCCTGATGTAAACTTGCTAGTCCTTACGTGAAGTGCCTAAGTTGGAATCAATAACAACAGTTGGGGTCCCTAAAAATAGGCTTAGATTTTATTTTGCTAAAAAATAAACAACGTTATAAATTTATATATTTTTTTTTTAACAGAGCACCTTCATAAACGCTCATACAGATCAATCAATCAGCTGTTTGCACCTTGTTACTGAGCAACTACTGTACTGTGTGCTGAGAAACTGACACTGACAGCACCAGACGAGATGACAGGAATAAATTCTCTCAGCTGTGTTGCCTTGCCGACCATGAAGCTCCGCCTGAAATTGACACCGATGACACAAATAAAATGTTTATTTTATTGTACATTACGTGTGTTGCTATTTACAAAAATGCTGGCTGGCTATGAATTACTATCTATAATAACTAATGTACTCATGTACCAGGTCGTTTCATTGTAGCCCTCGGGATGAAATTGTTAGCTAGGTGGCTATTTTTTTTTTTAATTAGCAGTGGCAGAAAACTACTTCAGTGGCAGAAAACTACTTCATTTACAGTAGAATCTGCCAGAACTGACGAACGCTGTATCTACTAGGTTTAGATACTAATGAGAGCATTACCAATACAAAAGAAAAACAAGGCAAACACAGATCTTTTCAAGAAAGCTGGGAGACTTTGTGTAAATTGATTTTATATTTTTAAACACTGCAATAACAGCTCTGCTTGTGAAGCATCCACACTAATTTGACAGAACAGGTGATTTATTTGCAATCTGCAGGACCATTTTCCCCCATTGGTGCGTGAGCCCCGGAGCACTCATGGAATCACCACCTGTGCACCTATTATCAGTGATTAAAGCCTGGTTTTCAAACAAACTAATTATCGCTCACCAATACTGTATTGTTATAAGAAAAGTGTGTTTTAAAAAAAATTATTTCAGCTTCCAATCACATGAAATATGCCGACGATAATGTAAACAACACCAAGCTACAGACAGTGAATCCCAGGCTTTAAACATGTTACTGTTTATAGATAAGAACTCAAATTTATTATGAATATATTGTGTCATTATGTTTTAAGTAACATACTACGATAATGTTGATTTTAGTACAACCAGCCCCCTTTGCTAACAACATCTTCAGTCACTGTCGTAACCCAGTATAAATCTCTACATTTTTGTAAAATGACTTTACACTTACTTCAAAAGATGCAACGCGTTTCAGTAAATTCAAATGATAAGCTTCGCATCCCGCGCAGAGGGAGAACACAAATGTAAAATGCCATTAAGTGGCCATTAACGCAAGATTAAACATGAGAGTAGTATATGTGTACATTTGTTTTAAGTACTCGCCCAGAGGACTACTGAGACACAGACATCAACTAGTACTCATCAGATTTAATTCGCCTCGGGCGAGCGGGAGAGTGTGAGTTGCTAACCCTGAGTACATATATCATAAATACATCAATAATGTAAGTTAAGTTTCAAAAGCCATTAGAATTTGGTTCCCAGTGAAACATAAATGGGCACTGTCACTTAGGGCCCATTTCATGGTTTTATTGCAAGTCAATAAACGGGATTCTGCGCAGCACTACAGAGGCAAGAGGCAGTACACCATTGCAAATGACTCAATTTTAAAGATGAAACAGGTTTGTTTTTATTACACCACAAAATATCAAACTATGAATATTAAAATGTAGGGCAACAGTCTGAATCACTCATTTTGGTAGGTGTCACTTGATGTGCCATCAGATCAACTATTTAAAAACATCTTGCCAATAATTTTACATTACAAAGAACAAAAAAATGCGGCACTGAAACTTTCGGTTTATGTTCACCTGAAATGAAACTTTGAGACCTCAAAGTATTCTGTCTCAATACAGCTGAAATGACCTAAATATAGGTCAGTGTCATGATCCCCAAGACATTTAGCATGGAGGGGTTCATTAGATTTTCCCCAGAGGATTTTCCATAACACCGAAAAGTTTTCTCTTCACAGTGTATTATTATTAAGCCCTGCTGTACCAGTTTAGGTCTGCCTTGCCTTTGCTGAACAGTGAATATTCCGGAATCCTGGTAAGGTCACTCTCCCATGGTGGAAGATGTCATGATCTGTTCCCTGGTTCATCCTCTTAACCAGGTTCTTCTCATACATTAAGGGATGGTAGGCACCCATTGTGCAGGCTCGGTCATAGAACTTCTGGTAATAATGACAAATGTCAGACTTTCTCTTCGAAGGCAGGAATTCGTACACATTCACCTCGTCACAGAGGCTCATCATTAATGTGATGCCTGAGAAAACACAGAGAAAAAAAGGGTTTATTATTTATGACACTTTTTAAAAATATGTCTGCACTAAGGGATAAGCCAATTAAGTTTATCACATTTTCTTTATTTGACAAACAGCACTATTTTAGAACGACAAAAAAAGCATGTCAACTGTTCAAAGTGAACATTGGAGAATTAGTTGCTTTGCTATTTTTCTTTTTAAAAAGCTTAAGCGCAGGATTGCACACTTAATATGAATGTAAAACTCCCCCAGCTCCGAGTTACTTGTATAACATTGGGAAGATAACATAACTTTCCCAGTGTGCAGAACAATGAGGAATGACGAATCATTATATATCTAGACACTATATTCCTGTCATATGCCTTAAGAAATCATTTACAATCATTTAACAATCACTTAGAAACCCTTTTTTTTTCATAAAACAAACTTTTGTGACACCAAAGGCCAGTGAAACACAGCTAACAGATAGGCTCCATCTCTTTCATCAACGTTGTACCCCTGGGAGTCAACAAAGAAATAACCTGCAAGGCTAAAACACATGAAGAACAACAGCAGGTGGTTTAGCTAGGTATCGTGTGTGAAATTCCCGCAGGCTTACATACTAGATCGGCTTGTTAATAGTTGTTGAACACCTGACCTTCACTTTTAAATAGAACTGTTAAACGTGTATCACAAGTGAAAACAAATGGAAACGTGCCAGGGTCAGGTCATCCTTTGAGTCTGGGGCCGCAGGTCTTTTTGATGATGTGCTGCTTCCCAGCATATCTGCATTTTAAGATAACAATACAGACGTGTTCAAAGGGACACTTCAGCTTTGATATTCCTCGTACAAGGAGCCTGTAAGACATGCTTTTAGAAAATCAGGTGGCGCAGAAACCACCACCGCTGTGATTGCTGATCTAGATCTGTATGATGATTCCTTCGCGTGTCTGCAACAGTCCTTCCACATTGGGGGAAGGGGGGGAGTAGTGATAGTTGTTGATCTTGACATGACCTTTCTCTTCAATTGCATCAATTCTAATAACCCACCCAACCAGTTTTTTAAATTTTTTAAACGAATTCCCTAAGCCCTGCCTGTGTTATATTGGCAATCTAGAGATATACTAACCATAGGAACGTACACACATGGTTTTCACTAATGTCCCAATTTTAAGACATTACATTTCACTGTAGCCCTCGGGATGGAACTGTCAGCAGTCTTATTTACATCTATGTTTCTGGTAAGGTCTTGATTAACATTAAGGACAGCAACATGATTCAGCCTCGTCTGTCTCATTGATGACCAAAGATAGTTCCGAAGTGTTCTGAAGTTGGAGAATGCTTTCTGCAAGGGTACAGCGTCTTCTTACAGCGACAACAAATTAAGAGTGAGGTCATATGTTTTATTTGACCATTCCAGTGCCTTTGGCGAGAGGGTTCTTCAATTTAGTGTAAATTTTTATGATGACCCTGTGATGGACTGGACACTAGCGTTTGTCGAGGGGCAAGTAGGTCTTACAGTATGTCAATTACATAATACCAAAACTGACAAAAAAATTACAGTCACAGTACTATTTGACAATGCTTCAATAAGTAGCTCTTTTTATTAACAGGAAGTGTAATGGAAGGAGAGTATGTATAAAGCCCAACATGTGCATCATTTCCAAACAGCAATTAAAAGGCAAGATAATAATGTACAGATCAGCAACTCAATGGAGCAACAAACCCAGAACCACCCCGAATGACTGCAGACACCATTAAAACGTATGGAAAGAAATCAATGACTGTAAATGATTGCATACACCATATACTATTAAGAGAATTTTTTTTTTAAAAGTTACAATTTTATTTGTAGCTGCTTTCTGTTTAACTAACCATAAACAGAATGAAAACCACCTGTTAATAGTATTAAAACATCAATATAAATAAAAAAACGAATTAAAAGGCGCCCACATGTACTGTTTGATTCAAACACATTTCATTAGCCAGAAGCTCCTGAACAATGTCCAATGAGGCAAGGTCAGTCCAGTTCAGTCTGATTTCCTGGAAACTCGCTACAGCTGCCAGACAGCACCACGTGGACAATCAAGTGTCCTCTTTTTACTGACAAATCTATATTGCAAGCTGATTTCTTTTGTGTACTGAGCTTAATGAGGTTACGTTAACACAAAGTACTGTCATGTCTTACCCATGGCCAATTTGCAATGATTGGTTCCAACAAGATGCATGAAGCTTTTTACTAAAGGACTGAATGTCTTGTAAATTAGGGCGAACCTCAAGATGGGTCCTCACCTAATAAACTTCATTGAGCAGCTCGTAGCTAGCAACCTCACTGCCCTTCACACATCCACCACCTCAGTGCACTTGGTGGGTAGCTGCAGTGACAATGCAAGTAGCATGAACTCTGAACTACTCTGAACTCTGATTCAAGTGCTCTCAAAACCAAAAGCAACAACTTCACACCTCAGTAGGTTATTCAGCGGTACAGTACCTCCAGATTGGTCAGGTGACGATTCAGCTTAAGTCGTAAGATAACCACAGATAATAACATACTTTATACCTTGTTCTAATTATTATATTTCTGCCTGTTTAACATCCTGTTCTGCACCATGCTGTACTGTTGTTTTAGCTCAGATCATCATTCGCCATGCTTGCTAACTATTCCAGCAGAGACTGTTTCTGAAAGTTTAACAAGGCTGATTGTGAGTAAGATGGGGAAGCAGATCAGCGTCGCACAGGCTCCAGTGCACAAAGCTTCATACTTCAGTGCACAGGTCAAAGCACAAGTAGCTAACGAATGACTATGGTTGAGCCGTTATGTACATTTTTTTTTTAAATCAGATTTTTTACCTACCCACTGTGCAGTTCCACTGTGATAAAGCCTTACAGTAAGTGACTGTAAACAGAGGACTAGTCATTCATGTAGAAAGAAAACCCACATTAAAACTGTTTTAGGATCAATGGTGCCATCCGCTGGCCATACACGTATTTCTACTCTCTCAAGCAGTATGGGAAGGATAACGTTAGGTTACCTACCGTAACCCTGGTTCCCTGAAAGAGAAGACGACCACCAACATTAAGTATGGGATATTCCCTGCCCTTGAGGTAGGTAATACTGAGCTCTCTATATCAGAGCTGCCGAAGGCCCCTTCCTGTGATGACGCACTCGGTCCCGCCTACCGAAGGATTAAACCGTCACTCACCAGAAGATCTCCCTCTTTTTCCGCCGAACCCGTGAGGGCGACCGGAGCGACCTCATGGTTGGTGGTCGTCTTCTCTTTCAGTGAACCAGGGTTACGGTAGGTAACCTAACGTTCCCTTTCAAGTCGAAGATGACCACCAACATTAAGTATGGGATAATGTATACCAGAGCCGTCGAGGGAACGGCAGCATATGAGGGACGCACAAGCGCTGTCTAACCTAGAGGTTAGCGGTGTGAACTTACACCCTCAAGGACCCTTGTGCCCACAGATGGCACAGCAGGATCTACCACATTAACGCGGTAGAATCTGGTGAAAGTATGCGGCGTAGCCCAGCTAGCCGCAGCACAAATCTCAGACATCGAAGCGCCCTTAAAAGGGCCCACGATGTAGCCAACCCTCTAGTCGAATGCGCAGCTACTCTACCAGGTGGGGGTAACCCAGCACCATCATATGCAGTCGACACCGTGTCTGCAATCCAGTGTGACAGACGCTGCTTAGAGGGGCTGTCCTAGGGTCCGTGTTCCGTGACAGACAAAGAGCTGGTCAGATTGACGCAGCGCTCTTGTCCTAAGCACGTAACATCTCAATGCCCACACTGGGCAGAGAAAATTAAATCTCTCATCCTCCGTTGAAGCAACGGAGGTGGATGAAAAGACTCCAGTTCTACAGACTGCTTAATGTGGAAAGCTGTAATCACCTTGGGGAGGAAAGCGGGGTTGATGCGCAGCGACACTCCGCTTCCATCCTCCCACACGCGCATGCAGGAGCTGTGCACAGACAGCACCTGTAGCTCAATGATCCGCTTTACCGAGGTGATAACTAAGAGGAAGGCTGTCTTCATAGACAGATACTTCAGCTCAATGGAGTTTAAGGGCTCAAACGGGCCTTCGTGAGAGCCTCTAGCACAATATTAAGGCTCCATTCGGGGAGAACAGTCCTCCTAGGAGGGCGTGATCACCGTGTGCCTTTAAAGAAATGGGTAGCCAAAAATGCGCACCCGGAGACATAGAATCTATGGGGGCATGGCAAGCAGAGATAGCTGCTGAATACACCTGCAAGGTGGAAGGTGACCGTCCAGCACCAAGCAGTTCCTGCAGGAACTGCAATATGACTGGCCTAGGGCAAATGATGGGGTCATGGTTTCTAGCCAGATACCAAGCTTGAAAATACTTCCACTTATAGGTATACAAAAAACCTAGTGGAGTCCGCCCTAGCGCTCTGCATGGTACCCACAACTGCGTCCGATAGCCCTAGGGCTAGCCAGCAGTCCCTTACAGGTGCCAGACCCATAGCTGGAACCTGCGTGGCTCCGGGTGCCAAAGAGAGCCTTCCGCCTGACTGAGGAGATCCAACGAAGTGGAATCTCCCAGGGGTGGCTATGCAACAGCTGGCACAGGGTCGAAAACCACATTCTCTTGGCCACCTGGAGAACTGACGCTTTCTCTAACCCGACTTTCCCTAGAAAAGCCGGGAGCAGCGGTATAGGCGGGAAAACGTACAAAAAACCAGGGTCCGCGAACTCCTCCACCTGCCCAGACCGGCCCCCCAACAGAGTTGGGTGCGTCTGTCATCACCAATTGACAGTTGTGTATCACTCCTATGCTTGCGCCTTCTCTCAGAAGAGAGGCTTGCTTCCACCAGCGTAGGGTTTCCCAGCCTAGGCGAGACACGGTCAGCTGACGGTGTCTGTCGCGCTTGGGGTGCAGCCTAAGGCACTGAGCCACACTTGGATCGGGCGCTTGTGGAGTAACCCTAGTTGGGTGGGTGATGAAGCCGAGGCCATCAGACTCAATAGGTTTTAACACAACAACAATTATACTGTGAACCCTTGCTGAACAGGGCCAGACAGTTGCAAATGGCAGCCACTCTGTCGTCCGACAGGTAGGCTTGCACTGTGTGGGCCACTGCTCCTTCCTGCGACTGGGCAGATCAACCGGTCGTTCAGCTAATTCATCACCCTGATCACTTGCAGCCACAAGGGAGCTAGGATGGCATCCATGCACTTTGAAACGTGTGGGGGCTAAGGAGAGGTTGAACCACAGCACAGAAAACTCAGGACGCTCCCCTGTAAGGCAAAGCGGAGATACTTCCTGTGCACTAGACGAATAGCAACTTGGAATCCACGTTCTTTCAGTCCAGTGTGATAAACCATTCGCCCGGCCGGACAGCCTGGCGAGTACGGCAGATGCGAGCGCGTAACATCCGGGGCAACCACCGGTGCAGGCGGGGTCAGCTCCGGGGCCGGTGTTATTGGCTGAGCTAGGGCCACAGCAAGGGCTTGAGCCTGCTGCCTGGCCAGGCCCAGCGCCGCGTACAGCTCAGCCGCGTACTGAAGCACTCAGGCACCAAGGGTGCAGACGCACCGAGGACACTGAGTGAGGTAGAATACAGTACTGGTGCACCGAAGCATTGGGGGCACCGAGTGCAGGTGTTATTGACATGCTGTGGTGCTAAGCACAGAGGCATGGAGCATCTAAACACCGATGGCGCCAACTGAGAGGCGCCCAGCCTTAACCGCGTGAAGTCAACACAACTCGGGTTAGCGCAAAGCATCCACCGGGGTGGATACCCAGACTCGAGTGTCTGCGGTAGACAACCAGGAGAGCAGTACAGGAGAGCAGTACCGGAGAGCGCACGGTGCTGCACCATGGTGCAGAGCGGCGATAACCTGGTTCTGGACCGCGTGCAGTCACACAACATGGCAGCGCATAGCGTATGCCAGGGTGGAGCACAGGCTCAAGGAGCTGCAACCTGTTATTTCTTTTTAACTGCAAAGGCAGTAATAGGAACAAACAGGCTTATACCCAGCCATTAGGCTATGGGAGAAACACATTCACCATGCCAGGCGGGTGACCAAGCGCGCCGAGTAGGCGGGCTGAAATAAGCCGGCAGATTCAACTCAACCGCGGGACACAGCAAAGCTGGGTTCCCGTGGAAGAATCAGCTTATTATTTATTTCTAACTGCCGGGCAGTAAGAAACAAATGCGCACACACACCACAGAAGCTGTGTGGGTAAAAATATGAGTCACCACGGCAACGCGGTTAACTGATTTTGTTTTGTTTTTCCAGCCCACCGAGTATGCGGGCTGAAGCAAGCCTGCGTATGTAACTCAACAGCGGGGCGCAGCAGAGCTGCCGTTTGATATAATACTACATTTTATTTATTTATTTATTTATTTATTTATTTATTTATTTATTTTTCTAAACTGCAAGGCAGTAAAGAAAAAACACATCACACACACACACAACAGCAAGGTTGTGAGGGTAAAATAGCGGTCACCACGGCAGCGCGTGTGACTGCTTTTAAACAGCGCACCGAGTAGGCGGGCTGAGACAAGCCAGCAGAAGCCGCTTAACAGCGGGGCCAGCAGCGCTGGGTCCCGGTGGAAGTAACGCTGTATTATTTTTATTTCTAAACTGCAAGGCAGTAAAGAAATGAAAATACACACCCTCCACGCAAGCTGTGCGGGTAAAAATAATACTTACCACGGCAATGTGGGTAACTGATTTTGTTTTTACCAGCCCACCGAGTAGGCGGGCTGAAACAAGCCGGCGTAAGTATCTCGACAGCGGGGCTCAGCTTAGCTGGGTCCCGATGGAGGAATCGCGCTTGTATCGTTTTATTATTATTTTTTAAAACGCAGTGAAATAAAACCACACATACACGCACACAACAGCAAGCTGTGAGGGTAATAAAGCAGACACCACGGCAACTCGGGTGAACTGAATATTTTAAGCGCACCGAGAGGGTGGGCTGAGGCAGTCCAGCAGAGTCAATTCCACAGCGGGGCACGGCAGAGCCGGAGCCCGGTGGAGGAACACGTGTCTCTTTTTCTTTTAAACTGCAACATTATTATTAATTTATTCCTTAGCAGACGCCCTTATCCAGGGCGACTTAATAGCAGAGGAAAGCAGAAAACAGCGACCGCTGTAAGGCTTTCAGCAGACTGCAATCGCAAAGCGATGTAGGCTGTTAAGCAGAAAAAAGAGTAAACGCAGCGTAGTAACTATAAAGGGGTGTCTAGCCTGGACTACGCGGAGTGAAGCACCTTCTACAGGCACAAGGCAACGAGGCACCTCGTGCATCGAGCACCCGAGGCGCTATGCGCCCTGATGTACTAAGCACCTGCCTACCAAGCACCATACGTCCTGTGGGTATGATGCGTCGCAGGCCGTAAAGGGAAGGACCCCGATATGGTGCTGACTTTGTGCATTAGCACTGAGGCACTGCTCCCACTGCGTTGAACACTGGTAAGTGTTAACGTAGTGTGTCCACTCACTAGCGTTACAGCAAGGTATGCTGAGCCCCATGCGCACCGAGTATCCTGTTTTCACAGATACTGCGCAGCACCGTGAGCTATGTGCCAGGTTGAGCAGTGCTTACGCAATAACCCGTGCGTCCCAAGCGCACTGTGTACTGCATTCGAGATGCTAGGCAGAGAGTCCTGAGACAGGACGTCTGGCTTGTGCATAGCACTAAGCACTGCTTTCACTGCGTTTTACCCACAGGTACTAACACAGTTTAAATTTCGCTAGCGCTACAGCTAAGGCTATTAACACCGCTTACCCTGCGCCGGGTACCGTGGGCACAAGCGCACCGTGTACTACGCAGCGTATGGGCACTAGTGTACAACCAACTACGTCTGCACCGTGTAATATGTACACGGCATGCAGCGCTTGAGCTGAGCTCAGTGCGCACTGGTATTACCACGAGTTATGCGCTAGTAGAGCAGTACTTACGCAACGAGCGCAACGTGCGCCGCACTGCTTGCCTCGAGCGTTCCAAAAGCCTTGCGCAATGGGTACCGTACACTGTGTGAACTGCATACCGTGCGCACTGTGCGTAACTGCACTTTAGAACAAGCGCAACGTCGAACGTTCTAGACGCCTCGCGCAGCGGGAGCGTAAACTGCCTACCCTGCACTTTGTGCGTAACTCTTTGGAAGGAGCAGCGAGCACCTGCGCGTTATGTGCGCTGTGAATATCGTTCTGCGCACACTGCGTACTGGGAACCAAGTACCGTGTGCCTTATGCTCCTACACTGGCGTCGGATAATACGCAGCCTGTGTCAAGAGAAATCAGGCTATGCGTGCGCCGCGGTACCACAGTACCGGAAAGGACGCTACGCAAAGTGCGTACCAAGACCGCGTGGTCAACACACACACCTGTGGTCAGCGCGAAGCATGTACCAGGGGAGGGCAGAGGCCGAAGCCGCGGTGGGTGAAGTTTTTGTTAAGCAAAAATAACAGTTTATAATAAGGAAGTTAAGAGAGAGTACACCGAATGCACATGAACCGACTCACCGCAGCGGTCAGGTTCGGCCGGTGGCTCCGCTCAGACGGGGATACGGCAGGACCTAGCCCCGAGGAAGGGAGCGCGGCTGGGTCACTCGACAGCGGGGATACGGCCAGGCCTGGCCCCGAGGAAGGGAGCGCGGCTGGGTCACTCGACAGCGGGGATACGGCCAGGCCTGGCCCCGAGGAGGATACTTGTGTAACTCTCTTTAGGAAAAGACAACTCACTCACGGATGACTACACAGATAGCCGCTCACATACGACAGACTGTAAAAAGAGAGCGGCCCACCAAGGGGGGCCGTTGAAAGACAGAAAGATGAAAGACTCGGTCTTTTTCAAGAGTCGTTGATTCCAGGAAAGCGGCAAGCCAGCTTTCAGCACGAATGCTAGGAACTACAACCGACCCGAATCGACTCGAGGGCTCTTCCTATCAACACGCTCAGTTCTAGACACAGAGGTCTTACCTTACCATCTTGAGAAGGAAAAAGAGGGAGATCTTCCGGTGAGTGACGGTTTTATACCCTCGGTAGGCGGGACCGAGTGCGTCATCACAGGAAGGGGCCTTCGGCGGCTCTGATATAGAGAGCTCAGTATTACCTACCTCAAGGGCAGGGAATATCCCATACTTAATGTTGGTGGTCATCTTCGACTTGAAAGGGAACCACCATTTTATTAGTTTTAATTTGTTAGGGTAGTCTTTTGGAAATGTAGTATTTCTGTAAAGTTGTCTTTGTATTCAAAGGGTGATTACTGATTTTTGATGAAATGTAAGTATCAAAACATAAAACAAAGTCTAGACCTGGCATTTTTAGTATGGTAGAGGCTATGAACAAACCACAGTTGAACGTGGTCTGGTGCCAGATGATTTGAATAAGAGTACTATGTCAGAAGCCACTTATAGATAATAATAATAATAATAATAATAATAATAATAATAATAATAATAATAATAATAATAATAATGGGTTAACTTTCCATTCTAATTACTCAATATAAAAATTGAAATAAAAAATGAAAAATAAATCACAAAAATACTTGGGGGTTATTTTCAAAGGAGATCTACTGGAGGATAGTGCTATACTCCATTATTTCAACCATTTTTTCTGCACCTGTTTTTCCTTGCTTATTGGATACATCTGCAATATGCTACTGGACACATCATCAGTGATGTACCTGGGGTCAACAGGTGCTTCGGGTCTTTCAACATCAGACACCCTCGCCCAGGCGACCCAGCTGAGGCTGATCAGGCCCCAACCTGTGTCCAAGTGGCGTTGTGCTAACCTGACATCCACTGACCTCGGCTTTTGATCCGCATCCAACTAGAGGCTTTCTCTGCTGCCTCACAGATGTTATTGATGGCTTTTTTTCGAATGGCCCCTGTGATACCAAGTGACCCCAAGGCTTTCCACAGAGATTGCCCTGCAAAACCCTACAGCCCACTTCTAGTGGCTCACATTTTGTTTTCCAACCGTTCTTGCGGCACTCCTGTACTAGGTGCTCATATTTGAACCTTTTTCTTTTATTTGCCTCCTCCAAATCGGTTTGAGGACCTGGTCATGCCGCCAACGGTACCGCCCATCACCAAGGGCCTTTGTGCAACAACTTAGAATGTGCTCGAGACTGCCACACTTTGAGCAAAGTGGGCACGCTGATGATTCTGTCTTGACCCAGATAAATAGGTTGGAAGGGCTCAGGAGCACATCATAGACTGAATTAGGAACTTAATCCGGTAAGGTTCCGTTTGAAACAGGTCTGTCCAGGTGAGTTTTCACGCCTTTGCCCCACCCCATCTAGTCCAGGCGCCCTGCTGCTTTATTGACACTGTTCTACACGATCTTTCCTCTTCCACTGCAGCTCGCACCTCATCTTGCACCAGCTTTCATCTCTCCTTGCCTACTGCCGTGTCATATCTGGGAGTTGAGACAGTACCAAGTCTTGCCCTTCCTTGTGTGACTCTTCCCACCATGACGCTGTGTCGCAGGCAAGACTCAGCCTGACATACTGCTTCTAATGCATACCACTTTCTGCCTGTCTTCACTTTAATGCCTGCTTGGGACACCTTGCTGTCACTTGAGTACCTGTTCTGCAATACCTCCCTTGCTCGAGTGACCTTAAACTCCTCTGTGATAGCGCTGAATGGCAGTTGGTCCTGCTGTAAACAGCAATGCTGCTAAGACTTCTTAGTTGCAGAAAAAACGTCGGGAATCTATCCACTAGTTTGGTTCATTAATTATTCATACGCTTTCTTTTTGGCGGAATATATAATAATCTAATAATCTGTGCCTATTTTCCAAAGATCAAAGTGGTAGCTAATTTAAACTTCCACCAGTTAGCTTTCTGCCTGCTCCAGAATGGTAAATAATAGTCTAACCGCCAGTTTAAAAGGGTGACAGCACTTTAGATCATAAGCACAACTACCGTACCCCCTTACCGTTTTTCAGGCACCCTTTAGTCCTGCTCAGAATTCAGGACGTCCCATTTTCATGGCAAAGCTGCTGCCATGAACAAGTTTCTTTTTTTTTTAATCCACATACAAATGCCCAGGCTGTGAAAAATTACTTAATTCAAATCAAATTTGTCTTTATCAAATGATATAAAGCAGTTAACCTTGTTGTTTACAATGTAGCCTGACACTCCATGTGACTCCACTATTTATAGTATGCACTTTTAACACTGACTTTCACAAACACAGGTGTGCAGTACATAAAGCACTCTAGGTTTACGGTACAATGAGGGCATTTTGCTACAGTTTGCTTTTAAACACACTGGATTGTAATTTGGATTCTTATGATTTAAAATATTGGAGTTAACAACCTAAATATTTTATACGTAGACAAAAATTGCTTCCTGATGTAGTTGTACCCTTTTATTTGATCAAAATACTGTAACTTTATTGTAATTGTTAATGTGGATAACGATTTTGCTTCTGGCTGCCAGAGTAATGAATGGCAATGATCATTTGTATATAATGCACGCACACATTTTTATTGGTAAATGTCAGCACATTTGCCAGTATATTATATATGCAACAATTTACATTTACTACAAACAATCTGTTAATACTATGCATTGTCCTGCAGTTTTATAGACTTTAACAGTGAAGCCTACATATAAAAAGAAAAATAAAATAATTAAATATATATGTTTGCATTTTTACTTTTTTTCAGCCATTTTGGGACAGGTTTCAGTTGTACTTATATAACTTTGCTAACACATTTGAACAGTTTTTTTTTTTTTGGCAGACTACACTGTTTAAATGCTCATCACTTATTCATATCTCCTAAGAACCACAGAAAATGATGCATGAAATGTGATCTGCCAGCGGGTAAAATGGAGGTCCACGTTAGAAAATAGCACACTATTTTTTAATGGACTAAAAAGGTGGAAAAATTCAGCAGATTTTGCTGTCCACACCAAAAATGAAACCCCTTTCCAAAATTGGGCCCATAATGTTGAAAAAAACTATTTAAGAAAATACTAAACAAAACTACAGATAATCAATAAAGCAACTAGCCAACTTCTGCACATGGCTTCTTAATCCCATTCCTGCCTCTTTTCCCCCTGGGTCCCCTGAATGAGATTATTGGGAGTTCTTTTAATAGTCCTACAAGGAAGTTCTCATTAAACAATCGATGCTTTTCCAAAGGCACACCTGTTTTCAATGTCTCTTTTTTACTTTTGTTCACTAATAAATATCAATAAAAAACAACCACCAGAAAAAGTTCCTGATGTTGTTGATTGAAACCATGTGTAATGGAAAATGGGAGATCTATGACGTGATGGCAATACATATCAGGTAAAATCTACCGAAACTATTTGTACTTTGACCTTGTATGAATGCTGAAACAGAAAATGTAAAAAGTTACCTATCATCCCGGAGGAAGGGGGGTTGCGTTGGATTTTCTCCAGTGAATTCTCCTGAATAATGTCCCACAGGTTCCACTGCATAACCGGGTTCATGATATAAAAGAGCTGATCAGGATGTTTCTTACGGTATTCCATATACCTCTCAAAGAAGGAATAGTCTGGGTTGTTGTACCACTGTGAACATGAACACAGGACACATTTTTGTTTGGATTCACTTTGTACAGTATATCTTTTTTATATAATTGTACAGTATGTAGCTTGTATATTTTTAGAGCTGTATT
The DNA here is from genome assembly GCA_030684275.1 of Acipenser oxyrinchus oxyrinchus. NCBI lineage: Eukaryota > Metazoa > Chordata > Actinopteri > Acipenseriformes > Acipenseridae > Acipenser > Acipenser oxyrinchus. Next base: position 12,255,981 of record CM060262.1, read on the forward strand.
GAGCCCTCAAGGGTATTTTAACCAAGGATAATATCAAGTTGCTCTTTAAGGTCACAGTGACACACATGGCACAAGGGCTCCAAAGAGGAATTAAGTGGTATACAGGGTAGGCTACATCCTGCCTTTCATTACACCTACTGCAATTAAGCAGCTTGAGTGCTTAAATTGATACAGAATCATTAAGAAACATTAATGAAACAAGTTCGGGACAAACACCAATCACAACATGTTTTAGTACAAACATTTATTGAGGAAAATGTGGAGTATGCAAAAATACACATAAGTATTTTCTATATACGCATTAATTTGGCATCAAACCTAACTTGGTTTGAGGTCTCGCTGCCTGACCTACTGGATGAGACCGCGACCCCCAAAAAGAACAAACCGGTCTCAATGCCGCGAGTAGTACTGGATATAGCCCACTTGAAGGTTTAGCCAACGTTTGACAAGGATCTTCAGCGCGCAGGAGAAGAAAACAAAACCCAAGTTTGGGAAATAAACCTCTGGGAATCCATGGCTGATCCGATTGCCCTTCCTCCAGGCAGGCTACTAACGCTAACAGCATATTTGAATAAAGCATTTTTAAGATCTACATATTTGTTTTAATATAACCTTAATAATCTAGTGTGTTCTAGAATCTAGTGTGTTCTAGAATCTAGGTTATAGTTAGAGGTACTGGGGAGGCCTGTTGGATAACAGTGGTGGGTGCTGGAACTCCAGGATGGATCATGGGAGCAGCCGCTCCTGACTGTGAAACAGTCTCTGGATCCAAATGCTCAGAAACTGCTGAATGTGCCTTAGATTGACTGGTGCTATGAAGGTCCTGCCTTTGGCATCTTCTGGATGTAGACGCAGAGTTTTGTGAAGTTGGGGCAGTGGGCAGACAGGAGAGCCAGCTGGTTGTTGTGAAGCAGACATCTGAGCAGAGAAGGTTGGAGTAGTCAACACTGCTGATCGAAGTTGTCGTGGAGTTGATAACTCAGCCACGGGAGGAGCTGGTTGAATTGTTTGAAGAGATCTCGGCTCCGGGGAAACGGCAAACAGATCATCATCCGATGAAAATGAAGAACGTTCTCCTTGATGTGTCTGATACGATGAAATCGAAACGCAAATGAGAGGTAAGTGAAGAGGGTATTTATAGTGCTAACAATCTTAATTAGCTAATGTGTAAATTGAATGATTCAATTTGGTGACGTAGAAATTGGTGTCTGACCCTCCTCCCGAACTTTAGTTATAAACTTCATATTTTATAATTTAAAAAAAAGGGAGATACATTGGCCAGGTGTCTGTCTTCGATTATAATATAAAAACTGCAATATATCCAGAATACCATATACCATGCAACAACATTTATTTATTTAAAAAAGAACAATCTAAATCAATACATGACTTTCACACCCACAAGTTAATTACTGATAATGTGATAGTTAAAAATATATTTAAAAAAAATAGTGACAGCAACAAGTACTGTGGTTCTTTAACATTAAAGCCATGTGTGAATGAACTAATGAGTCATCTGCTTTGCCTTTCTTCTGTGCTGCAAGGCAAGCTATTTGAAAAACAAACCAAAATGTTTTGCAATGACTACTGTTGCTCTTGTCTGAAAATCTCCAAATAGCACCACATTTATCTGCATGAACAGTTTTGTTTTTAGCATTTAAAGATTCTCTATTTTAGCACAGCGCCCTAGTTTAAGGTACTGCTAGAAAAGTGTTTCAGAATCTGTAGCTTCTACACTGCCTGGCCATTTTATTGGGACCTTTCTACCACAATGGAGTTGGCCATGTCCTGGTGTGGGGCATGTTCTGCTGTTATACTCTGTCCCCCCGATTACTCTGGAATTCTGGACAAATGCCATATAAACATCATTGCTGATCAAGTCCTCCCAGCAATTCTGCACCCTGATGGTGAAGGCTACTTCCAAGAATTGTGTACAAATACTTGGAGGAGCATGACAGAGACTTCAGGTATCTTCCATGGCCACCACAGTCCCCAGATCCTAATCCAATTGAGCATGTTTGGGATGAACTTGAACACCAAATTTGTCATCACAATCCTCTGCCTAATTGATTAACATCTCTCGAGACACCTTCCAACACCAGGTCAAGGCTGTTATAATGGAAAAGATGGCCAATACAGATATTTTGTACAGGTCAAAATAAAGTGACCAGGCAATGTACATAGGTAGCGAATTAAGTTCTAAAACCAATGTCATATCTGCCATTTGTGCTCCATTTGCTGAGCAGTCAGATAGATGTCTTTACTGCTACCAGAAGGAGGACAGAAGCTATGCTCACATGTTGAAGATCTTGTTTATAAGGTGCAGGATCCCACAGGATTAACACTCCAGTCTGATAAAGAGGATCCGTTAGAAAATGGTGCTGTTCATCATATACAAGCTGTAAAACAAAGCAGAAATATTAAACATTATTAACAATAACTTCTTTAAATCACACAGCATAGATATTGTATCTTGCGAGGGGTGTTGTAGTTTAACTGGGACAAACAGATGTAACATTTACAGAGGAAAAGCCTCATCATGCTTCATCATCCTTAGTTCCCAGGCTGCTCCATTGCTTTCAGGGTTCAGCAGCTTGGTCACATCTGTTGCAGGTGAAGAGGCTTGACTGTTTATTTTCATTCATGATTTATAAGGCATTCGTATCTAACGCAGTGGGCACTCCTGCTTCTTCATTGCCCGTGGCAACAGTAACTGCCCTGAAGCAATGCCAAGTACAATCTAAGTACCTGGCACCTGAGGGAACTATTAAAATATACTAAATTTTTTGTTAAAGTGTTTTATGTTTTTTTTAATGTGTAAAAAGTGTTCTTTATTGAAACATGAATAATTACAAACACGTTCTAGCATACATATGTCGTTACAGTACCTGTGAATTTATTATTCGAATAGAAGTGTTTTCCCCCACATCAATGCTATACCCATCAGTCGGAGCGGCATTGAATCTCATGACAGCATCGTGGTCATCTTAGAAAGTGCAAAAGAAAAGCTTAGATTAATTTGCATTATGTTGTTGCTGGCTTAACACAGCTCAAAATGTTAAAGAGAGACTTGGCACGGGTATAGAATATAAGGGTTGCCTTAACTAATCTATTGTTTAGATTCACTTTGTATATCACTTGGTTTCAGTCAACATATCTTGGTGACTTACTGTATAAAACTCAAATGTAAAAAATAAATAAACAAATAAATAAATAAATAAATAAATAAACAAATAAATAAATAAATAAATAAAACGTTCTGCTGAACGTTGATGGAAAAGCAAAGTAAACCACAAATGTGTTTCTAAAAAAGAAAAAGCACAGCTGTCATGTTAAAGTTTTCCCATGCGAGAGGTTTCAGTTCCGGTTTCTGCTTAGTTTAGAATTTCCTTTGCAAATCTGTACACCTGTCATAGCATAGCACAGGGGTTCCCAAACTGTGGTCCGCGGCGGGAGCAATGACATTCTATGTATTTACTTCTATTAATAGTGAAAAGTAGGGGCCTGCAACAGCTGTAACTGTAGAAAAATAAAGTGTAGCAAGGCAGTATTGGCGAACTGTCAATAGGGCAGTGTTAAGGTCATGTGATCGCAGATATAAACATTGTGTTCAGTATTAATAGAATTACAACATGTCGAATCCGCTACCAAAGAATGCGTTTCGCAAAGTATAAAGAACAAAAAAGGCAGCTACAGGAGTTTGAATGCATTTGTACCGTGGACTCAGCTTTGAGGTGCTGGAATGGGTTTTTTTCTTTTGTAGAAACGTTTTTATACTAACTTTTGTACTTGATAACATTAATTAAAAAAAAATTCAATTGATGCCAATGGTGAATACGTTTTTGTGACTAATTTAAAATATTCAGTACTTTGATGTATGTTTCAATATTAACTAAATCAAGTTATAAATCAAAAAGGTAAATCTTGTTACATACCGGTAATTGATTTATTAAAATGTTTGGATACACTGCTATTCTGTTGATTACTGGCTCGTTCACAGTCGTCTTAATATGTTTTGTTGGAAAATAATAATAATAATAATAACGTTTTTTGACCGATTCAAATTGCGCTGTAGATGGATTTATTGTCATAACTTTTCTGTTGTTTTTTGGGGGGGGAGGTTGTTGCAAGCCAACTGAATGTGATTTTGCAAGTTGCATTTGGTTGCACAGAGTAGTGGCGAAAAAAGTAACTTATGCAAGGCCCTCGTTTCCTTCTGTATTGTGCACGTTAGTCTCTTATGTGCATGACAGTTCAGCATGAGAGGCAACGCCTGGACGTTTTAGTTACACAGTGTTCAGAAATTAGGATTTAAGAGTTATGATTTTGTGCATGTTGTTCTGGTTTTAGTCAAAGTGATTCCTGTTCAGTTATTTATGAATGGGAATAATAAGAGACATTCACTTCTTTCTTGTTTGATGACCAATAAAAATAACTGCATTTCTAAAATTTTCAATTATACAAAGGTACCTAATTTAAAGGTTTGATAAAACTGTCTGTTTAGTTTTTGCAATTTATTTTATTTACTAAAATTAAATTGCTTTAAAAATATATATTTTCACTCAGTGCATATTCTATGTGATTTCCATCTTTGACAATATTTATTCAATTGAATAAAGGGCAGTTTAGATTAGGTTTATTTATAATGTTACGGGTTTAAACATATAAAATGTTTTTAGTTTGACATTTTCCCAAGGAGTGCTAATAGTGGGCTGCAGTGCCTAATGCAGCTGAACAGGTGGACCTCAGGTGAAAAAGTTTGGGAACCCCTGGCATAGCACATTCAATATGGTATAATGGCTGGTGGGGCCAAGCCTGTAAGTTGTTTAATTTGTTCTGGGGGGGGATATGTGACCATTTCTCACAATACTTGTACATAACTACTGTATAAGAAGCGGTCAAATAGTCAAAGTTTTGGCTAGTGCCATTTCACTTTATAGTTATACCAAATAGCTGGTAGGAGGCTGTGTGGTCCAGTGGTTAAAGAGCAGCGCTTGTAACCAGGAGGTCCCTGGTTCAAATCCCACCTCAACCACTGACTCATTGTGTGACCCTGAGCAAGTCACTTAACCTCCTTGTGCTCTGTCTATCGGGTGAGATGTAATTGTAAGTGACTCTGCAGCTGATGCATAGTTCACACACCCTAGTCTCTGTAAGTCGCCTTGGATAAAGGCGTCTGCTAAATAAACAAATAATAATAGAAGTGGTTTTAATTTATAATCATGTAAGTTAAGACAGTACAAATAATGCATACCACAAACTGCCATAAGCTACTAATTTGAGTTTTTGAAAAAAAAAAAAGTCTTGTTAGAGTTTGCCATAACCACAAACCCTGTTTTATATTTTCATTTATGATACGCAAATTCTAAATTGTTTTACCTGTTTTGAAAATAATGCATTGAATAATAATGTTGCATTAGTCACAGATGCATCCATTTCAAGTAGCTATCAAAGGTTGAGGCTTGTGTCTCTACAGATAAATTTGGTAAAACTGTGAACCAACTGAACCGACACAAGGTCATGACTGAGAAACTGACTGTTTGTTTTGTTTTGTTTTGTTTTTTGCAAATTCACAGTATAATAAAAGGAGGCTCCTGAACTTAAGCAGACACTCTTTCTGTACATTGGCTTTACCGTGTTCTGTCTCCTGGGTTACTTCTCTAATTACAGCCACATTACTATAACTGCACATTGCATTAAGTCCTTTCTCTTAAACAGCAAATGTATCCTCTTTGACCATTATATCCATTTCTGCTATTTGCCTGAGCTGCTATCTCTGCTCTCTCTCCGGATCAAAAAACACTTGCAAGAAACAGGCCTAGCAGCTGTGGTAGGAACAGTGACCTATTCTGGTTGTGCATTCTGCCACTCCCACCTATTCTCTACCTATATACATGTAGACAAGATGGGGCTGACAGAGACACACTGCCCCATGGTTTGAATGGAACGAGGAAGGCTGTTCAGTCACAGCTCATAGGGTGCTCCAGACACATTTAAAGCCAGGTAAAGGCAGATTTAGAGAAAGTAAATGACACTAACTCAATATTGGGCAGACAGAATGAAAATAAAATTAACAAATACAATACCTATTTCAGCTCCCAGTTTTGCATTTTTTAAAGAGCCTGCTGATGACACTACAGCACACCGCTTGAGGTTTTCAAACGTCTTATTCAAGTCCTTTGTGGGCAAGTATTTCTGCCAATCCTGTCCTTTGACCGGGCCGTCACCCGCTTTAATCATCACAAGTGGTACGCGAGTTTTGAGCTCGCACAGGAGCTCCTGCTGGCTCAGCTTTGCAGACAGATTTTTCCAGATCAATGTCACATTGTATTTGTTCAGTGCCTGGTAATTGTTCTTGATATCCTTCAGTAAGGCGCCAAGATCATCAGTAGAGGTGTTTTCCTTCCATACCGGCCAGGATCTTACAGTCATAGCATTTTGGACAATTTTATTCCTGGTTACTTTTTTCTTCACAGATATCAATGTAACGTTCTCAACTAATTTTTTATTCAAATCAATGAATGTAATTTTCTGAACTTGTTTTTTACTCATATGAATCAATCTACTCTTTATCTGTGAGGCAGGATATGTTTTGGTTTCATGTATCCTGCTGTACTTGAATAAACATGGGAAAAAAAATAACATACTGACAATAAGTAAAACTTTGTAATAAATGTTTTTAACCATTTTTCATCCACAGGTCAGGGCAGGGTTTCAGAACTTCAATGAAAGTCTAAAAAAAGAGAGAAATTAAATTAAAATGCTTAAATTACACAGTAGGCTTGTTTATTTAGTTTTCAAGTTAAAAATGTGTAGAATTGTATTTGTTTGAAATCCCAGAAAACTAGCAACACTTAGCTACCATTATTTAATATTAATGTGTGGAATAAATTAGTGAGAATACCTTGTGATATTTATTATTATTATTAATTTCTTAGAAGACGCCCTTATCCAGGGCGACTTACAATTGTTACAAAATATCACATTATTTTTACATACAATTACCCATTTATACAGTTGGGTTTTTACTGGAGCAATCTAGGTAAAGTACCTTGCTCAAGAGTACAGCAGCAGTGTCCACCACCTGGGATTGAACCCACGACCCTCCGGTCAAGAATCCAGAGCCCTAACCACTACTCCACACTGCTGCCCTTATAGCTGCTAGCCACATGACTTAGTTTACAGGAAAAGTGTGAGCTCTGATGGGCAAAAGGTCATGCTATTGTAGCTATAGTATTTTCTTTTTTTTGTAGTATATTTTTTATTTGTATTTTTTTTCTGTAAGAGAAAAATGTAGGGAAACGGTTGGAGGTGTATCACATTTTAAAAAGATTTTGCTAGGAGGATCACTGTCAAAGCAGTGTTTTTTTGTTTTTTTTTAATTGACAGCTACTGGTAAGCCATGTAGCACCAGTAATTTGAATGTTGGAAGTAGTGAGTATATCCCTTCCCTTCTCATCTCCCAGTATTTGTCGCATTTACCTCCCTTTTTTAAAGGGGAGAATAGCTGCACAGCTTTTAAAAAATTCTGTGTTGCTGGAGTGCTGCAGCGCTACAGGCCATTGAGATTCCCTGACTTGCTCGCTTGATCAGCATAGGCAGCACGGGAAATAAATTTAAAAAAAAACAATAATAATAATTCTCAAAATATCTCTTACCCTAAGTAAATTGTCATAGAAAATGAATCAATAGTCAAATCTATTTGCATATGGATTTGGCCAACTCCATGAAAATGAGACTGTAACAGAAGAAGTGGAGCTAACAGAGTTAGTATTTCAGCTATAGGCTATGACAGTAACTGAAAAATAAAGAAATGTGTTCACTTCATTTTTTATACAGTTATCTTCCCTGGCATTTGATTAGTAAGTTCTATTTCCTGGCATTTTATGTATATATTTCACTTAACACTCACTGGCATTTTATGCAAACAGAAAATAGTTCTCTGACACATAATGTACAGAATATTGTTCCCTGGAATTGTATGCAGTTAGTTCTCTGGCACATCAGTTGTATATAGTTCCCCTCCCACAATTTAAAGATAATAAAAAAAACACCCATTATATGAAAACAAAGCATGCAAAAGTAACGTGTGTGCAAAATAAACAGATCTCTTTATATTGTCCCTGTTTGAAAATGTTGGCCACCGTAAAAGTTCACTTGGCCACTAGGTTTTGAAAGCATACAGAGTAATTTGCCCCACCCTGATTTGTGTGTGTGTGTGTGTGTGTCTATATATATATATATATATATATATATATATATATATATATATATATATATATATATATATATATATATATATACATATACAGTACCAGTCAAAAGTTTGAGTACACTTGTTGGAAACTAGTTTTTTTCATAATTGACAATGTTTTACGTCAGATAATGCTTCTGTAAATACTTGAAAATGAAAACATATGTTACAATATACAAAACAAAACATAAGGAGTATCAAAGCAATGTTCAAGAAAATTGAAAATTGTCTCTAAATCTTGGATTCCTCAAAATGGCCACTCTTTGCCTTAATAACAGCTTCACAAACACGAGGCATTCGGTTAACAAGTTTCAGCAGGAAATCACCCGACATGTCTTCCTAGCTCTTCTGCAGCAATTCCCAGAGATGTAGGGCACTTGTGGGTAGCTTTGCTTTGACTCTTCTGTCCAGTTCGTCCCATACAAGTTCTATGGGATTGAGGTCTGGAGACTGGGCAGGCCAGGTCATTAGATTGAGTTGTCCTTCACTTTCCTTCTTCGCCAGATAGTTCTTGCACAACTTTGAGGTGTGTTTCGGGTCATTATATTGCTGAAGAATAAAGGACTCCCCAACTAGCCGTAATCCTGATGGAATGGCATGCCTCTGAAGTATGCTATGATAGCCATGCTGGTTGAGCTTGCCATGGACTTGGTAAAGATCACCAACTCTGTCACCAGCAAAGCAACCCCAGACCACGACACTGCCTCCTCCATGCTTGACAGTAGGAACCACACATGCAGAACTCATGCGCCACCCTCTCTGCGCCTTACAAATACTCACGGTTGGACCCAAATATTTCAAATTTTGACTCATCGGTCCATAAGACCGACTTCCACTCCTCAAACGTCCAGTTTCTGTGTTTTTTGGCCCGGGCAAGTCTCTTCCTCTTATTCTGCATTCTTAACAATGGTTTCTTTGCAGCAATTCTTCCAGTTAGGCCAGCTTCACGCAATCTCCTCTGCACAGTTGATGTTGTACATCTGTACTTCTAGTAGCATTTAGCTGAGCTTGTATTTCAGGGGCAGTTAATCGCCGGTTTCGCAGACTTGTGACTCGAATGAACTTGTTCTCTGATTCTGAGGTCACTCTTGGCCTGCCTGACCTTGTTCGGTCCTCATGAGTGCCAGTTTCTGCAAATCGTTTGATGGTCTTGGCCACAGCAGTTACAGACACTTGCAAAGTTCTTGCGATTTGTCTTAAAGATTGACCTTCATTTCTTAAAGTAATTACAGACTGTATTTTGTCTTTGCTTAACTGAGCGTATTTTGTCATTTTCTGCTCCCTTACATTCAAGAATGACAAACTTGTGCCTATGCTACCTATATTTATAGCAATCATGGACCCTCACCTGTTAATAATTGGTGACAAAAGGTTAATTAGGTAACATGCTAGTTAACTCGGAGAACATCTAACAAAGACACTTTTATACTTAGGACAGTGTTCTAACACCGTGTTAAACACATTTCAGACTTTTAACTGACTTGGGCTTCAGACTGAAATCCCCTTGCTTTGGGTGACCATTTCATTGAAATTGACAAGATTTACATTTTCATTTAAAAATAAAATTTTTGAATGCAATTCACTTATAATTATCAGCTTATATAAGTACACATATCATATAATGAAACATTAAGTGTTTATAGACAAGTTTATACAGTTAAAAGCATAGATAATCATGAAAAACCTGGTTTCAAGCAAGTGTACTCAAACTTTTGACTGGTACTGTATAGGAATAGGGCAGGGAAGGGGTTAAAAGTCACGTTTATTTAATTGTTTTTTTGTTTTGGCAGTTGGCTTGTTATTGTAAATTATACACTGTATATAACTTATGCAAAACCATTAACCATAAATCTGCATTTACAAAATGATATATTTCAGGATAGTAAAAATATTTTGGCCCTCCTGAATTTATACTGCCATGAAAAGGGTGTACTGACTGTATAGAGAACAAAACATGATATGCAGTATTTAGATAGATATTTTAAAGCATATTGAAGTGATCACATTTTATTTATAATAATGAGATATACTTTAGATTGACTATATAATCTACATATACTTATTGTTCAAGCTACTGTCATATGTGTGGTTGTTAGAACTTAACTTAAGCACCAGAAATTGCCTGTCTATACAACTGGCAAAAACAATATTACTGAGATGCTAACAGCATTGACAGCACCATACTGCACATAGAAACGTTCAAGGATTACAGCAGGAATCAAAATCACACACGAGAATAAATCCCATTTTTAAAAATGCAGGCAATTTAGGTTTTAAACAAGTTATAAAGTTTTTTTTATACTCACAATCAGTTTTCTTCTGTCTGTCTTTGTGTTCTTTTTCTCCGATGGTTTATTTCATATTACCTCGTGTACTGTGTATTTAATTGCAAATACCAGTCTATAAGAGAAAGTCGTCTTGCGAAGCAAGTGTCAACTGTGCGACGTTTCCACCCGCTCAAGTCTTTTGCAGTCAAAACAGTGAACACAAAAGAGGAAGAGGGGACGGCGGGACGGGGCGGAGGGGCGGGGGCATGTAGGACAAATACAGTTACACATTTTCATTATAGCTTTAATAAAGACTAGTCGCTTATAGTTGCGATCACGTTTGTACATTCTGCTTCAAATGAAAAATGAAGGCTTGGCCAATTTAAAAGCCCATTTAGTTGTTTCACAGAAGAAAAAAAAGGAAATTAAATCGGAGTTTAAGAACTGCACAGAATAGGCTACATTGCGATGCTGGTTTCTCTCTCGCTCTATGTGTGTTCCCTCCCCTGCACGGACATTGTGTGGGTGTGGTGTGGGTATTTGTACTTTCATACCGTGGTATTGTTTTTATAATGACAGTTTTACCATGTCTGAATGTGTATCTCCACTTTATTGCTGGGTAGCAGCAATCCCATGGTGTATTATAATATGCACATATAATGTACCTATGTTGTACAATGGTATACCACGGTAATACACATGGTACATATGTTGCAGGGGTGGATTAGCACTTTATTATTTATTAATTGCTTGTGTGTGTGTTCTTTTTCTTTAATTCTTTTTTGATCACGATATAACTTTCTAGTTTCACAGAGCACTAAACAGAAACAAAAACTAAACAACAAACAAAGACGAGCAGGGCAGTGGAAAGTAGCCGTGCAGAGCCGAGACTGACCGAGCCGTCCAGCTGGGAGAGTCGGGCAGTAGCAGCAGCGACGGTCGCCGCCGAGATATCCAGGACCAGTGGCGCTGAGGAGGGACAGCGGAATATACTGTTACAGGCGGATAGTGCATCGAGAGGGGAAGAGGTGGAGATACCCCCCCCCCCCGCAAAGCTAAGTGTTCAAGCTTTCTACTGTTTGTTAATGTCCTGCATGATTCGGGTTGATTAGCAAAGGCTTTCGTTTGTTTAATTTTAGAACGCAACTGTTTGACGCCCCTCCGATCTATTATTGGAGCTGTGTGGTCTATGCGAGGCTGGACTACTTTGGAGAGACATTGAAGATCATGTGGAGATTGTGGTGTCCCAGGACTACTATTATTAAGCTAGTTGTCATTTCTGTTTTAGCACATTGTTGAATTGTCTTTCTTGCTAATATCCCTTTTAACGACTGTTTGCTAGTGTCACTATTTTATATTGGCTGTTGATCTCTATGTTTGGTCATTTTTATATTTTATATGTTAACTTAGTAGTTTTAATGATTTTATTGTTTTATTTTTAGAATTTATTGTATAAAATTTATTTTTATATATACAAGTATTGTGCCTGGCTTCCTTTGCTTGCATTGATAAGGTGTCACTACCCTGGTGCTGAACTTAGATATTGGTTTGGTGTTTTACCTGTAACGCATATAATGTGGTACACATGATATACACCATGGTATTCCATCAGCTTACTTAGTACCATGGTCATTTGTACACATCAAATATTTCAGTGTAATAAAAACAGAATTAAAACTTATTATTGATTTATATATTTGGTAGATATTTATTATAAACCTAAAAATATAACATACATGAATTAATGGACAACTTAAAAAATTCTATTAGGTTTTTGTTTTAACATACCAGTATTTTAACATGCACAAGTAATACAACCCTTTTACATAACAAGTGGGAAAATACATAGGGCCTCATTCATTAAACAGCGGTAACGTGTTTTGTATGCAGTAAGCCCCTTTACTGCGTGCTTTGTACACCTGCTGCATTCACTAACCAGCTGCAGGCAACCCAGCGCTTGGAAAAATGTGCGTGGAAAAAGTACCGCGATTAAATGTTAATGTTTGGAAACGTATGCAAATTACGTCACAGAATACCACAAGGGAGGTAGCTGATATGCAAACTGTATTCACTTAGGGCGCTAACTTTATTAGGTGCCTCAGGGTGTGTTAAAAGTACCGCTTTTTGAAACCAGGCGGTGTCACAGAACCAGCAGAAGAACTCCATAGGAGAGTGAGGAGAAGAGTCATGGAGAGAGTATTTTGGACCAGGCGACGTTACTAGGGCTATGTGAGGAGGAGGTAATAACTAGATACAGAAAAGGGGCGTAGCGTACATTGAGGGTCCGTGTACATTCCGGACAATCGTTTTTGCATTTCTAAATCGGAAATCAGAAAACAAGAAAACGATTTGTTTTTCTATTTCGGTTTTTCATAAAAACAAAAATCGACCTGTTTTTCATTTTCCAATTTCTGAGTTTAAAGTTCAAAAACGGATTTAGGCTTGCTTCCCAGTTTTTCATATTGCTTTTTGTAACAAAGTATTCGAAATGGAATAATCTAATACAAAAATAAAAAACAGACTGCAGGGACGGAAAATGAAATCAATCTCCAAGAGTCGGTGATAAAGAAGATAGTCTTTATTCAAGCAGATATCTGGAGAGACAATACTTCGCAGGAAATATGATAGATATACTAACGTATCGGAAGAGGGGCAGACCTATTCAGCCAAGCGTGCCAGCCCCCTTTACTGATCATATGGCAATCTCTGTAAGATGCTAACATGTCCTCTCTCCCAGCGGTTTGCAGCTCTTACAAAAGACGGAACTGCGATACAGTGCGAAACTGTAAACAGAATTCACCTCCACCCTTCTCCATATTTTGTTACAAAAGAACCACCCACTGCAGCATGAAAACACTCCACAACATTAAATATCTTAAAAATTATGTAGCTCCTTCAAGACCTTTTAAAAAAAAGGTCAGACAAGGCCAGCTGTCTGTGTCCCGCTGTTATGACGATGCGCCTGTGCTTATTGTCGTGGAAGTGTTCTGTCTGTTTAACAACATTATTTATAGCAGTTGTTACAAAGTACTGTATTACAATACCGCCGTAGGGCTACATTAAGTTAATATAATAATCATCCTTGTATCACTCAGGTACAGTGCATTATAATAATACTAAAAATAATACGCCTTCACATAAAGGGAAACAAATTCAGGTAGACTACGGTTCTTAATATTTATATCCGGCTTTGTAAATTAACTTTATAAACTTAACTGGATTGTATTATCATAGCACATTTGTCCAGGGCGCTCACGTATGTTTAGAGCTCCCCTTTCACGGGTACCCAATTTGTTTCACTTGGGAGGGAGGGTGGGGGTGGGGGTGCATCCATAAATATAGATATCAATGTATTGATGCAAAAAACGTCATTATTATTTATTTCTTAGCAGACGCTCTTATCCAGGGCGACTTACAATTGGTACAAGTTATCACATTATTTTACATACAATTATCCATTTATACAGTTGTTTTTTTTACTAGAGTAATCTAGGTAAAATACCTTGCTCAAGGGTACAGCAGCAGTGTCCCCCACCTGGAATTGAATCCACGACCCTCCGGTCAAGAGTCCAGAGCCCTAACCACTACGCCACACTGCTGTCATAACAACAAGACACATTCGATACGAGTAGAGCACGCATCAGTACTTTTTTTAATGGTCTATTATTTAGTTTTGTATTACAGATTATTCCACTTCGAATACTTTGTTACAAAAACCAATATGAAAAATGGGAAACAAGCCTGAATCCGTTTTTGTACTTTAAACTCAGAAGTTGGAAAATGAAAAACGGTTTGATTTTTGTTTTTATGAAAAACCGAAATAGAAAAAACAAGTCGTTTTCTGGTTTTCTGATTTCCGATTTAGAATGCAAAAACGATTGGCCGGAATGTACACGTACCTACTCGTATCAAATGCGTCTCGTTGTTATGACAGCAGTGTGGCGTAGTGGTTAGGTCTCTGGACGCTTGACCGGAGGGTTGTGGGTTCAATCCTAGGTGGGGGACACTGCTGCTGTACCCTTGCGCAAGGTACTTTACGTAGATTGCTCCAGTAAAAAGATATCTTGTAACAATTATAAGTCGCCCTGGATAGGAGCGTCTGTAAATAAATAATAATGACGTTTTCTACATTGATATCTATATCTGAATATCCCCCCTCCCCCAAGTGAAACAAATTGGGTACCCGTGAAAGGGGAGCTCTAAACATACGTGAGCGCCCTGGACAAATGTGTTATGATAATATAATCCAGTTAATTTATAAAGCCGGATATAAATATTAAGAACCGTAGGCTACCTGGATTTTTTTTCCCCCCTTTATGTGAAGGTGTATTATTTTTAGTATTATTATAATGCACTGTACCTGAGTGATACAAGGATGATTATTATATTAACTTAATGTAGCCCTACGGCGGTATTGTGATACAGTACTTTGTAACAACTGCTAAATTAATAAATAAATTATGTTGGTAAACAGACAGAACACTTCCACGACAATGAATAAGCACAGGCGCATCGTCATAACAGCGGGACACAGAGAGCTGGCCGTGTCTGACCTTTTTTTAAAGGTCTTGAAGGAGCTACATCATTTTTAAGATACTAAATGTTGTGGAGTGTTTTCATGCTGCAGTGGGGGGTTCTTTTGTAACAGAATATGGAGAAGGGTGGAGGTGAATTCTGTTTACAGTTTCGCACTGTATCGCAGTTCCGTCTTTGTAAGAGCTGCAAACCGCAGGGAGAGAGGACATGTTAGCATCTTACAGAGCTTGCCATATGATCAGTAAAGGGGGCTGGCACGCTTGGCTGAATAGGTCTGCCCCTCTTCCGATACGTTAGTATATCTATCATATTTCCTGCGAAGTATTGTCTCTCCAGATATCTGCTTGAATAAAGACTACCTTCTTTATCACCTACTCTTGGAGATTGATTTCATTTTCCGTCCCTGCAGTCTGTTTTTTATTTTTGTATTAGATTATTCCATTTCGAATACTTCGTTACAAAAAGCAATATGAAAAATGGGAAAACAAGTCTGAGTCAGTTTTTTGTATTTTAAACTCAGTTGGAAAGTGAAAAACGGGTCGATTTTTGTTTTTATGAAAAACCGAAATAGAAAAACGAGTCATTTTCTGGTTTTCCGATTTCTGATTTAGAATGCAAAAACGATTGGCCGGAATGTACACGGACCGGATCCGATCCAATTTTTTGTTCTCGTTAATGGAGTTAGCCTCTGGAGCAGCGGGTAGTCCCGTATATTTAGTGGATGGTTCGGTACTGTACATAATCAAAGATGAAACAAAGAAACCAATCTGTAATGCACTCTGGGTACGGTGTTATTTCTTATATTAATATTGTTTTTTTGCTGACAGTCCTGTGCAATGTGATGTTTAGCTGCGATACGTTTTGATAAATCGGTGTTTTTCTTGCGCAATGGCAACGCCTTCCCTCTCCCTTGATATAAGATTCATAGCTGTGATACTCTTCATGTATTGTATTTGATGCCATGGGCTAGAAGAATTGGAGGTAATTCTATTTATAAATTCACTGTTTGGCAACAGCAATAAAAAAAAAATTGCTAATGTTTTCGTTAGAGAAAAAAATCCGAGGAAGTACATAATACCGTTTTTTTTTTTAAATCGTTTTCGGCATCTTTAAATAGCTTGTTCAGTGGTAACAACGCTCTGGATAGTGTACTGAAGTGAACTGCAGCTACGTTCCAGCGTGAATGTGACAGCGTGGCGCCTTGTTCGACCTTGACCTCTACACCAGAAGCAGTTTAAAGTATATTTACGTAAATTTAAAGCAACATTGTCTGTGTTGATGATTATATATGATAAGTGTATTGGTTTGGTTATCAAACAAACAAAATAAAAAGCTTTGCATGTTTTTTACCCCGCCCCAAGTGTAAAACGAAAAATTCTCCTACAGTATATAGACAATCCGTGTTTTCCGAGGCAAACGGATTCCTCAGCTCCCTGTTCATGACGAGAAAGAGTTTAACTGAGTGCATCCTTTAGATATGTTTCATTGCACTCACAGCAGTATGGGTACAAATAGACTGAATGGCCTTGCCCTGCTATATGTGGACAGAGACATGTCCCAGGAGGAAGTGTTACAGCGTTTCGATAGATCAGGCCATGGGAGGATTGACAAACTCTATTTAAAGTAAAGCCTTCTAAATCAGTGTTTTTATTGTGGCATCATACAGTGTCAGCGGGCAGAAAGAGGGGCAGCAATGGTCCATGGGGGCGGCCCTTGTGGGACATCCTCCTCCCAATCCAACACCCCTAGTGGCCAGGCTGACCGTGCCCGGCTGGCTCCTCCAACCACGACAGTCCTGGCAGCGGAAAGGCTGCTTTATCCCGTTGTACCCCTGGCAGCGGAAAAACTGCCAGGGGCAATGCTGTCAACAGACCTGCGGACAGCTCCCAGGCTGACTCATTCAGCCGGGGCAGTCCTGGCAGAGGAAATGCTGTGGGGTCAGGTGGTCCCCTGACCTCCCCCTTCTTCGTAGCCAGCAGCTCTCTGTTGTGGGCCACAGTACTTCCTGTGGCAAAGCAGGGCTGACAGCGACCCCAGGTGATGCGGATCCAGCGACCCCAGGCGAAGCAGTTCCGGCGACCCCAGGCAAAGCAGTTCCGGCGACCCTAGGCAAAGCAGTTCCGGCGACCCCAGGCAAAGCAGTTCCGACGACCCCAGGCAAAGCAGTTCCAGCGACCCCAGGAGAAGCAGAGCCGGCGACCCCAGGCAAAGCAGAACTGGCGACCCCAGGCGAAGCAGAGCTTGGGTGACAACAGCAGCAGCGGACCCTCGGGTGGCGATGGCAGCAGCGGACCCTCGGGAGGCGATGGCAGCAGCGGACCCTCGGGAGGCGACGGCAGCAGCGGACCCTCGGGAGGCGACGGCAGCAGCGGACCCTCGGGAGGCGACGGCAGCAGCGGACCCTCGGGAGGCGATGGCAGTAGTGGACCCTCGGAAGGGGAGGCCCTGGCCATAGAGGAAGCAGCGGGAGATCCACTTCTCCCTCGAACCTTGTAACTGGTGGCTCCACCAGTAACCCCAGGCGATGCGGAGCAGCAGGCAACGCCAGGCAATGCGGAGCAGCAGGCAACCCCAGACGATGCGGGGCAGGCATCCTTGGGTGAAGCGAGGCAGGCATCCTTGGGCAGTGCGAGGCAGGCATCCTTGGGCAGTGCGAGGCAGGCATCCTTGGGCAGTGCGAGGCAGGCATCCTTGGGCGGTGCTGTGGTTGGCCACTGTGGCAGTAGCTGCGGCGGTGCTGGCCCTCTTCGTGGCCGCTGTGGCCGGGCTGTTTTCCCGTGTGCTCCCCTTAGCAGGCTATGCAGTGGCTGCTGAGGAATGCCAGCATCACGTCCTGGTCCTCCTTCTGGTGATGGAGACAGAGACAGCTCCTGCTCCTCTCCTCTTGGGGGTGATGGTGGAGGCAGATGCAGCTCCAGCTCCTCTCCTCGTGATGGTGGGGGAAGTGATACCAGCAGGCATTCACCCTCTGCTGGTGGAAAGGGACCCAGCAGGCATTCACCCTCTACTGGTGGTGGAAGTGGGAGCAGCAAGCAATCCTCCCACGGCGGTGGAGGTGGAACCAGCAGGTATTCGCCCTCTGCTGGTGGAGGTGGCGGAGGTAGAGGCAGCTCCTGCTGCTCTCCTCCTGGTGGTGGAAGCGGTGGAGGTGGGAGCAGCATGTAGTCTCCTGGTGAAGAAGGTGGACGCAGCGTGTAGTCTCCTGGCGACGAAGGTGGGAGCTGCGTGTAGTCTCCTGGTGAAGAAGGTGGGAGCAGCGTGTAGTCTCCTGGCGACAAAGGTGGGAGCAGCGTGTAGTCTCCTGGCGACGAAGGTGGGAGCAGCAGGTAGTCTCCCCTGTTGCTGGGGAATGGTGTGGCTCTCTCTCTATTGCAGGGGACTGGTGCGGCTCCCCCTCACTTGCAGGGGACTGGTGCGGCTCTCCTTCACTTGCAGGGGACTGGTGCGGCTCTCCCTCACCTGCAGGGGACTGGTCGGCTCTGAAGGCGAAACCAGCAGGCATTCTTCCTCTGCTGGTGGAAATGGGGACAGCAGGCATTCTTCCTCTGCTGGTGGAAATAGGGACAGCAGGCATTATTCCTGTGCTGGTGGAGGCAGCTGGCATTTTTCCTCTGCTGGTGGAGGTGGGGACAGCTGCCTCTCGGGCTTTGGATTCCTGCGGTTCCCCCGTCTGGGCGCTGGATGCTGACGGTCCCCACATCTGGGCGCTGGACGCTTGCGGTCCCCCCATCTGGGTGCTGGACGCCATGTCCCCCATCTGGGCGCTGGACGCTCGCGGTCCCCCCATCTGGGCTCTGGACGCTCAGGTTCCTCCCACTCAGGCGTAAGACGACTGGGATCCTCATCCACCCAGCCGTCATCCCCGACCTCCTCCTGCTGTTGCTGCGGTTGCTGTTGCAGCTTTCCTCTCCCCCTTCTCTTCCTGCTCCTTCTCCCTGCCTTCCTCTCCTGGGCCAGTTCCTCCTCCTCGTCTTGGAAGGGGCAGACCGCCACTGTGTGTCCGTACACCCCGCAAGCAAGGCACCAGCCTTGGTCCTCCAGACCACCGAGGAGGTCCTCCAGTTCCCCGCAGCCATTTCTCCAGCTCCAGCCTTCCATTTTTATTATTCTTTTAAAATAATTTTTTCAAAAGTAATTTTAAAAAAAACGCACTTCACTCCTTCCTGGTCCAGTTCCTGGAGGGGTTGTTTATCCCACCATATGTGGCAGGCTGGCTGTAGTGGTGGTCTCAGACCAGAAAGGTTTATTATCCAACAGACAGAAAATAAAAGGCTTGGAACACAAAACACAAAACAAAACGGTGCTTTGGCCAAAGTAAATAGACAGAAAAACGAGTGCACGAACAGACACAAACAAGTACTGTGCTGGTTCTCCAGCACGTAGTAGCAATTGTTTATATTTTAAATTACTTCTCTCTCTCTCACCCGTTCTCCACTTACCGAACACACAACCGCGAGTGAGTGCTTCATGCATCTATATATACAGCTGTGCCGCGATTCAATTACCAATTAATTATTCACTTGAATCCCAGCACGTGAACTAATCTGTGCACTCCCGTGCTCACATATCAATACACTTTTAATTTGCACGTGAAGTGATTTGTGCCACCCTCGTGTCTAAATACAATTATACATTTTAAACACTCGTGCTCATTACCCACATTATATCCCATGTACCAACTACAATACACCAACATTAACACACCACACACAACACACAAATAAACACAGGGGCGGGGCACATTACCATAGTTACTTATTCCCGATTCGAGGGTTGAAGTTAGTTACTTATTCACAATTCGAGCATGTTAGTAACTAAGCTCAGCAATGCCTGCAAGGTTCAGAAGGGAATCTGCAAAAAACGGGGACTGAAAAATAAGAAACAGTTATTTTTCCAAAGAAACAAAAATACAGCCGAATAAGGACGTTTCCTTTTTTTAGAGCCAATGTTCTTCAGAACATGTTAGTGCAAAGCAACAGCATACTTAACTGACAGGCGAAAGTATTGTAACAAACTCAGTTGTTTTGTATTCCAATAGCCTGCACGCCAGTCCACACAAAAAGTATGTGAAAACGCAAGTTTTATTTTCATAGACTGAGGCTTCACAATAATGTTTTATAATCCAAATAAGGAATCAGAAAGCTACACTTTCAGGTGAGTTCAGCTTCAATTTACAGGCTAACCATGCTCCTTAGCCAGGTATCAATTGCGAGAGGCACAGCAAGAAGTCCCAGTAACTCCGGTACGAGTCACTAATATAAACTTTGAATTCCCGAAGCCAATTAAGCACACAACAGCCACCGTGTTGTAAAGATCAGACAATTCTCACAAAGTAAAGCTACAGCTCTTTAGACGTGATCCGGCAATCTTTTATGCCTCTCCAGAAGTGCCCCTCTCACACTCGTTACCCGGGCTTAACAACATAAATTGTATCATTTTTATGCAGAATAACTCCCCCAAAGTCTTCCTCCAGGTTCGCATTTTCTAGTGTTAACCACTGTGTTTCTTTGGCTTAAAAATAACACACAAAATAATCATTTTCTCCAGAAAGTTAACACTTTACAACATAAAACCAAGTGTATTTTAATGTACCTGAAAACCCAAAATTTTCTGTAATAAAAAGAAAACAGAACGTTATGTTATTTAAACAATATAAGCAATTTTATGCAACAATTGTTAACTTTTCCATACTACATAACACACTCAGGAACGTGTTTCACTTGTGCCCACTAGTGTAATTTTGTAAGCACAGCATTAGCTGTAAATGTTAGTACACACTGGTTTTTGTCACCATATATATAGCGTTGGCAGGGAAGGGGTTAAAAAGTTGTTCATTTCATGTTTGGACACTGTTTTTGTAGTGTAGAACAATTTTAAATTGTGTTAAGATGGGTATGAACAATTGGTAATTGTTGAGAGCCCAATATTTTGGAAATATTACAGCACTTTAAAATGTTTTTTAATGGTTACAGAATGCTCCAGTTTTCTGAATTGAAACCGATAAAAGTAGGCTACAGTTTACAACATAGAAACAATAGACCTCTACTGTATATTACAAGATGGTAAACTTTAAAGTGAACTTTTTTTTTTTTGGTCTAACATTTTTGATTAAAATGTTACTGAAGTTAACTAAATGTGGATGTTTATATAAACTTAGTTACTATACCTTTTGAGGGCTAGACATCACTGCACTATTTGTTTGGTGAACTGCATAATACATATATCTTGTGCTGTCAAATGTGTTGAATAAAAAAGAGCTTGTATGTTGACAATTCTTTTTTTTTTCCTCAACAGACCATGATGTACATATACCACCATTTGAAGAACCACGGTACAGGCAGAACCATGGTCAATGTACTACAGTTTTAAGGACCATGGTACAGGCAGAACCATGGTCAATGTACTACAGTTTTAAGGACCATGGTACAGGCAGAACCATGGTCAATGTACTACAGTTTTAAGGACCATGGTACAGGCAGAACCATGGTCAATGTACTACAGTTTTAAGAACCATGGTACAGGCAGAACCATGGTCAGTATACTATAGTTTTAAGAACCATAGTACAGGCAGTACCATGGGTAATGTACTACAATTTGAAGAACCACGGTACAGGCAGAACCATGGTCAATGTACTACAGTTTTAGGAACCATGGTACAGGCAGAACCATGGTCAATGTACTACAGTTTTGAGAACCATGGTACAGGCAGTACCATGAGTAATGTACTACAGTTTGAAAAACCATGGTACAGGCAGAACCATGGTCAATGTACTACAGTTTTAAGAACCATGGTACAGGCAGTACCATAAGTAATGTACTACAGTTTTAAGAACCATGGTACAGGCAGTACCATGGGTAATGTACTACAGAGGGTAGAAAAGTCATGGGGAAACACAGAAAATCAGAAGCACTAATTATTAATGTAATATACTGTACCCTTTAACATATTTGCGTAATTTCTGTGATATACAAAATGTATAAATGTCTTTAAAAAGCAGAACTTCCTGCAGCTATTTCAGCCTACTGCAAATGCAGATTATCTTCAATCTATGAACTTGTTAACCTTTGCAGACCCCCTGCTTAGTTACTTATTCCCGATTCGAGGCTGAAGTTAGTTACATGTACTTATTCGCAGAGTTACATATTGAATATTAGCTCACATTCTAAGGAGGAGATCACATTGGTAGTCTGGATGTGCTACCTCAAGTGGGGCATCATTTTAAAGCTTGGGCATTTCTCTTCAAAATAAAGTAGATTGCAAAGTGGCACAAGCAGGCATTCATAAGCTATGCCATGAAATATACACTCCTCCCTTATCAATAGTTGCCAATATTACTACCAGGCCATGGCTTGTTTTGCTTATGGGTACTTTCTTTGGGACTCGTACCGCACCCCCAGAGAATACTACTGGTGCATTTCAATAGTTGTTATCTATGCAGTTTATCAATTCTTCACAACAGTGTTTAGTCAACCACTTTTTATATCCTATGTGACTCCTATTATTCAAGGTCTTTTGTCCAGAATGCTCTAATTAATGCAGACCAACATGATGGAGAGGCTTAAAGCCTTCAATAGTATAAAGAATGTTTTTAAAAGTCTGTTTTGATGAATGAAATAAAGTCTATACAATTTTTGGTATTCCACGCTACAGTGTGAGTGTTTTTTAATGGAATCTTGCTCAGCTGATGAGCCTTCATCACTGTAATGATTTAGGCTAAATGAGGTAGTAATGCAATCTCAATTAGAATTGGGTGTAAATATCAGTTAAAGGGGTGTGGTAGCTGATTAAGGTCAAATCTTTTTGCTACAGACTGTATCCATCAATCTGCAGCTTGTCATTTAAATACATATTACCTAGAGTGAAACCTAAAGGTCACGAACGCATCATGTATGAAGGGTGTTAATAAGTCTGCAACTCTGAAGCTCAAATTATTTTCAATCACTGAATGTGTTTGTACTATACTGTACACATTTAATGATAGGAATAATATTAAGAAGAAAAAAAGCCCGATGAGGCGGTTTATGAATACGGCCCTACACTTGTAATCTTTTCTACCACTGTCCAGTGGTTGAAAAACAAACTGCTGAATTTAGTATTTAACATAATCAATATATTATCTTTCAAGATACCTAACTTTCTTCAACCTATTCAACTAAAATCATACATCTTCACCAAGGAATTTGTTAAACTTTTTAAATTTAGATCAGAATCATAAGTTTGGGCTGTGATAAGCAAAATAGAAATACGTGCAAACAAATTCTTTTGGGTTAGATAATGGAGTCAGCTGCAAGAAGATTAGGTGCATGTGTTGCTATGCCACACATAGACAAATTCAATAATTTGTAATACTGGGCAAGCAACACTGATAACACAGACAAGGAACACAGGAATTAATCAAAAATGGATGTTTATAAATTTAACACTATAAAAAGTACTCAAGTTTAAATGTATAAAAACATTAAAATGGCCAAGCACATGAATATAAGAAAACAACAAATAATCGCAATGACTATAACAATAGAAACAATAATTGTATCAATAGCAGCAAAAACAGCAATAGCAATAGCATTAAAGAGCGTAACTATATCAATAATAATGTTAAAACAATAAAAAGTCCAGAATCCGTCTTCTCAGCATCCCAATACAGTATAGACTCAAAAAGGCTACAACAACTCTAGTAGACAGGGAGGGGCGTCAGCTGGTGACAAGTTCTAAGAAAGTAAACAATTGAAATCTTCGGCAAAGCAATCATAGTTTTCAAGGACAGAGTAATTCAACAACCGCAGCACAATAAAATAAGTAGAGATTGAACACTTAACTTAGCGAGGGGGGAGGTACATCCACCTCTTTGCCCTCTGAGTACTCAATTACCCTTGCAGTCCGTGCTCTCTTTCTGTTGCTTCCCGGCTAGTGTATCTGTTTGGGTGGCGGCTACGGCTATTATTCGACTCTCTTAGTTGCGGCTTGCGTCTCTCACTCTGTTGTGGCTCAAGGCAAACGTCTCTCTGTCTCTGTCTCTGTCTCTGTCTCTGTCTCTGTCTCTGTCTCTGTCTCTGTCTTCCCACCCCCTTCCTCAATATATGTTTAACCATGCCTTATAAACCCTTTAGTCAATTAGGAAAAATTTAAAAAAAAATTAGGTGGGGATGCAGTCTAGGCAAGTGCCGTGATTCAAAGTCATTAGTGCAAATAAACAAAATCAAATACAAAAGCAAAACATCACACAATCAATCATAAATAGTGCACAGTGAAATTACAAAAACATATCTTAAAGAAAAATAACTAATACACACACGTGAACAACAACAGAGTAAAAATAAATCAATAATAAAGTGCTAATGTACACCTGCAACACATGCTTACATTTATACTTCACCTGGTATGTGTTTCTAAGTCAACAAAGAGAATCTAAGATATTTGATAGCAGCATCATCTGGAGTTTTAGCATAACATTCTTGTGCATCCCTCAATACAGATGCCTCACTTTTAAAGGTGGATAAACCTTCCAGTTTTCAATGGGTAAAAATGAACTATTTTCAACATAAACACATTTTGAAGAAATAAACTGGTATTGAGATTTTAAAGATTTGACCTGAGGCCTAGCGCAACACCTGGTTTGGTTTGCAGACATGCTCAAGTTCATGAAAAGGTCACTGCCACCCAAACACAATGCGTTAAAGCATATTTGTTAAATCGCCTGGGCCGGCTTTGGTAATCGGATTTCCACGTTTGATCTGGATTATATTTTGCAATTGGGTTTTTCAAAACATCAAAATGTGATCGGGATTACTGTGAAACGGATTTTGTTTTGGTAATCCGATCTCACTTTTAATCGTGATTAAATGTTGCAATTGGGTTTTTCAGAATTTAAAGAGGAGATCAGGATTACTTTGATCCAAAATACCAGGCTTATTGTGATCCTACTGGAGGCGGATTTAGCTTTTAATTGATCATAGAACATCGATATTTTATTTGAATTGTCATAGCAAACACACGCTATATGTCCAAATAGAGTGTTAGAATATAATATTTACATATATGTATTTAAGTTTTGTATCTATGCAAGCAAAAAGGAAAACACATATTTAGTGGTATAGCTTTAATAAAAAAGCATATGCATACGCCTTCACATATGCCTCCTTAAAGCTCGTCTGAGAGATGCTGGACTCCCGACCGACGAGGAAGAAGATGAAGATGTCTAATAATACATCTAATAATACAAGTTTTATCTTTATTCAATTTAGACTTAGTTATTTAATATGTAGAAATTCAATAACTATATGTAACAAATGAATGCACTTACCCATCACACGTGATTTCTGACTCCGTCACCAGTTTTCTGATACTAGAGGTCCATTGCCCGGGGCCCATAAAACCTGGCGCCGGCCCTGATGTCACACCAGGGTAGACTTGGGGTTTGATACAGCAAAGTTGCTCAAGCTAGGTCCGGTCTCCTGGAACCAGGTTTCAACCCACTGTTCCTGAAAAAGTGAGTTCATGTTCCCTCAGCTTAAAGGTATAAGCCCAAGCCCTTAGTGATGTAAAATTGTGTGTAGATACACATACCTGTAACTAGCCGTAGATGTTCCTGAAGACTCTTTCAGTAGATGATAACCTGTGGTAAACTATTCATGTTTACCATTTTAAAACAAACTTTAGGTATCAACTTTAAATAGTGTAGCGATCTCGGTTAGCGCAGGTAGGCGCATCACACAGGACGAGGCAATCCACACACAGACGGAGGGCGGGCTCGAACCCTGGACCTCTCACACTAAAGCATATAGTTCTGCAAAGAGCAGGTTTAGGAAAGGATGGTGGTATTAAGAGACACTGTTAACATCATTATAAACCAACCTCAGAATGTGGATCATCCTCCATCAAAAAGCACAATTGCATCATAGTAAAGAAAGGACAATTTCAATGAAAAGAGAGTTAGTAAGAGGCTGAGAATGAAGCAGGCCAGGGAAAAGGGAGGGTGTCCCTTTAAATCTGCATGCTTTAAATACATTTTGGCAGGGATAAATATAGGGTGATAGTCATCGCTGCCAGTTACTGGGGCCCCGATGACATTGAGAACCAAAAACTTCTCCCCTTCTCTCCACTGCCACTCCAAGTGAACTAGCCAGTCAATACAGAGCAGCCGGTAAGTGTTCATTTCCATTAATTTACAATTGGCGTATGGTACCTTGTTGTTTTGAGTTTTGGAATCTGATTTTGTTGGTGCAGTGCTAGTTTTTGTATTGAGAGGATGACAACAGATTCCCTCAGTCGTTGGCCAGTTGAACATGGTACAGATTTCAGAAATCTAGACTAAACACTAACTGTGCTACTTTTGGTACCATATTGAAACTTGACTGTCTTACTTTGAAAGTTAATAAGTTGTTACTTGTCTTACGTAATCGTTTTTTACTGTTTAGTTTATGCTGTAAAAAATTCTAGCACAAAACTGAAAAAAATGCTTCTTGTAATATCTCAAAAGCATATTGATTTTACTAAAACAATTCAAATACCGCCTAAACTTAGGTATAAATATCTAGAAAGATAGATTTTCCAAGTTTGACATTATTATTATTATTATTATTATTATTATTATTATTATTATTAAGAAGAAGAAGAAGAAGAAGAAGAAGAAGAAGAAGAAGAAGAAGAAGAAGAAGAAGAAATAAGGCAACATGTAAATTCATCCAATTAGTCAACAATATTTATTTTAATTAAATAATGAGTCTTTAAAAGGAATATATTTTGGCTTTCTCCAAATTTCTTCTATTTCAATAACAAAAATGTGTGGACTGTCAGGATATTATCTTTCTCTGAGAAATGTCAGAATATGGCCTCTGACACAATTATCAGTCAAATCCAGTGAAGGCATTTAGTAGCTGCCTACTTTTACCCCATGAGCTCAATATCCAATGCAGAAGCTGACATCAGCAGTCATTGGTTTAAAAATAACTCCTTGTTGTGTTAAAGGGGGCAGCACTGGCTTTTGATCTTGTCTAGGAAAGGCAATTCTGCGTGTCACACTAATTTAGAATGTAACAGGTGGCCCATGCTTTGGTTTAAAATTATGCTTCCGAATGGATAATCCCTTATGAAAGTTTTCCATAGTAAATTTTGATAAAGCATAATAAAAGCATGTAAAGCACAAGGAAACATTGCAAAGAATAGCAAGGTATGGTAAAGCATATTAATAAATATGGCAAACCAGGGTAAACTGTGGTAAATAAATAGTATATAACCATGGAAAAGCATGATAAAACTGCAAAAATACTGTGCAAAAATACCATGGTAAACTTTTATAAGAAATAATGGTTCTATAGGAATATTTTTGTGATTCTGCACATACTTTCAGGATATAATATAACAAGTGACATATCAATATTCAGTGAAACTTACAAACATTCCCTAGGGTTGCATTTTTTATTATAGCATCCCTGAAATATTACAGCTAGATATACATTTGCTGGCTCTGTAATAATTTTTTCCCTAACACCTGGTTTTTGCAGGTTTATATTTGAAAATAATTTGCCATGAGTGCCTGTCATTCCAATTTGAAATAATCCAATAAACTCAATATAAAATGAGAGGTGGAGTCAGCAGTTTATTTAGATAAGTATCAGCAAATTCTGTGGAAGAACGATAACGTTGTTATAATTTTCTTAAGTTACCATTGTAACTCTGGAACTCAGATATGCTGCTTTGATAATCATTTAAACCTACTGGTAATTGTTCTACAAGTATTCCTAATAGAATTTATTTATTTATTTTTTTAAAATTGAGCAATGGAAAATTACTGACAAACTTACTGTTTCACGGGGGAAGAAATTACTGATGCACACTCCAAGTTCACCCCAAGTGGCCTTTTTCTTTAATGCCCTCATTACAGTCATTCAGTCTTGTTCAAGTTGGCTAATGACTTAGGCCCAGATGTAAAACAAGGTGGTTACTTTATGAAACATGCCAATTATCCATGAGTGCAGCAACAGTAATAAACGATGATTTAGAAGACATGTTTGAAATGTTTCTCAGTAGCTGCTTTCCATAATGTTGTCCAGCTTGCAGAAGTTGAGGACAGTCCTATCACAATGAAGCTGGTTTGGACCCTTCTCCTTTGCCTGGTGTTGGTGGTGAAGCTGTCCTACTCTCAGGAGGAGGGTGAAGAGGTGGAGGCAGAGGCCCCCGAAGAGCATGCAGAAGGCCCAGGCGGTGAGGCAGACACTCCCAGTGTGGTAGTGGATGAGAGGAAGCCATGTGCCGGCTGGATGGGAGGCGTGCCAGGAACCCCGGGACACAATGGAGCCTCCGGGAGAGACGGCAGAGATGGGCGAGATGGAACAAAAGGAGAGACAGGAGAACCAGGTAAAAACAGAAACGAAAATGTTCTGCTTTTAAAATGTCATTTTCTTGTCATTTCTCGTGGTGGCCTGTGTTATTACAGGTTTTGCTGTTATTATTTTAGTTTCCAATTTTCTCAAAACAGAACGTTTTTTTTTGTGTGAGACTTTCGAAGCTATTTGTGGTACCAAATCGACCTTATTCAGTTTCAACGTAACACTAACTATTAATCTTAAAATGCTTAAATGCCATTGACCTTTGAGGTACTCCCAAGGTCATGCATGTGTATTTACAGTAGTAATGAATAACTGTAAATGACAGTGTCCCCATAAAATGATTGAGCTGAATACGGGGTCCTTGAGTGGAAAAGTTAAATGCACATCCTTGTGGTGTGCAGGGTGAGTCATACAGACATGGGAGCTCGTTTTGGTCCATTCTGTGTGAAGTTGCCAATCATTGCTGATTCAACAGGGAGTGTCGCGTTGGCTCTGGTGCTCCCGCAGGTTAGGGAGGCAAAATCGTCAGGGTCTGTTTATCCTCACCAAGCTACAGCTGACCCCAGTGAGCTCAGTGTGGACACCTTCAGGGCAGGCCCTTGTCCTCCAGGAGTTGTTAGTTCGCTAATATACTCTGCAGATTTCCTGGGTGTAAAGTGGCAATCCCCTGTTCTGTTGCACTATTATAATAAAGCTTCCAAACACAGGCTTTTATCAGTCCTGCCAGAGTGATAAAAAAGTGCTTCAACATTCAATTAACTCTTAATCTTTTAAGGAACAGACATTCTGTTTTTAAACATACTCGATAGACTAGAAAAAAATGAGTTCCTCCCACCCAATACCACTCCAAATCAAGTGTCTGTATCAAATTCATTGCAGCCTAGCGATACCAAAATGCAAGATCCTGGGATGGCTGCATTGTTTAGAGAGAGTGTACTTGTTAATGGGAGCAATTGATATAAATATTTCTCCACTAGAAGTGTTGATAATTACGCAAATAAAGCCCTTGAATGCCCTTTTTGTTGAACAGGTGCACCTGGAGAGAAGGGTGACACCGGAGAGCCTGGCCTTACTGGTCCAGAGGGACCCCGTGGCTTCCCCGGCACCCCAGGCCTGAAGGGCGACCAAGGGGAGAGCGCCCTCCTCTACCGCTCTGCCTTCAGTGTGGGGCTGACAGACCGCACCCCCATGCCCAATGTGCCCATCAAGTTCAACAAGATCTTCTACAACGGCCAGAGGCACTACGATGACAGCACAGGCAAGTTCCGCTGCTCCATCCCCGGAGTGTACTACTTCACCTACCACCTCACCGTCTACCTGAAAGACGTCAAGGTCAGCCTGTACAAGAGTGACAAAACCATCATGTTCACTTTCGACCAGTTCCAGGAAAACAACGTCGACCAGGCCTCGGGCTCCATCGTCCTGCACCTGGAGACAGGGGAGGAGGTCTGGCTTCAGGTGTATGGAGAAGAGGCCTATGCAGGAATCTACGCCGATAACATCAACGATTCCACGTTTTCTGGATTCCTTCTATACCCTGATATGAAAACAGTAAACGGAGATCGCTAAAGGGGTGTTCATGCAGGAGGGACGGGTGAAGGCATCAGCAGTGTATACTTATTATAATAATATTATTCTTTTAAGGTTTGTGATACTTTCCTTAAACTTCTATCAAACAGCCACCTTGGACAACAATGGAGGATCTCTAGATCGCTCTTCCCGGTTAAGAATTTTTTTCCCTTTAATTTCGATGTTGTTTTATTTACTTAATGGTAAATAGTGTAATTTACTCTGTTGTTAATAAAGAGAAAATCTCTTCAATGGTAGTTTCAGTATATCGCCAGTGAGAATACGCTGTACCCTACACCTTACAAACAGTATAAATTACTGGTTGACCCCAGTATATTATACCAAGTGGCCTTGTTACATTGACTGAAGCCAGTTCACCAGACTTGCACGATGTGAGAGAGCAACAGAGGTTTTTTATTCAGAGTTAAAATGGCCAGGTGGGTCTATGTGGCATAGAAATGTAATTGTGTCCACTGTGCACTCAAAGTCTAATACAGCTCTGCTACTTAACTTGATAGCCAGATGGCTGCACTCCATGTTACCAGTTGTTGGACTTCTCACATTTTATTTAAAGGTATTTTTATTCACAAAGGTCACCAAGGATGCATATGTATTCTGATGCTGTCTGCTTACAGCCAATAACAAACACCAGTCCCAGAAGAAAGAGTTGAAATCAGTTTTGTGTGCTGTCTTAAAATATTCCTATTCAAATATTCAAATGTATATTGAAAATGTTAAGTTTTTCCCAGAATGACATATTAAAGCAGTCTTTTATTATTCAATAATATTGTTGTCATTTTATGTTTTGTGTCTTTGAAACCCTTCTTGCCTCTCTAGTCACCCTGTTAGATAAACAGGAATGCTCCTGCTACTAAATGTAGGTAAAATGGTAAGAAACTAGAACAAGGGTAAAGGCATTTCCCGAAATGTTTGACCTCTTCACTTACAGTTTTACCTGTAGGCCTTGAAAGCAGAGCAGCAATATTAACATTTATTACCAATGGTGTCTTTATTATAATTTGTTTTACATTTTACAGGTAGCACCTTTAGGGCTGATCATTTTCATGTGTGATTAAGGGGTAAAAAAAAGCACCTTTAATGTCTTTGTCCTCGTCTATGTGTGTTATAGTGGACAACAGTGCTAAGAATCTTGGTGAGACTACTTTGTACATTTTAAGGAGGATACAAAACATTAAAAAGGACAGAATCAGAGACCAAATAACATGAATGACAGGTCGGTAAGATAATTATTCCCATTTGTAAACCCCATCAATGTACTTTTAAATATGGAAAATATATTTCCGATGCAAACTGGGACACTACACCTTTAAGTGAGTTAATGACTAGAATATATAATGTAATATTCAGTGTTTTACCAATACAATGCCCTGAAGGCTACAGAATAGGAGCTCCAAACATCTGGGACCTGAAATACAAAAAGCTATTTGGCTGGTGATGATTTTCATCAAGAGGAATGATCAAATCCCTCATTTCAATCCGATTAAAACAAAATTGTATCAGTTATAATCTAACCTGGCTGGGCCATCAGCAGACAGCGGACAGTTGAAATGAGTGCAGAATTAATAATGAAGGGCAAACATTGTCATTCTGTTATAGAAAATGGTTAGTATTTTCTAAACCCATAATAACTTTAAAGAAGGACTACCCCAGGATAACTAAATAGACTGGGTGTCTTATATTGCATAGATTTATATATTAGCAGATTAGATTGTCTGCAGTTTTTAGTGCAGTTATATTTCTTTGACCTGCAATGTTAAAAGAGTTCAACGTCATTTAACAGGAAAGGAAAGCAGATTTGCAGTATTGCATTTTTTTGTCTAAGTCATGCACAGTGTAAAATAGATTCCTGAGTGACAAGCACATGTGGTCAGTGTAATACATGATGGGAAAGAACCATCCACAAAGCCTATTCTAGTCTACTGTTACACCGGAGACTGCAACTTGCACGGTACAGACAGCTGCAAGGGGGTGTATTTCCCAAAATAATAAGTGTAACTAAAAACTGCTCCTCCTACAAGGCTATAAAAAAGGCGTGGTTAATTGAACCGATAAACCTAGAACATATTGCAAGAGATATACAGAAACAGAAATGAATATGTATGTGTTAAGTTTCTTGTACAGTTACATTTTTATGATATACTGTTGTTGCGGATTCTGTCCAGTCCCCTGTCAGTGAAAAGAGATGAGGTTAAAAGCTCTAAAATCACAGATGCAAACAGGCTTGACTCTTTATCACTGTGGTTAAGACGGTCACTTTGTGTGTGCGGGGTCACTGGTTCGTGCTCAACCTCTTCCCTGTTACATTGGTGCCCTGACCTGGATCTCTGGATTGGCTGCAGCCCATCACTGAGGTTAAAGGGGGAGGATAGGTATGGCTAGTCACATTATCATTTAGAGATATCTCAAATGAATTATAGATATTTGAAACTATCTCAAAATAATAGTATTTAAAGATACCTTAAAATATTTAAATATATCTCTAAATCATTGTAAGATATCTAAAATACATTTAGAGATATCTGAAAACTATTTCCAGATACCTTTAAATAGAGCTTTACATAGCACAATTTGAGATACCTCTAAATGATAATTTGGCTTGCCATATAACTGGCAGTGTTGTGTGATACATTGTCATTACGGAATGTCCAGTCCCCCGTTGGTGAGATGAGATGTTAAAAGTTCTAAAGCCACAGATGCAAACGAGCCTGCTTCTTTTGCATTGTGTTTTAGACTTTCTCTTGGGCAGCGCATGGTAGCCAGTGTTGTAACCAACAGCGGTGTAGTCCTAAATCTGAAAGTACTGGAACATAAATAAAATATAGATTTTCTTATACAAAAATTATACAAATTCACGTTTTGCTTGTTCATTGAGCTTGAGGTAACATTTAATAGGTAATGCATGCGTCTCACATGCAACTTTTATAGGCTACTCCCCCGGTTAGTTTTCCAGCCAAATTTGACTTGTTTTGAAAGCATCTAGCATGTAATTACAGTGCACTCAGTTTATAAGAATCACATCTGTCTGAGATGATTTGATTCTTATAAGTGGTTGACCGATATGATTACAATTAGCAAAAGCGTGCCTCAGCGCATCAGCAGTTTAAATACAGTATAGAAATATCAACGGTGCTCACTGATTACTTAGGACAATACATTAAAACAATCAAAACAAGTTCTTGTGGGTAAGCAACTTGTTATATGATCACGATTATGTTTACTCAAGTCTGCAGGATCCTATTTTACTACAGTATACTTGAGAAGCGATCGTCTCGTGAGGGTGCCTAGTTTAACTGCCATGTGGTGTTACGTATATAATGGCCTTTGAATTAAAGTGACATTATAGTACAATATTTTACTTTTAGGACTACTACTGCATTTAAGCATCTGTGGCTTGCTTTTTTTCATTTGCAATGCAAATCTCACAGTTTTTCACTAAGCTCCTAACTGCCCCCCACCGCGCAGCTCCGCACCATAATCCCCCTCCCTCTACATGCATATCACACATTAACAGTGCTGTACTCAGTATGTGTATTCACTTTATTACAACACGTTTTTCACTAACAAAGAGCAAAGAAAAATATATGCACAAAAAATGCAGTGGCGCAGTCACTGTTTGATTACAAACCTGTCCAGTGTTCCCTGGATCATTGCACGATCCACAACCTTGTTAACCTCCTTTTCAAGGCAATGGAGGAGGTTAAAATCATTGAAGTCATTGAAGCCCCTGTACAGTAGTAGGTTTTTCATCCACAGAAAGTGTCTTTCTTTTTCCTGCCATGTCGACTCACACGTAAACTGCACGACTTTTTCTACTGGGAGTCACTATGGACCAGGAATTATACTGTATACACACTGCGTACATGCTTATCACGCAAGATAATTGATCAAATTCCAATTCAAAAGCATCTTTATTGGCTGTACAAGTCATTGCACTTGATACAGTATCGTATTACATGCATTCAGTTTGCCCCGAAATGAATCTTATAAGCAGATTGCTTGATTCTTACAAGTGGAGTATTTTAGCATGGTTAGTATATGAATGAGTTTGTTCCAGTGGTTATGATCACTATATGCGGTTGATTCTTATATCAGTAATTCTTATAAACGGAGGGCACTGTACTGTCATGTCCTCCCCTCGTCTTTTTTCTGGAGCTCTGCATTCAATAAAATTAAGAATCACACAAACGCTGTTATTTTTTATTTGTCACCAATTTAAGAACTGTATCAGTACAATTACAACTGTTTTAAAATGAAATGTATTTTTAAAGACTGTATCCACTGACAGTTCTGGACAATTTCATTTTACACTACATTCTGAATACATTTTCTGGACCTCCTGCATTTGATCTCATCAGATAAAAATAAAAACATAGGTTCTGGTAGTGTAAATTGTGAGAAAAAAAACAAGCAAAGCACATAAATAAATAGTTTATAACATGGATGTTATTTTAAATAAATGTGTCGCACTTCTTTATGCTTTTGTAATATATAGTAAATCTTAAGTGTGTTTTTTGGCTGGTTTAAAAAACACTGTTTGGCTACTTTTTGGTGGGCGTTCAAGAAAAATATCTGCCGCTGCCCTTGATTAACCTCCCCAGCTAGTCAGAGACACGAGAAAATCATGGACACACATTCCAGCCCACCAGCACCTCATTCCCCTCCCACCAAATCATAGCTTAACATACACTTTTTTTCCCCTGCAAATTTATAATGTTTCCCCCAGGGCACGAAATGCCATACTAAGCCAGTTGTCATTCATTCCAATACCCAGGCCTCTGCACTGACCGATATACAAAGCAGCTTTAAACCTGTGTTTATGAACAGTTGTAGGATGCACTTTTGCTGTCTTCTTTGTCAGCATTTTTACTAAAAAAACATTGTTAACCTTATTAAACTTTTGTACTATAGTTTGTAATAGAAGTCCCTAATGTTCTCTTCATTGCATCAAAAGGACAACTGACTGAATCAGACAATGATGCAGGAATCAGGAGACGTGTGTGAGACTCCGATTCGTGTACCATCAGCAGTGGTGACTCCGATTCGTGTATCATCAGCAGTGGTGACTCCGATTCGTGTACCATCAGCAGTGGTGACTCCGATTCGTGTACCATCAGCATTGGTGACCCCGATTCGTGTATCATCAGCAGTGGTGACCCCGATTCGTGTACCATCAGCAGTGGTGACCCCGATTCGTGTATCATCAGCAGTGGTGACTCCGATTCGTGTACCATCAGCAGTGGTGACTCCGATTCGTGTATCATCAGCAGTGGTGACTCCGATTCGTGTACCATCAGCAGTGGTGACTCCGATTCGTGTACCATCAGCATTGGTGACCCCGATTCGTGTATCATCAGCAGTGGTGACCCCGATTCGTGTACCATCAGCAGTGGTGACCCCGATTTGTGTACCATCAGCAGTGGTGACTCCGATTCGTGTATATTATCAGCAGTGGTGACTCCGATTAGTGTACCATCAGCAGTGGTGACCCCGATTCGTGTACCATCAGCAGTGGTGATCCCGATTCATGTATCATCAGCAGTGGTGACTCCGATTCGTGTACCATCAGCAGTGGTGACCCCGATTCGTGTACCATCAGCAGTGGTGACTCTGATTCGTGTATATTATCAGCAGTGGTGACTCCGATTAGTGTACCATCAGCAGTGGTGACCCCGATTCGTGTACCATCAGCAGTGGTGACTCCGATTCATGTATCATCAGCAGTGGTGACTCCGATTCGTGTACCATCAGCAGTGGTGACTCCGATTCGTGTATCATCAGCAGTGGTGACCCCGATTCGTGTATCATCAGCAGTGGTGACCCTGATTCGTGTACCATCAGCAGTGGTGACCCCGATTCGTGTACCATCAGCAGTGGTAACTCCGATTCGTGTATATTATCAGCAGTGGTGACCCCGATTCGTGTACCATCAGCAGTGGTGACCCCGATTCGTGTACCATCAGCAGTGGTGACCCCGATTCGTGTACCATCAGCAGTGGTGACTCTGATTCGTGTACCATCAGCAGTGGTGACCCCGATTCGTGTACCATCAGCAGTGGTATGTAGGGAATCGGACACTGATTCCAAGTGCCTATTCAATGCAATGATACAGAAAGACTATTTTGATTTCCGCACTGAAAAGAGATCGCTTCATCGGTGCCCATGAACCGAAATTACAGCGGTTGGGCGCTATATAATTATTATTATTTGTTTATTTAGCAGACGCCTTTATCCAAGGCGACTTACAGAGACTAGGGTGTGTGAACTATGCATCAGCTGCAGAGTCACTTACGACTACCTCTCACCCGAAAGACAGAGCACAAGGAGGTTAAGTGACTTGCTCAGGGTCACACAATGAGTCAGTGGCTGAGGTGAGATTTGAACCGGGGACCTCCTGGTTACAAGCCCATTTCTTTAACCACTGGACCACACAGCCTCAGTAAAGATTCTTAAGGTCATCCTTAAGTCAAGGTTCTGCCTAAAGAAAAAAACGTACCAGAATAGCGTTCCAGCTCGACTACACCACTGATTATTAACTATGCAACCTACAATTGTGCTGATTTGAAAGTAGCCTACTTTTTTTTGGCATTTCAAAACTTGAAGGTACATGATCCCAAAAGTTTTGTTATGATAATGTGAGAATGAATTTAATGTTGTTGCTCTATGCCTTGTGTGCTGTTATGTCTAGAAATTAAACAAGTCGTATACATCATTTTAAAAAATACACATAGATATATCGTTATATATGCACACATACATACATACATACACACATACATACATAAGGGTGGTTCTGAGCCTAATATAGAAGGAGACACCAGAGACCATTGCTGTTATGTCCATGTTGAGTATACTCAAACAGCCAAGCCATAATATTTTAGATAACTTCCTTATTTACTGTATGCTTTTACATTCTAAGCTTGAATTATTACTTATCCCCTAAGAATTGAGGCAGTGAAGCTCTCAGAAGCATGAAATTCACATCATACCTTTGTTTTAACCCCAGAAACACATAAACATTTTGAACAATGATACATGTATTGACGAAAGTAAAACAGGATCGACAGGAAACAGGATCAGAATGCTGTCAATCTCAGAAAGCCAATCTCACACTATTTTGGTAACATGATAATGGGATAGCTAGCTAGACCCACGTAATGTGCAAAAAAAGCTTTCTTTTCATTTTGAAAAATAGTTAAACCTAACAATGAACAATGAACAAGGAACAGAAAACAAAACAAAAAAAAGAAAAGGTTGACGATATCTTAATACCAGGATACTCAGCTCCCCATATTGTTAGCCTGCCTTTAATGGCTGTTAACACTGAGGGTACACCACTACCACCTGTACCCTTCTCAAAATGGCTGCGCCCATACCCAGCCAAAACAGAAGATCGCCTGCAGACTGCTGGAAAGAAAAAGGTAACCATTTTCTAGATTACTTTTAGTTTTTATTTTGGAACCGTCGTTATAGCAGTCGTTAACCCTTAGCGGTCCATTTATTCAGCGTGTCTCAGGCGCGTCAGGTCCAATTTATTTTCACATGCGCAGTTTATTTTAGACGCGATGTTTAAAAGTATTTTTTTCACAGTAAAACAGGTTTAAAAGGCACAGCATATCAACAGGACACTCAGTACTGCATCTCCAGCCCCACCCCACCCGTTGTTCACTGTATTTTTCACAAACCTCTTCATAGTAGTGCATACTGATAAATCATCTCCTGATCACTCGTTTTATCACCAAACTCGTCAATAATGCGATCCAAGTCATTATTTTATTACTATAACATCTAAAAAAAGCTCTGCAAATGTCTGTGATATTCTTTGAGCGCTGGATGCAGAAGCAGCTATCTTGTTTGTTTATGTCCGTGTTACCTATGTGGTGCCGGGGCTATCTGTATTCATGAGATCCGCCCCTTTTTTTTCCTCAGCTTCTCTCGGCTCCTATCGGTCATTGAATGGTTTTCTCAGCTTTTTCCGGAGAAAAAAATGACTAGAGACCTGTTTTTTATATCTTTTTGATGATGTCGGACAGGGTCCGACATTGGACCGGAAAGGGAAAATTGCAATGTCGGATCAGGTCCAACATAGGACCTCAAAGGGTTAAAGGGTTAAAGCAGACCTAGGGGTTATATTACCAAATATGTGCACCTATTCTGTAAAATAAACACCAACGTCTACCGCCAATATATCTGTGATTAACTTTCTCTTATCTTTTACAGGCTACACCCCCGTCTGGCTGAGAGCACACACACCCCTCACCCCCACAGGTAAGTTATTCCTAAATCAACAGTTTTAATTTGAACAGGAAAGTCCAGCGCATATTTAAAATGTCAGAGCTCAGGATTAGAGATGGAGAACAGGTTTCTCTCCATCACATTTCCCTCCCCTTCTAACTTTATGGTATCATAGATGCGAGAAAGGAAGTCCACTGTTTTGTTCTGCCTGCAGGCTCTGGTGAAACAGTAAGGCTGCATAGATATGAACCAACGAATGATCCTCACATTGAAGTCCCGCATCTTCCCCAACCACTGCAGTACATGGTGGTCAGTCTCCAAGGTGAACTATCTTCCCAGTATCAAAAGGAGTCCAAGGCCCAATTAATGGCTAAACATTCCTTTTTGACTGTGGAGTATCTGGTCTCATGGGGAAACAGTTTCCGGCTGATGTACGCCACCGGCTGCAACTGTCCTGGATCTCTTTATAGCAAGACTACATCAAGACCCACTCCGGATGCATCGGTTTGCACCACAAATGTCTCTTTGAAGTTGGGACTACAAAGGACCTGTTCCTGTCCACTCTGTCCAAGGTACTTTATTGAGCCCAGATTTCTGTAGGTCACTTAATGGGTCTGCTTTAGTTGCAAATGCAGGTACGAATCGTCTGTACCACCCCACCAAACCAAGAAAGGATCTTACTTGTTTCTTGGTAATTGGTCTAATTGGTATGGCCTTCACTTTCTCCTTTTGAGGTTGAATTTTCCCATATCCCAGTACATATCCTAGATACTTGTCTCGTGTTTTAGTGAGGCCTGCAGCTTGAATCTTCCTGTGACAAGTGGTTTGCAGTGCGCAGGTGTAGTTGGTGTAGTGCTCAGGAATAACACACACAAGATAGTGAAAGTTCGAAAAAACAGCTCCTTTATTTGGCTGGGTTGCGTATCAACAACACTTAAATAATAAGCACTGGCTCCGTGCAAAACAAGGGTTTCAGTCCCCGAAATAATTAGACACTTTATAATTACACCCAACACAGACACGGTCACTTCTCCTGACAGTGAGTGCTCTTTGTGCAGGGGTAGTGCAAAACAACAGTTTGTGAAACAATGGTACAGTGTAGTCCGGGTTTGGTGCTGGCTTGTAGCGACAGCTCACAGTTAGTGTTTAGCCATCTGACAAAGACAAATGACAAGCAGTTAGAATGACAAACAAACAAAACACTTAACACTCACGATACGTTTGACACTCCATTTCCTTTACCACTCCTTTTGATAGCCACAACAAAGGATTACAGCGTCACATCCCCTGTTATACCTTCAGTCATACCCCCTGTGATAGCTAGTTTAATCACGTCCAGAAAGTCAATACAGAAGCAGATACTTCCATCCTTCTTGGTACTAGAACCACCGGGCTACACCATTCACTACGGGAGGTCTCGATGACACCCAGCGATAGATTCACTTTGGTCTCCTCCCATAGCACTGGCAGGAGTCTTTCGGGGATTCGATATATCCTTTGCTGCACTGAATTGCTGTCTTTCAGTTGGATGTAGTGCTCCATGATGTTAGTACGCATAGGTTTTTATTGAAACAATCCTTGTGGCAAGACATCTCTCAGCTCCTGTTGAGTTTGGCTTGGAAGATGGCTCAAGTCCAGACTTCCAGTGGTACTGCTGCAGGGAAAGTATTGCTCTAGGGTCTCCTCATCCTCCTCTGTAGCTCACACATATAACTGCTGACCAGTGCTCTCTTTTCATTGAATCCATTCTTTAAGCAGATTAATATGGAATACCTCCTTAGGTTTCCTCCGATAAGGCATGGCGATCTCATAGGTGAGGGGTCCCATTTTCCTGATTACACTAAAGGTCCCTGCCACTTTGCAAGTAGTTTATTTTCTGTCTCTTTAAGGATGTCCAGCGGTCCTCTCACCTGACGTCCATAGAACAGGCGAGAACCCAGTGGATGCTTGAGGCTCCTCCCAATAGGCAAAAAAAAAATATGGTCGCCAATGGTCGCAATCCTTTCCATTCTTCTCAACAAACTTCGGCAACATACTCTTCAAAGTCTGGTTGAAATGTTCAACCAGGCCATCTGTCTGAGGATGGTAAGGTGTGGTCTTTATCCCCCTCAACCTTAGTAACTGATAGACCTGCCTCAACGTTTTTGATAAAAAGTTGGTGCTCTGATCAGTTAAAACTTCCTGAGGTACTCTTACCCTAGAAAATAATTGCATCAAAGCTGCTGCTATCTGCCAAGCCTTGATATCTCTTAAAGGACATGCCTCCGGGTATCGAGTTGCATAATCACACACAAGATGTATATATCAATTACCTGCTCGACTCCTCTCTTAG
Organism: Acipenser oxyrinchus oxyrinchus; assembly: GCA_030684275.1. Taxonomy (NCBI): domain Eukaryota; kingdom Metazoa; phylum Chordata; class Actinopteri; order Acipenseriformes; family Acipenseridae; genus Acipenser; species Acipenser oxyrinchus. The sequence continues at coordinate 12,296,521 of CM060262.1, forward strand.
GGTCCCACAATATCCATGGCTATCCGCAAAAATGGAACATCAATAACAGGCAACGGCATCAGAGGTGAATGGGCTACCTTTCTGTTGGATGAGATTTGGCACTCTGGGCAATTCTTACAATACTTAAACTTCCGCATACATGCCTAGCCAATAAAACCTGTCAGCTATTCTTGCAAATTACTTAGTTCTTCCCAAATGTCCAGCCTATGGCACACCAAAGAAAGAATTCTGCCTGGTAGGGCCGTGAAACAATTTATCCAAAGTGACTTACAGAGACTAGGGGGTGAACTATGCATCAGTAAATGCTGCTGCAGAGTCAACTACAATAGGACCTCAGTCTTACATCTCATCTGAACGATGAAAAGCAAGTCTGTGTATGGCAAGACAAATTATCATTTAGTGATATCTCGAGATGCATTTCAAGATATCTTAAATTGAAATGCAGATATCTCAAACTAACTCGAATTCAAGGTATCTCAAACTCATTTTGAGATATCTCAAATTCAATTCGAGATATCTCAAATTGACTTTCTGTCCTGTTTGAGATATCTCAAATTGAGTTTGAGATATCTCAAATTGACTTCCTGTCTAGTTTGAGTTATCTCAAATTGACTTCCTGTGAAAATGCTCTATGTTTTGAATGGACTTCCGACAGGAAGTCAATTCAAGATATCTCAAATTCAATTCGAGATATCTCAAACTGGACAGGAAGTCATTTTGAGATATCTCAAATTTAATTTGAGATATCTCAAACTGGACAGGAAGTCAATTTGAGATATCTGAAATTGAATTTGAGATATCTCAAAATTAGTTTTAGATATCTTGAAATCAAATTAGTTTGAGATATCTGCAATTCAATTGAAGTTATCTTGAAATGCATTTCGAGATATCTCTAAATGATCATTTGGCTTGTCATAGTCTGTAACGTACACAAAGCCACATTTTACCTGGCTCAGCCAAACAGGTCCCTCTTTATATAATCCACCCAGTGCTTCATTTGTGCCAGAGCTTGCAGAGGCATAGCCCCGACGCCTCTTCAGTTATCGAATACAATTTGTTGTCTCTCTTTAGCGTGCGCTAAAGAGAGACAGTCCGCTGCCAGGGATGAACGCACTTTTAATTACTTTATGATTTTAGCTACTTGCCTTTAAATCAAGATGACACTGACTGCGAGGGAAGGACTGTGACTGCTTATTTCTGTGGTTTTGTATACAGAAATAAGCTTACTTGATTTGAAAAACGTCTTAAACGGTACAAATAAATGATTACACTACTTGGTTTTGATTGAATATGTAGTACACAACAAGCTTCAATATGAAAGCTGAACATTAATTTCAATAGAGAACAACAAGTTTTTAATGAAAAAAAATATTGTCTACTTTACTAAAGTAAAAATGGGCTTATGTTATTTTGAAATATAATAAAAATATATTTTATTTAGACTTGGTGTTGAACTTAAATGTGTCCATAGTCAATTATTTTATGAGTACATTGTTACAATAGTTTCCTAATATACTTTAAAATAATTGTTTTCCCACTCTGAAAATGTGCCTTAGCACGCAACTTATAACATTTCATATTGGTTTTGTTATTTTGAAACACCTACACCGACCTGCAGGAGTCTAGTGTGATATAAAGTGCATCTTAATGGAGTCTGATCTGGTCGGTTCCTGGATGTTAAGGGAGGTGCTGGGTGTCCTCCGGGCATAATCAGGTGCTGCAGGCAGTGTTGCTGGCAATTCACAGATACCTCAGTGTGGTGTTAGGGGGCGCTGTACTGCAGGATGTCCTGTCCTTTGTATCAGGTGTTCAACAAGGCCCTATCCACTCCGTGAAAATGATCACATCAGATATCTCGTGACACTCTTGAGGTATCACTACCAATCCCAGTGTCCCGATGAAAACCCAAATCTGAGGACTAGATATACTGTGGCCGTGTGAACTGGGGCTGGATGTCGATCTTCTGCTATAGATACATATTATAAAACTAACTCTCAGTATCGGTAGGGATTGGTAATGAAAGATGCAGAAACAGTGGGAGGTGGGGTATTTTTCTTAAAGATAGCTGCGTTATATACAGAACTGGACTGACAGCACATTAAGGGAATTCCCCAGTCTGATCAGCAGCATAGCAATCTGCCAAGAATCCCAATTTAGCTTCACACATGTGCTTTAACTCAGAGGCTGTCCATCCTGTGAATGACAGGGTCACTAACTTTAAATACAACCCCAGACTGGATAGGATACTGTATGAAGAATGGTGTGATATGGTTTGGAAAGTGAAGGCACAGTGCTGGAGGCATTTAGCTGAGATCATCAACCGGCTTCAGCTTGTGTGTATTACAATCTTTAAACTGGGAGATGGATGATATAATACTGTGTAATTCAAACATAACATTATTAAAGGAAATGTCAAATATTTTGACTTTCTCAATGTCTTCAATTAAGTTGCTTTTAGTATTTCATTAGTAGTTTTTTATTTATTTATTTTTTTTTAATTATTTTTTTTTAAATTTAGAATTGCAAATTATTTTTCTTATTTTCTCCCCAATTTTGAAATGTCCAATTACTTTGATTTCAACCCAGCTCACCGCTGCCACCCCCACGCTGACTCGGGAAAGATGAAAACAGACCCGTGTCCTCCGAAACGTGTGCCGTCAGCCGTCCGCTTCTTTTCAATCAGCGGGTCCACCATGCAGCCACCTCAGAGCTACAGCATCGGAGGACTACGCAGCTCTAGGCAGCTTACAGGCAGGCCCGCAGGTGCCTGGCCAGTCTACGGGGGTTGCTGGTGTGCAGTGAGCCGAGGACACCCTGGCAGACCTAGGCCCTCCCCACCCAGGCGGTGCTTGGCTAATTGTGCGCCACCCCCTAGGAAATCCCATCCACAGTCGGCCATGGAATAGCCTGGACTCGAACCCACGACCTCCAGGCTATAGGGCACATCCTGCATGTGCCACTCGGGAGCCCCCAGTAGTTTCTTAATTTACCACCGATAAGTGTTTTATAGTTATAGGTCTTTGATAGATGAAATGGTAGCCATATCAGTCCAGAGATGACAGACAAGAGAATGCTATGTGATACCTTTTATTGGACTAACTAAACAATAATTAATCACAATCTTTCAAGACCTCAAAAGTTTCATCTTCAGGTGAAACTAGTTCTGTTTGTTAAGTTCTGATGCCACCTTTGAATATAAACAACAATTTCTTTTTCCTACTTTCACCTGAAGAAGAGACCTTTGAAGTCTTGAAAGCTTAATTGTTGTTTAGTTAGTCCAATAAAAGGTATCACATCTCCTTCTCCTTGTCTATAGGTGAAATATAATATTGTACTCTAATATTACATCTTTTCTGTTACTGTACATGAAGATATCAATGATACAAAACACACACATTATGACAAACTAGCCTTCAGCAATTACTGTAAGATGAAATACGTACAGAAGCACTGGGATGGGACAGGATTTCCTGTTATACTTACACCTCTTGCTTAGTAATAATTATTCAGCAACCTGTCCAAGTGCAGCAATTCACCAAATATTTTCATTTGCTACTAATACAGAACAACTGGGTGCATCATTTGTCTTTTTAACACAAAAAATGTGTTTCTGCAATGGCGATTGTCAAGACTGGTACAACATTAAGGGTCCCCACTTCCTTCTAAGAGAAACGAAAGCTGAATAGAACAAGTAGGGTATGTCCTATGTTCATTTTCAGGGGTCCTCCAATGAACATTGGGAGTTGTTTATGTTTAGTTCTGCATTCCTAGAAAATGGAAAACCATGCTGGAACTACCACGGCATCTTGCTTGTTGAAATCTTTTCATATATTTGAGAAGGAAAGGTTCTGAGTAGGGGGGTACATTCAAATCCTGACACAGATAACCCAAATTCCTGTATCATAAATTACTGGAAATGCCTCTAATACAAGGACACAAAAGTCCAGTGGACTCACCTTAATCCGAGCCAGATGAGACGAGTCTTCATCCCTTATAAAAGTTCTCTCACAGTTAATTTTGTACTGTAATTTTGCAGTTTTTTTCCCATGCTTTTCCCATGGCTATACCATAGTTTGCAATTTACCTTGTTTTTTTTTTTTAATATGCTTTACCATACGTCTCTGTGCTTTACAATTCTCACCTGTGCTTTACTATGCATTCACTGTGCTTTATCGGATTTCGCTATGCTTTTACTATGGGAAACTTTTATAAGGGATGGAACAAACTGCTGCTTCTAATTCACAAACATTTCTTATGTTCTAGATGATACCCTTTTCTGATTAGTGGTTTATTCAGAGTACTGACTGTAATCTGTGCCATATTAAAAATGCTGTCTAGTCTTTGTTTTGTGTTTTTGATGCCAACCAATGATTAATGAAGACATTAAATAAAATGTACACTGCTACCTTATTTTTTCATGATTCAATAATTTACAAATTCTGTTAATATCACCATCCTGTCAGTAAATTGTAAATGCACTATGCAATATAATGGGCCTTCAATAAAACAGTGTACTGATGTGTACACCTTGAGTGGGTCAGATAGCAAAATCATAATGAAGCGCTGGAATATAAAAACTCACAGCCATGTACTTCTTTTTCTATTCAGCAGAGGGCGCTCAAAGCTTACATACTGCATTTTGAGCATGCATTAAAAATGATGCCGGCAGCTCAGGTTACACATTTTTCTGCAAAAGATAGTTTCAGTGCACAGATTTTTTTCACAAAGTATTCAGGAAGATATGCGATTGGAAATTCCATTCATTTTCAGTTTCTCGGAATAAATATTTCTTCATGTTGTATTGTGGAATTGTATTTTTATTTTTATAATAAAGCATTACTGCAGGGGTGGCCAAACCTGGTCCTGGAGAGTCACAATACTGCAGGCTTTCTGGGTATCTTTAAATAACCAATGGCTAAAGACCTGGAACATTTTTTAGTGTTGACCAATTAAGAAAATAATTGGTTCAATTAACTAATTAAGTGGAACGAAAACCAGAAGAACCTGCAGCTCTCTGGGGCAAGGGTTCGCCACCCCTGCATTGCTGTATACAGTGCTTTTCATCTCATATGTTAAGACATAAAGAAATAGTATTTCCTATTGTATTCGAAATGAATAGTTCTCCACAGTATTCTAAGCCACGTTTGTTATGTTAGAATCCAGACCCCTGAAGGTTACAGTCCTCAAGTACAGTTCACACAATATAGGCATGTGTGCGTCTTTCCCATCTGGCAATAGTGTTTTGAGATTACCAACCAGAAGACTACAGGTCCCCAGACTCACAGCCAATTACAGTGTAGGTCTGATTCAATGATTAAAGGTCTGTAAGGATTCAATTAAAAAAACAAAACAGGATGAGTGGCTGCATTATAAATAATGACAATAACACAGACTAAATAAATAAATAGATTAAAAGAATAAAATGTAAAAATTGTAACAGTAAATACTAATCTAGGGAATTCTCTTTTTTCACTATTATTTCTTTTCAACACAGCCTTTTTCCTTGCATTAGAATTGTAGTTATTCAAAATGGGTTATTTTTGTTAAAGTTCTGATGTCGCCTTTGAATGTAAACATCAATCTCTCTTTCCTACTTTCACCTGAAGAAGAGACCTTTGAGGTCTTGAAAGCTTGTGATTAATTATTGTTTCGTTAGTCCAATAAAAGGTATCACATTCTCTTTGCCTATTTATATAGCGGAATTATTCAGAAGATTCTACTAGCTAATTGAAATCAGTCAGATATTCTTAATTCTGAATAAATAAATTAAAGCTATTTTGGTATTTATATCCATACCTCCACATCAGATAACCATAAAAATCACTAAAACAAGTTATTAACTTGCATCCCCCACCATTGCTGTAAATTCAGAATGGGAGCTCTCAGTATCATACAACATAGATCACTGGATGTGAAAATCAAATATGACAATCATGCGTAAAGGCATGTCTGTATCCAGAGTCTGAGGCTCTCAACAACATGTGCTAAAGAATGTCCTAACCAAGTTTCATCACAACTGGATAAGTGGCTCTTCAGATATATGCAAATGCAAAAATGTAACTGTGAAATCAACTTAAATTGTGTTGGAATATCACTCAAACTAAGGTCTCCAATGGTGACCAATGGCGAGCTGTACCCTTGTATTCATGTTCTTGCAGACTTATATTATTTTTTCTCAAAACCTACCTTTACCTGACCTTGCTATATTCTGTGAATAGATGGGACTGGGTTGAATGGTCACTGTACGGTTTGACTGGAATGAAGAAGACTCTTTAGTCACAGCATTTAGGCTAATTAAGACAAGCTCAAAGCCAGGTGAAGTCAGAACCCAGAGCCCCAGTATGATCACAAACACAATAAAGTAATGAGGGGAAATATAAAAAGAAAAGAGGTAGGTAAAGACTGATATGATATTCTGATATGAACGAAACCAGGAGATGTATAGAAGAAACCAACACAGTTAATCGGTATTACATTTTTATTTAATTGATCAAAACAGCTTAAATAACTCACAAGTTAGAGCTCAGTCAATGAAGTAAGAAATGAAGAACTGTAGGTTATTTGATTTAAAACTAATCAGCACAAAAGGTGTAAATCATGTTTCTTGTGAGAATGTGCTCCTCTACAAGATGACACTATGGGGCAAATGACATCCATGACCATACTGTATTAGAAGCGGTTTCACAGTCAGTGTTGGGGTAATGCAATATTTGTAAAACATTACTGTAATCGGATTACATTTTTCAGTAACTTGTAACTGTAATGGTTCCTTTGTTAGACAGGTAACAGATTACATTATATGTAAAAAAAAATACATCTTGCTAGAAACTGATGTCAGGGGTGGAAACAAGGGGGTTTGATAGCTGGTTCTTCAAAGTACATGAAGACTGCAGCCTGACCAAGAAACAAATCTCTGTAAAATGTAAACTGTGCCTGGGGAGTAACTACTTGTAACTGTAGCTAGATACAGTTTTGTTCACTTATCTTATAACTGAAACAGATTACTTTTTAAAAGTAACTTCTCCAGCGCTGTCCATGGTATAAATGGACACTGTATACTTTGTACCAGGAATTTAAAAAAGTTAAAAAAAAAAAAAAAAAATGGACTGGTTAATGTAGTCAAATATGTGATTAAACTGAAAGCTAAATAGTTTTGACAAAAATCAGTGAGGTGAAATAAAAACTACTGTAGAACACAGTATACTGCCACAACTACAAGTTTTGCATCACCTAGAATTTTAGGATTGAGACATAATTAAAAAAAAAAAACTATATTAAGCCATAATAGCAGCACAGCATTAAGTATATGGAAAACTATAAAGCAGTATATAATTCAATATGCTAACGTAACCTGATTTAGTAGGTTTCATTCGACTTCATGAAGCAAAATTTGTTAATTTTATTATTATTTATTTCTTAGCAGACACCCTTATCCAGGGCGACTTACAATTGTACAAGATATCACATTATTTTTACATACAATTACCCAGTTATACAGTTGGGTTTTTACTGGAGCAATCTAGGTAAAGTACCTTGCTCAAGAGTACAGCAGCAGTGTCCCCCACCTGGGATTGAACCCACAACCCTCGGGTCAAGATTCCAGAGCCCTAACCACTACTCCGCACTGCTGTGAAGTGATGTAAAACCTTTGGCTATAGCTGTACACATGCAGTGCAAGAATATATATGGGAAAAAAACAGCTGTGTCTTTTACATTAGCCTATAAACAATAGCTTGGGGAAACTCAGGAAAACCACCTTGAGCGATTCAATAAAACTTGCTTAAATTTTAGAAAAGCTGTTCTGGTTGAAAGTGATGACTGATTTATAGCATCTGTTGATACATTTCGTTGTGCTATTTAGCAGAACCAAATGAAACTTTAACATCTGTATCTGAGGTATTGGATGAATAAAACAGTGCCTGGCTTCTGTGCTAAAATAACTTGTTGGGATTTGCTGACTGGAGTGTGTGTGTGTGTGTGGCGTCTGGAAGTGTTGCAGGTCTTGCCCCCTGTGGAGTCTGTTCTGTCTGGAACTCCAGGTCCCCCTGTTTGCCTGGTAATCACTAGTGAGGATTAAAAGCCAACGCTAGCAGAAGAAAAGGCTTACTGTAAATCATTCAGTTTTTTATAGTGTTACCGAAGAAGAAAATGCTGACTTCCACACACAGCTTGTCTCTTTAGGCTGTGAATATGTCTGAGATATTTACATTTCAGTGTAAATTACATTTAACAAATGTGTTTTAAGAAACAGGCAGACAAACAAAGGATTTTGGAAGACCCAATGATCCATTCATGAATAGGCAAACTGTGGATTTCGTAGCACTAGATTTGATGGTGTATCTCAAGCATGCATAGTGTTACCTTTAGCAGTGACTTGAAGTAAAAAAATGTACAGTAGAATATATATTTTCTGAGTGGTGCTAAACTGTTGAGAAGGCCTTGTTTTACTACACAGATGATGTTAAATCTATTGTATAAAATATATACTGCATGTTAACCTAATGTGAATGTTTTATCATCACAATCAAACCAGTTACAGGATCTATTGTCCTCGGTTTCTGTTTCTATATGTCATTTCTTCTAAAGCTCATCACACAATGGCAATGGCAGGGGGGTTGTACACGGCAGGGTTGAAACACAACATGTATTGAAGCTCAGATATCTCTTCCTGTACTACATCTACATGTAATCTGTGTTATGAACCCTCGACTTTTCATTTGCAGAACCAAAATAATAACACAAAGATGAATGGCTAATTTCTCTTAATAAGCAATGCATGCCAGTGTTTCTCTATTCCACTATAGTTTTGAAAGTTTAAATAACTGCTTTCTGATACTTATCACTTCTTCTACCACAGCTTCAATAGTCTGGCCTCAGTCACTTTTTCCTAGAATATTAAATGTGTAAAATAGTCTTTCTGGTAAGGTACAGCAATATAGGTTTAAACAACTGGGCCATTCAACAAGCAATAACTTTACCAACTCCTCCCCAGAGGAGATGGTACACTGAAGGTATGAGTCTTCATTGGCTGAATAGCCTCTTCTTATTCCTCAAATATTTGCAGGAAATGGATGAGGTGCTGCTGCCACAAATAATATTCTGTCATGACCACAAACCATCACAGCCAACCTAAGCGTGCATGCTTGGAATCATATCTGTGTAGGGTTGCAGATGTAATGTGAAATATTAGGAATAAAAGCAGTCCATTCGGGATATGCATTATGAGTAGGTTAGAACCAGTTTGCTGTATTCACATGTAAACTGTGAGGGTACCATTTCTAGCACAGGTTTAGTGGGTTGATCATCAAATTTTGTTCTGCTCTTTCAGACAAGGTGGAGGATATTGAAGTGATAAAGCAGACCATATTTAGAGTATGCTGTGTGAATTGTTATTTCTAATGTTGTTACCACTGGTTATCGTGGGAAAGTGTTATTTTACAGTTTTACATTTTTATTTTAAGTGTACCTCCCAGAGAAAAACAAAAATGATATAGATGTTGTGCACATAACTGTATGGGAAGCCTCACATATTGTAATTTCTCTCACTATGTTAAATTAAATGGGAAATTTTTCAGTGGAAGAAACAGATTTGCAATTAGAGTTTCATTCAAATCTTTTATTGGAACATTCTAAAACATCTTAACACCATAACAGTTTTGATGTTTATAAATGCATATTTAAGCAAAGCTATGAAAACATGTTATTAAATATTCTTTGAGACACACTGTCACAATACATAGGAAATTGACAAATAGCAAATACACTGCAGTCTAGCTATACCAGTAACCCATATTCAAGTACACTAGAATCACAGATTACATGGGTTTTTACTACAGAAACCATATGCTGATTTGCGCATGGACATTTTACAAACTCATTTCACATGGACATTTGCATAAAAATTTTAAATGTTAAATTGTTCATTTTCTGTGTGCCCTTTCCCCCACCGTATCATAACTCTAAAACTTCAGAGCTCAGCACTTGTGGGGGTATGAGGTCTTACTCAAACATGCTTTCCAAATCAATACTCTGTTCTGCTGAAGCATTAATAGTCACTTGCTTATAGTGACAGGTTTTTACTTTTTCTGATAGTCCTCATCATATCTGTGATCTGGTTCCTCGTCTCTCGGTTCCTGCTGCTGCTCGTACCCTGAGTAGGGACTGTAGGGGGCGCTTTCAGATTCATGCCTGCCCTCATGGGGGTCTTGGTCGGGCTGGTCATGGCTGGGACCCTCCTCCCCCCTGTTGTCATGACTGGGTTGGGGCTCGTCGTGGTGGGATTCTGGGGCAGGGGGGTTTGGTTTGGATTGTACCTCATGGAGACGGCAGTTGGGGTCATACTCTGGGTCGCAGTCAGAGTCAGGCTCGATTATGCCCTCTCTGAAGCCACCAGGGTTAACGTGGGGGTGATAAGCCTCAGGGGAACTAGCACTGTGGTAGGGGCTCTGTGGCTGAGGTGACCTCATGGGGTTGTTAGCGCTGTAATAGAGGGGGCAACTTGGGTCATAAGGGTCACAGTCCTGCAAGGTGCTTGCAGCGCTCTGATGGGAAGGGTTTGAACTGCGGACAGGGTAGCACTCCTCATCGTAATGCACATAGCAGGCATAGCCTTCCTTTGTCTTACCCTGAGTCATGGGATAGCGCTCAGGCTCCGCTCTAGATTCACCATAAGCAGGGCCAGGACTGCGACAGTATGGGTCATAACGAGGATCGCATCCTGAGTCTGACACCGGCTCATCCTTGGGCCTGTATTCCTGTCTGCAACTGGGGTCGTAGTAAGGGTCACACTCAGGTTTCAGGCGGCTGGAGAACATAGAGGCGATGAGAGGGTTGCAGTTATCATCATAAAGTGGGTTACAGCGGCTTGGTGGGGCGGCCATTTGGTTATGGGCGGGTTCTGGGACACAGTAAGGGTCGTATTTGGGGTCACAGTTTGGGTAGCGGTGGTAAACTTCCCTCTTCACTGCTTTGTTAGGATCATACCCTAGGTAAGCATATGATGGAGCCGGGGCTGGGGCTTTGGGTTCTGATGTGTAGCCATAGGCAGCACGGAGATGGTACTGCAAGCATTCAACATCAGAGGGGTTGCAAATCCTTGATAACTCACTTGCCTGCTGAGCAGAAAGGAAGGGCACAGGTGCTCGGTAATGGTTAGAAACAGGAGCTTTGACGGGTGCTGGGGCTACTCGAACTAGCTGGCAGTAGGGGTCTCTGTACGGATCGCATCCCTTTATAGGGGCAGGTTTGGCCGGGGTTGGTTTGGCCGGGGCAATTATGTCTGTGATGCAGTTTGGGTCATCAGAACTTGCGCAGGTTTTGTAGACTTCGCCCAGGTGGCGGAGATATTGATCATAGGAGTGCTGGCCCTCAGCCCGATTCCGGTTTTGCAGGTATTTCAGGTAGACCCTGTCCAGCTCATTTACCTGAGGCAAAAAACAAACAAACCAAGACAAGAATATTCAGCAAAATGATTCAGCACTTACACTTTAGAAATGCTAGTTAGAAATGCCTCAGAATTGTACTGTTATGCCATACAGAGTCTCAGATTCCTATAAAGGATGAGCAACTAGCAGATCATGGAAAAGTTAAATCAGGAAACTCCAAGTCTGCTGCCTAGGATACTGGCTTGCTTGGATAATTGCCTTTTGTTAAGTTCTGCAGACAACTGTGTGAGATGTTAGTGTTTAAATAATTGTCAATCAATAAAGGCAGCTATTGTACAGCATGCAGGTGAAGGCAGAGAGCTGAATTGTTAGTCTGCAGGACAAGTCTTTAGTTTTATGCTGAACCACCAATACTTACTCCTTCTTGGTTTCCAATTTCAGTGAAGTACTTGTACCAGTTCCAGAAGTCTGGATGTTGGTTGTACCAGCTGATGTTTCTTCTAGAGCGTACCAGCTTTTTCAGCATGCTTGGGGATCCAGATTCACTCATGTTCTCATTGTCTCCCTCTGTAAATGGCGCAAAGATATGGGTCCTTTTCACAGTCAAATCACTCTTTATTATACATAGGGCTTCTAGTTTTTGGGTTTTATGTTCCATCTCTCTCTGTTCCTTTAAACCTTAATTAATAGTTGTTAAGCCTTAACTGAATACCAGATTGTTTAAATTTGTGACGCACTACTAGAAACTAACACAGCGGAAATTAATATGATTAGAGCCAGAACAAAATGCAGGTTCAAATAGAATCAGGTGAGATCAATGCACTTCGTGTGTTAACTCAATCAAGATATGAGAGTAAAAAGAAACAACTTCCTTTGAAGTGTTTGTTTAAGAAAGCAAATCGGCTCAAAATACGTTTAAAGGTACATCATGTGATCAAAAATAAACCCCGAAAACTAGAAGCCCTAATTATACAGTATGTATGAGTGTTTGCAGCAAGGTTGCACGGCATTCCTGATACAGAAACTAGTACTGATGTGATACTACTGAATTGTAAAGGGCTAACATTGTCTAGTGGTTCATCCCACGGGTATGTAAACATATACCATTGTGGTACCATTGTGCTCCTATCGCCTTAATACAGAACCAATGCATTAACACTCTAGTGCCGTTATCTGCATTGCCACAAAAGACCTTTTAATAAGTATTTAGAGACAGATGGTCCTCTATAGTTTTTAATTGGCACAAACTGCCAATTACACTTAAATGTGAACCTGTGTTGTTGACAACAGCCTAAAGCCCAACAAGACTCTAACGAAACCTTCAGATTCTCTTTATCCTGTTTCACAAGTTGAAATGCAAAGTGTCAGAGCACATGCCTGAAATAAACTATATTGCCATGTCTAGTGCTTCTATAGCTGTAGCTGATCAATGGTGTTAATGTATTCCAAGCCCCAGTACTGGAGAATGTAAAGAGACATGAAGCCTTTGAGTGTATTTAGCAAGCATTCTAAGAACTAACAAACTCAAATGTGTTTTCATACATCAATAAACTTCTATATAGAACAGCAGAGTTCATTTGGAGGTGTACTTCAACTTAAAGTAAACCAAGGGAATATCGATTGAAAGAAATTAGTATAGGATAGTATCAAACCATAGGCTCAATATAAGCTTAGCTTTTGTGCCTATGTGTTAATTCTGGTTGCGTAAGAAAGAGGCACATGTTCATCTCAATACACCATCCATGATACCTGTGCTAACGTAACCTGGGAGGAAAAAGGCAGCAACAGAATACTTTCTTTAGTACCGTTATTGATAGTTAAAATGCATGACACTTCAAGCACGCTATATTTACCATCTCCTTTCTGGTGCTGGCCTATTGGGCTGCCTTCCAGAAAGTCTGTGAAGAAAAAAACAAATGAAATAAAAAGATGGATTAAAAAAAAAACAGATGTGATTGGGCTTTACGCAGACAAAAAGCCTACGTTAATAAGCCCTTCTGCACACCCAGCGGGTTCTTCCGTGTTTGAAATAATACAGATGGTGTCGTGTGGATTAATCTTCAAACATTGGGCTTTGAACACAATCAGTGGGGGTGGATGCTGCTGTGCCTAACTACAACACCTATAAAACTATAAAGAGAAGGCAGACTGCCCAAAGGCATAGCCCATTAAGGATACCTTGTAAAATGTCTTCCATATCCACCTCAGCATTTTTCCATAATTCCATACCACCAGTGGCTACCCTTCGAAGTTTATGGCAAAAAAAAAGCGCACGTCTTTTAACTTGTAACAATACTGTTAAGGCTTCCATAACATTTTAACATGCCTGTTACAAGGAAGGATACAGCAGGAAAGCTTGGAAGCTGCTTGCACTACTGTATTTCCTCAATATTATTTTTTATGGGGGAAAAGGCACATGTGGCACTTAATATTAATGGAAAAAGAGGCCCTTCTTTCTGAAGTTATTCCTTTAATCTTTAAACACAATGGGAAATTAAGGTCATGCTTAAAACTGTGTGATACTTTACTTTTGTTTTCCGTATTCGTGTGTGTAGGACTTGTTCAGAATTGGTTACATGGTGTTGTAAACTATATCCACAGCCCTTTCTTAGTTTCTAGGCAATGAGTACAGTAACTAATATAGTGCATAGGCAATTGGAGCTGTTAGACAGGAGAGCAGGATGACTATGAACTAGGAATCCAGAACTGGACTGCAGGCTTTGACCAACAACCTGGTGCTAAGGGTCTGGTGCCCTTCTGGGAAGAGCGCATTGAGAAGAATCGAGACTGGCACGGGTGGTATGATCTGCAGTTTTAAATACACTGCAGAGATAAGCTTGTCCTACTCATTTCTAACAGGGATTTCTACAGTTGTAGAAATACGCATACTACAGTTCTAATGTGTAATCTGATACAGCCATATGAAATGTGTATTAGATAGTTTGTATCAAATGTAACATTAAGAGAAGCTATACTCTTCAGGGATGGATAATAAGACTCCCATTGCATAGCTGTTCGAGCCATTCCTGGTTTTACTATGCGTTTAATAAGACACACAAGCTTGTTACCTATATACTGCGGCTAATCAAGCTCGCATTGAAACCTGGAATGGGTGAAACTCGTATTTCCATCCCTGATGTTTAACCATTCTTATTTAACTTTATATTCCAAAAAATATCGTACAGAATTCCGTGTGCAGGTTGATTTTCACCCCACTCAAGGTCCGAGTGGACAGGAAGCCCACTTGCGGGAAGCATTTACTGACATGTGGAGATCAGCTGTATTATGCAATATTCTGTCTCTATAGACAGTATGCATGTTGCTTTAGTGTTATATTCAATAAGAAGGAGAATATTTGAATCAATTTATTTATTAAACACTTTTTGAATATGGAGGCTGTAAACTGTTATTGGTGGGGAGGGTGCTTGCAGCTAATAGCAGGAAAAAGAAAGCTATAAAATGGAAAACACGAAACGGCGATACAAGTATTAAAAAAAAAGAACTCACCAGGTATTAAAGAGATTGCCAGAAGTACTCCTGTTAGGATGAAGGAGCAGGTTCTCAATTCGACATGCCCCATGTTTTCAAGACCTCAGTACACTAAGGGAAATACATTACAGTACATGTGTGCTTAATTGCATCCTTTAATGTATACAGGTAGCATACAGGGCACAGTGCCAACTGCAATTAAATAAATCTCCAACAGTGTCATGGCTAGTCTTGGGGAGTGTGAAAGAGTTTCATGAAAAGCAAACTGTATTTTACTTTCTTTAAACAACTCATGTGTTCATGAGATCAGTGTTATCACAAAGCAGTATTTATCCCACATAACGACAGACGACTTACAATCACTTATTTATTTATTTTTTAATACAAGAACATTTTATAGTGAAGGTCAATTAAACAAATTTGTAAAAGTGATGTTGGATTTGCACAGATTTCACAGACAAGCCTTCTGTTTGTTGCAGCGCTATCTGTTCAGCACCACTATTTCACCGCACAAGTGAAGGGAGTACAAATCAGCTGTGAGTGTATTACAGTGTACAATTATTACAGTTACGGCTAATACAATGGTCTATGGTTGTTTTCATATATTGTGTAATGCCTGTGCATAGAATGTGTTCATGATTACTGTAGTAATTTGTAATATGCAATCACTAACTTTTTGACACCAAAACTGCTGTTCGCCATTTTTTCTTTTTTTTTTTTTTTAACTTTTTCATCAGGATATTTAAGATTTAAACTTAAACTGCTCAAATGAGGGGCAGATATGTTTCTGAATTGTTGCTACATTCTTTTTATAACTGAATGATCTCTCGATACGATATCAACATCAAAAAGAAGAAAAAAAATGTTCTTTATCAACAGTACAATGTACAATTTGCACACAACATGAAAAACAACATTATTCATGAAGAATAGTTGAATCTACATTTGTTTTTATTGGAGATAAAGTATTTTTGTACATGACTATGACAAACCTACTGTCCAGTACTGTAATGAACCTGTCAGTTTAGAATGCAATTCACTGTCGTGCATTTGCTTATGTTCTCATTTGCCACATATTTAGCTGCCTGTATTTTTTATGTTATTGTATGTTCTTCTGTAACAGCTCTGCAAAAAAAAAAAAGAATATATTTGTCTAATTATTACAATGGAGCAAAATTATCCAGAAGTTTCTAAATCTGCAATGCCTCTCATTTTGTTAAAAAAAGAAATCAGAATTCTTGAGTATTGCACTATACAATAGCAATTGCAAAATCTATTAAGTTGTCAGATAGACATGTAAATCTAGATTGGAATGAATTGTATTATAGGTTGGATCTAGAATCTTGTATAATCATATACCTTGGTAATGTCCTGGATTGTAATAAACCAGTTATTTTAGGGTTTGTCCGTGAATACTGAGTGCTGCAAAATGCTCTAAAAATCAGCTGTGGTTTACTTATCCTTGAGTAACTCAACCCCAAAGTCATGTAGACAAATATTTTGACAAAAGACACGATTGACTGTTTAAAATTTGGATGAATAGCATCCTTTACAGCTCGAGGCTAATATTTATTTATTTTTTTAAAGCCAAGACACCTACACAGAACATAATTATGTGTATTGTATCAAACTTAGCAGGTTTTTGTCCAGTTTAAACCTTACCCACAGAAACACTGGACAGATGATCAAATACAATCAAACCTGCAGAGGAAAATGTGTAAATGTGTTCTAATATAAGCAGGTTGTGTTTACATCCTGGTGATGGGGATTCATCAATAGAGTGGTCACTTCTGACAGGGTATCCTATAATACAGAAGCTCTTTAGCATAGTTTGGACTGGAGTGAGTCACTGACTATTGTAGCCCATGCACTTGTAATATATTTAATTAGGAAATGCTAAACCCTGGATAGCCTGGCCAAGTTGCAACCCCATATACATACTGCAATTATGTTTCAAATAAAACATACATGTCAAACATTAACAAACTTTACAAGCAACATATACTGTTTTAAGCAGTAAACCATCTACCTGGTACTGCTGAAGGCTCTCATTTACATAATTAGTATTTAGCTAAAAAAATGTACTTGTGAAAAGTATCTACCTCCTTTGTAAACTCCTTAGTCTTGACAGGCATCTTTTTCTTCAATGTATTGTCTCGTTTTTAATTTAAAAAGTTCTTAAAAAGTTAACTTGACAAATTGGGGTTGAAATCAGTAATTAAATACATTTATAAAATCAGACAAAATTATAATATCCATATTGTGAAGTATTGTAAGATTTCTGTATGATAAATATTTAACCGTACCTAGTATTTAATGTAGTAATGACTTACCTCAGTCAGAAATTACACACTTACTGCTCCTGGTCCCTGAAGTGGGTGAATCACTAAGACCCAGTGGCCCTTCAGGTGAGTATGAGGTGAGGTCTACTGCAGGAAGCCCTGTGTACTTCTCTCAGAACTTCTGTTTAGACTCCAGGGACAGCAGCATCTTAAATGGCACTTTGTTAATTAAAAACAAAAGGTGCATCAAATGGAAACCGCACGCTGTTAGCAGCAAGGAGATTGGCTCCTGTAATTTCCTTGAACTGACCAAAAAAAAAAAAAGAAAATCATAAAAACCAATACTTAAAAGATTAATAGTCTGTAATTTACACTTGCCACATTCTTTCACTCCGCTGGAATCAGAGGTGTGAAAATGTGCCACATAAGCTCTTTAATATCGATCATTCCACTTCAAGGGGTAGGTAGCCTACAACTTAAATACATGCTACCCCCTGAAGGAAAAAAAAAAAAAAACTTTCCATCTGAAACATACATTTTATTAACATGCTTTGACAAAGGAACATCTGCAACAGGAATTTTACAAGTTAACTGCAAAGCAGTTATTTTCGCCTTTACACTACATTACAGTAGGAATGGATTCTGAGCAATAATGCCCTCAGCAGCAGGCATTGCCTTTCACTTAATTCACCGCAGCATATTACAGTGGATCGTTGCTATTATAAGTCTAAAGATATTATTTTTGTTCAATTCTGTCCTGAATTGCATTAATGCTCAAACCTAGCACTCCAGTGAAAGTGAGTTACCATGGAAGGACCCTCCTCCAGGGAGCAGTGAAGTCCCCATGCCCATTCAATCCTTAGCATCTCTTTTCTTTCTAAGATGCTCATTACAAATGTTATTTTTTTCTTTTGATGTTTGAGAAAGACAAGCAGTTAACCTGTGCTGACCAAGGCTATGCTGAGATAATGTTTTTGTATGGGACGCTTCAATTGTGTTTATTTTGGGATTGTAGAAGCAGATTTGAGATTACATTGTCCACCAACTATTGACTATAGAACAGTACATTAACTAACAGTACCACGTCTACCTTTGAAAAAGTGGCATACCTTTGGGGTTGATCTTTGTGTATAATTATTGTCTAATATCTAATAACTGGCAACACATTAACATATCATTATACAGGACCATATTTACTCTACAAGAAGAAAGATTTTATTAGAAGTTATAGAAATCGCATTTTGCAATACATAATACTTTTGTCAATTATGATGCTACTTCAGATTACTGAGCACAAAATGACTAAATTGCCAACAATAGTGCCAGTGCTAGTGCTAGGGATGTGAACATTTCCATGGGGCATATATATATTTTATGGGAACTTGATAATAGTGTTTTTGGGCTGTTTTTAAAAAAAGTATGATCCACAAAACTTACTTTCAGAATAATTTTAAACAAATCATAAAATGAAAAATTCTGTGCTGAAAACCATTAATCATTTACCATCTGTTATGTGTTGAGTTAGTATTGAACCCGACAACGAGGCACTACACAAATAATTAGAAACAAAGATTTTCGCATACAGGTGTTCTTGCAGAAGCAAACCCTACGATCTTGGTCTAAAACAGTTTTAGACAAGAAACAGATACAGGATAATAACATTTTAACATAAATAGTGGAATGTTAGGGATTTTTAGAATGTTGCAACATCTGGTTAAAAAAGAAGGAGGGTTCTTTTACAGCATTTTATTGTAACAAAATATGGCTTAACACTACTGGTGCTTAATGCAATAGACAACTCCACTGAATCTTCATTGTAGCTCCAGGAACATCACCTTTTGTTTTAGATGCATTTATTTTACAATGTCTTTTTTAAACAGGCTGTAATGTTAACAGAAGTAGGAAACTCTTTAATAAACAGGGTTTGATCACTGGATATCATCATCATCAAATAGGTCTTCAAAAT
Organism: Acipenser oxyrinchus oxyrinchus; assembly: GCA_030684275.1. Lineage (NCBI taxonomy): Eukaryota > Metazoa > Chordata > Actinopteri > Acipenseriformes > Acipenseridae > Acipenser > Acipenser oxyrinchus. Next base: position 12,315,642 of record CM060262.1, read on the forward strand.
CTAAAAAAATGAAACAAAAACAAAGTCACATGAGATCAATAAGATATGTCTATACATTTACATTTTCTTTTTCATTTCTCTAATATACATAGTTATGAACATTGATACCTTATTTTAATTGTATAAAGTACATCTATTAGTGTTACTTTGTGCACAAAAAAACATTTGTTTTACATTTTTAAAAAGTCATTACTATACCTCTTTTAATGATGTTTTTCTTCCTGAACTGCAAGAGTACACACAGTTTTTAAAGCCCTATTTAGCAACGTTCGCAAACCCCTAAGGCAATCGCAAAACACTTATGCAGACAGTTAGCGCACCAGAATCAGGAGCACGTGTGGGCAAAAAGACTTTGCCCACCTATGTGATTTAGCAGCATGTGTTTTTGTGCCCACTCGGCAAGTTAGTGTCAGCGCTTGACATGGGCTGAACTTGGGGAGTGTCGTCATTTAAAGCGATTTAGCAAACCATGAACAGCGTTAGGGTTTCAGTAGACATGCGAAAACCAGGTCTAAACTCTGCGCAAATTACACTGTCCACTATAAATACCGGTGAAACTACCAGAGAAGCAGGCAAAGAAATGAGAGAGAGAAAAAAAATAAAAGGAGGAGTGCCTGCTAAGAAATAAATAATAATAATAATAATAATAATAATAATAATAATAATAATAATATATAAGTGGCCAGACCAAGAGAGGAGACGTCCCCAAATATTTAGCAGTCATCTGTCTTTTCTGAGCCTGTCTGACACACAATGTATCCAGCAATTTCACTTCTACAGACAAACAATCACTGACATCTGCCAACTGCTTCAGGTTGACCTGGAAGGAGACATGCGGAGAGCACAGTTTGCTTGTAGCACTAAGGTATGCGCACCAACACAGAATAGGCACTTCTACGTAAATCATAAGGGGACCTATTCTGTCAACGTGCAAGTCATATGTGATCTGTGTTGCAAATAACTACATCACAAACGTGTATGCAAACTATCGTTGCTCCGCTCATGATTTGTTTATCCTTGCTAATTCGCAGGTGGCAGCTGCGTTTCAGCAGTATGACAGTCTGAGAGGCTGGTTGATAGGAGACAACAGGTATCCACTAAAGCGGTGGCTACTGATACAACTGCTCAACCCCACAACCCCTGCCGAACTTTTAAATGTGCTCGTTCTGTAATTGAGCGAACATTTGGAATCCTCAAAATGTGATTCCGATGTTTGGATGTCTCTGGCGGAACACTACAGTACTCGCCTGAGATTAGCAATATCATCCTGGCTTCCTGTGTTTTACACAACATAGCTCTCCGTAACGGATGTTGAACTTACAGAGGAAAGATTACAGGGTTTGAGGGAAGCAGATGCTGAACTTGAAGCAGCAGTATTGGAGGTTGCAGATGCTGCAGGTGTGTCATGAAGGTCAGACAAAGCCTTTTAGACAGGGGTTCACAGATACGCATGCGGACCAATAAAAAAATGCGGACTTTGTTATTGCTGTATAAAACACTGCTCACAGTTCAAAGGTGAGCTATACATGCCTAACTTAAACTTGGCTCGGTGCATGATTCGCTATTTGATATGCCTTAGCAATCAAATCACATTTTTGTGTGCTATCGCAGCACTTCACAATGTACTATGTACTATGTTCAGCTACGTGTTGCTGAGGAGTCATTTGGCCATGTTTTATTCTCCTTAAAGGGTACCCCACAGTAATAAAAAAAACCCAAAGATGCACAACTGAAGCAGGACACATATGTTCCAATTTGTGATCCACTTTAGATAAAAAAGTAGTACAAAGCTAGGACCCACACTGTGTCTGAGACTAATCAGTGCCTGTAAATGTTTTACAGTCTTTCATTCCTCCTTTCTGAACCAGTCTCTAATAGACTAGGTAAATCAACTAAAACCTTACATTGAAGCTAATTTTGGAAAGTTAAAACGGTTCTGCAGCGTCAGCAAGCAATGGGGTTGTTTTGTGTTCTGCTGCAGTTGCACTCTCGCATGGTAACAAGCACTGCACTGCAACTGTACAAACTGAAAGAACACTACAATAAAGATTTCTAGTTATCATTGTTACAGTGTATAGATCACACATTAAACAGTCCCATCTGCTTTCTGGGAGCAGGAAAAAGTGGGCAGGATGAGTACTAACCTGTATATCATTCTTAAGTAAAAAAAAAATACGGGTTGATAAGAGTAAGGAACCACAAATATAGGTAAACCAAATTGAATCCACTCATATGTGTTTGTTTGATGCTAGGCAGAATTAAGGGTTCTGATATTGAACATTTCAGTTCTAAACTACAAATCAAGAATTACTTTTCAGCTGATATCCTCCAGGTCTGTAAACAATGTAATTAAATGGATTTACATTTTAGTAAGCAAATTAACAGTAACATTTCAGCAGGTGACTAGAAACCTGTATGGTGGGTTTTAATATTTGGAATTTACAAATTACTAATTAGATTGATGACAGTTTCTATCTCTTGGAAGGTTTTGAGTGCCTCCTGTAAAAGTGAAGGTAACTTCTAATTGCAGGGCGGTCAGCACATATAATATGTATTCCCCTTTTGACCTAACAGCCCTCCTAAAGTAAGTCAGAGTCAAAAATAACGTTTTAAATGATTAAACCTCTCTAGTACAATTTCAGCCTGTGAAGCTTTGTTGTGTGTAAATTCAACAATTAAAAAAATCAACAGTACATTTTCATTACCGGTAATGCATTAACTTTTTGAAAATTTTGGATGTACATTGAACGTAAACCCCAAGTAATGTTGCAACGTTTGAGACCACTGTGTTAAATTGGATAACAAATATGGCACTTAGTGTTATGCATATTCAGCAATTGAATAATCCTAAACTTTACAAAAGTGGATATATTTTTTTTTTCTTTTCCCTGGACTTCCACAGCCATTTTTTTGATCCCCATTTTAGTTTTTTTTTTTTAAAACTCAAAATGGGTGACTGTTCATTGACAGGTAAAGCACACCTTAGAATTTAATTGTTATTAAGTATTTATTTTTTATACTTAAAAATTGTAAGCTCTGATTCACTTGCCTGAAACAACAGCACTTTTATTGTCAAATAAAGTCATATCTAATTGTGTCGATTGGTTGGAAATGATCATATATTCTCCACAAGCAACATACTTCTGCCACTGTCTGCATAGAAACAGCAGGCAGTGGTTGATGTGGAGACCCAAGGCTACTCAAGCCCCACCTTTCCCAGCAGGAGTCACTTGGCAGCAGACACCAGAGATTCCTGTTTAAGGCAACTAAAGTATATTGAGTCTATTCATTTTAATATTGTCCCGATGTGTAGCATGCAAAATCAGTTGATGTTGACATGTTTAAATGTTATAAACATTAATGTTCTGGGTAAATTACAGAGCAAATAAGGAATGGTAGATTTAATTAACTAGCAAACATACAGTAAGATAGATAAATGGCCGACTATGATCCGAATACCACAGGGTGTCAATATGTATGTGCCACACAGTAGCTTCAAATTGTGGGGGGGTGGGTTGTGTACAGGCTAAACATTAATTAACCTCACTGCATATGTAGAAAATTCGTGGATGTTTTTAACTTGACATCCTGTGGAAAAATGATTCTGAAAATGACTCTGCACAAAGATAAGTATGTTGTGTTTTAGATTGTAGCTAAAATTGCCCTCCAAAACACTGGGAACGTCCCGTGCCTACTGACTATCTTACCGTTAAAGAAATCAGCATGAACTGCCTTTTCATTGGCTGCCAAGTCCATCAAAAGTCCAGAGCTTCCACCAGCCTGGAAAAAAGTAAATAATTAAATATCAAACACTGCACTGAAATGAAATAGACTAATAGTGCAATGCTACATAAACAAAATACACCGCATGTGTTGTGGATTAAAAAAAACATTAAAAAAATATTGTCATCACGAAATGTATAGTAGATCTACATATTTATCACATTCAGTTCGAAGTGATAACAGTTTGTAGGTTTTGATAAAGAAATGAGTTGCATATCGTCTTCCATTTTCAGTGACTTTTATTAATGAGCGAGGCAATTTGCCCTGAAAATAAACACATTTCAACCCATTTCAAATCATAATAAAAAGCAGGTTTTTTAAATTTCATTAATTTACAGTTTGTACGAGTCACAGATCATTGAAAAATGCCCCATTCGTAGCACTAACATTAAACCACGTGAATTTGTAAACAAATGCGTTTAGAATTTTCTAGAAAACATTTCAGAATCCAGAAACGCGAGCTAAAGACGATCATTTATAATGCAGTTATATACAGTATGTTAACCTCGTCAAGATCTACATATGGTCCAGCTCCTTCAGGGAACATTTCATCAACTGCCGGCTTCATGCTTATAATTTATTTTTAAGAAATTAAAACAGCTTGTCTTCTTTCTGCCTGACTCTGAACTGCTCCACAGTACCACTTCCTGTTTGTTTGCAGAGAAACGCCACCACTTGGAAACAAACTACCTTCTCTGCTAGACAGCGACCACTAGTGGAAAGCAAGTGGAACTACCTTTATTTTATATACAGAATTGCATTCTTTTAAATGTACAGTATTCTACAGTTATGCGCTGCATTTTAATGCTGTGTTTAACGATGATGTGCAGTTTTACATTATTCATATTGACAGTAGAACCTTTTCTTGTGTGCATGAACTGCAGGTGCCATGGCTGTTGCAGTGAGACAAATTGGTTAGCAAATCTATGAAAATGTGTACCTGTGTAGCCACTTACCGCGACAGATTAGACCACACTGAAATAAACAACGAAAAGGCCACTTTTGAGCATCAAGATTATTTATTTTTTTATATGAAGTAAATGTCAGTTCATTTTTACCCTGTAGATTTAGTTTTTTATGAATAAAATGGCTTTCAAAAAATCTAACTACTGCACCTTCTTTATTTCAGATTTTTTTTAAAAACATGGAATATTGAAAATAGTTAGTGAGCAAAGGACCCTTATACAGTTAAATATCTGACTCGTACAAATTACTGTCAACGTGGACTAACAGTGAATTAATGAAATTGCTGAACTGTTGCATGGAAAGTTTGCATACAGTTAATCCATTCCCCCACATACAATGGAGCCCTTACTTTCAAAATAAGCACCACACTGTGTAGCACTCGAGGAGCTGAGAAAGGGGAGTCTGGCAGTTTCTTGCTTATATCAAAGATCTTCTATATACACAAGATAGTCAACTCCGCTGACTTGCAACTTCCGTCGCTGCCGAAGCGGTGCATCGTAGAATCGTAGAAACACAAGGTGCAGAGGACATTAGCCCACAGCAACAAAAAAACAACTCACAATTCATCATAATCGGCATTCTCTGCGGTAAAAGTAACTAACACTAGGATTACATTTTAATTATGGCGGTGCTTTCCATATAGCGTCTTTTAAAAAGTACCACTACACTGCTAGGAGTGTAGTCTGTGAAACTGTCCTTAACCTTTTATGAGCTCAATTGTCAAGGACCAGGTAATCGTGGCAACACTGAATGGTTGACATTGTTCTGCAATATGTGCTGCGCTCTAGTGGTAGGCAATTGTAACGGCAACAATTTAAATATAATGTGACAAGTTTAGATAGATGTTAGTAGGGAGAACGTTTACATCTTTAGTAAAATTGAACCATAACACTAAATTATTTTACATGTGACCAAATCATTTAAAAAATAGGATTTATTACTTTGCTCTAATTTTTCAAAGCACAAAAGGATTAAAAATAAACTCCACAATTAGACAATGGTGGTGAAAATCTGAGGCTGTGGTATATTGGTAGGATAGGTAAAGGGGGGAAAGGAGCTGTCTGTGGAATCCTAAAGGTCGAATAGAGTGTTTGTAATGTATTGATACATAGAAATGAGCCTCCGCGTGTTTATTGAAAATATGAACTTGGTTTGTTTCAAATTGATCCTCTGCACAATTTCTCATATAGTTCTGCTGTATTTTATTTATTAAGTTAAAATAATCTTTATTTACATTCTACATTGGGAAGGTTATTTCAAGTGGGACTACTCTTATTACAGTATTGAATTCATCTACAACTTGCTTAAATTATTAAACCTGTTTTTTGAAACATTACAGTAGTAGAGCCAACGGAGTTGAAAGGTCACAGTATCACAATATTTCTCACTACATCTGCCAAAGGTGGCAGCCAATTACCAGCCAGTAACAGAAGTGAGAACCATTCTGAATGATTGCTAGCACTGTAGAAATGAGAGGGGGAAAAACTACTGAAATAGCATCTGTGGCTAACGCTCCTCTCAGAGTGCATTACTTTGACAACTAAGCTGTGCGTGTGTGAACAGACTCTTTTTATCAAACCACTGTGGTTAAGAACATACAAACCATCTATTCTATGTAGGCTTAACAAGCCGCAGTCAATGCACAAAATTTTCTCACTAAACACGGCTTTAATACTTTGGTTGTTATACTGTAGATCAAATGAATATAGAGTGATATCTCAAACACAAACCGATTTGACCAGTTAAACCAGACTGCTTTTAAAAGTAAAATTATACCACTGCAAATGTGTACAATTATTTTGCAGTTTATTATTATTATTATTATTATTATTATTATTATTATTATTATTATTATTATTATTATTATTATTATTATTATTATTATTTTCACCAGACTGGTGAACTCCAATGTGATAGAAAAATAGCATCATTTCTCTCAGTTTACTTTTTTTTTAAAGTAGTTTAATTGTAATAATCACAATCAGTTAGAAGTACCACTTACTTAACATGGTAAGCACAACACTCCACAGAAACAGGTGCAAAATGTAATAGTGTCCTTAATTGGCATTAATAGTATCCTGTATTATCATGTTTGCACTATTGCATGATCTGGCCATGTATTATAGGCAAAGACAAGAAGTCTGTATTTCATTATCTGCAACCATTAAACAAACATAGCATCTGTACTGTACCTGGTTAAGGATGGTGGACATGCTTTAAGAGATATTGTCTGTTGCTGAGGACACCGCTAGTGGACTGTGATGGCAGATTGTGCCGTGCTGAAAAGGAGGACACTAATCAAATGGAAGTCAAGGTCCACTACTAGATGATAGAACCTTCTGAGAGAGTTTGCAAAGCTTATAACTAGTTGCTTATTGATATTTTACTGATAAATTGGTTAACATTACTGGCCTCAGTGCTTAGTTTGTGTGTATTTTTGTTGTGTTGTTTCAGGATTAGTTAGTGTAATCCAAGTGTCTTGGAGGAGGAGTTTAGTTTAGCAAAAGAGCCAGATATTTCTGCATTCATGTTTCTAGAACTTTTAACCTCATTTCACAGACAGGGGACAGAATCCGTAACGGCAGTGTATCACACTGTTACACACACTATATGATTTTAATGTAGTCTAGGATGTTGTACACCGTTTGTAAAGCAATGCAGGTTTATTTCATAATGCAGTTCTTATCCTTGTTAATTTCCAAAAATTACACCCACTTTGACTTTTGTTGTAAACCCATGTTGTGGGTTAAACATAGCCAGTGTGTTTCATGGATTAATAAAAACATCCATCAGCAAGGAGTTTATAAACATTTAATATTATAGCACCAAATACATCTCATATATTATCACAATAATACACTTGAAGCCATGTTTATAGTATATATGCAACACAGCTGAAAAATGAGGATTGCGACATTACTGTAGAATGTAACCAGAATATAATAGACATGCTCTAAGGCTAAACCCCCACAAAAGGCTTGTTATGACAGCTAAGACTACATTCAGCTGTACGTATTGCTGTATCGCTGAGTGAAAGGCTCTTCAATGCTCATGTTCTAACTCAACAGCATCGTAGCCCAGAGTATCGCCCAGGTGCTGGTGAGCGAAAAATGTCCTGGCCATCTCGTTAATCTGGTTGTAGGCCCCAATGCTTCTGAAGTACTCAATGTATCTCCAGAAGTCTGTGGTGGAGTATGACCAGTAGGGTCTGGCGGGGGTTTCATCATATGGGACTAAAAGAAAGAGCAGGTAAGACAGTCAAAGCTTGTTTTACAGCCTTCTTAATACAGGAATGTGCAAAACAATGCACATAGTATGGCTTAAAGCTGCAATGTCACCCACGCACATTCAATTTAACACTAAGATGTAATACATTTACTGATTTTACTCAAAGTTTATATTTCATAAGAAAGCATGTATTCTTGATGATCCGGTTTGTTTACTGCAGGAGTCAATTAAGTCAATAATTGCTGTTTTACTAATTGCTCATTAACAGTCTACATACTGTTTTGTAGGGATATCATTAGTAAAAGTGACTCAGTGTCTACAGGTCCTTTCCTTGAGATTGAATCTAATTCAGATATGTGAAAATGGGTGTTTACCTCCTTCTCGGATCACACTGGCATCTGAAAAAAATAAATATATATTTTTAGGAATTCAGAACTCACAAAGAATCATTTGACTTCCCTCCAATCCCCTGAGACATTAAACATTCCCTGGAAAAATTCCTTTTAGTACATAAACCACACTTTGTTTGCCCAGTCTCACAGTTTTTCCAAACTAAAACCAGTATAATAGCCTTTTCTGTCCTTTTAAACCCACATGCACATAGAATACCTTACTTTCAATTAAAATTACATATATATATATATATATATATATATATATATATATATATATATATATATATATATATGTGTGTGTGTGTGTGTGTGTGTGTGTGTGTGTGAGAGTTGACAAAATCTGTCAGCAGAGTGCAGAGTTTAATAAATTCCAAATAATTTTGTTAAATTTAATGACAAGGCATTTTGTTAAAAAACAAATTCTGCCATTGACCTACAATATAGATACTTATACACACATGCATATCTATCTAACTTCACATATACTATATCTGCATGCATTCATTATGTGCACATGCAATGGATAATAATATAGACATTTTGTTTTCAAAATATTATAGCAAAAAACTTTCCTTACCAGTTAATTCATTGACAAACACATAGATAAGAAATATCCCAGCATAGAAACACCACTTCATGTTTCCTAAAAAAAATATCAATCTGAAGTTTCAAATAAATATTTGCAGCAAAAGGGATCCTCAGTATTAAAAACATATTGCATGCTAGGTTTAAAGACAAAAATGTAGGAATTAAATCATTTTAAACAGTTAACCAAATATTTTAAAAAAAATTATTTTATTTTACCTGTTCTGCTTTTTCTTCAAGCGGAGAGGAGGAATAGTTCTGGATCTGGAAAGTTGAATGGATGCCTGTGTTTGGTGCAGGAATGTTTAAACTGGACTAAAGATGGAGGAAATGAACGTCATTTTTACACCCCCATCCTCCCACCCCTCCAAAGCCAACTGGCATTTGTTAAGATTATTCAGGAATTCTTTAGAAATATTGACATAGCTTCAAATTGGTACCTTAAATATATTGCACTAGTCTTGACAACACTATATATATATATATATATATATATATATATATATATATATATATATATATATATATATATATATATATATATATATATATATATATATATATATATATAGTGTTGTCAAGACTGGTACATCATTCAGTGTGGAATCACTCTTCATGGCAGTCACAATTGCAAAAACATTTGATAATATTTGGGGCACCACTTCACCTGTGGGATGAAGTTATAATAAAAATATTTTGCGTATATTTACAGAAGAGACTATTATCTATCTATGCAGGGAAACCATAATATTTACTGAACAAGTGGGGAAACCTTGGCACACACACACACACACACTTTGTATATTGTATTTTTGTGAAGGTTCAATGAACACAGAGGCAAAACTACCTCAACGACTAGAAACCAGCCCCTTCGAGATCTTGTTGGAGGCATGAATATAAATTAAATTAAATAACATAACTAAACATTGCATGTAACCTTAAGCACAGAAATCAAGACTCACAAACTCCTTAGAAATGGTGGTAGCACATTGGAAAGTATTTGTTCTAGTATAACTAATGTCTTTTATATCAGGAGGCATTTTAAAAATGCAATTCAGTCTAATGCTAGGAACCTAATTAATACTGATTGTAGTGTATTTGTGTTGCTAGTTCATGTCCAGTTTAAAAAAAAAAAAAATCTATATAACATGTTTTAAAAACATTTATTGGAAAAAACATGATTAAAACATATAAAAGTTTATAGTAAAAAAAAAATCATTAAAAAAATACATATAAAAGTGTAATGTAAAAAAATACATTTAAAAAACTGGAACACATCTAATAAAAAAGAAACATACCAACACTAAATAAACAAATCATTAAGCAAAGCTGCACAAGTTAACTGCAATTCTGTTTTATGGTTGTAATAACACAGAACAGGCTGATTCCAATGTAATGTAAATTAAAAAACTAGAAAAGACATCAAAAGTACATTCTTTTTTCCACATAAATTACATGCATGTAGGGTAGAAAACAAAAATGGCAGACACATAATGAGAACAAAATAAACAGAAGTGCCAGATCAGCTTCACTATACTAAAAACCTACACATAACAATTATACTGCAGCATAAATGCAATTCATGGCAGTGCACTACTTTGAGCACAGGGTGTATGTAGTTGACCTAAATGATGGATGAATACCACCAGTCATTAAATAGGACGCTTCCTGCAATTGTACAGACAGAATTACACAAAAGACACATGATTTCTCAATTCCTTAAAACAACATCCATGAGAGATACATCACTTTCCCACTCAACCCTTCAATTAATCATCACAATTGTACAGAATAGACAGGATACAGTGCATATTATTTAGCAATTTTCACATCTGTTAAGTATTTAGAGCTGCCGTTAATTTAACACCATATAGATGTGAATGCAGTTATGTTGGTATATGCAACACTAGTCATTTTCAAGGCTTCACACCTACTTTGACACATCATTTACATATGTTGTTTCAAATAGAGTGTGTCGACATATTTTACTACAATCTCAAAGCTATTAATACTAATTTGTTGATGTTTTTTCAGCTTTACATGTCATAAAGAAATTGCATCCACATTTAAATTATTTATGCACAACTATAAAACATACAATGGTAGAAAACATAATAAAACTAAACTTTTTTATTTAGAATTTATTAATTCAGTGCAAGATACTGTAAACTGTAGTTTTTTGGGGTTTTTTTTGCTTTAAATGGTGGACAAATAATACATTTAACTTCATCTACAGCTATGGCCAAAAGTTTTGCATCACCTAGAATTTTAGGGTTGAGATATTAAGGGTTGAGAGCTTTAAAAAAAGAACTATATGAGCATAATTTGGATCTTTTATTTAACATCATGTAATTAAAGAAACTACAAAATGATATCGCAAAAGTCTACCGGAAGCCATAATAGTAGTACAGTACTTCATTTTAGATTTCAAAATGTCAAATTTTTAAATTTTTGTCAGTTTTTCGTTAAGTATATGGAAAACTACAAAGCTGTATGTAATTCAATATGTTAACGTAACATTATTCAGCAGGTTTCATTCGACTTTATGAAGCAACATTTGTTCTATAGAGTGATGCAAAACTTTTGGACACAGCTACATATTGTTTTCTGTTTTTGTATTGTATTTTTTTTTAAAGGTTAACATTCAGTTTTGTTCTTAGATTTTTTTTTTATGCTGGTTTAATAGTATACACTTTAATGTACAAAATCCCTAAATACTACATACAACACAGTAACAGATTGCTAATGCCAAGCTGAATGCAAATAGGACCCCGAGACAGAGTCAGAACAAAATGATCCATTTATGTGGAGTTGAATTAATCACTGAATAACTGAACAATCATTTCCGGTACATGTATTTGATCTATCAGAAGGCTCTTTAAAAACATTACATTGTATAACTAAACTACACTACCTTCCAGCTCGTAGTTAGACAGTATATACTGAATGATTTGAATCATAAAATCAAAACAACCCCAAGGGCGTAATGTAAACAGTTTGAAAACATGAAGAGAAATAGTGTGTTCTGAAACATGGATGGGGCCAGAGGTTAAAACAATGTGTCAGAGGTCAATTTCATGGCCACCAATCCATCTTACATACAACAGTTATTATCCCTGCAAATATGAAGTCGTTATCTCAAATGGTCTCTGAGATATGCAGTTCTGGCAGTGACAGCTTTGTAAAATTACACAAAAGGATTTCATTTTCTTGTACAATAACCACGTCAAACTTGTTGGCTAGACTATAGCGCTGCACTGAGTATAAAGTGGATATCTCATAGCCTTAGGTCATTATCACCCGAAAAATATTCAGACCATATTTGTATATTGGAAACCTCTTTGAAGAAAATAAAAAGTTTTGGTTTAAAAAAAAAAAAACTCACCCACACCGTTAGGCTGTTCATTTGTATTTTTCTTTTAGGTATTTTTGTCAGTTCTGTCAGTTGAAAGCTCGGAAATGCTGACAATTCTCTCATTTCCATTGTACAGTATTGTCCTTTTTGGCACACAAACATATCAACTTAAACTTTTGACAGAGAGAGAGAGAGAGAGAGAGATAAAGGGAGACAGAGAGAAAGAGATAGAAAGGGGTAGATGTAAGTATAGATGCAGTGCAAATGATTGCAGATGCAAAATTCAAATTGCATTGCTGCCAGGCAATTATTTTCCAGTGCGCCCTATGTAAGCTTAAGAGCAAATTACTCAACACGTACAATAATAATCCACAATTATGATAATGAGGGTCTCAATGAGCGCATCAGTCTATTTAGCAGCTGCACTTATAGTCCAGAGGTGATGGAGTTAGGAGTACAGAGAGCAGTAGGTGCTGTATGACATTTATGGAGCACGAAAATACAAACCAAAAAAATATATGTCAGAGGAAGGGCAGCAAAGTCCTCTTGGCACACGGAAAAGGAAAGAAAAGTTTTCTGAGAAGGAGCTGAGGGTCCTTACGGCTCAGCATGAAATGGAGTTCTTTGGAAACGCCTCAGCCAGCATCAGTTATGCTACCATCCTTAGAAAATAATATGTATTGGCCTGCCCTTTTCAGTATGACATCCTGAAATTTGCCTAGCACTCTGGAAAAGGTGGATTGGGCTATCCCTTGACTGACGCTGGGTCTAGCTCATCCCTCAATTCATTAGGTCTAGGATGGCCTGCGAAATGAGACGATAACACTTTAGCACCGCATCCTCTGGTATCCCAAACAAAGTGACCCTGGGATTGAATATGCAGGGTCTTCTTCGTCTTGCCCTTCTCCTCGGAACGTGTTCCTGCCTCTCCTCAACAAGAGCCAAGTGTCACTGCATCAGGAAGTGTACAACAGCAGCCATCCTGAAGCCAATGACTCTGCAGGCGTGTTCTTAGTTACTTAGTTACTCGCTTCTACAATGGTTTGCACCTTGTAAGAAGAGGTGTAAAGTTTCTGGAGGGTCAGCAATTGCGTAAGTGCAAGGCAAAATCCTTACATCACATTATAACGTTTGCGCCCGCTTAGTATCCAGATCCCACCCAATTCCATGCTCTTTTCTTCATTTGAATGCATTTCAATATAGTTTTAATGGATGGCAAAGTGCACATTTGATAGTGGGTGCAGAACGCCAGGTGACACCATTCTTTACATATGCCGCATTTTTAGCGAACACTAAAAATCAGACTTTACGGCTGCTAAACACAATTTAAGGCCACATTATGGGGGTTTTGCACCTGCAAATCACTTTGTGCTTATCCTTACATGTACCCCAAAGACAGGGAGAATGTTAAAGGTGAGACAGCATGTTTTCTTTCTCCACTCGATGTCACTGTTTTTCAGTTCTTCACTTTGCGGATGCAGCTTTGGTAAAACAACATAATTAGTTTAACTTAAAGAAAACTAGCTGGCATTAAAATTGTATCTCTATGACCCATATGTGTTACTTCTCTGTGGGGCTTAGTTAAGATTTTGCTCCACTAAAATATACACCTAGTATGGAACAAATTACCAAACTAAATAAGTCATTAAAAAGCAACTGCAGGTCTAAAATATCAGTTAAACAAATGTTTTCTTGTTGTTTATATTCACTTTCTAAATAACAAAATGGATTCTTGGGGAAACTTAAAGAAGCATAACGCCTTCCTTATAATGCATTGTACTGCAGTTGTGCTGTTAAACAGAGTTATGTGCCTTTCTCAACACCAATAACACCATAAACAAGTATTATACCCACTAAACAATTAAATAAATATACAAAATGCAACAAAAGATACCATTATTTGATCTATTACTTTTCCTTGTCTTCTAATACAGTTAAACTAAGAATTGTGTTAGAAATATTCCAAAATCAACGATGTGTACTATAGTTTAGTGCCTGAAACCTATATGCAAACAGAGTTTGAACATTAAGTTAGGAACATTACAAATATCGATTCACAGACTTAAACGTAGAATTAATAAGATGTACTCTTTCTTATTTGTTTTCTAATTGATGGGAGCTAACAAGACGCATGTTCTACCCTTATAAAGGTTTACCATATAAAAGCATAGCAGTGTAATACAATATTGTAAAGCATAGGTAAACATTGCAAAGAATAGCAAAGTATGATTAAACATGGCAAACCTGGGTAAATGCATACTACAACCACGGGAAATGCATGAGAAAAATGCAAAAATAACATGGCAAACCTGGGTAAATGCATACTACAACCATGGGAAATGCATGAGAAAACTGCAAAAATAACATGGCAAACCTGGGTAAATGCATACTACAACCACGGGAAATGCATGAGAAAAATGCAAAAATAACATGGCAAACCTTTTTAAAGGTAGAGGCATTCAGTCAGTGACATATTGCTATGAACCTTGTTGATAATAAAAAGCAACAAGGATGCTTATAACCGTTATGTTGTGCGGAGTAGCAGATCAATGATTTTGTATAGGACATAGATGAAGTTGCATAATTTGGCTGATATCTGAGCGACCATTTAGGATTTATGCACAGACCTCTGACTTAGATCTATGTAAAGTTTGCTGTATGAAAAAGGTTTGAATCATTTTTGCGTTTTCTGGTCTCTCTTGGTGTTGATTCGTCCTGGGCAGACCTTTCTTATGTTACATATATTGGTTCAATAAGCTCAACAGACCTTTCTGTTACATATACGGGTTCAATAAGAACATCAGACCTTTCTTCTGTTTGTAACTGCAGATCTGTTAAAAAAAATTATACATATTTGGTGTAAATTATGTACAAAACTTTTTGGGATGTTACCATATTTTTAAACAGTTAATTCCTAATAACTGCAATTCAGTAATAATGCAGTCATGCTTAGTAATTGCATTATACAGAAGTGCAATAGTGCTTCATTCTTCAGTGTTCAATACTAATACCACCAACACTACTTTAAAAACATATGTAAAAGTACATTTTTAAAACATATATTTAATAAGATGCATTGAATTTATTTACCAGTGTTTTCTTTGTTACTGTTCCTTGTCTTCTTGTACAGGTAAACTGAGGATCCAGTTAGTAATAGACCAAACAAAATGACACATGTTATAGCAACCCACCAGTACCTGGAACCTATATGAAAACACAGAGTTTGAACATGAAGTTAGGAATAAGCATATCAACTCACATACTGTAGCTTCAAATTACTTTTTTAAAGTGTGTTTTTTTTACGGTCCTTTGCTTTTTTAATATTTTTTATAATTATAATCATTCAGAGTAGTTCTTACTGCAATTCATATGTGTGCTGTTAAACACTCCTTTAAAGCACGGTGAATACAGGTCGCAGACAAAAGTGGCACCCAATACTTTATATAAGATCATTCAAAAACAAGATGTAAAATACTGGCATTTAGTGAATATCAACCGTTAATTAATATGACAAAGACCAAAGAACAAAATACACAATTTCTGGTAGTTTAACAAATAATCTTTGTAAAAAAAAAATAATAATAATTACTTCAAGCAATTTCAGATATTCATGACAAAAGTATTGGCAACTTTAGATTAAAAGTCTGTAAAAATGTAACAGAGCATGTAAAAAATATATTAATTGATTGAAAACCATTACTCAGTAATTAAGCTGCAGTATAAAGTCAATAACCAGAAAAGAAGATACAGGAAATACTAAAGCCGGGGTGCCAATACTTTTGATTGTGTATTTTGCTTTTTGTTTAATTAAAAGCTGTTTAGTAAATGCTTGTCTTTAATCTGCAATCTTGAATTACAGTATAATAAGCATAAGATGCCAATACTATTGCCTGTGACTGTAGGTTCCAGTATTTCAATGCCCTTACCTTTGTGAAGGTTTTCATCACATGCTTGTGTTCCCAGCGGATCACTCGTTTCTGTACTGACAGGGTTCTTAGCAATGCATTTGTACTCATCAGTAGATCCATACAGCCTGTCTACCAGCTTCTCTGCACCAGCACTGACACAGCTCTCACTACTACAGGCAGGCACCTTTTCCCATTGATAGGACACGTGGGTCCCCTGGCTGGTAGAGCAGGTCATTGTGATGTTGTTCACAGAGCAAACAGCTGTCACATTGGGCTTTGAAACAGGTTCTAAAACAATAATAGTGCAAATATACTGATCAGAGATGATCGTTTTTTAATTCCCCTTTAATCATCATACTGAAAATACTGTGTCTAACAATTCAAATAAAAAAGTTCAGACAAAGTTCATTCATGTGCAAAAAAAAAGATAAACCAACTTGTTCAACAATACTGTCAGAAAATATTTATAAACGTGATTAAAAAGTGACCGGGCTCTACATCATGATAAGCACTATTTCAAATTGTATGTGTCTTAAACACTTACCAAAGACATGAAGTTGAAAACTTCTTGTCATTGTTTTCATTGTGTGTCTCACATAATTGATCTGCATGTCATACTGTCCACTGTCTGAGAGCTGTACATTATCCAAAAATACTGAACCAGTTCCATCCACTTGTATTCTGTCTACAAACATTAAGTGGAAAATTGTTGGATTTGATGGATTATTTGAGATCCATGATAGGATTTTCCTGTCTGACTGAAATAGCAGGCTAAGCTCATATGTCATATTTCCCTCTGCTGTGACAGGGAACATGACCTGATCTCCTACTGAAGCGTTAGTGATGCTTCCAGCAACAGTCAATATCGTCCCTCCTTCACATTGTCCAAACAAGTGTAACACTGTAAGAAGGCATACAAAAAAAGGTATTATATTTACAGCATTGGCTAACGTTTGTATATAATGCTGAACATTTAAACACAATTTACCTAAAACCAGATAGATCATTAAGGTGTTTAGAGCAAAATTCCTTTTCCAAACATGTGCTTCTGTGTTTTTGAATATTCTGTTCATTATACATAGCAGAACCGTGCAACACTCATTCTGTTAAAAAAGACAAAAAACAGCAAAAAATAATTACAAAACATTTATTTTGGGGGAGGGAGTGGGTGATATCAGATCAAATACATACACTGAAAGCTACAGTAATAGACATGATCAGTGGTCAGAGCAGTACGTCCTCTAAGCTCGACTGTTGGCGTTTGGTAAATGTGCATTTTTATGTTATTTTATTTTACATTTTGGAGTGTGTATTATTATAAATTAAACATGTGCAGTCATCAATATGATACGCATTACAAATACACAGAATACAGTAATTAGCTACGTTTAATTCAGAAAGTATTGATTTTTTGGTTAGTGTTTGATAAAACAATTATAAAAATAAAAAAAAAATATTGCAAAAGTATTCAAGAACTGTTTCCGGAACGTGCTGCTACAAATACATAAAGCATGTAAAACTGATTAAATTATCAAATCCGACACGTGGGTAGAAAATAGGTAACTTAACATGCAATATACCTGCACATGTTCTACTACTTTTGTTTTGCATATTTAATTTACAGTTCTTTTTCAACCGGTTTTCTTTTTATTAGTTAAGGCTCAGTCCTTGCGGCACCCCTATTTGTTTAGGTGTGCTAAACTGAATTTTCTCTCCGGCCGCCTTTGGGCGACCGGTTCGCCGGCTGCCACTGGGCAGTCGGTGTAGTCCGCCTACTAAGGCTTTAAATAGGACTACTACTACTACTACTACTACTACTACTACTACTACTAATAATAATAATAATAATAATAATAATAATAATAATAATAAGATGCATTAAAATCATGAATTCCCTAAAGTCAAGTAAAATTATAATAATTTAAATTACTGTATAAAACTCGCTCACCTGCAATGTTCCCTGTATCACAGATTTGAATGAACCGCCCGCGCTTTTTTAAAAAAAATAAATAAAAAGATCCTGTATCCCAGTGTCTGTACGGAAAGGACAGACCTGGGCGTACCTTTAGTAAGATAACATCTTCGATCTGCTTTCTTTTTTATGAGGGTGTAACGAATTCTGTGGACTGACGTGGGCGACATTCTAATTTAATTGAGGTGGGGCGTGCTAAAATGGCAGTTTAATGAAAGTTTAAATTTAAAAATAAATGTGGGACATACCGTACATATAAAACAAAATTACTATTAACCTTAGCAAAGCAAAATAGCACAGCTCGGTCTATGATAAAGGATTCAGTTCAATGGAGGGTGTGTGTATGTGCTGTACATTTAGCACAGTCCTTTTTTTTGTAAATAAATGTTCTCTCTGAAGCAGATCTCCCCGCTCACTATCACACTATATTATTTGCAATGGTTTGCTCTACCCATTCTGTAAAGCCATAGCCATAGAACGTGGCAAGACTGCTCTGGAGAAAGACTGCAGGAGAGATATCAGCATGTGGGCGATTTATGAAATAGATAAGCAGGCAAATAAAAACGGCGCACTTATCATTACAACCTCATATGTTAAGAACACAATCCAGTTTTAACTTCCATTTTCGGGTAGACAACATCATTGTGCAATCCCTCTGTCAATGCTTTATTAAATAAATAAAAAGGTGAGACATTACAACAATTGTAACTATAAAAGAAATTAAAAAAGGGCTTCATGTCTGTGTGATTACATTTTAATTGATTCATGTTTGTAAAATATGAGATATCTGGCAACAAAGAAGAAAAACTCCTTTGAACAAAGCAATAGTGCGCTGTAACCTTCAGCTAAACCACAACACACAGCCCTGCTTTTAGTATGCTTTGACATTGGTATATACAAGTCAAGATGCATGTAACTTTCATAATTTTTTTTTTTTTTTTACATTTGCAGAAGTTCAGCATATTTTCCTCCTTAAAAAATTAAGCATTGACCTGTTTTACCTTAACTACCTATGGTCAAATGTACCTTGTAATGGCCGTGCTTTCCATGCGTTCACTAGTTTTACTGTGATTTACGTCACTGTTTCCATGGTATCGTGCAGTAAATGTTTAAAAAGAGAGACTGACTGGACACATGATGTTTCTTAATGATATCCATCAAACCATTACATTTGACTTGATGTTACAAAACAGCCTACAGTCTCAGTGACTGATCATAGCACAAGTGGAGGAAAGTTCCCATTAGATATTCTCTTTATATACACACAACCAAAAAGTAAATTACAGCTGGACTCAGTAATGCTGAAAACAGTTGCGAGTTGCATGCAATAGTTCAGTGCAACAAGTACAGAAGTAGTAAAAATGTAAGTCTGACATACAGGCAGTCTTCATATACACCCATATTTTAAGACTCAATAACTTGTACTAAAGAATCAGCTTTTCAAATGTCATCCTAATTGACCAATTAATCTCTACATATACTGTACAGGGATATGTATAGAGTGTGACAATAAGAACTATTGGATTCGTTTAGTTAAAGAAGTTTCCAGAGGTAGAGCTGCTCTTATCTGCAAGGTGCAGCAATTGCGGTAGACCACTTGAGAAATGCAGGCTGTGCCCCCGGTATTGAAAGGTCGGAAAGTAATGGTACGGAAACTCAAGAGTAGCAGCTCGGAGGGCAAAAGTGCATTTGAAATATTTGAAAAGTAAACATCTGGTAAAGTATTCACTGCAACTTAGAACAACAACCTGGACATGTTTTAAAAGAAATGTAAATGTCTCCTGTTTGTTTAACGCTTATGCAGAGTGTTGTGGAGTACTGAATTACAGGGCATTACAGTAATGCATTACATTACAGTAATCTGATTACAGTAACTTGTAACTGATATGGTTCCTTTACCAGACAAGTAACTAAATGTGGTGAGGCATTACATTTTAGTTAAAGTAGTTTGAAAATGAGCAAGAAACAGCTACATAAGAGCAGGTATTTGTTAATTTGGGTATTTACCATTACTGGTTTGTTCTATTATTATTTAAAAAAAAGTATGCAGCTTCCTCAGGGCCAATAAATTATATTTGGGGACCAGTGAAAGGGGCACTATCAAAACAAACATTAATAAAGTGTTAATTGTATTGTTTGTGTTTGTATTGAAAAGCAGTATATTACATTGTTGATGATTATTTTGTTTGCTAATATTTTATCTTTTTACCTATGTACACAGCATTTGATTTTGATCTGTTTGATGTCTAGCAGCATGATACAAACCCACACGCTTCTAAAATAAAGATGCAGGCGAGTGACAGTGACCACATGTTTCCACTTACATCACAGTACAGATAGAAATGTGTGAAATGTAGAAAGGATCCTGCATTGACTGTTGTACATTTCCTCAATAACTGCATAGACTGATTTTTTGATTACAGTATCAAACTAGGTTATCACTGTTACTCAGATCTTTAGCTGGGCTGCCAACATTTCCCCAGTTCTGGGAAAGCTGAAGTTTTCCTTAATCTGGGTAATTTTCCTTATGCTAGAGAAGCATTTCTTATTACCTGGATATCTTGCACTTTTCCATTAACCTTACATGTTTGTGGTAGATTATAGCTTTAAGAAATATAACTCAGTGCTTCCACTTTTTGGCAAAAATTAGTTTTCTGGGAAGCTATGCAAGGGCAATTGTCAAAAAAGGACACATCTAAACTTGAAAATGAAATACATCGATTAAAGCACATAAGCACTATGATATTTTGGAAAATAAGTTTTCATGTGAATATAGCATATGTGGTAATGCTTTGAACCAAACACTACTTATTCTAGTCTGGTCTATTCATGTTCACCTGGGCAAATTTTACTTCTCTCAAGAGCTTTCCCCACCCACAACCACAGTCACATCACATTCTGTCTATTTTTTACAGTGACTTCCAGAGATCAGAACCTACCTGCTAGTTTAGGCACCATCTCCAGCTGGGTCGGGATCCGAGTCCTGAGATATTAAAACAGCAAACAGAATATAATGCATTAGTACTGGAGGTGGAGCATGATTAGCTTGGGGATATACCAGAAACTGGTTTGGTTGAATTAAAAGGAGAAATTCAGGCAGGATTTTACATGTATTTTCTAAAATTACCAGCATTGAAGTATCATATAGAAAACATGTTCAGCAGGTTTCTATGCCAAAGGTGTTTTACACAAAAATGACCCCCTGCCAATTAAACTCTCAATGTGTCCCATTTACAAAGAGAACAATAAAATAGTTTCAAAAATGTGGTAAGAAAATTTAAAAAAACCTGTGTGGGAGTCGAATTGTTCATTGAAATGTATTTAGTCCACACACTGCTTGAGTTTAGACTCTGATAACCACAAACGAGATAATGAGGTCATTGAGCAGAGGCAGTGTCTCACACATTAGACAATGTGCCTACATTTAACAGCAATAAGTAATAGTCTATTTGGGAAACTGAAAACAATCTTTGTAATTGTTATGTACTGTACTGAGACTAGTCCAGACATGCTGGCTTCTATTCTTGATTCAAACTGATGTGTAGGTGGGAAATGAACCCTGTTCAGATTGGGTACAATTTCACTGAGGTTTTAATGTGTAGGTGTAGCAGTAACATTTATGTTTTCTCTTTTAATTGGTAGAGCTGACCCTGGGATCCAATGAATTGAATTAATCAGCGGCGTGGATCTCTAATTAAGGAAGAACTCTTAAGGCTAAAGAAAAACTTTATATCAACAAGTTTTCCAAATTGTGCGCAGGTGTGAGCACATAGCATTGGTTAGGCAAGAGGAGTGAAAGGTACGATCCACAATCTTTCCCTTACTGACCATTGTGTATTTCCTCTGCTGTGGTTTCTTCTAAGGTGTGCAGTGACATCTAGTGGATAATATATTTTGCCAAATAGTAATTGGGCACACAAAATGTCAAGTGGCTGGATGGACCCAGGCTCGGTGGAGCACCCGCCCCACCCCCCTCTCAATTCCAAGGTGTCCCACTGTCCAGAGCGCCTTGACCCCCAGCTTGTGACTCAGGAACCCAAGCTCCGGGTCGTCCTTCTGCAGCTGGGCCACATCGACCCTCCCGGACCTCCGTCAGTAACCCCTCACTTGCGGAAGCCATGCTCACCCACTCCCTGGTGTTGTGGCCCGCCTCCTTCAGGTCCAGGGGCTCACAGTACCGGCACTGGAAAACCTCGAATGGCTGGCGAGACAGGGTCTCAGTGTTCTCATGCTGTCGTCCAACCCAGTGCTGGAACCGGAAGTCAAAGCTCTGGAGCACCTTGATCCAGCGCGCCACTTGCCTCTCTGGTTCCTTAAAGCAGTGGAGCTACTATAGCAAAGTGTGGTCGGTCTGGACAGTGAATGGCCTGCCATACAAGTAGGGTCAGAAGTGACGGATAGACTGCACCCCCACCAACAGCTCTCTCCGGGTGATGCAATAGTTTCGCTCGGTCTTGCTGAGGACCTTGCTGTAGTAGGCCACTACTCGTTCCCCTTCTCCCACCAGGCACAGCACAACCCCAAGCCCGACATCAATGACATTGGTATCAAGCAAGCCAGTGCATCCTGGAGTTGGCGAAACAGTTAAACCGCATCCCCTTCTCGGTTATGGTCTGCAATGGGCGGGTGATGTCAACCAATACTAAGAGGCCAGCCCCAGGAAGCCCCTCATTTGGCAGAATGACATTGGCGTTGGCCACCCCTGCACCGCCTCCACCTTGGCTGGGTTGGTGGCAACTCCATTGGCCCCCACCACGTGACCGAGGAACTGGGTCTCCTGGCGCATCAGGTGGCACTTTCCCAGGTGCAGCTTCAGGCCAGTGGCCCGGATTCAGTCCAGCACCTCCCTCAGGTTGGCAATGACCTCCTCGTAGGTTGCTGCGTGGATGAACAAGTCATCCAGGTAGACCACGCAGGCCGAGCGGGGAATGCCACTTAGAACGCACTCCATAAGGCATTCAAAAGTGACTGGGTCGTTGCACAGCCGAATGGCATCAAGAGGCCGTGCTTCGTGGTGAAAGCCATCTTCGGTAGGGCCTCGGGGGCTAGCGCGACCTGCCATTAGTCACTGCGCAGGTCAACATAGCTGAACCAGAGGGAGCCGTGATTTCATCCAGGGCCGTATCGATGCTGGGGAGTGATTAGGCGTCCTTCTTCGTGACCGCATATAGTTGCCGGTAGTCAACACAAAACTTGAGGCTTCAGTCCTTGTTCAACGAGAGCACTGTGGGAGCTGCCCAGGGGCTGTTGGATGGCTTGATCACCCCATCAGCAGCCATCTCCCGGAGGATGCCCTCCGCGACCTCCTTCTTGGCCAGCAGTAGTCAGCGAGCACGCTCACGGCTGGCACATCCCCCATGGTGATGTGATGCTGGACCAACCCAGTCCACGTGCAGTCCTTGGACTTCGGGGGAAAACAGTCATCATACTCCTCCAGGAGCCCTTTCAGTATGTGGCGCTGCTTACCGTTGAGCCACTCCATGCAACGCAGATGGAGGTCCTCCATAGCTTCGGCCCGCAGCGGGCGGGCAGCCGGGTGGTGGACTTGCTGGCAAGCGGTCCAGTCATTGTGTTGATGGGCAGGCAGCGAGCTGGCGAGCCAGGGTGGCTGTCGAGCAGCAGGCGATCTGGTGAGCTAGTTGGCCAATGAGCAGGCGGTGATCTGGTGAGCCGGGGCAACTGTTGAGCAGGCAGCCAAGCTGGTGAGCCGGTTGGCCGAAGAGCCGCGAGTCGAGATGGTGAGCCGGATGGGTGATGAGCCGCGAGTCGAGATGGTGAGCCGGTTGGCTGATGAGCAGGCACTGAGATGGTGAGCCGGAGAGACTTTTGAGCAGGCCAGCAAGCTGGTGAGCCAGGGCAGATGGGGATTGTCGGATCGCTACAATATAATTGCTGTTAAGTAAAAGCTTGTGCACAACAATTGAATACAAGGGGTAATTAACTGTGATATAGCTTTCTGCATGGTACTGTAGGAGTACCGACATAAAAACGTTTTATCTAGAGATGTGCGAACCGGTTCCTTCGAAACCGGGTACAAATATTTCAGTGAGTACTATTATGTTTTTCATAAAACTGCTTCTTAAAAAATATAAAATAATTAATTATCAAAGACTTTTAATTTGTCAAAAATGCATTTGATAACTATAATAGACACATTCTACATTACAGCTGGGTAATATTTTCTTAGTTCAGTGCAAGATACTGTAAACCATAGTCCTTTTTTGTTTGCTTTTTATCGTGAACAAATACATTTAACTTCATCTATAGCAATGGACAAAAGTTTTGCATCACCTAGAATTTTAGGGTTGAGACAAACTATATGAACATAATTTAGATATTTTATTTAACATCATGTAATTCAAGAAACTACAAAATGATATTCCAGAAGTCTACCGAAAGCCATAATAGTAGTACAGTTTTTTGTTAACTATATGGAAAACTACAAAGCAGTACGTAATTCAATATGTTAATTCTATAGGCTGATAGAAAACTTTTGGCCATAGCTTTATATTGTTTTGCATTGTATTATTTTATTTTTGGGGGTAGTTGGGGTCATTTGGTTATATAAAAAAAAGCATTATTTAACAACTTAAAGTTAGCATTCAATTTTGTGCTGGTTTAATACATTGTATACAACTTGAATGTACAAACATCCCTACATATTACATACATCACAGTAAACAGCCAAGCTGAATGCAAGTAGCACCCTGTGGCAAGATGGCTTTGTGGTGATGTCAGGCCAGGAAGTAGACAGGCAAAAAATGTGAGTGAATGCACTGTTGCGCCAGTTTATTATAAATCAAAAGGTTTAACAAAACAAAATACTTAAACAAAACAAAAGGCACGATGGACAAAACAAACTGAGACAAAACGAAACAAATATTGCGGTGGTGTATAACAAGCACGAGTAGCAATCGTTATGTTTAAGCTTTTTGTTTCTCTTTCACTCACGTCTCGTTCCGCCTCTGAACACACTAACCATGTTCAGCCAAAGCTGCAGATTTTTTGCAGATATTGTGGCAGAGGGATTAACTGGCTATTAATTGCCTAGTTTATCCCTCTGCCACACTCAGCACGGGCTCAACAGCCAGTTTGCCAATAAACACTCGCTGTTGACCACGTAGTCTCACGATTTTATCTGGACGGAGCATTTTAACCTCATCCAGGCTGTCAAACAATAACAATAAAATGGCATGTTTTTACACACAAACAATACATTTTAAATAATAATAATAATAATAATAATAATAATAATAATAATAATAATAATACAACAAATCCATATGCACACAGGGGCAGGGTATACCCCGTCAGAACAAAATGTTCCATTTAGAGATACAGACACAAGAGAGTTAAATAAATCACTGAATAATTCAACAATCATTTCCAGTACATGTATTCAATCTATCAGGATCTTTAAAAACACTATATTGTATAATTAAACATGGATAGGGCCAGAGGTTAAAACAATATGGCAGAGATCAATTTCATGGCCACCAATCCATTCTGTATACAATAGTTATTATGCCTGCAAATATGAAGTCACTATCTCAAATGGTCTGAGATATGAAGTTCTGGTAATCAGTGACAGCTTTGTAAAATGACTGCCATAAAAGGATTTAATTGTCTTGTACCATACCCACGTCAGACTTGATAGATTCATAAGATGTGTATTGAGTATCTCATAGCCTTAGTTCATGATCATCCATAACCTCAAAAATATGCAGACCATATTTGTTTACTGGAAACTTTTTGAAGAAAGTTTTGGTTTACAAAAAACTCACCCGCACCATTAGGCTTTTCATCTGTATTTTTCTTTTAGGTACTTTTGCCAGTTCTGCCAGGTGAACGTTCAGAAACTGACAATTCTCTAATTTCTATTGGACAGTATTGTCCTTTTTGGCACCCAAACATATCAAATGAAAGTTTCGACATACTGCTGTGCATAGTTTGAGCAAGCTATATGAAAGTCATACATTAAAACTGGAGAGAGAGAGAAAGAAAGAAAGAGTGAGAGTATAGTGAAAGAGGGAGAAAGTGAAAGTGAGATAGCATGTTTTCCTTCTCCACTGGATGGCACAGTTTCCTCAGTTTTCTCATGTAATGGCTCATTATCATCTTCAACAAGCACTTCAGACCTCTCTTCACTTTGTGGCTGCAGTTCTGTAAAACAACAACATTAATTTAAAGTAAACAAGCTGACATTAAAATTGTATCTCTGTGACCCTTATGTGTTACTTCTCAGCATGACTTAAACGGTACACTTAGCTAGCATGGAATAAATTACCAAACTAAATAAGTCAAAGAGCAACTATGGGTCTAAAACATCACAGTTATCTTAAACTAATGTTTTCTTGTTTATATTCACTTTGTAAATAACAAAATGGATTTTGGGGAATAACCAAAACTTTTTTTATATTTTAAAATATTTTACCTATTTAAAAAAATAGTTACTTAAAATGCATTGTACTGCAGTTATACCGAGTTATGTACTCCTCTCAATACCAAATATAAATAGTTTACCCACTAAAGAATATAAAAAAATCAAAATACAACAAAAATACCATCATTTGGTCCATTACTTTTCCTTGTCTTCTAATACAGGTAAACTGAGAATCCTGTTAGAAATGTTCCAAAAACAACGATGCACACTGCAGTAACCCCCCAGTTCTTGAAACCTATATGAAAACAGTTTCAACATTGAAGTTAGGGACATTCAAAACATCAATTCACAGACTTACATAGGGTGTACAAAATGAATATAATTCTCTCATTCTTGTTACTGTATTTGCTTTCCAGTTGATGGGAACTAACAAGACGCATGTTCTACCCTTATAAAAGTTTACCATAGTAAAAGCATAGCAAAGTGTAATAAAGCATAGTAAAGCACAGGCAAGCATTGCGAACAATAGCAAGGTATGGTTGAGCATATTGATAAACATGGCAAACCGGGGTGAACTATGGTAAATGCATACTCTACACATGGGAAAAGCATGGGAAAACTGAAAAAAAAACAGTGGTAAACTTTTAGGCTGATAGATCAAACCTTTTATAAATACGTTTTAAGAATGTGACAAATAACAGAAACCAAATAACATGAATGAAACCTGGGTATGAGAATTATTCAAATCCGTACTATTTATTCAACATTTAAGAGTAAGTATCTTTAAATTACATTGCATTGATTTTTTAAATGATTCAAACAGTAATACTAATGAGATGTAAGCTTCTAAACCCTTTTCAAGCTTTGTGAATCGGTCCCAGTATTTCAATGCCCTTACCTTTGTGAAGGTTTTCATCACATGCTTGTGTTCCCAGCGGATCACTCGTTTCTGTACTGACAGGGTTCTCAGCAATGCATTTGTACTCATCAGTAGATCCATACAGCTTGTCTACCAGCTTCTCTGCACCAGCACTGACACAGCTCTCACTACTACAGGCAGGCACCTTTTCCCATTGATAGGACACGTGGGTCCCCTGGCTGGTAGAGCAGGTCATTGTGATGTTGTTCACAGAGCAAACAGCTGTCACATTGGGCTTTGAAACAGGTTCTAAAACAATAATAGTGCAAATATACTGATCAGAGATGATCGTTTTTTAATTCCCCTTTAATCATCATACTGAAAATACTGTGTCTAACAATTCAAATAAAAAAGTTCAGACAAAGTTCATTCATGTGCAAAAAAAAAAGTATAAACCAACTTGTTCAACAATACTGTCAGAAAATATTTATAAACGTGATTAAAAAGGTGAATAGGTTCTAAACACTTAAACACTTACCAAAGACATGAAGTTGAAACCACCTTCTTGTGGTTGGCTTTCTGTTCCTCACATAATTGATCTGCACTTTGTACTCCCCACTGTCTGAGAGCTGTACATTATCCAGAAGTATTGAACCAGTTTCATTAACTCCTATTCTGTCTACAAACATTAAGTGGAAAATTGTTGGATTTGATGGATTATTTGAGATCCATGATAGGATTTTCCTGTCTGACTGAAATAGCAGGCTAAGCTCATATGTCATATTTCCCTCTGCTGTGACAGGGAACATGACCTGATCTCCTACTGAAGCGTTAGTGATGCTTCCAGCAACAGTCAATATAGTCCCTCCTTCACATTGTCCAAACAAGTGTAACACTGTAAGAAGGCATACAAAAAAAGGTATTATATTTACAGCATTGGCTAACGTTTGTATATAATGCTGAACATTTAAACACAATTTACCTAAAACCAGATCGATCATTAAGGTGTTTAGAGCAAAATTCCTTTTCCAAACATGTGCTTCTGTGTTTTTGAATATTCTGTTCATTATACATAGCAGAACCGTGCAACACTCATTCTGTTAAAAAAGACAAAAAACACAAAAAATAATTACAAAACATTTATTTTGGGGAGGGAGTGGGTGATATCAGATCAAATACATACACTGAAAGCTACAATAATAGACAAGATCAGTGGTCAGAGCAGTACGGTCCTCTAAGCTCGACTGTTGGCGTTTGGTAAATGTGCATTTTTATGTTATTTTATTTTACATTTTGGAGTGTGTATTATTATAAATTAAACATATGCAGTCATCAATATGATACGCATTACAAATACACAGAATACAGTAATTAGCTACGTTTAATTCAGAAAGTATTGATTTATTGGTTAGTGTTTGATAAAACAATTATAAAAATAAAAAAATATTGCAAAAGTATTCAAGAACTGTTTCCGGAACGTGCTGCTACAAATACATAAAGCATGTAAAACTGATTAAATTATCAAATCCGACACGTGGGTAGAAAATAGGTAACTTAACATGCAATATACCTGCACATGTTCTACTACTTTTGTTTTGCATATTTAATTTACAGTCCTTTTTCAACCGGTTTTCTTTTTATTAGTTAAGTCTCAGTCCTTGTTGGCACCCCTATTTGTTTAGGGGTGCTAAACTGAATTTTCTCTCCGGCTGCCTTTGGGCGACCGGTTCGCCGGCTGCCACTGGGCAGTTGTTGTAGTCCACAAACTGTCCCTTAAATAGGACTACTACTACTACTACTAATAATAATAATAATAATACTAATAATAATAATACTAATAATAATAATAATAATAATAATAATAATAATAATATGCATTAAAATCATGAATTCCCTAAAGTCAAGTAAAATTATAATAATTTAAATTACTGTATAAAACTCGCTCACCTGCAATGCTCCCTGTTCCACAGATTTGAATATTTGAATGAACCGCCCGCGCTTTTTTAAAAAAAATAAATAAAAAGATCCTGTATCCCAGTGGCTGTACGGAAAGGACAGACCTGGGCGTACCTTAGTAAGATAACATCTTCGATCTGCTTTCTTTTTTATGAGGGTGTAACGAATTCTGTGGACTGACGTGGGAGGCATTCTAATTTAATTGAGGTGGGGCGTGTTAAAATGGCAGTTTAATGAAAGTTTAAATTTAAAAATAAATGTGGGACATACACATAAAACAAAATTACTATTAACCATAGCAAAGCAAAATAGCACAGCTCGGTCTATGATAAAGGATTCAGTTCAATGGAGGGTGTGTGTATGTGCTGTACATTTAGCACAGTCCTTTTTTTGTAAATAAATGTTCTCTCTGAAGCAGATCTCCCCGCTCACTATCACACTATATTATTTGCAATGTTTTGCTTTTGCATAGGACTAACAGGTACCTCTACCCATTCTGTAAAGCCATAGCCATAGAACGTGGCAAGACTGCTCTGGAGAAAGACTGCAGGAGAGATATCAGCATGTGGGCAATTTATGAAATAGATTAGCAGGCAAATAAAATCGGCGCACTTATCATTACAACCTCATATGTTAAGAACACAATCCAGTTTTAACTTCCATTTTCGGGTAGACAACATCATTGTGCAATCCCACTGTCAATGCTTTATTAAAGAAATAAAAAGGTGAGACATTACAACAATTGTAACTATAAAAGAAATTTAAAAAGGGCTTCATGTCTGTGTGATTACATTTCAAGACACTAATTGATTCATGTTTGTAAAATATGAGATATCTGGCAACAAAGAAGAAAAACTCCTTTGAACAAAGCAATAGTGCGCTGTAACCTTCAGCTAAACCACAACACACAGCCCTGCTTTTAGTATGCTTTGACTTTGGTATGAAGTCAAGAAGCATGTAACTGTTTCATAATTTTTTTTTTTTATTTTTTTACATTTGCAGAAGTTCAGCATATTTTCCTCCTTAAAAAATTAAGCATTGACCCGTTTAACCATAAACTACCTATGGTCGAATGTACCTTGTAATGGCCGTGCTTTCCATGCGTTCACTAGTTTTACTGTGATTTACGTCACTGTTTCCATGGTATCGTGCAGTAAGTGTTTAAAAAGAGAGACTGACTGGACACATGATGTTTGTTAATGATATCCATCAAACCATTACATTTGACTTGATGTTACAAAACAGCCTACAGTCTCAGTGACTGATCATAACACAAGTGGAGGAAAGTTCCCATTAGGTATTCTCTTTATATACACACAACCAAAAAGTAAATTACAGCTGGACTCAGTAATGCTGAAAACAGTTGCGAGTTGCATGCAATAGTTCAGTGCAACAAGTACAGAAGTAGTAAAAATGTAAGTCTGACATACAGGCAGTCTTCATAGACACCCATATTTTAAGACTCTTAATAACTTGTACTAAAGAATGAGCTTTTCAAATGTTGTCATAATTGACCAATTAATCTCTACATATACTGTACAGGGATATGTATAGAGTGTGACAATAAGAACTATTGGATTTGGTTAGTTAAAGAAGTTTCCAGAGGTAGAGCTGCTCTTATCTGCAAGGTGCAGCAATTGCGGTAGACCACTTGAGAAATGCAGGCTGTGCCCCCGGCATTGAAAGGTCGGAAAGTAATGGGACGGAACTCAAGAGTAGCAGCTCGGTGGGCAAAAGTGCATTTGAAATATTTGAAAAGTAAACATCTGGTAAAGTATTCACTGCAACTTAGAACAACAACCTGGACATGTTTTAAAAGAAATGTAAATGTCTCCTGTTTGTTTAACACTTATGCAGAGTGTTGTGGAGTACTGAATTACAGTGCATTACAGTAATGCATTACATTACAGTAATCTGATTACAGTAACTTGTAACTGATATGGTTCCTTTTCCAAACAAGTAACTACATGTGGTGACGCATTACATTTTATTTAAAGTAGTTTGAAAATTAGCAAGAAACAGCTACATAGGAGCAGGTCTTTGTTAATTTGGGTATTTACCATTACTGGTTGGTTCTATTATTATTAAAAAAAAGTATGCAGCTTCTTCAGGGCCAATAAATTATATTTGGGGACCAGTGAAAGGGGCACTATCAAAACAAACATTAATAAAGTGTTAATTGTATTGTTTGTGTTTGTATTGAAAAGCAGTATATTACATTGTTGATGATTATTTTGTTTGCTAATATTTTATCTTTTTACCTATGTACACATCATTTGATTTTGATCTGTTTGATGTTTAGCAGCATGATACAAACCCACACGCTTCTAAAATAAAGATGCAGGCGAGTGACAGTGACCACATGTTTCCACTTACATCACAGTACTGATAGAAACGTGTGAAATGTAGAAAGGATCCTGCATTGACTGTTGTACATTTCTTCAATAACCGCAGAGACTGATTTTTTTATTACAGTATCAAACTAGGTTGTCACTGTCACTCAGACCTTTAGCTGGGCTGCTAACATTTCCCCAGTTCTGGGAAAGCTGGTTTTCCTTAATCTGGGTAATTTTCCTTATGCTAGAGAAGCATTTCATATTACCTGGCTATCTTGCTCTTTTCCATTAACCTTACATGTTTAAGGTAGATTATAGCTTCAAGAAATATAACTCAGTGCTTCTACCCTTTGGCAGAAATTGGGCTTTCTGAACAGCTATGCAAGGGCAATTGTCCAAAAAGGATGCATCTAAACTTGCAAATGAAAACCAGCAGGTAGGTTCTGATCTCTGGAAGTCAGTGAAAGTGAGTTATGCTTTCCTATGTCTCTGGTGTATGTGTGCCAACTGTACACTGTCAAAAATAGACAGAATGTGATGTGACTGTCGTTGTGGGTGGGGAAAGGGCTTGAGATAAGGAAAGCTAGCCCAGGTGAACATGAATAGACCAGACTAGAATAAGTAGTGTTTGTTTCAAAGCATTAGCACATATGCTATATTCACATGCAAAATTATTTTCCAAAATATCATAGTACTTATGTGCTTTAATCAGTCTCTTGCATTTGCAAGTTTAGATGCGTCCTTTTTTGACAATTGCCCTTGCATAGCTTCTCAGAAAACCCAATTTTTGCCAAAGGGTAGAAGCACTGAGTTATATTTCTTAAAGCTATAATCTACCTCAAACATGTAAGGTTAATGGAAAAGTGCAAGATATCCAGGTAATAAGAAATTACCAGCATTGAAGGATCATATAGAAAATATGTTCAGCAGGTTTCTAGTCCAAATGTGTTTTGCACAAAAAGGACCCTTCCAATTAAACTCTCAATGTGTCCTATATACAAAGAGAACAATAAAATAATTTTTAAAATGTGGTAGGAAAATAAAAAATAAAAACTCTGTGGGAGTCTAATTGATCATTGAAATGTATTTAGTCCACACACTGCTTGAGTTTAGTCTGTGATAACCACAAACGAGATAATGAGGTCAACGAGATAATGAGGTCATTGAGCAGAGGCAGTGTCTAACACATTTAACAGCAATAAGTAATAGTCTATTTGGGAAACTGAAAACAATCTTTATCATTGTTATGTACAGTACTGAGGCTAGTCCAGGCATGTTGGCTTCTATTCTTGATTCAAACCGATGTGTAGGTGGGAAATGAACCCTGTTCAGATTGGGTACAATTTCACTGAGGTTTTAATGTGTAGGTGTAGCAGTAACATTTATGTTTTCTCTTTTAATTGGTAGAGCTGACCCTGGGATCCAATTAATTGAATTAAATGGTTATGATATTTAAATAGTCTTAACAGTGTCAAATCTAAATACTGTACTGTGTTCCACTTTTAGATCTGTAGACTTCTGTAACCCAGCAACTTGAGGTGCCTCACCTACCATGAACATCTGCCTATAATACTCTCATTGTTATTATAGTACAAAGGGGTAAACTTAATCCGCTTCTAAACATTATACAGTATTATTATACTTTGTAAAGGCACAAAAACACATACTGAGGTTTGTAAATTAAGACTGTTATATTGGTTTTTATTTTTCAAGTAACGCCCTTATAAAGTAAAGATTAAATTCCTTCTTCTCTGTGAGAAAGTTTTGCACATATAATTATATACTACAAAATGGCAAAGCACAACAGTATTGCATAACAGAGAATACAAACCTTCCCACCTAGCTTACTCATGCCTCATGCTAACAGGAATAGGTAGGCTGGTTCTAACAAAGGCCTGGATTGAGAAAACACCGGTTTTACCAGGTTTTCAACATAACAGTAAAGCCAATCTAAGCACTGCAATTGTGCGTAACATACAGAGCTTTGAACTGTACTGAACTCAAAACCTTAATTAAAATAGGCTTGTATTTATTTTACATAATGGTTGAGAATATGACACAAAACTTGTCTCAGAGCAACAAAACTCACATTTTACAATATGACAGAGTATACTAATTTGCATAATATAGGTATAACATAAATCAAGGTGATTACAATAATGTCCTATTCTTAAAGGGACACTTCATATCATGCACTTGTTCCTAATATTCAATATCCTATTATGCATGTTCTGTACGATTCTCTGTTGTTGTATCTGCTTAGATCATTATGATTACGAATTATTCCTGCTTCCGAAAAGACATAGCTAATTGTGGGGAAGCATATCAGTGTTGCACAGTTAGTGTACACAGCGCAACATAGATGTTTCCCTAGACAAAGCTAGAGAGGACACATAAGCTATTAAATAGGAAATTAGTAGGGGAATTAAGGTGATATAAATTATCTTATTAAATGATTAACGTTAATTGACTTGATGACTTAAATGTTAATGCAATGCTTTTTGTGCAATATAAGAAATGTGCATTTGCTAGCCGAGAGTGCATTACATTAATCTGCCCAAGAGTGCAATAAAATACCAGAAACAAAGCAAAGGGATAAACTGAACCCACTTCGAGGCATTATACTTTGTAATGACTCAAAAGCACATACAAAGGTTTGTAAATGAAGAATGTTGTATTGTTGTTTTTCAAGTAAAACCTTTGTAACATTAAATTCAATTCCTTCTTCGTGAGAAAGTTTTGCATGTGTAATTCTATACTACATAATGCAAACACACAACAGTGTTGAATAACACATGATGCAAACCATTCTGACAAAGGCCTGGATTGAGAACATTTTAGATTTACTATATTTTCAACAGTATAGTCGTACTCTGTAACTTTTAAGGATTAAAATGTAGCTTAACAGCATGGGGCAGATGTTTCAACAGGATTATAATGAGCAAGCATATGCAATGCAGATACTGGTTTGCAGTGCATCTCTTTGGGTAGGGTTAGTTCATATAAATTTTAATCATGCATACAAGCGATCAGTAGTTGCTCTAGACTCAGTGCACTCTCGATTCTGTAATACAGCCTAGTAAGTATATGACATTAATAATTCCCACCTATTTCCAACAAGAAGAAACGTAACCACCTTTATCTATAGGAATTTGAATTCCCCATGGTTAATTTACATGAAGTTAGGGCAGTTTGTTTGATCAGTCTGAGTCATTTTCGTTATATCGATGTTGAAGGAGGTGAAGACGTCCCGCAGCTGGGTAACATTTTCTGCCGGGAGTGTCCGAGTTCTGGCCAGGATCCAGGCAAAGTCCACATAAAAAATTCCTAAAACGTTACTGCAGGAGTAAACCAGTGAATGGCTCTCATAGTCGGTCGACAACACCCAGTATGGACTGTATGGCTGGACTGAAAGAGACAGACACAATGATCATATTCATCACAATTCTTTACTTTCTTTGCCCTGGCTATTTCCAAAATATTAATTTGTGCCCCTTTGACAGTTGGTACTGATATGTTAATGACCATTGTGATACCACAGTGTGGTACTATTTCATCAATGGCTAACTACTGTCGCTGTGCTTGTGCTAACATTGCCTCTTTGTTTCATTGTATTGTAATCTGACTTCAGTTGGTCAGGGCAGCTGATGAGAATATCAGGGACAAAAGAATATCAGGCGTTCTCTTGAATACTTACAAAAGGAAAAGCTAACTCCAAGTTTGGCTGGCTCCTCTAAGTTTCGGGATACAGCAGTTCCCTCAATTGAATGTGTCTTGCCATTAGGCCTAAGATAAATACATAAAAATTGAAAAATACAAGTTACAAAACAAATACCCCCTGTACTAGGTGAAAGTTACAGCATACATGCCAGTTGAAAACCACTGATACTGTAGTCCAAGACCCAGAATAAATAAAATACTGATGTCAAGTAAACTGGAAAAATCTAGTTGGGTGTGGTATAGCAGACATTGAACTGATTGATTCAGTAAACTATTGACCCATTGTGTCAAAAACCCAACAATATACTGGTGTTCACAAACAACCAGGACATGCTATGTACTATAGAAGTAGTCGAAGCACTAGGATCAAGTGATTAGAACATGGCTAAATTCAAAATGACCTGGGATTCCAGGCAAAAGGCTGCACAGACTAAAGTGTATCATTTCAGAAAGGCTAACTTTGAAGGGATGAGACAGAAACTGGGCGAAATAGACTGGGCAGGGGAATTGGTGTGACAGTAGAACAGTAGAAGTTCAATGGAGCAGATTTCAAGCTATAAGCCCTGCAGGACAAGTATACACCTACGTTTAAAAAAGACCAGGTTAATAAACTTAGAAAAAAAGAAGGCTGTATATGACTTGCAATCAGCCAGACTGCATACATTACTGATGTTTCATAAGAAACAAAATTTCAAACCTCAAATGGGTGGACTCAATGGTTCCGTCAATGGTTGACTACATTACACCACATTGACAGTGTTATGGCAGGGGTTTTCATTATCAGAATTATAATACAGAACATCAGCAGAAATATGTGAACACTAGTTTAGTCTGTACGTTTGTGTTAGATCAGTGTTCTATTTCTGTACTTCAAAAGAAGAATTTTAAACCACATGTTTTTAATAAGCATAAATATGTGGTGTACCAGTACTTACAATACTTCCTGATTCAAAACCTTTATAGTAGCATCCTCATTTAGGGAATAAGTGGCTTGAACACAATTTCCCTTTTCAAAACATGCAGGTAATTTCTCAATTTCATACCACGTGCCAAGATACTGTAAAAACAGAAAATAACACATTGATTTTTAAATTAAGAGTGCAATAAAAAAAGTGAGATACTGAATACATGTTGTTAATGATGGCTTTAAAATCAATTTTCTTCCCTCTTATTAGCACAAGAAACATTCTAACTGCCCCCACTTGTGCTGAAGTTCGTTTTGTTATTTTTTAAAACTGTTTTACATTAAAATAGCAATACTTTAAACCAGTTCAAATGCTGATATTTCAAATGCAAAGCAATACTTTAAAAATGTCTTTCTTTTTCCTGGTAAATCAGTTCCACTGCAATGGTTTAGCTTGTCAGACCACACGTGTGACATACAGCACAGTATATCAGTCAATAAAAGATCGAAAAGATTTCCATCACTGAAAAAAAGGAACAGTTATAATTGGTCAAGAAGTAAGAAAATGAAAAAACTTGTTCTAGTAGTTATGGAATGTTGAATACCTCTGCAGCAGCAGTGCTTTGAGGGTTGGAATGCAGGGATCAAGAATGCATGAATATTAAGAAAGAACATTCTATTGATTTTGCAGTACTATTGCAGCAAGATAAATCACAACCAAAGCGGTGCTTCCTTCATACCATTAGTGGAATTTACAAACACACAAACACACAAAGTGTGAGTAGGAAACTGAATACTTTGATATTCATAAAGACCCCAACAGTATTTCAATCTGTATGATAAGAATGGGATTATTCATTGTAGAAAAGTACCTTGCTTAGCTCAAAGTTGTTTTGAACAGGAGGTTTCGGGCAGGATCCGAAGTGAAATGTCTGCCCATTTACAGCAGAGAGAGCGATGAGGGACAGCAGTAGCATCAGCATTTCCTGCATTTTCACAGCCGGTCTTTACTCTGAAAGTGAAAAGAAGCATTTACAATTTTAAGTTCTCACTTGGCATGCGATTACAACACCAGTTATCTTCTTAATAATGAAAGCTGACACAGGAGATGTGTTACTTGGGTACAATGTTGCTTATTTTGTATTATTATTATTAAACACTGTGCAGCCCACAGTCCAAGAAAAGGTTATTGATATGAAGACATAGTGGCCATAAACTGTGTATTTATATAAATCTCAAAGATAGGCAGTAACTTTTGACCTGAATTAATAAATACAACACAGTAAAATTATTTCAGACACCGGGGCCTGGAAAAAATTCATATATATGCTATAAATATACTTCCTAACTGTTATGGCAGACCTGTCATTTTGATTCAATCCAACCCTAGAGCATGGATTCAAAGTATTTAACCATTCTCTATTTAACGTAATTTTGTGATGTTGTTGTTACTAAATGAAATAGAAACAACTTGAGCGTTCTTGCAGCTCTAAATAATATTTGTTTGGTTCTAGCTTTGTAAAAATTAGGAATAAATGACAGGCTGGAGTATAGATGTAATAAAGCTCACAGTAATCCTCCAATACTTGCTTCCATGTTGTAAAACAGAATATTGTTAGTGCGCTATGTGATCTGCAAGTTTGGTTATATCCAAAGGTGTGACTTATTCTGTACTCTAAAGTAACCCAAAAGGGAAAATAAAGTGACGTTCAAATACAAATCTAACAAATGGCACAATAGCACATGTTGAGCGCACAGAGCAGTAGAATCACTCCAGTTCCACTACCAATACATCAGAAAAGCAATGTTCCAAATTACGTTATCTGCATCCCAGGCAAAACACTAGACGATGAAATCAGTTTTTAGCATTTCTATTTACTAGTGTCCAACTGAGATTTGCACTATAGTTACTACACATTTAAAAAATACAATTAAAACAGAAAAAGAAACTGCTGTCACCTCTGCACCACAAGAAACAGTGCTGTTCGATCTTCGCATGAAACAGTTTGAATGCATAAATGGACAGGATTCTAAAAGATTCTCTTACCTCTCAGTACAATGAATGTTCTCTTCAGTCCTGATGTCTGCAATACAAAGCTGGGTGGCTGTATTTATAACAAGATAAATATGTAACAGTGCTACAAAGCCACACCTTAAAGATCAGATTTCAGGAGTTCTCTCCCCACCAGAACAGCAGTAGGAGCTGAAAAACAAAGAAACAAAAGGTCTTATGTAAAGCTGCTGTTCTCATCAATTTAGTATGCGTCAAGGGGGAGGGCGGGGCTGGAGGTTACAAAACTGTTATTATACAATGTGCAGTAGCTGGCTGTATTGCTGACATGTTATAAAATCTTCATTGTTTAACTCCTTTCGGTGCTTATTTTATCCCCACATGGTTGCAGTTCTGCAGTCCAAATATTGAATCATAATAATTGCAATCTTCCTTTTCTTCTGAAGAATGAAAATGCACGTTCTGTCATGGAAATTCACACATATCCATTATATATATGGTTTTTTGTAGAAAAGACTGTACTCAGTGTTTAGTTTGCTTTAGAAGGATGGGTAATAGTTTCAGTTTTAGTCCTCTCGGTTATAAAAGTTTACTCCCCATTTTTAGCTGTGTTGAAAGTGTCCTATTCATTCAAGTTAAATTAACCATTTTAAAGGCACATATTATACGTAACTAATTGTTATACAAGTGGAAAAATATCTAAAACCTGGAAAAGTTTTTTAGCCTGAATTAAAAGTAAATTAAATGAGTCATGCCGTCATGCCTTGTCATTGCAACACAATGGGGAATTAGGCCCATTGTGATAGTGTTATATAATATAACAACGCCTATTATCGGTATCTGATCTGCCAGTATAAATATTTTTTAACCACTCACATTATAATAGTCAAAACTGTATTGCATCTGCTTCTAACATCTGGTACTATTTCCATTGTATTCGAAACTTAAGGAACAAAAGAAAATCACATGGCTTTATTCATCAATCTGTCGATCAATACGTGCTTTGCATCATGTGACAAGTTACATAAGGTAATTCATATTTTCTACAACATTAGGCATCCTTAAAAAAATTAAAAAATCATATCAGGTCTTGCACTAGCTTGAGCAACCTTTTTTTTGTTTGTTTGTTTTTGAGATATCAAAGTTGTTGTTGGTGAGGATTTGACGTATCAATGTGGAAAATCTCCATGAACTCTGTGCAAGAGTAGACCACTGCATAGCTTACATGGGCAGTAGCCAAAAACCACAATGGAACCACAATGCAACTATAATAGAGAGAGAGTGTGCAGTTCTGGACATACCATGGTCTCTCCAGATTGAAATCCTAGCACTCCATGCTAAGGCATGGGAAGAAAATGTGGGAAAAAAGATAACTCAGAGACCATTATAACATCCAAGCTGCAACCTTTTCATACAGGAACAAGGGGGGCTATTGTTCACTGAAATTAATGGAGATGGAGCAGGCTTGAGATAGCGTTGAGAGACGACCAAAAGCATGTCACATTTATCAGAGTTCAGTTTT
This sequence comes from Acipenser oxyrinchus oxyrinchus, assembly GCA_030684275.1. Taxonomy (NCBI): domain Eukaryota; kingdom Metazoa; phylum Chordata; class Actinopteri; order Acipenseriformes; family Acipenseridae; genus Acipenser; species Acipenser oxyrinchus. The sequence continues at coordinate 12,355,525 of CM060262.1, forward strand.
AACCAATTATGAGACATCTGAGATCCAAGGATTTCGGACAGGCATTGCAGCACAGCACAGGGATCGCAGAGCCCGTCTCAGAGGGTAAAGAGATGTAAATCTGGGTGTCATTTGCACACAGATGACAATCTAATTACGCTATTCCCTATGGAGTATTCAGAAGAATGACAGAATGGGTGCGATTGATGCAAAAACAGAATATTGGATGAAATACTGGATGGATGATGAGATAATTAGCCTGGTCATCCTGAGGGAGTGTCAGTAGTTTCTTAGTGATTGCTGGTCAAACAGTACCACTGAGAAAGGCATTGTGTCACCATTGATGATAAGCCTGGGGTCTAGACAGCAGATGTTGGGGCAAAGCTGTTTGACTATGTTTTCAATATTGCATTCAGGAACTATTTAAGTATTCTGTAGCATTAATCAACAGGTTGAAATAAGTCCTCGGAGGGCAGTACTAGGGGTGAAATATTCTTAATGTTTTCAAAGGTTTGACATGCAGAATTCATAACTGTCCTCAGAATAGTCAATTGAGACATGTTTAGCCACGGTGGTGCGAAAGAACATTAAAGGATGGTTCTTACCAGCCTTAATCAAGTTTTAGAAAAGAAATGTTCTGACTGATTCGGTTCTGTTCTGCTTCACTCTGACCAAACCAGTCATTTGACAGGCTACTCTCGCTTTGCTGTCAATGGACCCTTTGTGTGTTATCCCAGTATTACAGGATTGAGAATTTTCCATCTGTTCTCTGTTTGAGGTACCATTGGTATGTCAGAATTTGAGAATACGACCAATGCAAAAACAGTTAGAAGGAAATGTGTATTGGATGGTGTTGATAACCCATATTTCTTCACTAATTGTACCCAGCAGTGGAATGTTGTTAGCTTTATGTACTTTAAGACACTGTGTGATACTAACTTGAGGCAGGCAAAGTATTTGTGGTAGTATTAGTTTATTCCAATTCTCTTCTTCCATAGTGGAAGGTGTGACTCGTATGAGACTCTGACCATCTTGCATGTTGTCACAAAGGTTGGCTGGTTGACAGATGCATGCAGGAGGCTTCACACAGTTAATGAACATCTGTGTGCATGTTTATCTGTGCGCATACTACTGTAAGACAGCTTATGAAAATATAGTGTATTGCCACAAAGGTGTGTTCTCCAAAATATAGTCTATATACAAGAACGACAGTTTTATTTTTTTTTTACTTCATGCAGAACTGGTTTATATTCAATAAGCATGTATGAATTTGCAAATCTGTCAACACAGCACCTTGTAAGGATGTTTACCTATGTATTGCCCTGGCCTTGTAGGGAGTGACTGGCTTTTCATAACTCAGAGTGCAGCTGTGAGCTTGGGTCAGATAACACTTTGTTTTCGCATAAATTGTTTCTGGTTAATAAGCTGTTTTGAGCCTATCTGCAAACCATAATCAAACCAATTGAAACTGGTTCTAAAACCATTTACTTTTGTTAAAAGCGACATGCTATAACTTTAGGTAAGTGTCACAGAACACATAATAATACACTATACAATTGGCACACATAGGCCTTTTCCGATAACCATGCACCTTGTGTGGGGCAGTGTACAGATTCTTCCAGTTAAATTGCACAAGCCCTTATTGTTTCATCAGCCTTTGTTCCTTTTCCATTATACTACTGTTACTTATGCTTCCCATTTAAGAAATCATTGAAACTGTCTGTAAACATTGTGTGATTTTCCTGTGTTTAATGTAAGCTCTGAATCAACGCAGGGTTAATGAAGTCTTAAAATCAAGCTATACATAGCTGGTGCACGTCAGCCTTTTGCAATCACCAGTCTTGTTGTTTGACCTTGTGATGCGTGGGTGTAGCACTTTGCTGCCTGTGAGAATTGAGCAAAACTCATAGCATTGTTCTTAAATGTAACTTCTTGTTATCTGGGTTTCTGCTGACATTGGTAAAGTGAAGAAGAAATGCCAATGTGCTTTGTCTCACACCATGCATCATGCTAGGGAAATAAGACCAAATTTGGGCAAGGAAATTATGCAACCAAGCTGTATATCTGTGCTGTATGAAGTAATTTCTTTGGTCAGGTCGGGTCAGTTCAGCTCAGCTAACTAACATCTACACTGATGGCAGCTCAGAAACTAACATCTCTGTCCCATGCCGGCTCAAAAAAACCCATTTCTGATGCTATGAAAGCTCAGCTCGGCTCAGTAGTAAATAACATCTACACTGATGCCAGCTCAGAACACTATCAACTGAGACTTGCATGTGAGATCACTGATGTATGGGCAGCAGTGTGGAGTAGTGTTTAGGGCTCTGGACTCTTGACCGGAGGGCTGTGGGTTCAATCCCAGGTGGGCGACACTGCTGCTATACCCTTGAGCAAGGTACTTTACCTAGATTGCTCCAGTAAAAACCCAACTGTATAAATGGGTAATTGTATGTAAAAATAATGTGATATCTTATAACAATTTTAAGTCGCCCTGGATAAGGGCGTCTACTAATAAATAAATAATAATAATGTATCACCTTTGATTTGTTTTGTTCCTGCTATCAAAAACTATTTTTGATTAACTTTACCTGAAGAAGATTAATTATTTTTAAGAAGAAACCGAACCTCTTACAACCTGCATACTAATATCTAATAAAGCATTTCAGATTGCAACTTCATATTGTAAAAATTAAATGGCACCCATCTAGTAACCTGAGAGGACTGCCATATTGAGGGCCATTTCCAGATGTTTCCAGATGATCAAGTCCCAGTTCTTTGTGGGCTTCATGGCTGGGTGTAGGTGGGTGAAGTGCATTTTGCATCACTGGTTAACAAACTGCAGGAGATTCAGGTTTGATAGATTTACATTTTAATTCAGGTAATTTAATTACATGAGTAATGAATATATGTTATTGGGTATCCAATCAAGCAAGCAAGTGTATATTTTTATTTTATTTATACAGCTTCCATTTGGTATCATTTTAAAGCATTGTGGGGCAGTTTGTTTGATTGGTCAAGGTAAAGTTCGATGTGTCAGTGTTGTTGGAGGTGAAGACGTTGCGTATCTGGGTAGTGGTTGCTGCTGGGGCCGCGTGAGATCTGGTTAGAATCCAGGCATAGTCAATGTAAAACAAGCGCAGTTCTCGTAATAAAGTTGACGAAATCCAGAATAGACTGTAGGGTTGGCCTGAAACAAAGCACACACAGCTTATTGTAATGACAAACCCTTTCCATACACATTTCAACAGGACCTTTTGAATCTGACGTCATGATGATCTGAATGTCCATTTTGGTTCATTTAGGATAGGGGTGGGGGTGGGGGTGGGGGAGGGAAATATACTGAGAATAATCAACCACAAGAGGACATGCAGTCCTTACAGACAGATACACAGTTTTTTGTTTGTTCATTTTTTTTCTTAAATACTTACACTCAAAAAAACTAACTTCAAGTTTGGCTGGCTTTGCTGTTTCTGTAACTTTGGCTATGCCTTCAGTTTGGCTGGGTCTACCATCAGGTCTAAGGAAAAATAATGATTGAAAATAAATTGTATTTCCTATGCAAAATCTTTTAAAAAATCACAAGCACCATATTTTTATTTGAGGATCTTTATGGTAATATTAAAATGTTGTAATATCCAGGATTTCTTTTTTCAGACCACAAAAAGGGGGACAAAACCGAACCAGGTAACTACAGACCAATAAGCCTGACTTCTATTATATGTAAATTTATGGAAACTATAATGAGATCCAAAATGGAAAATTATCTATATGGTAATAGTATCCTGGGAGACAGTCAGCATGGTTTTAGGAAAGGGAGATCGTGTCTAACTAACCTGCTTGATTGTTTTGAGGATGCAACATCGACAATGGATAATTGCAAACCATATGACATGGTTTATTTAGATTTCCAGAAAGCTTTTGACAAAGTCCCGCATAAAAGATTAATCCTCAAACTGAACGCAGAAAGGATTCAACGAAATGCATGCACATGGATTAGGGAGTGGCTAACATGTAGAAAACAGAAAGTACTGATTAGAGGATGGAAAATGGAGTGAGGTAACCAGTGGTGTACCACAGGGATCAGTATTAGGTCCTCTGCTATTCCTAATCTACATTAATGATTTAGATTCTGGTATAGTAAGCAAACTTGTTAAATTTGCAGACAACACAATAATAGGAGAAGTGGCAAACACTGTTGCAGCAGTAAAGGTCATTCAAAATGATCTAGACAGCATTCAGAACTGGGCAGACACATGGCAAATGACATTTAATAGAGAAAAGTGTAAGGTACTGCACGCAGGCAATAAAAATGTGCATTATAAATATCATGTGGGAGAAACCGAAATTGAAGAAGGAATCTATGAAAAAGACCTAGGAGTTTATGTTGACTCAGAAATGTCTTCATCTTGACAATGTGGGGAAGCTATTAATATTATTTGTTTATTTAACAGACGCCTTTATCCAAGGCAACTTACAGAGACTAGGGTGTGTGAACTATACATCAGCTGCAGTCACTTACAACTACGTCTCACCCGAAAGACAGAGCACAAGGAGGTTAAGTGACTTGCTCAGTGTCACGTAATGAGTCAGTGGCTGAAGTGGGATTTGAACAGGGGACCTCCTGGTTACAAGCCCTTTTCTTTAACCACTGGACCACACAGACTCCTAAAAAAGGCCAACAAGATGCTCGGATATATTGTGAAAAGTGTTAAATTTAAACCAAGGGAAGTAATGTTAAAACTACAATGCATTAATAAGACCTCATCTAGAATATTGTGTTCAGTTCTGGTCACCTCTTGATGAGATTCTTGGATCAATAAGCTACTAACAACCAAACAAGCAAGATGGGCCAAATGGCCTCCTCTCGTTTGTAAACTTTCTTATGTTTCTCATGTTTCTTAGTACCTCTGTAGCCCTATGACAAACCACTTGCATATAAAGATTATACCCACTTTATGGTTTTAGTTTTATGGATTTATTTATTTATACACATTTTATGGTTTCTCTTGGTTTAAACTCAAACTATTTGCTAATATTGTACAATGTAACCCAAAACAACATAAATGCGTGTCGTTCATGTTTGTACATTTATTAAACTGTGAAGGAGACTACTCAGTCAATTATTTTACCACAAGTCCTTCAAATCCTCATCTATAAGCCCACTATTTCACCCCCTAGACAATCACAGCTACGCACAGCCAGGACTTGAAACTATGATGCGTAGTTATTTAATTTATAAAATAACAAAAACATCAGTTATTTATATTAGAGTTGCTGATAGTTTTCTTATGTGTTACTGTAACAGGGGGAAATCTGTGCTGACTATCTGGCACATGTGTGGTACAAGGCGACTTACAGGGACTAGGGTGTGTGAACTATGCATCAGCTGCAGAGTCACTTACAACTACGTCTCACCCGAAAGACGGAGCACAAGGAGGTTAAGTGACTTGCTCAGGATCACACAATGAGTCAGTGGCTGAGGTGGGATTTGAACCGGGGACATCCTGGTTACAAGCCCTTTTCTTTAACCACTGGACCACACAGCTTGGCCATTATAAGTAGCATTGAGAGAGAAAAAAAATTGCTGAGGGAATCCTTAGGATCTCCTGTAGACTACTCTGTGCCATTCAGTCCTGCAGTGAGCAATTTCAGGAAACAGACTTCTCCCACTGTAGTTATTTCAGCCAGTCAGAGCACATCTTTAGCCTGCTGTATTCCATGACACATCACAAAGAAATCATGCCATCAACCATACCATAATTCATTTTTACTGTCCTTCATGGTTAATAATGATGCCACGTACTTCAATTTATTATACCTGAGACAATTCTCTGAATTCAATTCAACTTCAAAGTCATTTCAAAGTGGTGACATCACAATGGGCCACAACGTTATTCACTTCATCAACCTTTCCCCTCTTTTCATTGAAAATCATAATGGACTAAATAAAGGTTTGTCATGAATAGAAAACAAATACAGTTAACAATAAAGAAGTATATAATATCAGTTATATGATGTCAAGTGTCTGTGTATGGGTTACATCAACATAGTGTAAACAAACTTCTCAATCCCATACACAGCATTCAGCATCCTATAACCCTATAATATGTTGTGGGTAGGGTGTCTCTAAAGCTGAGGGAAGACAAAAACAGTTTTTCAGGAACAGTGGCTTGAAACCTGGTTCCAGGAGACCCAGAGACAGAGTTTAAGGCAACTTGGCTGTATCAAACCCCAAGTCTACCCTGGCGTGCCATACAGTGGCCTTAAGCCAAGTGTCCTGAAGCCAAGTGTCCTGAAGCCAAGTGTCCTGAAACCAAGTGTCCTGAAACCAAGTTCGAAGCCACAAAGTGGCTTTGTGTTTCCTTGACTAGTGTTATCTCATGCAGTTTTCAAATGATCTATTTTTTTAATAAGAGACATCCACTCTACACACATATTAACTTGTTATAAATCACAAAACCAGATATCGTAGCCAGGGATAAAGTGTTATTTTTTTAACTTTCAAATTGAGCGATAAGGAATGACATCAAGGTGAACATTTTTTTTTTTTTTTGAGATGCCGTAATCACATTTTGCTTTCCCCACCTGTCCATAGTCAGTTTGAAATAGAAGAAAACGCCTGTGACTCAGAAACAACATGCAAGACCCCTGTAACAGAAGAAACTGCAGAAGGGTTTTTTTTTCCTTTACTTTTTTAAACAGAGAAAAAAATCTTTCAAATTATTTTTCAAAAAGAAAAAAATATTTTGAAGGTAAAGGATTTTTACATGTAACTATGTGCCGATGTCACCTGACCCCATTAGCATTAAATCTAAGCTTACAACATAGAATTAAATGAGCATTAAATCATAACAAACATGTATTTTCATTTTTAAACATGATGTCTAGTACTACACTAGGACGTCTGTTACTGCTTTACTTACTAGGTAATTGGAGAAGCAGCTGGTTGGTTACTGACAGGGTGGGGACAATTTCACTCTCCAAGTACAGGACAATCTGAAAGCAAGGCTAGCCAACAGAGATTTCTGCAACCTAGTGTATTACCACATATCATGGTTTAAAATAACAATAGATGTTCGCTAAAACACGTGTTTCTTTCCAAACTGCACATTGAAACCTATGTAGTGAATGGATGTGCATGGAGGGTATGAGTTATGAAATGATGGTGTTAGTTGAAATTACTTTAGTGGAGAATCCATTACTTCATATGCCTTTTTTTCAAGAACAAGAACACAGACATGAAAATGGATCTGACCTGTAAGTACCCGCTGATGGATAGTATATCTGAAAGTACATTTGTTAAAGGTGATCCAACTTCAGCTGTTTTTTGTTTTTTTTGGTAGGTATTACATTTTTTTTATTAGCTGGATCAATCTTATGTAAATGAACAGCCATTAAGATCAATTGAATAGGCCCTATCATATATCGTGTGTCCTACAGATTTCAACTGAACTCAAAAGATATGTTTTAATCTAAACACGTGACTTTCTACAACATGTTGTAAAGGTTTCAAGAGTAAGAGTAAGTGTATTTTCTTAATTGTTTTTATAGGTATTAAGGGGCTGCTCTTCAGTTGTCTGCCATAGACCTGTGTTAATTGCAGGCTAGATCAGCCAATGTGTCATTAGAAGTAACAGCCATTATGATATAGTACACTGCTGCGTTTTGCCAGATCAACTGAAGTCTTTATAAAAGAGCTAGTGCCATCTAGTGACTTAAACTAATGTCCTGCAATATTTAAAGGGATCCTGTTGATCAAATTCCATGTATTGCACATATTTCACTGTTTTAATGGTTCGCAATAGTTAAAAGCAGGTATTATAAGGTAGCTGTGTAAAGTCAAGTTAGGAATTCAAAGGAAGCACATGGATATCTTGGGGTAAGGAGAACTTGTTTGATGGTAAGCTGACTTCAAATTTTATAAAAATTTCCAAAACACTTCTTTATTGTCTGTTGAGATTTAACATTGCTTTATCGTCTCAAAAAGGAAATGGGTTGGGAAGAGCGATGCCATTGCAGAACTTGTGCATTCCAAAAGGAGGCTTTCCGTGGAGAATGAAGAACTTCACAAAACAGCGGAGCTGTCAGATGACACCAACACACATCTCCTGGAGGAGAACGTGGCTCCCAGAAGTCAGATAAAGAGCTACAATTGAGTTTCCATTCTATTCCATGACTACTGAAAAACTGCTTAAGAAAGCGGACCACTGTCAATTTGCAATTTTCCCATTTTTTTCCCCATGGCTATACTACACATTTACCATAATTTACCTTAGTTTGCCATGTTTTTTTATTATGCTTTACCATACCTATACCCATGCTCTCCTATGCTTTCATCGTGCTTTATTACACTATGCTTTTATTATGGAAAACTTTTATAAGGGTTATTCTATATGATATATACAGCAAGCTGTTGCAAGTCAGTTTAGTCACAGTTGGCAAGACTGCAACAATTACGTCATGCAAGGCTGCAAGTATAGGAGAGAAAGTGGAGGAAATTAAGGGGGGCTTTAAATAAGAACAAAATCAAAAACACCAAATTAGAAACGGTCATAATACAATTGGTAAATCAACACCAGACCTTCCTGAGATATATAAACTGTAAGGAAATAAATTTGACAAATGATTTTTTTTTACAATCATATAAACATCAGATATAAGCAAGCAAAGACGCACAAGTCATAGCATGCCCTAATGTACACGTTTGTATCGTAACACAGACGTCCGTGGAGTCAAATCAAAGAATTGACTGAAGATTCAAACAAAAACATTACATTAAATACTATGAATATATTAGCATTTCCAACCCATTTCTTATACTCTCTTCCAATCAGTATGGATCCACCCTGCTATCACACACCTTCAACACATCTCCTGGTAAGGGGGGAAACTCGCCCAAATCTATCACATTCTACAGCGCGTCACATTTAAGCATTTTAACCTTATCTGTTAGAAACTAGTCCTTTGTTTGTGGTGGTCTGTTTTCGCACTGTGTCTCCACTCCTCCACCCATCTTGATTAGACACGTATTATATTCTGATTTCACTTTTACATCAACAGAAATAGACAAATTATTTGTCAGAGTGCACGTCATTGTTATAGATATTGTCAATAGCCGTGTTAGCTACTTCACCCACACACATCGTTTTAGAACCAGAAAATCTTTGCCGGTGTTGTAACCAATTCAGTACCCCCTCAGAAATCTGTAGCCCTGGCGCATTGCGCATGGGTAAAATGAGGTTGTCCCACAGGCGCATTTTTCTTTTGCTCGTGTTTGAGGTAAAATACGTGCGATGTGCACGCGCAGCAATTGTCGGCTGTATTTTGCAATAATTTACTAACTTTTTCGACAGGACGGCATGATTTCTTTGTGATGTGTATAATCAGTTATAGTTTGTTTTCATTAAAAACGTCTTTGGCATGCGCAGCTAAAACAAGCTTTAAATAATTAATGCTTAATGTATTAACTATGTGACCTACCTGTTTATAAACGATTGTGCTGATTTCAAAGTAGCCTATTTTTTATATATTGTTTGGGATTTCAAAACTTTAAAGTTGAAAGTAAATGATCACGAAAGTTTTCATGAATGTTGTTGCTCTGTGGCTTGTGCTGTTATGTCTGCATTTTATGGAATCTGCTCTTTAAATTCCAATAACTTGTGAATGGCCTTAAGCATGGGGACCATAGGGAAGGATGTCTAAGGCTTATCAGTCTCAGTACAATTAGCAGTTGTATAACATAATACTGAATTACATACACATATATGCATACAGCTGCTTAGGAGCAGCAAGACTGAGTATGCTGGTAAGAGTGTTCTGTCACTGAGCTGCTCTGAGTGGCTTAGTTATTTACTGCACCCCTTGTCTGCAGAATACAACTCAGATGACTGATGGTGTTGAACCCAGGTCATACCTGCTTTCTGTAGAGCAGAGGCCGGTTCATGTTGATGGCACGGATGGTCCTATTGTTATTCAGGACAGTAGTCAAGGCGATCAAGCTCTGAGTACCCTGACAAAGCAAAAAAGAGAAATCAGAAGAGTTTGATTTTACTTCAATATAAAAACAGTGGCACCAGTGATTTGGGGTTAGGCTCCTGCCCATGGTAAACCACACGTTTATCAACATAAACTCCATTAACGCTCTGAATAGTAACACTTACCAGATCACAGTCTCCAAGATCCAGCTCTTCTAAACAATTATTAATCTGCAGCATTGCAGCAAAGTGCATCCCCCCTTTGTTGCCAATCTTATTGCCAGTCATCCGGAGGCTTTTCAGAGTCTCGTTCACCTTAAAAACATTAACAACCATGTACATGATTAAATGTTTTAAAACAGTCATGTTATTATCAGTATAACAAAAACACTGAAAAAAACTGGACCCCTTTATAAATTTCTGCATTTTTTCAGAGTTCAAAATTACAATATCCTGCGGCTAAAGTTGTAACGTAGAAGCAGGAATATGTCTATCTTTGGGGAATGTAAACAAACTGAACTGTAAATATGGGTTACTATAAGCAGACATTAAGGAATTATGTATACCGGTAGTATAAAAATAAACATGATTCCGGCACATTGACTCTTTAAATTAATCTGTATTGTTTTAAGTGATCATTCAATGCATTATTTTCATCATACAAATGTCAGTATTTTAACTGAGTTAAACTAATGTGCATCTGACTATAACAGATGTGCCTGGCATTTTATTAAAGAACAGTTCTCTATTCATACAATACTCACATGTAGTGCCTCAGCAATGGACTCTGCGCCACTGGCCCCAATATCATTAAACATAAGATTGAGGTGGCGAAGTGCAACAGTCTCCTATTATACAATTGCAAAAAATGTTATTCTTTAATTAAATGTTACGCATAGCATCTAATTACTATTCACTTATTACACATACTTTGAAAAGCACCTATAAGAAGTTGAAATAGGGTAATGTTTAACAACAAGTGTTTACTGTACTGTATACAGCAGTGTGGAGCAGTGATTAGGGCTCTGGACTCTTGACCGGAGGGTCGTGGGTTCAATCCCAGGTGGAGAACATTGCTGCTCTACCCTCGAGCAAGGCACTTTACCTAAATTGCTCTAGTAAAAAAAATAAAACAAGTGTATAAATAATGTAATTGTATGTAAAAAATAATGTGACATCTTATAACAATTGTAAATCGCCCTGGATAAGGGCGGCTGCTAAGAAATAAATAATAATAAAATGCAGCCGCCAACTGTTGTGCGTGCACATCACTCGGATTTTCCTCAGAAACGAGCAAAAAACAAATTAGAGGCGGCTGTGGGACAATCTCATTTTACGCATGAGCAATGCGCCAGGGGATACAGATTTATCCTTAAAGTTGTCCTATCCTTAAAGTTGTCCTAAAGTTGTCCTTAAAAAGGTACCACCAAATGTTCCTGTCTGGACACTGTGATTGGTTATCATGTTATTGTTAATAAAACAATGAATAATCCTCTCCCAACACCGAAACCTAAGGTCAGTATCCTATACTGCAGCCATTACACATCTAAAGTAGTTCATGTTTGGCAGTGAGTAAGCGTTTTTGTTCCTTAAAAAAAAAAAGTGACAGGAGGTGCTGACTTCCTCAATTGTCCTGACAGGAACATTTGGTGGTACCTTTGTAAACACTGCGATTTCTTTGAATTGGTTACAACACCGGAAATGACGGTCTCACGGAATGAAATGGTTAAGGTATAGTTTTGTTTTTTTTACGTCGTCACAAAATGGCTGAATAAAAAAAATCGACCAAATCATTAATCAGGTTAGTTTTTTAAGCTTTTGCAGATCTCTCGCGGTGGATACTTCCGTGTTTTCTCTTGGTAAATTACATTAACTTCGGTACCAAAACTAAAGATACCGGCGGTGTTTTAGCAAAGTGATACTTTGCGCTACACAGAGGGACCCTGGCGTGTCCTTTCGCAATAAGAGCCCTTTGTTGTGAAAATGTAGCCAGACAGAGAGAGAGACTTCTATATAAAACACAAACCCACAAGCACACGACTTGAAGAAAACGTGCAGCTGGTCTCTTATTTGCAACAGTGTTTAGCCGCAATTATTTTGTTAAACGTTAATTAATTTCATTCTGTTAATAATAGTACAATATATTAGTTAAGCAGTTGAAACAAGCATATACGACCGTGTTAATACAGCGTACTTGAACGTTCTGATCAGTCAATTGTAATATTTTTGTGTAGAGCAAGGGCATGCATACCGATATTTAAAACATGAAGGGAGTTCTCCCATGTAACAATGTGGATTGGTTTGTTCAAATATTTGTACATGGTTTTGTTAGTGTTGGTAAAGTACAGTACTGTAGCTGAATGGTAAATAATAATATTGCTTTCTATGAGACTTAAGCATTTGGTTTGACCCCTCTGTTTAATTGCACAGTGTAAATGTGTAGGCGGATTGTTTGCCCATGGTATTATACTTTTTACACAATTGTAAAACGTGTGACATTTAAAAAAAAAAAAAAGGATTTTATAATTGCAAGCACGAGTTGCTGCTGAAATATTTACTTTTAGAGAGTACTGTTGTCAGAGTGCAACATTGCTGCATGCAGTTGTTTACACAGTAGTGGAAATAAAAATTAATAATACAAGGGAATGAGAAACAAGCCTTGTACTCACTATAGCATTGTTTTTACTAACATACAGTCTGTTTTAAACACAAACATTTTAAAAGAAATAAAATAAAGAAAGCGTCCTAATACAAGCAGGTAAGTATGTAGCATTAAGCGGACAATTTCATATGCTGAATCAAAATGTTCTACAATTCTGCTAATGTTAAAAGTTGTTATCTTTCAATTTCAATGAGTACTGTATCATTCTCACTGCTTCTCTTATGATTGTGAAGGAACATTGTTTGAAGTCTCTAATTTGAGGTCATGCCAATGTGTAAATAACATCATAATGAAAGTGAGATGCTTAAAATAACATATGCCCTTCAGTAAAATCCCTACGTTTAAGTACACTGAGAATAGGCTACAGTGTGTCATTTATTTGAGGGCCTCCATCTGTCAAAACATAAAAAATTAGCACTACATCAGGACTATATTTGAGAAGCCATATCTCTCAGTTCCGTAATACAAAGACTTGTGATGCAACACATGTAGGATAACGTAACAAGAAAAAGGAAGTGCATCTTCTGATTCTTGTGTACTTCTCCAATATTGTACTGGATATTGAACATCCACAATTCCACTTGTCTTTTGCCCCTAAATTGAACCGGCATAACATTAGCCAAACAAACCCAATGGAGCAGGAAGACGTGGCATTTACCCTACCTCTCTCCTTCATTATGTGCTTATAGGTACAGGGGTTTAGACAAAAACTGAACCACTTCCCTTTACATTGTGAATGGGGTACAGAGCCATAGTAGGCAGCCAGGAAAGCACTAATGTTGTTCTGGAGAGACACATGACTGTTCCATAAATCTTAATGTCTATTGTGCCTTTAGAGAAGCAGGACGTTCTCCAGATTTAAATGAGTAATTTAGGTAGTCTTAGATTTAGACACCCCTGTCAACCGAGCTCCTGCTATCACCCGTCTACAAAAGTATTTTAAGTGTAGTATTGATGAAAGGGATTTCATTTGCATAACAGATGAATCGCTCATGTGAGGGGCTTTCCATTTAAACTCAGGGCTGTGGGCTCCATATCTTGTAGTAAACCTGATTTTCTTTGTTCTCCAGGTATAAAAGGCTGATTACATTATCTCATTATCATGCAACCTCGTCATCACTGCAAGCATCTACTGGATCAACTGAACAAACAGAGGCAGGAGGGGTTCCTGTGTGACTGCACCGTTGTGATTGGCCAGTCTCTCTTCAGGGCTCACATGAATGTACTGGCAGCATTTAGTGAGTACTTTGGATGTCAGAGTGGGAACCCAGATGTGAAAAGTGTCACGTTTCTGGATCCAACTCTGGTAAACGCCAGTGGGTTTCAGAAACTGTTGGATTACATGTACACAGGAAATATTAACATTGATGGGTAAGTTTTGCGATTGCCATTTTTCAATGTACTTCTTGGGGATGGATTATGAAACATTTATACCATGGGTCCAATGTTTCTGTAAAAACAGCACTGTAATCTTGCCTCCGAATAGAGGTACTGTACTTTAAACTACATGTTTGTTTAATGTGTTTTTGTTTTTTATTCATTTCCTTCTTGTAGTGAGGATGCTATTGAAATCCACAAAGCAGCCACCTACCTCAAAATAGAGGCAGTGGCAGCAAGATGTAAACTAAATGTTGAGTCTGGGATAGCAGATGTCAAACTGCTGTCTAAAGAAATCCTGAGTGCTGTCGTGGAGCCGGAGAAGCAGGATGTTGGCCTTTCCGAACCCAGTGACCTGAGGGAGTTAGCAGTTGTATTTGTCAGTCAGGACCAAGCCCCTGCGCAGCCTGAGAACCCAGAGTGTCTACAGGTGGAAGAAAAAGGAGCAAAAAAAGCTAGAAAACCCAGAAACGGACATGGGACTAAAGCTCAGCAGAGGAGGAGCTGCCAACCGAAAGAGAAGCAGACACAAATAAACAGTCCCTCCTTGCTGGCTGAAGCTTTCAGTGACGCAAGCAACAAGACAACAGAACTCGCCGATCAAATTATGCAGGGAGAAGAGGAGTCTTTATTAGGGATGGACAGTGAAAGTCTTCTGGACCAAAATGCAGTGATTAAAAAATTGGTGGTGAAGAAAGGAAAGTCCCGGAATCTTTGTACTTTGAAGGAGAACTGTGCCTCGGAACCGCTGAGCGAAGATAATGTTGACAGCTTGGAAAGCAGCGAGGCAGAAGGACTGTCTGAGAAGCAGCTGAAGATGAAGCCGGTGTGTAACACCTGTGGGAAGGTGTTCTCTGAAGCCAGCAGCTTGCGGAGGCACATGCGAATACACAAAGGTGTAAAGCCCTACATCTGCCACCTGTGTGAGAAAGCTTTTACACAGTGCAACCAGCTGAAAACACACGTCCGCACTCACACGGGTAAGAAAGCTTAGTTACAGTTCAAACATTTAGGTTATAAAACATTTATATAATAATTTGCAGGAAAATAATGAGGTAATCAGGTAAGATTGTGCAGTATTCACCTATGGTCACCATTACCATTCACATTCACATTCAATCACAGTACTGATACCTAGTGAAAGCTACATACTGGAAAACACTTGTCTTATTTTGACTAACCAAATTTCAATTATGCAAATTGCATTTCAATTTGAAATGTGGTCTTCATATCCTTGGGGGTGATTTATATGTCATTATTTTAATATGGTTTAATGTTGCATCACTGACTGTTTGAAACCTTGTTTTGAAGGGGAGAAGCCATACCAGTGTGATACGTGTGATAAAGGCTTCGCTCAGAAATGTCAGCTGGTTTTCCACAGTCGTATGCATCATGGGGAAGAGAAACCATACAAATGTGACTTCTGTGGCCTGCAATTTGCCACGTCCAGTAACCTGAAAATACACTCCAGGTATGTTGAGGTGCCAGTTTGGGACATGTTAGTAGTCTTTACAACAGTATCTGGTGAAGTACGTTTAAGATTATTGATATTTGTATTGTTTTGGCTTGAGTATGGTCAAGCAGCTGCAGTACGGAATGTTAGACATGGTGTGAGTTTATGGGTTTATTGTGACCCTTGTATACTTTCTCTTTTGTGGCAACAGGAAGCACAGTGGAGAGAAGCCATATGTTTGTGAGCGGTGTGGGCAGCGCTTTGCTCAGGCCAGCACTCTCACATACCACGTCCGCCGCCACACAGGAGAAAAGCCCTACATCTGTGATACGTGCGGTAAAGCGTTCGCCGTCTCCAGCTCTCTCATCACACACGCTCGAAAGCACACAGGTAACGGCAAATAACTATTAAAAACTGCATGTAGGAAACCACTTTTCCAAATTTGATGAAACTGCATGAGCATTGGTTCTGATGTACTGTTCAGTCATTGGGACCTACTTCATACTGAATATAAATGTGACCAACATAGCTTGGTTATTACAAGACTGAGGTTTTTTTATGTTGTTGGCTTTGCTGTAGGAGAGAAGCCATATGCGTGTCGCACTTGTGGAAAACGTTTTATTTCTTCAGGAGAGCTTAACAAGCACTGCAGGTCCCACACAGGTTGGTACAGGAAATAAATAAAACTTTATTTACACTATAATGAAAAGACTGGTAACACAAACAATTGTTAATTTCAGGTGAAAAGCCTTTTGTCTGTGAATTGTGTGGAAACTCCTACACAGATGTGAAGAATCTAAAAAAGCATAAAGCAAAGGCACATGGTGGTAAGTGAAAACAAATCCACTGCATATGATTTACAATGGAAACTTGTATACTCTGTTTCGATAATACAACTTTTAGATGTACTGCTAAGGGTTAAATCATCTTAAAAACATCTGTCTAAAGTGACTTGCTACTCAATTCTCAAACACAATTTCTCTAGATATATTTTTGGCTAAATTATTGAAAGTGTTTTCTTTTGTGTTAAATGTTAACAAAATCCTCTAGTTTAAAAACAATTAGGATTATGTTTATATTGAATGCATTTCTTGTAAACACTGCAGGGAGTTCAATACAAAAAGATAATAAAGTTGCTGTATTTAAAATAAAATAAAAAGTATTGGCAACCTTCTTTCATGTAGGGCTGTTTTATTGGACATTTTTGAGACGCTGAATTTTGCATTTAACAAGATTGTTTTTGTGTCTGCAGTGGAAAGAAACCTGGACCCTAGTATAAACTCTGGAGCCTTAGCGGACACAGACACGTTGGAGAAAGTGTCTCTGCAGGACACAACCCAGCTAAAGCCTGCTGACATCCCACTGTCCCTCACCCTGCCCATGACCACAGAAGACCAGCAGATGCTTCTGTCAGCAACTGACAACTCCTCCATTTCCTCAGAGCAGTTGCTAAGGTCAGCAGTGACAGGCTATTCTGAACCCCAGTTCATCTTCTTACAGCAGCTCTATTAAACAGACACCAGAAACGATCCACACAGAAGTTCATACAGTGTTAACAAGCACAGTAATAGTTATGTTATCTATTGTATGTGCCAGACCATTTGAATTTACTGTTGCAGAAACAAGTCTGCAAGTAGTGGAAGAATAACATACACACCTTAAAATAAATTAGGGTTTAAGAATAAAGTCGATGGTTAAACTAGAATCCTGGATTTCTCTTGAAAACCAATCGCATTGAGTGGTAACCTGCTCTGCAAGCTGATTAAAGTCTATTGAGTTGATTGGAGAAGTAGATCATGCATTTAAAATGTTATCTGCTTAACAGAGCCAGTGTAAAGAATATTTAGGCTTATACTGTATAGTATTCTGTGTACATTCCACATGTTCAGGTATGTGCACAGAGATGATGCTCTATTGATTTATTTATGTTACTGTGGACTTCAGTACTATGTGTTTATTATGCAGATTTTATTATCAGAAGCTGATCATGTCACTCCTACTGCATAGAAGTCAAGTGAAGATATAAGTTGCTGGAGTCTTGACATTTTTATTAACTTTGTCAAAAGACACATTTTCAGTGCAAGAAAAAAAGTTCTTACAAAATAATTAATAAATTAATTTGTCTGTGTTTCTTCTGTGTGCTACTGTTTTGATGCGCAGTTTTGAAGAATTGGTTAATATACTACCAGTTGTAAACCATTAAAACATTAAAATGATCCAACCATGCACAGTATGTGTTCATATCATACACTCATTTAGCCACTTTAGAACCATGATGTGCTATTGTTTTGTCAACATTCCCACAGTTTAACAAACAATATTGTATCTTTTCTTCAACCCCTTTCTTCTTGTAAAGAATTATTATTATTACTATTTGTTTATTTAGCACATGCCTTTATCCAAGGCGACTTACAGAGACTAGGGTGTGTGAACTATGCATCAGCTGCAGAGTCACTTACAATTACATCTCACCCGAAAGACGGAGCACAAGGAGGTTAAATGACTTGCTCAGGGTCACACAATGAGTCAGTGGTTGAGGTGGGATTTGAACCGGGGACCTTCTGGTTACAAGCCCGTTTCTTTAACCACTGGACCACACAGCCTCCTATTTCTTTAACCACTGGACCACACAGCCTCCTATATACACCAGTTCAGAATTCCCTTCTGCACATGTAATATAAACTGTTACATAATAAAATGCATACAAATCAATGTGTCTTTTAATCAATGTCTACATAGCTTGCACAAATGCTAAATACGTGCTTGTAAATTATTAATGGATTTGACTAAATACTATGTGAGGTTAAAAAAAGTTTTCATATATGGTGCTGTTCCGCCCCGATATGATTGTGTTTTATTTTTTGTAATGTGTATGTAAATAGAGCTGTATATAATTCAAAATATTAAATACAAATAGGGGGCTTTTGTTTTATGCTATAGCATCATGTATTGTACATTTTAGAAAGTGATTTTTTGTATCTTCCCAAACTTTTCTTGAATAAAAAACGTAAGACTATCATATTTTCTTTTACAAAACAATGTGTTGCTGGGTGCATTACATAACACAAACTATCAACTGCGTGAATATACTTTCTGGTATGTAAGATTCTTCTTCTTTCCTTGATAGTAGTTTTAGATAAGTAAAAAAAAATGTTCCAGTACAACAGATTGCATTGTGCAATGCTAAGAGTCCCTGAAAATATGTAAAAGTACATACAATAAATAAATATTGTATGTAGATTGAAGTGAACTTAAAGCAAATAATTTTTTATCCATATGATGTGCATAGTGTCCACTAGATGTCGCAACTGCACTACACGTGTTTGGTCGCTATAGAAACAGCACTCAAAACATTTGGACGATAATAATACAGAAACAGTTATACAATCCCGGAAAAACAAACCATCTCGGTTAATAAAAGCTATGTGAAAAACAAGATCAACAACAAAAAAAACCTTGCTGCAATAACATAAGGGCAGGTAAGGATCAATTCGAAGAAACACATTATTTTGATTCGGAAATATTACTATAACGATTTGTTGTGCTCAATGAAGAGCAGGACTAGTTCTGAACTGATGTTTAGCGATGTATGGTACTAAACAAACTAAGTCGCTACCGATTATATTATGATTGGGACATGGTTTATAATTCTTGAAATGTATTTTTGTTTGCGACTGTAAGTCGCCCTGGATAAGGGCGTCTGCTAAGAAATAAATAAATAATAATAATAATAATAATAATAATAATAATAATAATAATAATAATAATTTGTATTTTGGATATAGTCAAGTTTCTCCATGTTTTAACTGAAATGCGTTTACAATTTGCGATTTGAGTTGTGTTTTTTGTTGCACAATTAGAATCTACTTAGCTTATGCATAATACAGTTGTAATACTAGCCAATAGTGTTACTAGGTAGTCTACCGTATACTTTTGAAATACATTTAAAAAATATAATCGTCACATATATTAAATGCAAATTATTACTACATCTGTGGACCCTTAGACGATGTACGATTTTTATTTTATTTTTTCTCATTAGAAAGCCATGGAAGGTCCTCCAAGTCTAAAACAGCGATATTCAACTGTCTGCACAGAACTGGAGTTGCCTATCAATCTATCCATTGTCCACGTCCTGCGAGAATTGGATGACAAAGAGGCTCCAAAGTAAGTATTTTGTGAAGTTGCTCAGATCAGCTAAATAATGCAATAGCCTACCTAATCTATGCAATGCATATTAACTATATACTATAGTTAATACACACTGTATAGCATGGGAAATAAACAGAAATTTTATATTTCACAATAAAAACGCAGTGTGTCCTTATTTTAATAAATACAAATTGTTGCTAAATACTTGATCATAAAGTTGATTATAATGCCCGCATTGTGCTTACAACTGAAATTATTTAAATCCCTAAACATTATGGTTACAAATAATAGGATAAGTTGACGTTGATGTATAATAATCGTTTGGAAGTTTTAAATGAGCATTTTAAATTAGCTTATTAAAATGTAAAACACCTTTTTTGTTTTTGTTAATAACCATACTAACATTTTAACCTGAAATACCGATATGAAAAATAAATACAATGCATCAACCAATACCTGCTTTATATCAAATAAACTATAAAAGAAACACATTGTAGAACATGTTCTTAAATCATATTTTACATTGTCTATTACATCGTATTAAAACTGGTACAATATATATACAGTGTATATATATATATATATATAATACTTCTAATGCCTTTTTTGGGCAGATGTGTTATTAAAAAAAAAAGTCCTTGGAATTGTTTGCTGGAACAGAACATTTAACAACAGGAGATGATCAAAAACAGTTTTACTGAATGCTTTACAATTCTGAAGGCTTGCGTATAGAATGCCTAAACGTCTTTTATAGCGATTCATATGTTTAATTTGTTCAATTTCACGCAGATCGATTTCTGAAAGTGGGATCAACATTAAAATTGCTGGTAACAGTCGACTCGTGCCAGTCCAGAGGATATCGGACAACGATGTTGAGGCTCTCACCCGCACTCTGAGCAACAACGTGTTTGTGACAGGTTGGTAGGGCTGCGCTGTCTGAGCTCAGCGTCTAAACATGTTCTGTGTTCATAGTATACCTATATTCATAACTGAGGCGTGCAAATGAATTTTAACTAAATCTGTCATCCATTCAGAGCCATGTTCTCAAAACGTTTAATAAACTACCAGAGTTGTTAATTAGAAGATTATTAACAAACAAAAAGGAGTAGGCCTAAATGCATTGTGAATGTTTCTTTTTTATTACTTAATTTAAAAATAAGTAATACTTAACATTTTAAAAGAAGCACGGCTGAAAGTCTTTTTAAGCCATTGAAAAAACACTTTTGCCATTGAATTTATTAAGTTATTTCTACAACTAAATCTAGAATTGATAGCAAGCATCTTGTGAATGATGCATATTTAGATATTAGGCTTACCACTGTAAATCACCACAGTCATTTTGTCATTTTCCCATGCTTTACCATTCCTCTCAGGACTTTACAATGCCTGTGCTTTATTACACTTTGCTATGCTTTTACCATGGTAAGCTTTTATAAAGGAGTGTCTGTTTTGTACATTTGACTTGAGAAGACGTAATTGCGGAGACAGGGTGTCAGCACTGTCATTTCTAAATGTATTTTTTGCACCTTTTTGTTCTTAAGTTGTTCTTCCCTTCAGATCTAGACCTGCGATACAATAACCTGACGGACACAGGAGCACAGCATCTCAGTAAACTCTTGCAGGTGAATAACCCTCAAACTATTTTTATTATTTGGATTTGAAGTATTATTTGTTATTGCCTAGACTTTAAATATGTCTGTATGTCATTGTAATTTGTCATGTTATGTGTTGTATTTCTATCAGGTCAATATTGTAGATACCATTTAACCTAGAATCTAATATAACATGTAAATGATGTGTACAATCAAACACCATCCCAATCAAAGTATGAATTACAAACAAATAACTCATTCATGTTACCATATTTGTATACAGTAAACACTTGTTGTTCAACATGAACCTATATCAACTTATTATAGGTGCTTTTCAAAGTATGTGTAATAAGTGAATAGTAATTAGATGCTATGCGTAACATTTAATTAAAGAATAACATTTTTTGCAATTGTATAATAGGAGACTGTTGCACTTCGCCACCTCAATCTTATGTTTAATGATATTGGGGCCAGTGGCGCAGAGTCCGTTGCTGAGGCACTACATGTGAGTATTGTATGAATAGAGAACTGTTCTTTAATAAAATGCCAGGCACATCTGTTATAGTCAGATGCACATTAGTTTAACTCAGTTAAAATACTGACATTTGTATGATGAAAATAATGCATTGAATGATCACTTAAAACAATACAGATTAATTTAAAGAGTCAGTGTGCCGGAATCATGTTTATTTTTATACTACCGGCATACATAATTCCTTAGTGTCTGCTTATAGTAACCCATATTTACAGTTCAGTTTGTTTACATTCCCCAAAGATAGACATATTCCTGCTTCTACGTTACAACTTTAGCCGCAGGATATTGTAATTTTGAACTCTGAAAAAAATGCAGAAACTTATAAAAGGGGTCCAGTTTTTTTTTCAGTGTTTTTTGTTATACTGATAATAACATGACTGTTTTAAAACATTTAATCATGTACATGGTTGTTAATGTTTTTAAGGTGAACGAGACTCTGAAAAGCCTCCGGATGACTGGCAATAAGATTGGCAACAAAGGAGGGATGCACTTTGCTGCAATGCTGCAGATTAATAATTGTTTAGAAGAGCTGGATCTTGGAGACTGTGATCTGGTAAGTGTTACTATTCAGAGCGTTAATGGAGTTTATGTTGATAAACGTGTGGTTTACCACGGGCAGGAGCCTAACCCCAAATCACTGGTGCCACTGTTTTTATATTGAAATAAAATCAAACTCTTTTGATTTCTCTTCTTTGCTTTGTCAGGGTACTCAGAGCTTGATCGCCTTGACTACTGTCCTGAATAACAATAGGACCATCCGTGCCATCAACATGAATCGGCCTCTGCTCTACAGCCAGCAGGTATGACCTGGGTTCAACACCATCAGTCATTTGAGTTGTATTCTGCAGACAAGGGGTGCAGTAAATAACTAAGCCATTCAGAGCAGCTCAGTGACAGAACACTCTTACCAGCATACTCAGTCTTGCTGCTCCTAAGCAGCTGTATGCATATATGTGTATGTAATTCAGTATTATGTTATACAACTGCTAATTGTACTGAGACTGATAAGCCTTAGACATCCTTCCCACTGTCAGTGTCAAACGATGGTCCCCATGCTTAAGGCCATTCACAAGTTATTGGAATTTAAATCTGCCAGTTCAGCTAACATGGGTTCAGTGAAAACTCCATATACCAAAAAAATATGCAGATAGGAATGTGTGATTTGGGGAATTAGCGTATGATTGACTATTTGATAAGCCCTGTTCATTTTGGTTTGGCTCGGAATGATTCTCCATTGAACTGGAAGCATTTTGCCATTGGTTTCAGGAGGAGAGCACAGTGCACATTGCTCTGATGCTGAAAGTGAACAAAAATCTCAAAGAGCTGCATCTGGGAAAACACGAGATGAAGGATTTTGGTGTGGAGAGACTCTGTGAAAAACTGACTTCAAACTTCACTCTGCGCTACCTTGATCTCCGCTGGTAAATAGAACTGATGTTTTTTATTAAGAATGTAAACGGACTACAATGTCAGTCTCATTTTTGTGTTGTCCCTCTAGGGTTGAGAAATTAGGAAGTCTGATAGACTAAGTGGACAGAATCAGATAATTATGAATTTCAGACACTGGACACTTCTTCCACAGACATTCTATTGCTTGATCTTCAGTCATGCGACATTTGAACGCCAGCCCTGTATTGTTATTATTTAAATAAAGCAACACAAGCAAGCATGCTCTTGATGGATGAAGAGATTTAGTGTTTGAACCTTGACCATACTCCTAACGTTTCTGTGGGTTTGTCACCTGTGTAGCAACAATATAACCCGGGATGGGGCTAAGTGCCTGGCAGAGCTGCTAAAGCTGAACACTGCTTTGAAGATCATAGACTTGACTGCCAACAGAATAGAGGACGAAGGAGCAATCTACCTCAGCGAAGCCATTGCTTTGAACACCAATCTCAAAGCGTAAGTGCATGGATTTCAGTCACTTATAGTCTGGCACATAGTTGTACAGGGTAATGATCTTCTTGTTAGTTCCAGTGCAGTGCACAAGGTACGTAGTGGGTACAAGCTCCTGTCTAGGCTACACTTTGTAGCCCCTTGTGTTTTGTGGGATTTGATGAATTTATGGAATGAACTTATGGGAACATATCTTTCTGAATAATGTTTCTTAAACACACATGATAAATCAAGCAATCACTGTTAAGTTCCAGAGTTTTAAAGTTAAAAAAAACCCAACACCTTTCAGTTACTGAGTACAATCTTGGTTTTTGTGATTTATAATAAGTTAATGCATGTTGTGTGGCATGCCTCTTATTATAACAGAGGTCATTTTTCACAGTTTAAGCAGCTCAGCTTCGTTTCAAAGTCGTTTCACCAAATGTGAAATATGTTACTGTATCAAGCAAATCCCACAACAGATCCTAACAAAACTAAAGTTGAAATCGTCTTGATGCCCCCTCTTATTTTTTATTCACTAGGTTGGCAATTCCAAACAACAACATTGGAGGGAAAGGTCTAGTATCCCTAACCAAAGCAATGAAGATCAACACAACACTGTCACACATCTACGTATGGGGAAACAAACTGGACGAACCAACGTGTGTGGTAAAGAGTTTTTTCTACTCATCACCTGTTTGAGATGGCGCACTCATTATTTAGTTAAACTACAATTAGACTGGAAAGACATAATAAAGAGGAGGATTAGAATTCTTATGTTTCAAAATTATTAAAGGAGTGGTAACCTAGACTTCAAAATATGCGTCTTATTGGCTAGCACATTTATCACAGGTTCCCCTTTCATTGTTTTAATTTTTGTAACTTTTTTTTCACTTTCATTTGGGATGCACATGTTTTTAAGTACAATGCTATATACTAAAAAAAAAAGATCTTTTACAAATTAAAGTAAAAACGCAGGCTAATAAGAGGTAAGAAAATGGCGAGTTCCAAATGTCATATGTAATAAATTAGTGAAACAGTCAAATCAACAGCAATACTGATATACCTTGGTTTTAACCTAAAATACAAACTAAGTTCTTTATTTTCAATTTCAGGCATTCTCTGATCTGATTAAGAGCGGGCGTCTCCTTGAGAAAAACACGGACGTGTCTCCCTATGACGTGGATGGGCATCTTCATCCAGCTGAGCTGTTTCATGGATTGCAGAGACACTACTACTGGACACCCAGCTATGGGCAGGACCAGGATTCAGCCTGCAATTCTGCATTGTCAGAGGCTCTGTAGAAACATATACCATCTTCTCCAACCAGATTACTTTCCAATGTCTTTAAGCTGTTTGTTTCTTAATTAAAGTATGGTTGCTATAATACGACTCATTCGTTTTGCTTCTAACCCCCCTGCAAGATTCAGTCTGCATCGTAATTAGAATTATCCCTGTGCTTAGGAATAAGCTCATGAAGAGATGTTGCTGTTAGATTTCACAGTGGGTGCCATCCTGTTACTAGGTAGGGTAGTGATTTCTGCTATATATACTGTCCTCAAAATAAAAACCTTTCTCTTAACATATTTTGTGAATGGGTGATAGCCACAGCAAATGAAACTGCGCTTATAAATGTAAGTGTAAGTGCATTTCATTATATGAATTTGCTCATGAATCATCTTTTTTTTGTTAGACTGTTGTTAGGTGGATGACCAAAACAGAATGTTCCCTCTGGACAAACATTGTACTCAGATTTAGTAATGGTTACTAT
The DNA here is from genome assembly GCA_030684275.1 of Acipenser oxyrinchus oxyrinchus. Taxonomy (NCBI): domain Eukaryota; kingdom Metazoa; phylum Chordata; class Actinopteri; order Acipenseriformes; family Acipenseridae; genus Acipenser; species Acipenser oxyrinchus. The sequence continues at coordinate 12,380,895 of CM060262.1, forward strand.
AACATATCTGGCACATGGAGGTACTTAGGTTTACTTGGGTTTGCTGAAGAGATTTGTTAGTTAGTTACTGCTATACAGAATCGGGACGGCTCCCTTGCCATTTAGAGAAATACTTGAGAATCTGCAACTTTGCAGTAGTATCAAGTCAAGTAAACAAACGTTTGGTATAGTGTCTTAATATTGAAAAGGAGACTACAGCCAAAGCATTTGTCTTTGGGCTAAGACTCTGTTCAGTTTTACTGTACTTTATCTGAAGTTATGAATAAATTACACATAATACATAATAGTACATTCTGCATTGCTCTTATTATGTATAGTTAGAACACAGTGTGATTAAAAGCCATGTGTGTATTGCATTGTGTACAGTTTTTGAAATCGAATCTTACACAAATTTAATATATTAAAAGCTGGTACTTGTATATTTTTATTTCATGAACTTTGTAATTAATACTGCATATAAAATAACTAGGCGTTTTACCTAAATTGACGTTTTGTATCTGGTAGGGAAATATCACAATGATCAAAAATAAATAAATAAATACAGAAGCGCCAAAGACTCCAGTACTTTTTAACGTGTTTTCTACCTGTTTATATTTAAAATTTTAGAAAAATCGTCTGTGTCCGCCAAATAGTAAAAACAATCTATAAATGTTCAGCGAATGTAGAGATTGTTTTTAAAAGAAACTCACTGCCTTGTAATAATGGGTTAGGTCAGCGGTACTGTTAAAGCGTCCTTCGTTTCCATGGCGGCGGCAGCACCAGCAATGTTTCGAAGTAAGGCATGCAATCACTGCTTCCGGGGTGAGTAGCACTTTATTTTTACTGAACCAAAAATTATAGTATTAAATAAATGTTTTACTCTTCCTAATCATCCCACTTTTATGTTTTATTTAATAAACAAATAATTACAGAAAGTGTTTGACAAGTGTTGCCTAAAACATGTAAAAATACTTCGTCTACTTTCTGTTCGATTTTTTTTATAAACGCTATTGAGATTATAGATCGTGGATTTTAGATCGTTTGCGTTTTGCCCTCTGTTTTCAAGCCATACATTTCGATAATATTCTGTGACCGATAAAATAAATTGCTTAGAGACGTATTACACCATTTCCCGCTAGTATTGGTCAGCATATGTGCGTTTCAATAATATAAAGTTTTACCACTCTAGTATGGGTAAACTTCTATAAAGATACTGTCTTGAGAAATAACTATCCACGAACATTTGCAACTCATTTAAGAGATACATATCATATTTCTCATGCTTAAACTAGATAAGAATGACTGCTGTAAAGTCACCTTGTGATGACTGTCCAAAATCAAAGTACATGAGAGTCTTTAAAAGACGGTGACTTTGATAGAAGGAAATACATTTAAATCTACAATCAAATCTTTAGTTTTGTCTTTTGAGACCCCGTATTTTTTAAAAGCAGTTGAGTCTACTACCACTGTTCTGCAACAACCTTTCCATTATTAAAAGCTCAAGATTGCTCCCATTTCCTGTTCCAATATTTAAGAACCCATTTCTTTTTTGTTTCACAGGTATGGGATAAAGATTCTGCTGCTAACTTGTCTTTTCTGATTACTTTTCCAAAATGCTTTCAGTTCGATTCTCTAATATTGTCACCTCATTATACCTGGACACTGGGATTAAAAGTAGCATTGTTAAACTGGAGCAAACAAGAGAGCTTGCCAATCGGATTTTATTTCTGGACTCCGCTGATCGTCAGCTACTAGCCATCCCATCAGATATTCTGGAGCTGGAGGAGTTGGAGGAACTGCACTTGGAGAAGAACTTAATCCAGACCATCCCTAGCGAGATCAAGCATCTCCAGAATCTCAAAGTCCTTTACCTGCATGACAACAGCATAGAGAGCCTGTGTGATGACCTGAGCGAGCTGAAAAACCTACTAAGTCTAGATCTGAGCAACAATCCTCTGACCCGTGCTGCTGGCTCGCTTTGGGCTGTCAGCAGACTGCGTTCTCTCCGTGAGCTGAGACTCTACAACCTGAACTTGGGGGAGCTGCCTGTCCAGATCTGCAAAAACAATTACAACCTGGAGCTGATGGGTCTGTCTGGGAACGAGCTTGCGTTGCTGCCCAGCGAGATGACAAACATGACTAAGCTTCGAGAAATCTACTTGCAGAGGAACCGATTTGAGTTGCTCCCTAGTGTCCTCTGCCAGCTTCCTGACTTGGAAATAGTAGATTTGGAGCAGAATGCCCTGGGGGCTATACCAGACGAGATTGCATCTCTGCAAAAACTTAAGAAACTCTTCCTAGCCTCCAACAGGCTTGCATTGCTCCCCGATTCTCTTTTCAAATGTACCAACTTAATAGTCCTTGACGTCGCCAATAACCAGCTGAGAAAGTTACCTCGCAGCCTCCCTGCGCTAACGGGTCTTGTTGAACTGGGACTGTCTAATAACAACCTATGTGTATTTCCGCCCATGCTTGGCAAGGTGGTGTCGCTGCAGGTGCTCTACTTGAAAAACACAGGGCTGAGGACACTGCACTCTCGGTGTACTAACTTAAGAGAGATACGGCTCCTAGATCTCAGCCAAAACAGGTTCAGTACGTTTCCTGCAGAGATCTGTTCTCTGGTGAATTTAGAGGTGCTGTCTTTGGATGACAACAGATTACATGAGGTATTATACTTTTTTGCTATTTATATACAGTAGCCTAGAGCTTTGATACGGAAGTGGCTTATGGAATACACTGCACCATAAATTGTCACAAAACAAGCTTTAGAACAGTTTAAGGCATTAGCTGTGGTGCCTATTATAACCTGTGGTACCCCATCTTTTGCTGATTTTTATTGGTATGTACAGTATATGGTTTTGAATAGGTGGCATCAGTAGTATCTTTTTTCCAGAGGGATGTCAAAAGCATGACTAGGGCATTCTGTGGATATTGTTGGATTACAGGGGTGACAGCACGACAGATTTACTGGAAGTGGTTGAGTGTAATGTGTAAAATGTCCAGTAAAAAATAAATTAAAGAGGTATGTAGTAATATACTACTCTGGCTAAAAGGAGGTTATAGAAATCAATCGCTGTTATTCATTATCTCCTTGTTGTGTGACTCTCTCTTCAATCAAACTTCTAGCCTGAACAAAATACCAAAATTCAACTGTACTGTTATCATGTAGAACATTCAAATGCTGGATATTTATAGCTTTAAATAACATGTTCATCTGACTTGCAGATACCTGCTGAAGTTAAGAATCTCTCCAACCTGAAATGTTTAGGGCTAACTGGCAATAGGTTTGTCCATTTCCCAGAAGAGGTTTGTTTTCTTGCTTCTTTGGAGAAGCTGTACCTGGGACAGGATCAGGGGTTCAAGCTCACAACTGTGCACAAGAGCATTGGTCTGCTCCAGGTAAGATAAAAAAGTGCCCCAGTTTCATTAGCAGTCCGATTGGAAACAGTGATATGCATTAGAGGCAGGCAAACTCAGGTAGCTGTCCTGTGTTAATATCCCCTGATCCAATTGTATATCTACTGCATCTCAGGTTAAAAACAAGTTGTGCAGTAGTTTCCAGTACTAAAAGAACATTAATAATATATCTCAAGGGAAAAGTTATGTGATTGGTTTTATTCTGAGCTACTAAATATGCTCTTGAAATTACCTGAATGGCTATGGGGGTATGCATTTTGGTTTTCAGGTGCTGTTGAATCCTTTATTTTAGAATGTCATTTTTGAATAAATCTGTAGTTATCGTTAAACATGTCTTTGGAATGGCAGAGCTGTTGAAGGCCATAGCATGGAAACCACTAATCTGAATTGGAAGAAAAAAAATGTATATATCATTTTTCACTAGAAAAGCCATATGCATGAGCATTTGTTACGAGATGCATTTTAAACACTGTGTATATAGGCTTTTTCATGGTACTAACACCTTGTGTTCTGTTACTAACATATCTAATTTGTGTTTAGAATCTGAGAGAGCTTTACCTGGAAAACAACAGATTTGAGATGCTTCCTGCAACAATTGGTCTCTTAAAGAATTTAGAGATCCTGGATTGTCATAACAACCAGCTCTTAGAGTTACCAAATTCTGTCTGCAATTTACAAGGTACGGTCGGGCCCATTGGGATAATTGGGAATATTAACGAGAAGCATACTGTTTCATGATTTACTTTTATTATTATTTGTTTATTTAGCAGACGCCTTATCCAAGGCGACTTACAGAGACTAGAGTGTGTGAACTATGCATCAGCTGCAGAGTCACTTACAATTACGTCTCACCCGAAAGACGGAGCACAAGGAGGTTAAGTGACTTGCTCAGGGTCACACAATGAGTCAGTGGCTGAGGTGGGATTTGAACCGGGGACCTCCTGGTTACAAGCCCTTTTCTTTAACCACTAGACCACACAGCCTCTTTATTAAGATTCAAAATCCGTACATCCTGCAATATATAAGGCTTTGTCCACTTTTCATATACGGGACGTCACAAAGGCTCCAATTGACTGCAGCCAGTCACTGAATGACTTACTCAGTTGAAGAAGCAGCCCACACTTACCTTTTTTTTTTTTTTTACTGGCTGGTAAGTTCAGGTGGCTGGCACAATGTTCTTTACTGGATTTCCTGGTGCTTCTTGCTCAGGTTTGAAGAAGTTCCTCCTCCAGTGTAACAGGCTGACCTGCCTCCCAGATGATCTGGACAGGCTGCCCACTCTGCAGGCTCTTCCTCTGGAGGAGAACCCTCTCCTAGACCCCCCGCTGGAGGTCTGCGCCCAGGGCATTGCTGCCATCAACAGACACCTACAGGAGAAGAGAAGACGCAAGGCTCTGGCAACAAAAGTGAGGAAAAAGGCTTTTTCAAATAATATTTTGTTGGGGATACCTTTAATTTTTATTAGTTTTCTGTACATTGTTTTAGCGGCAATTGAAAGAAATACAAAAAAAGGCCATTGTACATAGCTGTCTATACACAATAGGTGTTAGAGGTTCCCTCCCACTATTCCCAGACAAGGTACTACTTGGTAAGGGTTAGCTTAAAATGTAATAATAAAAAGGTCCAAAATTTGTTAAAGTGTAAAAAAAAAATTAATTAATTCTTAATAAAGGTATCTTAATAATACAGGTAATAATTCTTAAAATGATGTTGCTATTGCATCAAAAACTCTTTAGGGTTTAGCTATCTTGTTTTCAAGATGGTCATCAAAGAGTGCTTACAATATAGATATAAATAAATAATGATTAAAGTAATGATCCAGGATATATGCTGTGTACATACTGTAATGCCAATTGATGACATGGGACCTCTTTTACTCTATGACCTAGACAAACAACGCTTGTTTCAGATCTTTGATACAGTGCAGGTCTACTTGAGCTGGGATGACCCTGTTGTATCCGATGCACTTGAGCTGGTAATGCACACTTGTACCCGGTGGGTAATGGCCATGTCCTGTCTGTCTCTCCCAGATCCAGGCATGGTGGCGAGGGCTGATGGTGCGGAAGTATTTGGGTCCCTTCAAAGAACTCAAGAAAGACAAAAAGAAAGGCAAAGGAAAGAAGGATAACAAAGGGAAGAAAGGATCTGCGAAGGGCAACAAAAAGAAATGATCCTGAGTGATACTGAATGAAGAACCTGTGAATATATTCCTGGCTGCACTGGAGTGAGGTGACTGGGAATTGCAGTCCAATTTGGAAGTGGGTTGGGGGAATATTTTGTATGTTAAAAAAATTGCAAATATAAAATTCCCTGTCTGCATTTGCTGTTTGCTTGTGTAACAACAGTTCTGCACAATCATCTTTAAATACAAATCATACAACAATAAAGTGAAAAAATATAAAAATTGATTTCAATCAATTCAGGAAGTTGATTTAAGAATGCCTACATGTACCTTAACAGTTTCTTCATAGTTCTGTGACATTAGCAAATTTCATTTCACAAAAAACTTGTGCAAACTTAGCACAGAGGTAAATGCTTTGTGAATAACTACTGTATGTATTTGTTTTTTTAAATATGGAGAGATCATTTCAACAGGTCATGAAGCAAAGGACTTCCAATGAACAGCCAGCTTGTTTGTAACAGCTATATTTTAATAGGACTCAACTAGAGCATCATTTTAACAGATACTTGAAAACCAACAAAGGCAAATGTGTTTCTGTTTCATATAAAATACCACAACATGTACAACATACTATAAATGTCTTTATTATTACTTATTTGTTTTTTACAGGTTTATTGTAAATCTTCATTGTCTCAGCAAAGTTAGCTATCTTGTTCTCACAGAAAGAGAAAATTGAACAATCATGAAAACCTAACATCCTCTGGTACTTACTCCCAGAGCCATACTGCAACATCTATGTGTAAATATGTCAAGTGGTAGCATGGTTCTAGGGAATACATATTTTAATTCAGAGATACTGAAAGTGCTCTATAATCTTCATTACAAAAAAAAAAAGATTTCTCAAAAATCTATGATATACAAATCAAACAAATGATAGAACAGCAGCTTATACAGCAGTTATTATTAAACATATTAGTAGCATTAAATTATGTTTTTTGATCAGGGTGCTGATTAGCAAAGGACACAACCTTTAAGCACTTCATTTGATGATATGCTAAAGATCCAAAGGGCTTTCCAGTTGTATTGACCTGTACTGGTTAAAACCACTGCTGTTCTTCGAAAGTGCCACGGGATCTTCAGTGCCCGTTGAGTAGAGCAGTTTAACATTGCATCCAGAGGATGGCTCCTATTACAGTAAAGACCCCCTTCTATACTTTGCTGAGGCATTGGAAGAGTTGCCCCTACAGAGCCAGCAGCAGCACTGCAGCACCTGGTTATTTAGATCCGACTGCTGTTAATACACAAGAGCAGGAACTCCAGCTGGAATGAAGAGTCTGGAAGAGGACAGTCCTAATCATAAGGGTTGTAGTGGCACATGTTGCAAATGACAGCCAACCTTGGCTATAGTGATTTTGTATTATTTTTTTTATTTTTAATATGAATACATAGTGATGTCAGATACCAACATGAAGATTATTAGAAGTGGCATTTCAGGGTGGCTTGATGTTAAATTTGCTTCTTAATTTTACCGGAAGTGGCTCAAAGCCTGGTTTTAACAAGTGCTAATAACAAGAAAGCAGCCACAGTAGCACATTAAATCCTTCTGCAATTGAACTGATTATTGAGTGTTTAAATGTATAGATGAAAACTAGACTACCTTCGATCAACTTCTTGTTGGTACTTGACACCACCTTGTAAATGTCGTAGATATAAAAAGTTGTTTTCTTTGCCGTTCATTTCAACGTCCCATTCTAAAGCCCTCCGACTCTGGTCCTGTGCTCCAGTCTGGTTATCTTCAGTCCCTTCTAGGAGAGTTCTCCTGGCCTGTCTCAGCTGTCCTGCTCCAAGGGGCCCTGTCCTGCTCTGTGTGTGGAGTGATAGCAGTCAAAGTGAACGCTCCTCTTGTGGCTGTTGTTGAAGGACTCCAGGCACTCCCTCTGCTGGTTTGTCAGGACCCATCTGTGCAGCCCGAACTCGCTGATGGCAGGGAGTCGGATCAGGAACCCCTGCAGGCTGTCGATCCAGGGGGAGGCATCGCGGCGAGTGGAGGGGGGTAGGCTGATATCCAGCTCGGTCAGCTCCTTTAACCCCATCGTGTCCTGGAAGAAGTGAGCCCACCCCGCATCCTCCACTGTGTCGTTGTAGGTTAGGTCGAGCTGCCTCAAGTGCGCAAGCTCTCCGGATTTAGTCACAGATGCTGAAAACAAACACAAATTGTGAAAAACATGTTAGTTTTGTAATCAGAAATAACAGTTTCCTGCTTTGACTAGATACTGTACATAAGAGTTGTTGTTTGACACATGAAACTTCAGTTCTTTGTCAACCTTTTAAGAAGTAAAAATAATTCATAGCATGTACTTTAATTGTGTCTTTAGTTACATATTCCTGTAAACTGCATACATTGTGAAGTAGATTTCATATGAAAATGCTCCTATGATATAAATTCCTGATATCATTAATCTATGCAATTAACAGGAATCTGCTACTGCTGTATTTCCTTTTCAGATGAATAATAATAATAATAATAATAATAATAATAATAATAGTAGTACAGGAAGCAGGCTCGAATAACTGCAGCACCAGACCACAGATGGACTGGGCTAATTACAAACTGGGGGCAGACTAGAGCAAAAAATATGGGGATTTGCACATTTGTAGGCATACAATGGTTCCTTTAGTTATAAAGAACTACTATATATGCATGACTGAACTTAACATAAGAACTAGGGTTTTGGTATGCAATTTAAAATTGCTGGAATTAAGTTATTTTTTAAAAACTCCATTATGGAACACACTTTGCTGAAAGTCTTGTGCATTTTGTTAGTTAAAATTGTGTGGGTGAATTTATCTGATGAGGGACAACCCACCCTCCAGAGGCGAAAGGCAGGAGATGCTAGGGATTTAGCTCGCTGTGCCACCTAGCCTGTTATATTGAACAGACCTGCTGCTCTTTCCCTACCTAAATCCACCAAGTCGTCTCCAGTCAGGTTGCAGCTGCTCAGCTTCAGCACTTGCAGAGATGATGTCTGTACCAGAGGATCCAGCAATGACTTGAGGTTTCCACCCACGCACTTATTCCAGGAGAGACTTAGAACCTCCAGCTCAAACAGCTGGGACACGGCTTCGACTGAATCAGTTAAACAGGTAAAGCAGTGTATACTGGATAACTAGGGTTATGCTCACATAAAAACTGGTCTGGAGGATATGGAACTTGTTTCACTTCATTATTCAGTTTTCCAATTAAAAGTAGTGTATCAAGTCAATGTTTTACTCAATAAACTGTAACTGAAGAAATGATTTACAGATGCAGAAGCCATCCGTCTCAAAACTGATAAAGCTTTACCTTCTCTTAAGGAAAGTGTGCATACAAAGAATTCTTAGTAGGTCTTAGCATAGATGACTTTTCAGGTAGCTTTCTGCTACTTGTTTTAATTTTCTTTCCCCTCATAACCATCTTTTAAACCATTTTAATAGATGCCAGAGAATTAGTAAAGTTTCTTAGAAGTTCCTACCTAGTGTTCGATAGGAGTCCCCAGTCAGGTTGCAGTTGTTAATGAGAAGAGACTTGAGCTTGGGTAGAAACCGGAGTCTGGAGAACAAATGCTGGACCGTGACGCCTGTCTTTTTATTGGACGACAAATCCAGCTCTTTGAGATCAGAGAGCAAAGGAATAACCTGGGCTGAAAATCAAGGAGAGTACCAAATTATATATATATATATATATATATATATATATATATATATATATATATATATATATATATTAGTAACAAGTCATTTGTGCACTGCAATATTGAACAGGTGCTGACCAGTTAAGGTAATTGTATGTAGTGAAGGTAGAGTCTCTACAGTAACACAAAAGTTCAAAAATCTTTGAGCCAAACATTCACATTAATGTGAACCTGATGAAGACACGTAAGGTGTCGAAACATGTTGTTTTGATGAATACAAATGAGCAGGAGCCAAGTATTGAATCCTTCTGAAGAAGAAAATCATGAGAGTGCAACTATGAATGTCCCTATGGAAATTTTTTTGGTAAGCCATTAAAACTGAATGTTTGGCTATATAACTTGAGGTATATTGAGCACATTTTAGTAGCACTGTATGAGTAATAGCGTGCCTAAATCATGTGTGTACGTGTGCGTCTTTGCTTGTCCAGTTTGTCTTGAGGTAAAAGAGCATGGTGTGTCCTTGCATTGAAATACTCACTGAGAGCCAGCATGTCTTCATCTGTTAGACAGCAGAGATGCAGATCCAGGCTTTGTAGCCCTTTCAGAGTGGCTACCTGGGCAGCTCCTTCTTTAAAACCTCCTCCAGCCTCTTTATTGCAGGACAGATCCAGCGTCTGCAGGTCTGGGAGATGCTGCAAAGCACCACCTATAAACACAACACACAGAGCCACTATAGGTATCAATCATTGTACAAACAGAAAACACACCTTATTTATTGTACAGTGCAAACATAACCTGCACAAACCTGCAGTTTGGTTACTGTAATGTTTGCTTAACACTTTGTATTTTCTTGGTTATTTTTCATTAATGTTTACTTAATTTACAATCAATTTTAAACATGTTTGAAGCAAATAACACAAAATGTAGTTAATTTAAAGAGAGTGAAAAATAATACATGCTTTTTATGAAAACATGTGTATCTTGGAAAAATCTAAAGTACCCATCCATTACACTCATTTGGATTTGTTACTACCAGTACTGTAAGTAATATTTTTTGTTGGGTCCAGTATGATATCAGCTTCCTGTAGGTTAAAAGAAGCTTCTTCTGCACAATTCAGTCTATTTGTACAGGCAAAAGCAAATGTATCTTTGTTTTGGCAGCATTCAAGTATAATCAACACTTACAGTGCCGTACATGAAGGAGTTAAAGACAGTTACACTTTTGCAGAAATGTGAGTATGTTCATTCGATGTAATGGGAGCTAGGGTGAGACTGACAAGTCCAGCGATTTTGTTTGTGATTGTAAATGCTGTCCCTTTAAGAGAAAGCCTTCCACTTTTTACATGAATTATTCTGCACAGATCTACCCAGAATCTGAATGCTGTCCTGTTTGAGTCCACACATATGCAGCCTCAGCACTTGCAGGCGAGGGGCGTTCCTCAGCGCTGGGGCAAAGTCCTGCAGCCCGCTGGCCAGGTGTTTATTCACTGAAAGATCCAGCACTTCCAGGGAGGGCAGCAGAACCAGGGCCTCGCCTGGAATCAAAGAGAGTAAATATTTAACATAGCTGTGAAACCAGGAGGACAGACAGCAAGACAGTTAAAGGGTTTGAGCCTGAGCTAATGGGATAGCTGGTAACCAATAGAAACTGCAGAAGAGTTCTCTTAAATTAACCCACTATATATGCAACTTTGAAACTGGTGTACTGTTTGTCTCAAATATTTAGTTAATCCGTTCTGTAGCACAGTCAGTACCGATCTACTGTAATTACTAGTAATGACTTAAGCATGTCAGATCAAAATACCACTGGGGTGATTTGTATGCCTACTGTTTAGCATTATTACATATATAAAAATGCAGTGAAATTAAGTTTATACATTTCATGGTGGCAGAATTAAGATCTGCCACTGTTTGAATGTCTTTACACCAGAATTACATTTGCTCCAATTTTTGTGAAAGGAAAAATCTAATATGATACACAGCTAAAAACAACTTTGTTTAGTTACTTTCTGTTCATTGACTCTTTTATTTTTAGTTTACCAAAAATTGTTACATTTGGGTGTGAAGACCTTGATAAATCAGGTCCATTATGCTTCTTCGCTGCTGCTGCAGTGATCTCTGTGGATTCTAACATGGATTTTAACGGGGTCCCCGTACCCAGTGATTTGGCGTCGTCGGCTGTGACCCCACAGTCCACCAGGTGGAGTGTCTTCAACCTGCATTCCCTCTGCAGGCCCTCAGTGAGGCAGGACAGGTGACCCCCAATGTAGCTGTTCCAGGATAGGTCCAGCTCTTCAAGCAGAGGGATGTATTCAAAAGCCTGCCCTAGATTTCAAACAGGACAGAAAAACAATTCAGTAACCCCGTCGAAGCACTTTAGCAACATGTTATTAAAAAGGGGGTGAGATCAATGTTTTCAGATGTAGTTTTAGCTCACTAAATCACTGAACATGTTCCTCAAAATAGTGGAGAAGTAAAAACACTTTGACACCATTTTTATTTTTTTATAGTACCTAAAGCGGTTATATCCTCAGCAGTCAGTCTGCAGTTGCTAAGTTTCAGTGTTTTCAGTCTGTTTACATGCTGGAGGTGAAAAGTCAAAGCTTTCAGCGCTCCACCAATTAAATCATTCCAGGAGAGGTCCAGGTCCTCTAGTAGAGTCAAGAATGGCATCATTGTAGCTATGAGAGGGAATGAAAAACAGGCATGAATACAATTTAGGAAAACAATTTCCAAGATATGGTATAGCCCACATCAACATAATTAAACCCAAACCAGAACAAGGAGGTCATGAAGATTCTGATACTCTTATAAAAACTTAAAATGAATGTCCATGCAAAGTGCCAGTTAATATCCATACCTTAATTAATGTCCTTGCATGGGGGAAACCTTTTTATAGTATTCATCAAAACCAGGTGGTATCATATGATATCATGCAAACTATGCAAATGTAAGTAACTGAAGTAAAATTAGTCTGATTGTCTCAGTTTAGCCTCTATCAGACATTAGTCTAATCCACAGAACCACAACAGAATTCTGAGCAAGGTTTCCCTGCTTGAGCGAGGCCCAAGACTGAATGCCAGGCAGTGTCAGGTCAGTACTGAGGTACGACTGCACAGCTGTGAGGGGAAGCTCTCATGACGCCTGTCAACTGCACCTGTCATTACCCCTCCCCTTTCACAAGCACCAACATATATTAAACATTTTAATTTTAAAAAGTTTACAAATACTTCAATGTGGAGTTCGACCTGTTGGTAATTAAAAAGCCAGACTCACCCAGCTCTACCACGTCAGTGGCTGTGAGTCCACAGTTACAGAGACTCAGGCTCTGGCTGTCAGGCTTCTTTCCCAGCTTCTGAATGAACTGTTTCACTCTACCCCAGCCTACCACCGAGCACACCTCTGTGTCTGCCAAGCTGGCATCCTCTGGAAGTAAGTCACAAAAAGAACATCTCACACCTTGTGACTGAATTGAGCAGGGAGAATATTTTTTTTGGGTCATGGAAACATCACCTGCCATAGCCCTGCAACCAAAAAGTGTAAACCAGAGTTCCTAAGCTCAGTGAGTTGCTGAGAGTATGGATCATAGAGCAATGGCACTTATGGCACACAGGTAGCTATTAGTTGACATCTTGCTTCAAAGGCACAAATTGCAGTTATTAAAGACCTTGCTAAATCATTGGGTTACTGTCATCATTTGCACAGAACTGGGATGAGCTACTTGATATTTACAACAGCTCTGTTAGGTTTTTATGAAGTATAAAGATAATAAGATGGCTGATTTACTTTTTATCGAATCAGTGCTAACCACAGTGATCTTGGGGGCTGCATTTGTCCCACAGCATAACCAGCTGCAATTTAAACCAACCAGTGTCCCTGTAACCACAATAGGGTTGTTCTGTTTAAAAGGTTTACCACTTTCAGGTCCAATATTCTCCTTATCTTCAGGCTTCTCCTCGGACTCTTTAGTTTCGGGATTGCCTTTCCCCTTTTTTTCGTTCTCGGCTGGTCGGAAGAATCTGCTCACAGACGAGCGCTGGGGACGCTCCGCAAAGGATTTCTTCCTCCGAATCTGATTCATGATCAAGTCAAATGGGGACCTCTTCTGAGAGCCTTCCTCTTTCTTCTGGGAGTCTACGGAGATACACAAGGAAACCAGGAATTCAATAATCAGGAGGCTGTGTGGTCCAGTGGTTAAAAGAAAAGGGCTTGTAACCAGGAGGTCCCCGGTTCAAATCCCACCTCAGCCACTGACTCATTGTGTGACCCTGAGCAAGTCGCTTAACCTCCTTGTGCTCCGTCTTTCGGGTGAGATGTAATTGTAAGTGACTCTGCAGCTGATGCATAGTTCACACACCCTAGTCTCTGTAAGTCGCCTTGGATAAAGGTGTCTGCTAAATAAACAAATAATAATAATAATAATAATAATAATAATAATCTCAAGTGGCCATGTAAACTAGTTATAAAGAGAACTGGAAACCAGGACAATTAGTTCAGCCCGTGTGGGCAACTTACTTGTGCCTCCATTGTACCAAACTAAATGGGTCACGCTTTATTTTTGTTTATTAACTGTTAACAAACAGGTAATAAACATGTTAATGTACAATGTTTATTTTCTGTTAACTGTTAGTTAATATATAATAGGCCAGCTAAAACTGCGAACACCAGAGCCCTATGGATGATCAATCAAACACCAGAGCCCTATGGATGATCAATCAAACACCAGAGCTCTATGGATGATCAATACCCAATTGATCATATGCTTGAAAACAGTTCAAATTGTTACTGTAGTAATGTTTAGCAAATTATTAACCCTAACCCTTAGCTAAAAATTAACAATGTTTGTTACCAGCTAATAAACTAAAAAATGGCCCTTAAAATAAAGGGTGACCATTAAATGTGTGTTTAACTTTTCAGTTTCTTATAAGTTTTACGTTGAATGAATCTGAGGTAGCATTACATACAGTGCAGCAGATCTAACAAAAACCTAAATTATATGAACAAGATATATTTTATTTTTGTTTTTATGGGTAGTATTAATTAGATGATTGGTCATAGCAATGCACCAGTGCCTTCAGATATTAAAACGAAACATAATACCGGAGTTCTCCATATTTCAGTCTTGTGAACTTTAAATACAGGATGAATGTTCAGAAAAAATCTGCAAAACAAAAAAAGAACAGAATAAGATAGAGAAGGAGAAACACTCCAGGTTTCAACATTATTATTCGTGATTGTAAATCCATTATTTTCTTTGCAGGCAAAGAAAAAAAGTGAAATGCAACCATTATCAATACAAAAACCTGTCATTTCATGAAACATGGTTTTGAATGTATCAATTACATATCGTTTCTGTAATTAACTCAGTGTTCTGCACTTTTTTAAACAATACAAACGCAATTAAAACAAAGTACACTAGTCTATAAATATATACCACAAATGATGTATAACTATAAATAAGAAGCAGCAAATCAAATAATAATAACAAAAATATATGTTAATACAAATATATGTTTATTTTATGGGTATAGTTGTACACACACATCCAAACCACGAAGTAGTCAAAACACATTTCTAAACCGTGTCATTACTGAACGACTTTAAAGCTGCTACTTCTCTCAGTTTTTTGAAAATGTGCTTTTTTATTACTAAATCCACTGTCTCCTGATGCAGCCTCGACTGATTACTTTGAGTAGGTGTATTCAAACAGAGATAAAAATCAATTTCCTATCCACGACGAGTGCATACACCCAAAACCAGTGGTCAAACAATGAAGAAATCATAGTCCATAGTCCATAAAGAAAGCTTGCTTTTTTTTTTTAAATCTACTGTCCGTATCACGATCCAATATTATTTAGTCGTGCTTACCTTAAAGTGTGATTCAGACAGTGTTGTGCAGGTGACTTGTCTTTTTCAGTATCAGATGTGATTTAATCCAGGAAGTAGAAGGCTGTTACGTACTTTAAAACTCCCCGGTCAGGTGAGATACAATATTTAAATGAGGTGTGATTGGGGTGTAAGGCTTCACTACACAGTTTGGACAAATGATCCATTCCTTAATGTAAATGTGCCTAATCGCTTTCATACTCGTACCTATAGTAATTAAGATGTAGCGCCCAGACTGGTTTTAAAGTATTGAAAAAAAGAATCTATATGTGCTCCCTGCAACAGAATTTACAGGTTACATTCATAACCGTTGCTACTGATAGCTTTTATATAAGGGTCGTCGCTCCCTTATAAAAGCTACCATAGCAAAAACATAACAAGTGTATTAAAACGAAATAAAAGTATGGTAAAGCATAGGTGAGCATTGTAAAGACCAGAGAGGTATGGTAAAGTACTCAATGTCCACGTCTTGGGTTGCAGAACTCAAACCTGACCTGAATCACAGCACACAGAACATAGGAAACATAGGAGTAAAATCATTTTAACATTTCTCTTGCTTTAAAATAGAGAAATAAAGTCTGGCAATAAAGCCAAAGTGAAAATAATGTTATGGAGATGTTTTTAAAGCTTGATTATGATACCTGTATACCAAGGAATCATAAACCAATAAAGTCTGCTGCTGTTGTTTATCATTTCATGTCTTTTTAGTAGCTGCATGGAAAAATGCACAGAGCTCTATTTAGAGGTTAAATCGGCTCTTATACTTTTCCTCGTCATGACACTGTAATACAGGGCACTCTCAGGAGACACAAATCCTTTAAAACAAAAACATTAAACACGGAAGATGATTTAATTAAAGGTTTAGATGTCTTAATTCTTGTTAGGCCTACTTAATTGTTAAGTCGGATGCTGGAGCCTCCATTCTACTGTCATTTGGGTTTTAAAAACAAGCTTAAGTTCCTCTCTTGAACTTGTATTTATACAGAAGCAGAAGGATGAATTCAATTTGGCCAACCACACAATTCCATGTGCAACAGGGGGGTTGCATGCCCAGTTTGGGCATATGTTGCCTGAGCTCATTTGCAAGTACCATACCCGCGACTTAGCTGTTTTTATAGCTAATTAGGCTTAATTAGAAGGAAAGCCAGTCAGTCATGGGCTCTTGTCTGTTTTATTTGGGAATGCATTAAAATGGAAGTACCAGTATCTCAGAATATAATATTTTATTGAATGGAACTGGGATGAGCTCAATGAATGTACTGCTATGGCCAAAGGTTTTGCATCACCCTATAGAAGGATCTAATTTTGTTTCATAAAGTCGACTGAAACCTGCTGAATAATGTTACGTTAACATATTGAATTACATACAGCTTTGTAGTTTTCTATATACTTAACGAAAAACTGACACAAATTGAAAAATGTTACATTTTGAAATCTCACATGAAATACTGTAAAACTATTATGGCTTCCAGTAGACTTTTGCTATATCATGTTGTAGTTTCTTTGATTACATGATGTTAAATAAAATATCTAAATTTTGTTCATATAGTTTTTTTTTTAAATGGTGACTCAATCCTACAATTCTAGGTGATGCAAAACTTTTGGCCATAGCTATCCTATATTCTTACATGGTTAGCTTTCTGTGCACTCTAATTTGACAGTCTAGTTTGTTTACATTCCCCAGTGGTAGTTTTAGCCCCATGTACCTTCACCCCTTCCACCTTTAAAAACTACTGGCCACCATGGAACTCTGAACAAAATGGGAATTCTCCCACGTGTAGCTTATAAACAACATCTCCAAGCTATTTTGAAAAATATTTTTAAAACATAATGCAATATTACATCATTACTATGAAAGGTGTGCTAACCAAAGTTTTAAAATGATTTTTCATATCAGCAATTCTCTATGAAGTTGCTGCCACTTTCTGGTAGGAAGTAACTTCCTGGGCTTCGTTCAGTTTCACTTCATGTGACAGAAAATGTGTATATTCCAATGTAATATTAAAACAAGTAAAGAGAAAAGGGAGCTAGTGATAATCCTGGAAATGCTTAAACCATGGCTCTTATATCCTCATTTTAGTATAGTTCACGGGGGGTGTGTCCAATGGTTTGAGCAATAAGACCCTGGGCTAATCCGTCCTTAGTTAAAGATTTCTTACAGCTGGTAATCAGATCAGTCCCATGCTTGATCTCTAGTTCATGTGAGTTTGCTGAAAAGCTATTAACGGAAAACAGAACAGAACTCAACAGAAAGGAACTTTTCCACTAACGCTTTAAAGATTAACATGAAGGTGGAGTTCAGTATTGCTGTAATTTAGTAACATTTGATTTTATTCTCTCCAAAATGAATATATAATGAATAAATAATGATTTATTGCAAATTACTTTTAAAGTTGCCTTTACAATATATTTTGTTGTATGTACATTCATGAAAGTGTAGTAAAAAATAATAAACGCAAAGTGAAAATGCCCTCATCCTAGTTGTGTAAATATCCCTTTCTTCAAGCATTAGTGGATCTTGCAATGCAGCACAGATAGTTCACCCACGTTTATAGCTTTAAGATGCTTTAAGTCTCCACACAGCCATTCATAGATGCCCTCATCCTAGTTGTGTAAATATCCCTTTCTTCAAGCATTAGTGGATCTTGCAATGCAGCACAGATAGTTCACCCACGTTTATAGCTTTAAGATGCTTTAAGTCTCCACACAGCCATTCAGTTACTTTTAAGCACATTGGTGCAGTAAAAATAGTTTGTTACAATTGCTGACCACCTGGTGGTACTATATGCCCAGTTAAAATTTCAGTTCACCTAACACTTGAATATAATACAGACCCCCTATTTTTTTCTTGTTATGTATTACTAATCACATTAGCACATTTGTAAAAAATAAAAAAATAAAAAAATAAAAAAAAAACTTAATTTTAAAATGATTTTAGAACATAGATAGAACAATCTTATTCATGATTGTGATATACCAAATATTTTTTTCACCTAAACTGCAGGACAGATTGAACACTGTTGGCAATTTTCTATCACACGTATTGATGTATATATGTTTGTGTGAGGGGTCAATAGACAAACAGAACAGGAAGTGGTACTGCTGTGAGAGCTGGAGCAACAACGCTGCTCAGCACTGCATCCAACCTGTGGTCACATGTAGACCCTAGTAGTATATTAATAGACATTTGCACCTTGTTGCCTTCTCTATTTACATCATGTTTACTTATGGAATCTTACAGTAGGTATAGAATAGAAGATGTATGCTTGCTTCAGTTGGGATGGACTAATATTTTGGAGAAAACTATTTTTGAAGGAGCACAACTTCTTTTCACTTGCCTTTGTACACCATACCAAATGCAGAACACTATCATGCAAATCCACTAACTGCACTGCAAATTCTACGATTAGTTTTATGTTTACTGATATATACAATTTTATACAACAGGCGTCTTAACAAAATTTTATAATCACACATACCATGTTATATTAATTTATTTACACTGTTGCCATTAAGGTAATAATCAAAATAGTTGTTTTACTAAGAATGTAGTGCACAACTTAACAGCTCCCTGCAATAAAAGCATAGCAAAGTATAATAAAGCATAGTGAAAGCACAGTAAATTATAAGCATTGTAAAGCCCAGAGATGTATAGTAAAGCAAAATGTACCATGGTAAACTTTTAATACAACATATAAGATAAATGTAACAACAGAAAAATAAGAAAAGGTGTAACAATTAAACGATACATGTTTGCTAGGTTCCAAAACAGGTATAACAGTTTGTTAATTTATTAAATAAAGTTTGATGTGCATGGACCTGTTCTTAAATAAACCAATTTCATGAATATCAAACTGTATTTAAATGATCAAACTTGATAATAAAATAAAACTTGAAAACATTCACTTACGGAAAAAACACATGTGATTCACATGGGAAACACATGTTATCACATGTGAAACACATGTTATCACATGTGTTCATATGTGACCACATTAAAATATTATTGATGATCACATGTGATTATAAATTTCTCAGCTGAAACACATGTGAATATGAAATTCACATTTAAACACGTGAATATTTCCTGATCACATGTGATTATACCATTTTACATTTGATAATATGTGATAAGCTCTTACATCTTACAATGTAAAACAAGAAGGATAGGAGAGTACACTTGGTAAAGCCGTCAATAAAGAATAAAACTAAGAACACAAGTATAAATTAAAATAAGCCTAGTATTATTACAATGAGTTTACAGAACACCACGTATTTTCACTCTAGCCTGATCAGTCCTCGAGACCCAATTTGAATAGGATATGTTCTTTGTAGTTCTAAAACAGTTAAAATGTCTGCAATAGAAAATAAACACCACCGTTCTCATATTCTGGGTCAAATCAAAGGAAATTAGTATCAGTAATGTATATTTCAGGCACAATTTGTCCATGAAACATTTTATCTACCACACTTGATTAGTTTACATTGTGCCATCCACCACATGGGTATATTGTGTTTTCACAAAAAAGGATAATTTTTTTCTGTACTTTCAAATATAAAATATAATTCTGTACTATAATTGTATACTCTACATTTATTTAAAAATTAATGGATAAAATAAACTATACAATGCAACTTACCTTACCTTTGTGCTATAGTAATATTATTATTTATTATGTAAGAAAAAGTAAAAGTATTTAATGTTATTTATTACTTTTGTTATTTGATTTATTATGTGTTTTTTTTTATTATTATCTATATGACCCTGTGATGTTGACATACAACTATTGTATTGAGCTTGGGATTACACCCTAAACAGGACTCCATGGAGGGCAACACACACACACCGTACACTCCAAACACACAGGGTGGTTCAGACTCAGAGGACAATTTAGAGAGACCAATCAACCCAATCAGCATGTCATTGGATGGAAACCCCCTGTTGACATATAGTACTATTAAATCTATTGTTGTTTTGCAGATCATGTGAAAACCAGGTTCCCTCATGCTGATGATACAACCATCAAAGCCTGCATGGCTCAAAAGTTGAGGGATGAAAGGACATTAAAAAAAAGCTGCAAGATAAAATGGAATCTTGTAAGAATGGACATCAAAATTACTTTTTTTCCTAATTATGTATTTTTGTTTATATTTAAAATGTGTAGATGTATGTGTTCCTGTAATTTTGCAACAGTATTAAAAATTATTAATTTCACATTGTCTGGTCTATATGTTACTCATATATAGGAATACATTTAATTTAACTTTACAAAAAGGACTTTATCTGGTGACAATGTGCGTCTGTGTAATGTCAATTTGTGTGCATGTACTCTGGTACAATAGCAGGAAAAAATATTCACCTTGATTTGTGGAGAATAATTGTATACAAATATTAAATCATTTTACAAAACATTTCACATATGCATGTGAGAATTCACATGGAACATGTGAAAATAAACAACTGAATGACCACATGTGAAAATAAACATGTGAATTACCACGTGGAAAGTCATACAAGAAAGTCCGAAAACCTTGTGTGAAAACTCACATGTGAGTTTTCACATGTGAATCACATGTGTTTTTTCCATAAGGGTTTACAAAATATTTTAAATTGCAAATAGGTATGCTCTGCAGTGCACAGTAAAAGATTACAAGACACAAACTAACAGTGAATTACTAGATAGTGGTAAAAAAATATAAATAAAAGGGACGCATTTAATGAAGTACCGTCAGACCTAATTTCGATGCACCTGTGTTCGTCTGAGCCGAAGGACCCCAAACGGCGGCTGGAGATTAGTGAACTAGAGGAAGCAATTACAGAGGGAAAACAAAGGAGCATTTTTACATTAAGTTCACGATTTAAACGGCCTTCGTCGTTTTCCAGGGGTCTATTTAAACATTTGCAGCTGAGGAGCCAAATTCCGGAAGTTAATCAGGAAACCCACCCTAAAGATGACGCCTTTCACCCATGGAACGAGGATTCTGACAGCGAGGTGACCCGACCCTTTCTGCTGGAAGGGATGCGTCGATTCCCGGCTGCGGCAGTGATCTCTCCCTACCTCGGGACGACCTTTCAGGGAATGCCACATCCACAGACTTCAAACTTCAGCATACCATCCCAAAAGACCCACATTTTTAGGAAAGCAGCAGCAACAACAAGAAGAGATCTGTTTTGGGATTCGGGGGTCTCATTTTCATGAAAACCACGTAGTATAGGCCCGACCAGAGTTCATGACATCGCATTCCCGTTATTGCATGGTGGACGTGGGACTGGAAAAAAAACATCGACAACCTTGAGAATTGTTACGTTGACAAGAAGTACGCTTCTTTACTCCCCAAAAAGCCAATATCACCATGTGATATATTGGACCCTGGGTCCTTACCCTGCCATCTGTACTGCACTACCCCAGTGTTTTCGGCACCAGACAAACTCAGCTGTTGGCCAGAACAACAAAGTACATATTACACCAAAATGAAGAGCGCTTTTCCCGTGTATGGCGCATCTACAAATAAACCTAACTCTAATAATATTGATTTGCCCAAGTGTCAGTCCTCTGAGAAGCAAAAAAAAAACACTCCGAAAAACCAGCCCACCTCTTACACCATCACATGAAAAGCACACGCCGCCTTACCCTGGTACTGGGTTTGAAAAGCAAACTTCATGCACGGGCTACCTGGAGAAAGAATGCCCCGACCCCGGTATGCTTTGCATCAGGCCTCCAGTGGATTACTCTGGCAAACGGGGTGGGAGTGGGGGTTACCCGTTGCATGAGGTCTCTCCATACAGTACACAAGCATGTGGCTGACCCCAATTAATTCCAGAGTACGTGTGGGAGAGAGAATACCAAGGACTGGAAGCGAAGTATAAGGCACAAAGGTGAGATTAAACTCTAGAACCGTAAGGAACCCTGTATGTACAGCAAAAATAGGTTTCAATGGGGAAAAACATCTTATACAATTATGCATTTTAGAATACATTTTGGGGGTTGTGCTGTTTTATGCAGATTTTAATTAGCAATGTGTGGCTTTTTGTTAACGATCTTTGTGTTCTTTTGATGTAGATCAGCAGTAATACATTCTGTCCTTTTCTCTTTTTTTTTGTCCCTCCTTCCCACATGGAAGATTGTGTAGTGGCTGATCTCAAAAGGATTGATCCATCCTTCAGTATGTGACCACATTGGTTGTGATTTCTACCAGTCAGTGAGTAAGGATGTCTGTTAGCTTGGAAGAGACACAGAGGCTCCTGTCTTGGTTATGATCATGATAGAGAGGTCATCTTCAGGGGGAGGGTGGGGAATGATTACTATATTTTTCAGACACAACAAAAACAGCATCCATGGCTGTAGAATGTCTTCTAAAAGTTAAATATGGCAGAGCAATTCTATTATACAATAATGTAAGTTATTTATGTACGTTTGTACACTGAAGCGGTTTATTTTTTGGGAGCAGGACTTTGAAGCATTTCATCAGAAAGCAGTGGTTTTCCTGTGTATGGCGCATCTTTTTTTCTTTTAGAACAGGTGTCATTAATTGGAATCCTCTTCCGAAACATGCTTTATTTTCAGTTATTGAGTCAAACATCATGGTTGACTTGCATAGGAAACAATGTTAGAGCGGTGTCTGGTTGATCCATAGTTGGATATAACATACTGAAAATATGCCCTAATGTTCCTAAATTCCAGTTACCTTCCTGTGAACAATTCTTTTCAGGCAAGACACCCTGCCATTGAGCAGAATCTAGGTTTCAGTGTCCTGCTGGGAAGAGAAGGGACCCCCAATACTGAGGGAGTGGACAAGAAGCATGAGGACAAACAGTGACTCGGTGGAAATCAAACAAGGTGAGTTCTCACGTGTGGTCTGTTTTCTAATTGGTGTCCCACAATGTTAAACAGGAGTTCAAATTCCCATGCATACCAACAGTGTAGTGGACATTTTTAGAAGTTAGTCATTTTCTTACCTACCATACAGTTTGTACTGAGTACGTTTATAAAAACAGCATTACATTTTGTGTTTGGTTGTGGCTTGTCTGTTTAATAAACTATGCTATACAACCTCTTTGCTCACTGCATTTATTATTGTACCATGTTAAGTTTCATATCTATGCTATACTTTATAATGCATACTATTTTCTTGGCAGGACAACTTAGTGTTTACATAGTTAAAAACAATTCTATACATTAATACAAAAAAAAAAAAAGGTGACAAAAGGGAATATAATATAATTAGTGGCAAACTATTTGGACCCTGAGTTTCAATAGCCATAAATAGTTTGTAGTTCAGTTGTGTAAAAAATGAAAGAACCCTGTCTCAAGCTGTATTCTAACTGTGTTTCTTGTGCGTTCTTGCTGCAGTACTATAGTACTATTTCATGGCCATAGCTAATACTGATAAACCTGAAACTTGTCTTAATTATAACGAGACATAGCAGTGTTTCCCCCATGTGACTTTAAAAAGTGAAGAAAATGTAATTGAGATGAATGGCCAAGTTACAGCGAAGCGCGAGAACTGCCAGTGACTATCTATACAGAACGGATAGTTTACGTGTTTTCAGGGTATTGGAGCAGCAAAAGTAAGTCAGCCAAAAGCACCATTCCACATTTAATTTGTAGTTCCTAACAGTCTTAGGTGAAATGCAGAAAAAAAAGTAAATACCCATGTGGCAGGGTGGCTAAGTGGTGGCGTCAGGCCAGTTGCAGGAACAAAAACAAACAAAGACGCTGCAGTGCCGTTTATTCAAATACAAAAATAAAATAAATATTTAAACAAAAAGCTCACAGAGCGAAAATAAAACAGTTAAACAAAACAGTCACGAACACAAAACCACTAAACAATACAGGTCAGGCTGGGCAGTAGCCTTCACTGATCCTGTATGTCTTTCTAGTTTCTCGCTCGCTGTCGTTCCTCCTCTGAACACCCACACTGAGTGCAGAGAGCTGCAGGCTTTTATATCGTGGCCGAGGGGTTTAACTGGCTAGTAATCATTCTATTACCCCTCGGCCACAATCTGCACAAGTTTATTAATTATTCCTGGCAGAGGACAAGCACCAATCTCGCCTCTGCCAGAACACGATTTAAGTAAACAAAAAACAAACACGGCGCTTCGCCGTCATATATAATTCTAAATAACAAATACAATAATTAATAATAATACTACAACAACAAATAAAACAAAACTAATGCAAAACAATACACTGCAAAGGGGCGGAGTGCCCAGCCATTTTAAAGTGGAGATATCAAAAACACAAGCCAATTTTCAAGAAACAATTGGGGCAACCTTGGCCAGCACCAAGCAAATAGGCACAACTGTCAAAGCGGTGGGGGCCAAGGCTGCCCCAATTGTTTCTACTAACTTGGCTTGTGTTTTTCAGGCACAATAAATGCGGATCAAACCCATGAAAAACACAAGCCAAGTTAGTAGAAACAATTGGGGCAACCTTGGCCCCCACCACTTTGATCTTTTTGATATCTCTACTTTTAAATGGCTGGGCACTTTTGGTAACTTGGTGTTTTTTTCGCATTTCTATGTTTCATAGAATAAGACAGCCAGCACAGGGCAGTGAAGTCAGGGTTATATACCTGAATTTTAAAACTTTGGTTACTACATCTTTGTGAAGTCCTTATTTCTCCCAAAGGACATGCTATTAGGGCTGTTGTGAATGACATTTTCCTCACATAGCAACAGCAATAAATTGTCAGGTGACAGCAGAACTGAAAAAGGCACTTCTATACCAAGCCTTGAATCGCTGACTGCCACGAACAGCAGCAGCCAACCCGACCCTTATGCACCTAACTATAGAATAATGCCCTTTTATCCTAAAGTATTTGAAATAATAATTCAAGGAACTTCTGGGCAGGCCTAACTATAGAATAATGCCCTTTTATCCTAAAGTATTTTAAATAATAATTCAAAGAACTTCTGGGCAGGCTGTAAGCAGTTAAGCACAAACTGTCAGATTAAGAAGTCTGAGAAGATGATCCCTGCAACACAGTTAGTAGGATTGCTGCAAACTAGCAACCGACAGTCTTATTGACCTGGACCCTAAACCAGAACACCAGGACACATTAAATCAAACAAAGTTGCTGGAGGCTTAAATGGAGTAACAATAAAACATTATGGATTGATCATTTTATTTTCAGGATTATGAAAGCAATCTAAGTAGATTTATTAGCAACTGTCTTAAGTGCTAACAAGAGATTAACGGGGTAAATGTTGGAAGAGGTTTAACTTTCCGGCTTAGGCACTACTCATGTAATTACATTTTCACTGCTGTATTTAGCCTGCCTTCATATTGGAGGGGTTGATCGCAGTGATGTCAGTAAAGGGTGGGTTTAGCCAAGGGGATGAAGAGGGCTAATGAAGATAAAATGAATCTGTATTTAAAGCAAAGTCTGTTTTAGTTAAGGCAGTTTTTTTCTGGCACCAAGAGAGGAGGCGTGGCTCCTAAGCTGCCTGGTAGTGCTTCATTGGTTCTAAAGCGAAAGTGTTTCTGCTTTGGTGTTAAACAGCAGCACTTTTTTTTTTTTAGCAGTTCTGGGGGGGAATACACATTGGTTTTCATTATTATTGTCAGCAGACAGTTTGGGTAAGTGTTAACTGTGAATTCAGCCTTTTATTTGTTTTTTTTATCTTCATGTGTTGTGGTCTAACACTTCGCGCTTACAAAAGAGATGTTATCTCTTTAGCTTTTGGCAGCAGTCTTCAGGTCACCTTAACGAGAATGTAATGTGCCATCTCAGAAGGGTTAGATCTGTCTGTCTGTTTTTAGTTTGTTTGTTTTTTGCAAACCTTAAGTTAGTCTTTTTTGTTTTGTTGTTGTCTCTTTTTTCAGTTGCAAGAGAAGTTTTATTAAAGGCAAATATGAACTATGTAGGAATCCAGTAGTGTTTTGTGAGGAGAAAGAAAGAGCTGCTAGTTTTGTTAACAAGGCTTTATAAATACACAAACATTTGCATATGTTCTGTATAAGCAAACAAAAAAAATGTTGACAATAGCTAGACAATGTCACTTCTGGTTACTGTTTTAACCCTCGGAGACAGGCCTGGTTTATACAAATGATTCTGAACAAAAGTGATTAGTTGTTGATGGTGTTCTCTTGTCCAGACCTGTGCTGATCCTAATGCATCATTATAATGAAGTCTTTGTAAGGGCATGCAGAACCTTTTGTGCGTACATTATGTATTGGTAGATTGTGTTTTGATAGCATATGCTGCACAGTTCCCAAATTGCTAGAGGGAAAGGTTGGCAGCAGGCTTGTGGCATGCAAATCTATAAACTGCAATGGAAACAGGCAGCCTTCTACACCGCAAAGGAAAATAAACAGTTTGAGTATTACATACTCTGCTCCTAAAAACAAGTGCACACACCAGAATTTACATTTACATATATATATATATATATATATTTTTTTTTTTCTTACATTAAGTCAGAGTGGTTGAAAAACATTTTATTATGTACTGTGGGCCATATTTTGAAATAGTTTCCTCCTGTTGAATTTTTTTTTTTTTTTAAAGTAATGTTACAATACAAAACAATAACCAAAGCACCCTGAGGGTGCTGAAGAGAACTTCAAATAATCTTGTCTAGTAGGATTACAATATTTATTATTTTAAATTCTATGACACTTGTTACATTTTGCATATCTGTACCCAGAATGTTTGAGCATTTCCAATAGTATAGACAGACTTCTGTCTAAACGCCATGTCCTTCTACTCTAGTAGAAGGACTAGATAGATGTGTTTCAAGGATGTGTGTGTGTGTGTGTGTGTGTGTGTGTGTGTGTGTGTGTGTATATATATATATATATATATATATATATATATATATATATATATATATATATATATATATATATATATATATATATATATATATATATATATATATATATATATATACACACACACACATATTGTATATTCGGATACAAAATCAGATGTTCAGTATTCACTACAAATGACAAAATACCTTGCACTGACTTATTTACTGTCTCACCAGAATTTGCCTGACAGTTTCAAAAAATGGCAAATGAAAAAAGTTCTGTGTGATATGTGAGAAAAAACACAGCAGTTCTTGATCCTCTATTTAAAAGTTTTAGACAGCAAAAAGTAAACAAACCAGATTATGCGCGCACACGCATAGTGATCTCTATGGAAAGCTATCTGGGACAAAAATGCGTTGTGCTGCTTTAGAGCGAGCCAGAATCTCATAGGATAGAAAAAAGGCAAGCACGTCATTCTGAAAATGTTGTGTAGTGATTTTTATACAGACTATGTATTTTGTTGCGACTTTCTGTTATGTGGAATGTAATAAACGAGAATCAAAACAGTGAGTTTTTCCCCTTTCACTTTACAACGCCATTCAAATAAAGCAAATGTGTTTAAAGTGAAATTTCAGTTTTCGTTTGCTTTTTCAGCTACAAAAAGGCACAAGTAAACCTCATGTTAATACTTTATGAAAACGTGTTGATGGCCACTGTTTACTGTGAAGAAGGGGAGGGGAGAAAGAAATAATGTGGTGTCAAATTGATGTACTATTTATTTTGGGAATAAACAAAACGTTTAACTTGAACTGCTATTTGGCATCCTTTGTTTTGTAGTTAATTCACTGGGGTAAAGGAAGTCCTACACAACTTATTCTTTACTCCTGGGATATTTTTCTATTTTAACGTATTGGGTCTTGCTGTAAAATAGCACACACGGGCCACGGCCATGCCCCCTGCCCCTGTTACTATGCTGTCTCTGCCTGTGTTCAGAGCAATATAATGGTTTTTATTACTTTTTGAAAAACGAATGAACATCCAAACGAATATTTAAATTATGAGCGAATATCCAAACATGAAAATCTGTGTTATAGAATAGATGGGCTTCAGTGAGTTACAGGAAAATAATTCCATCTAGGGTTTCTGTGACGTCATAATTTACAAGACTGAAGGTCGATTAATTTAAGTGTCACAGAAACCCGAGATATAATTGTTTTCCTGTAACTCACTGAATAGGTCCATCTATTGTTTTTTTATAATACATGGATACCCTTATGATGCTAATATTAAAGAAGACGATGTTCAGCAGTGCAGTTCAGTTTTTTTAAACAGTGTTTCAGTGCTGTACAGACGTTCACTGTCGTTATCCATTAGTGCTTCAGCTTTATTTTGATGATTGCCTTTGCCGTGTTTTAATGCCCTGTTCCTCTCCAGTTTCTCTGAGATACAAATGTATCAGCTTTACATCATTTTTTAACGTATTCTCATTTTGTTGATCATTAATGAACATTTCTGTACTGTGGGTGTTGTCGAATTTGGTTTTGATAAATGCCAGGTTCCAGTTAAGTGATAAGAGAATTTGATTGCATTTGCAATTGTTCTCATAGCACCCTTTGTTTTCTAAATACTGCTTTCCAGGAAACTGAAAGCATCAGGCAGTATCAAGAATAGCTAATAACCATGTAACCGCGATTGATGTTCTGTTTAAGTACAGAATTCTGAATCTACTCTTTTACTGGTGTTAGTTTGGTGATATATAAATTCAGTGTGGATATTGATTTAGATTAATGCAATGTGCATTGACACTTTGTTACAGAACAGACATTGCTGGTCTGCCTTTGCTTTGTAACCCCAGTGAACTAGTTAATAAGTATTGCTTGTACTATATGTTCTTTTCACTTGGAACCATTGCATGGAAATGCATTGCACTGTATGGTACCATAGATGTCTAAGCAATAAAACCCGAAGAAAACAGGAAGTACGAGAGATTACAGAACAGTTATGATCAGAACATTTTTTATTTTTTTAAGGGCACCCCTATTTAAAAACATCCACAATATTAATAAAAGCGAGTGGTACTTCATAATTACAAAAAAAGAAAACGAAATAGAAACTAAAGGTCACCATATAGTTCAACTAAATCATGTTGTACTAAACAGGATGGAATATGTTCACGTTTGTTTCAGGTTTCACGATGGAGGCGTTCAGAGGGTAAAGACACAGCAAGATGACGCAGGTCTAAAAAAGAATCCAACAGACAGCCTACCTGAGACAACTGGTGAGTTGAGGGAACATCAGAATGCACATAAACAGCAGCCTCATCAGAATGCACATAAACACAAACCTGCTGCTAAGGAGTTCTTGGAAGAGAACTGTACCAGCATCCAGGTTTTCGGTAGTTCTTATCTGCATGTTGAGTGCGTACCATTCTACGGCTGCCCTTTCAAATTGAAAGACTTTCCGGTACTGTTTTCATTTGCGTGTTACCAGTTACCGTTGTTGGAAAAAGTGAGATCTTGAAATGTGTCTTTTTTCTGTGGGAGTGATTTTGTGGTTTCCTCTCTGATTTAGAGCTTCCATCCAGGATCTTGGTATGAGTGGTTGGAAAGCTCCCCCACATACATACATGCATACATACATACATACATACATACATACACACACACGTGGAATGGAATGTTCACAATTCGTCCTTGTTAACTGCTAGAGATTTCTTTATTTAATTTTTTTGCTTTATTATGCAGTACATTTTTTATATGCGTGTTTGTGTGTGTATTTCTATATATATATATATATATATATATATATATATATATATATATATATATATATATATATATATATATATATATATATTATATATATTACAATTATATATAATATTACAATTATGTATAATTCAGAGAAGGAAATAAGACTCCTATTGCACAGCAGTTTCTCCCATTCCAGTTTTACTACAAGCTTGATTAGCCACAGTGTATAGATATCAAGCTCAGGTGCATCTTATTAAACTCATAGTAAAGCCAGGAATGGATCAAACTGCTATGCAATGGGAGTCTTATTTCCATCCATATATACTATATACTTGAAAAAAACTGAATTTACTGTATAAAAGTATGGCTGTTTCGTAAAAGGTAGAAGTCTGGGCCGCTTTCTGCAACTCTTAAGTAATCCGATTGCAGAGGAGATTTCTGCAGAGGTGTTTTCAGGACTCCCTGTCCGCTAATGGTTGGAGACAAGATTAGCACTTGGTGTATGGTTCAGGATACTTACGAGCAAGGTTTGCTGAGGGTAACCCTCTAAGGACAGAGATTAATTAACACATCTCTTTAAAGAGGTGCAGAGCCAGGGTTTTCCGAATAGGATCAGAGAAGAGGGGGCTGTGGGGGTGGAGGCTAACAAATATGAATTTAGAGGTCGACAGATGTTACTGGCAGACTTTGGAATAACAGAGGATTAGAGCTGAGCGATTTATGTGTTTTTTTTCCCCACTAGGAATTGTAGGCCATTTATTAGCGTGCAGGCAAGACGAGTCAGATAATTGCCCTTCTGGGTGGATCTGAGCGTCAGTAAATCCATGGCAGCCCTAGTTCAGGAGAATGATCGCGATCCAATCACAGTTCTAAGCTCTTCCATTGTAACCTCCTCCTCTTCGCTCCTTATCCCTTCATGCATTGCTGCTCTGAGCTGTCTGCTGTCTGCTGTTAAAGCCATCGTAGAGTTTAAACCAGCCCCCACTTCATGTAATGCATTGATTCAGGTTAAATATCCACATTCTGTGAAGGTCGGGAATTGGGAATCGGCAACAAGCCAATATTCCAGAATTATAAAGTTCTGTTCCGATAACAATTATTTTGTTCAGTACCAAGACCACTTGTTTAAATGCTGACTAATCTTCTAAATATGTTTGTTCTTAAAGGTAAAATTTAGATTTTTCGATTTCAATTTACTCAGAACTAAAGGATGCTACTAGCCAAATTTGCTCCCATCTATATGTTAAATACGACTGACTTTTTTTTTTTTTTTTCACAAAAGACCTTTGGATCTGGTATGGTCATACTTGTCTGTAATTTGCGTGTGTACCGGGACGGTTGTTATGAGAAATACCAAGTCATATTATAAGGAGCAGCTGAGCTGATTTTATTGAGGCCTGTGTGTCTGGTGGAGCTGCTGAGTCTATTCAGCTGATCTGCTGGAAATGTAAACGTTGCTGCCGTCTCCAGCAATAGCCAGTGGCTCTTAATGCAGGTTTTTGTGTATTTTCTGTCTTTTAAGAGTGGAGGGGACAGTTCTTAATGCTTCAGAAGACCTTGGTTTGTAGATCCTGCTGTTTTGTACCATTTAAACTGCCCAATGACAGTTTTGTTTTAGTCCTGTGCAATAGATAAGAAAGGCTGTGTTGTCTAGCCACAGCATTATAACACTGTCGTTGTAACCTGAATTGATGAAACTGCAGGAGGTACAGGTGTTTTTGTTTAAGAGCTTGATACCACAAAAATAGATTTAAAGCATAAAAGCAAAAGGTGGGAGGGGGAGCTAAAAGCCTGAAGTTTTATCATTTTTGATATTATTATTATTTCCTGGATCAAACATCCGTAACCGCGAATTGCAACAGAGTTTATCTAATGGTATGTTCATATACACATATAGAAAACACATCCTGCTCTAGGTGTGAGGTTGTTAAGTATTTGAACAGGATGTGTGCAGATCATGCTGCTGAATCCCAGAAGCAATCAGCTTTATACAGTGAAGCAACTTACATTTTTTTGCAAGAAGACTCCATGTTGCCCCTTTGAAAATGCCACATGGTAGAGATTTTAATTTTTAGATTAGCTGACATTTGCTATTAACTGAGTTGATTGTTCTCATTTTGGGTTTTTATTCGCTGATAAACTAGAACTTTCAACTCATGTTTGATACTGCTCTGTATAAATAAATGGTGGTGGGTGGGTTGGGGGTGGGGATGGCAATATCAGTGAGTGAGCCTTTCATAAGCTCTTTTTAATGCTGCTGTGAAAAGGGATCTTTTTAGAGTTGTATTTGTTTTTGATTGTTTGGAAACAGGAAAGAAACGCAGATCACCTGAGAGTGAAAGCCCAGACCGAGGAAGATCAGAACCAAACGAATCTCCGGCAGGTAGGCTCAGCACTACAATACACAGCATTCGGTAGCGTGATGCAGTCCTAAACCTATTCACAAAAACCGAATGATAGATTGTATTGTAGTAGAGAGGTTAACAAAAAACTAAAGAAAGAAGCAAATACTGCATATTTCAAAATCTTGCCATCATGGCAAATTTTAGAAGCTGTCATTTTGTCTCGCAGTTGTCTGTATAAGTAGTACATGTTTTAAAGATGCTACACAGCAGTGTTGGCTAGTTCAATCCTTGTTTAAATCTGGATTTTTATGTTTTTTAAATTGTTGTGCTGTATTTTTTTTGTCATTTTCACTTGCAATGTGCAATGCTTTCATCTTTAGAGGACCAATCTATAAAGCTTTTAATAAAAATATGAATTGATTAATACCAGACATGCTTACTGTAACCTGGGCTTGTACCAGCAGACTAGAGGCAGTTTGTTTTTTCTTGTATTCTAACTGTAACAGCCAATTGTGCCGTAATTTTGTTTCCGACTTTCTGATTTAAGATTAGTTTCTCAGTTTCCAACACTAAAGTGACCTTAAAAGCAGGACAATTTACAGTATAACGGAGTTTAAGAGGATCCCAAATGACTGCAGATAAATGCACATGGAAACTATGTGTATGACATACTCTTGAAAACAAGGTTTATACTAAGAAGGGTATTTGCATAAAACAGCCACAGACACTTGCAAACTATTTCATAGTTTTATTAATGTCCCATGTGTAGGTGTATTGGGGGAACTTTGTTATACCAATCAGCAGTTGTGTATGTTGTTCTCTCATCATTATGAAGGCGTACACAAGTTTGCAAATCGATCCAACAAGCCGTTCACAAGTTATGAGCAGCAAGCTTTCATAGAAACAAACCCTGGTTGAAAATCCGCTGCTATTTCTTTATAATGCATAGTTAAATAAGGATAATTAAACAGTAGCTAAATTTAATAGTGATTCTGTATACATGATGATTTGCAGAAAAGTATCGGCGGACAGGAGAGCTACCATATGACATGACCCCTCGGGAACATCTCCGGAAGATGTCTGCACTGGGAGAGCAGGGCAACCTGGAGGAGAAACACTGGTACCGGCTTGTCAACGGCATGGCAGCAGGAGGTGAGCAAGACCAAGTAGCTTTAGGATACTGGCAACCAACCTGGCACAGATGTATTTTCTTAAGTGTAAGGGAATAATAACTACTTGCTCCTAAATGGAAAATAAAGTTACATTTTAAAATACAGATTTATCAATTTGCACAGTTACAATGATTGAGAGTACAGTGTTGTAGATTGACTTTCTCTACATCAGTATTGCAGAATTCTAGATTGTCAATTAGTGTCAGAGGACCACCCCTTGATATTAAAGCTCCTGTTTATGTGTGATTGTGAAGCTGTTGTGGCATTTTGTTGCAGGCTTTTCGAAATTGAATATGGAATTGGGTGCCCCTGCTGCACACAGTAATGTTGTTCTGACTCTTGATTTTGTGTGTTGCTTGGCAGAGCTACGGCAGCGACAGGAGATGCTGATGAGGAACCAGATGACCATGAACCCCCAGATGCTGGGTCCCGGGCAGCAGAGGATCCAGGGGATGCCTCCTCAGTTTGAGCCACGCTTCATGGATAGGTAATTGAAAAGATATGTGCCATAGAATCTATTGTACCATCCCATTTCCAAAGCAGTCCCAAGCATGTATGTTCTGTTGCGGTAGTTCTTTCAGGTATTGTAGTGTTGCCATGTGAGAGCACAGCAAGGCTCAACTGAGTCCGAGTTGAGGCAGTATAAAGCCAGATCGAACTGGCTCCATGAAATGGATCAATTCAATACGATTTATATTTTGATATTGTGTAAATTGTTATGTATCGTTCACACAAATCGGTTTGAATTGATCCATTTTGTACAGCGTCAAAACCCATTCTGTTTTCATTTCCATGATTGTTCTTCAGGGATCTAGTTTCTTCCTCTGAAATGGTTCCCTCTGAAGCAAGGCAGATGCACATGGGTTCTCATCTGGGAGCTCCCCTCCCTCCACACTCCAACATGGTGCAGAACCGAGGCTTCCCTGGGGCAGGTAACCTCACACTCACACTCTAACATTCAGAAAAGTGAAAACGTTATTTGTGTTAACTGCAGCCACAAAAGTAGGTTTATGTGCAAATTACAATATAGTGGGAGACTAGAAAAAACCAAGGCACAGTATTAAAAAATGACCATCCATCCTTTTACGCTCTGTATTATAGGTTAACTAAGTTATATGACACAGGTCAACAAGGTTACAGTATATAAAAGTAATGTGGGAAACCTCCCTGTCAGAGTCCTCCGTTGATCTGTAACTGTTAAACACTCAGTAATGCTGAATTTTGAAACACTAAAAGAAACGTAATCAATTCAGACTAATGTTTAAAGGCATTGATCAAGACCCCGAGTCAAAATGTTTGCCATTTAATTAAGTTTTTTAATTTTTCTAAAGTCCTCATTTGACCCATGTGATGTGTTCATTGTTTACGTGATGGGAGTAAAACTGATCCAGATTTGCCTTTTTTTTGTTTTTTATTTTACCTGCAGGTTTTGGTTTCATGCCTTCAGAGTCAATGGATTCTGTAGCCCGTCGACAGGAGTTGATTCACAAGCAAAACCTGGCCAGGTACGGCAGCAAATTTAGAATCGGATCTGAATTTTGATTCTGCACCTGGGCAAAAGGGAGTTGAAGGAGTAGGCAATACAGTTATATGCGGAGCTTTTATTATTTTTTTGTTATTGTTGTGATGTAATGAAAATATATCAGAAGAGAGTTTTTTAATCTGCCCTTTATTAAATAAATAAGTGCTATTTTGAGAGAATTAATCAATTACTGCTTAGATTTAACCATATGCTGCAGTTTAGTTTCAGATTATTACTTTGTGCACCAATATCCAAAGTACTGTTAGTTTGGAGTGTAAATGTATATTTTATTCCCACCTTGTTGTTGAATCTGGGGGAAATCTTAAAAAAAAGAAGTAGCCCAGTTTCTGAATCGCCTTGGCCATAGAGAAGTTTACTTTTTACAAATATGAATCAAAATATTTCTCTTTGTTTCCCAGGATGGAGATGAATGCCATTCTTCATCAGAAGGAACTGGAGAACGCCCACCAGAAGGGTTTGATGGGAATTGAAGCTCCGTTGCTGTATCCTGGGATTCCGGCCAATGCCATGATGTTCCGAGGCAGGCAGAGGCTTCCTGAAGACCACCTGCCCAACGACATGTTCGTCCATCGTACCACTTTGGATGAGCTCCAGGGCAATGCTTTGCTCATGTCTGCCAACCCCTACCCTCCAATCGGCACCCTGCACAGGGAAAGAGGACGTAGACCCGGGAGGAGGGCATCCAATCAGAAGAGCGTGGACTGCAATACTGTTGGCCCCAAGAACCAATTGGAAGACAAGAACCCGGATCAAACCACAGGGACTCCGGGTGAAGAGAAGGAAATGGAGGTTAAAGGAGAGTCTGAGAACGAGACCACAAACAAACCAGACCAGGCTAAAATGGAGGTTGATTTGTCATCCAGTGGTGGGAAAGGTTACAAAGATTGTGATCAAGGCCTGCGAAAGAACAGCAATGACACGTGTTCAGAGTCTACCAACTGCAACACTGTATGCAGTGGAAGTGATAAAGACCTGCCCAATCCTTGTTCAGCTTTCCATGAGAAATACATGTACCCCACAGCCAACCCTCTTTCCAGCTTATCATATGGGTTCCCACTGCCTGGAAACACACTTCTTCCTCCTGGTAGGTGCAGAGTTCACGTTGAACCCTAGTTCATGGTCAAGGTTCATCGCTTTGAATGATCATTACATTTACGTTATCAGATTCCCCCGTGCCCCCCTCCCCCTATGAATCTCAAGATGAGAGAGTAAGCATCTTGGTAGCAGTGGTGCTTAATCTCTTTAGCTTAATATCTGGGTTACCACTGCACTTAGGAGATGGATTGTTCATTAAAGTCCTATGCTTGTTCTGCATTTGAAGATGAGGTGACAGTTTTTTTTAGATTTTTATTATTTTGATTTGAATAATTATCATTGCTGAAAATATAGACTATTTTTCTTTGCATAGTTTGTAGAAACATTTAACCTTAAACAGGCTGCTCTTAATGGTTGTGAAAGCAGCAGGTAACAAACTTGACTTGGGGCCAATGCTCAAACATACTCTGTCAAACTCACCTTGTTCTGTGTCCGCTAGAGGGGGCTAATGAGCTGGAATGAAGATACCACTATTGTACTTGCACTTGGCAGTTGGTGAATGTTTAACGGTGTACAATAGACACTCTAGGCTTGAAATGAATGACAGTGAGATGAAGAAACAATTGATCCATTATTAGGATTGATTAGTATTTTTTAATGCTTTTGATTCTTTTAGGAGTTCACAGTGTTTTTCTTAATGGGGATGAAATGTCTTCTATTGAAGACATCCGCAAGTGGACAGTGGAAGACGTGTATAGCTTCATTAACAACATCCCGGGCTGCTCAGAATACGCACAGGTACATTGGTTTTCTTCATTCTCGTATTCACTCACAATCTGTAGGGTGTTTTACGTATGTTATAGGTTTTCAAATCCATTTCCCTGCTGTGTATTTGCTTCAATATACCACTTTTCATTTCACAACTATAAGAGTTGCTCAGGCTTTATGTTCTAGATGCTTTCTAGTAAGAACCTCATGGAGCATGTACTTCCTTACAGGAACTGAGAACAGAATAAGTTTAACAAAAAAAGGGGGTAAAAAAACTAAGGGTAGGAAAATGTATGTGAAAGAAATAGTGACTACTTTTTTAATCAAGGCTTGTTTGTAAATGTAGACATTCAAGGACCACATAATCGATGGCGAGACTCTTCCACTGCTTACAGAAGAGCATCTTCTAGACACTCTGGGTCTGAAACTGGGGCCAGCGCTGAAAATCCGATCCCAGGTACAGAGCCCCCCTCACTGTTACTGGTTCATGCTTTGTTTGCTTTCAGACTAGGCTACTACTGCAGTGCACTGTTCATGCCAATCTCCTGTCTGCTTGTTGAACTTGCTGCAGGTATCTCGGAGACTGGGCAACATGTTTTACATGATGAACCTCCCCCTCTCGGCTCCCTTGCAGCCTACCCCGGAGAAGCCTGCCGACCAGTCCTCTGAGGTGAACTCCCCAGTCAACTGCAACAGCAGTGTGGAGCTCTTAGGAAGCCCCTGTTCACGGGAATCGGAAAGCACTAAACCCCCAGTGCAGCCTTCTGCACCAGAAAACAGTGAAACAGCAGCAGGACTCCAGAAGAACCAGAACTCAGGGGGGAGGGAGGCTGCATTAAATAATCTGGGGGACTGTTGAGCTGGATTCAACACCTGTTAGGTTGATACCAATTTGTGTGTGTATATATGTCTGTGTGTATATATATATATATATATATATATATATATACAGTACTGTGCAGAAGTTTTAGGCAGGTGTGAAAAAATGCTGTAAAGTAAGAATGCTTTCAAAAATAGACATGTTAATAGATTATATTTATCAATTAACTAAATGCAAAGTGAGTGAACAGAAGAAAAATCTAAATCAAATCCATATTTGGTGTGACCACCCTTTGCCTTCAAAACAGCATCAAGCATCAATTCTTCTAGGTACACTTGCACACAGTGCTTGAAGGAACTTCGGCAGGTAGGTTGGCCCAAACATCTTGGAGAACTAACCACAGTTCTTCTGTGGATTTAGGCAGCCTCAGTTGCTTCTCTCTCTTCATGTAATCCCAGACATACTCGATGATGTTGAGATCAGGGCTCTATGGGGCCATACCATCACTTCAGGACTCCTTGTTCTTCTTTACGCTGAAGATAGTTCTTAATGACTTTCGCTGTATGTTTGGGGTCGTTGTCATGCTGCAGAATAAATTTGGGGCCAATCAGATGCCTCCCTGATGGTATTGCATGATGGATAAGTATCTGCCTGTACTTCTCAGCATTGAGGAGACCATTAATTCTGACCAAATCCCCAACTCCATTTGCAGAAATGCAGCCCCAAACTTGCAAGGAACCTCCACCATGCTTCACTGTTGCCTGCAGACACTCATTTGTGTACCGCTCTCAGCCCTTCGGCGAACAAACTGCCTTCTACTACAGCCAAATATTTCAAATTTTGACTCATCTGTCCAGAGCACCTGCTGCCATTTTTCTGCACCCCAGTTCCTGTGTTTTCGTGCATAGTTGAGTCGCTTGGCCTTGTTTCCACGTCAGAGGTATGGCTTTTGGCCGCAAGTCTTCCGTGAAGGCCACTTCTGACCAGACTTCTCTGGACAGTAGATGGGTGTACCAGGGTCCCACTGTTTTCTGCCAATTCTGAGCTGATGGCACTGCTGGACATCTTCAGATTGCGAAGGAAGTAAGCATGATGTGTCTTTCATCTGCTGCAGTAAGTTTCCTTGGCCGACCACTGCGTCTCACGGTCCTCAACGTTGCCCGTTTCTTTGTGCTTCTTCAAATGAGCTTGGACAGCACATCTGGAAACCCCTGTCTGCCTTGAAATTTCTGCCTGGGAGAGACCTTGCTGATGCAGTATAACTACCTTGTGTCTTGTTGCTGTGCTCAGTCTTGCCATGGTATATGACTTTTGACAGTAAACTGTCTTCAGCAACCTCACCTTGTTAGCTGAGTTTGGCTGTTCCTCACCCAGTTTTATTCCTCCTACACAGCTGTTTCTGTTTCAGTTAATGATTGTGTTTCAACCTACATATTGAATTGATGATCATTAGCACCTGTTTGGTATAATTGTTTAATCATACACCTGACTATATGCCTACAAAATCCCTGACTTTGTGCAAGTGTACCTAGAAGAATTGATGCTGTTTTGAAGGCAAGGGTGGTCACACCAAATATGGATTTGATTTAGATTTTTCTTCTGTTCACTCACTTTGCATTTAGTTAATTGATAAATATAATCTATTAACATGTCTATTTTTGAAAGCATTCTTACTTTACAGCATTTTTCACACCTGCCTAAAACTTCTGCACAGTACTGTATATATATATACAGTATATATATATATATATATATATATATATATATATATATATATATATATATATATACACACACACACACATTTTGTTTTTTAAACGTTTTAGACTAGCATGTGTGGCCTTGGTTTACTTTTCTTTACTGTATTGCTATCAATGGGGCATTTGCCAATGACAGATGATTTTTATATACTATTTTGAAAACTCACTTTTTGACTATTTTGGATATTCCCTTTAGAGTCACAGTTTAACAATAACAAAATGGATTTTCTGGGGGTATACATTCTGATAACAGATTGTTGTATTTATGAAATGTCCAAATAACCACGTGTCTTTATTGTCTTTTGTTATATTTTAATTGTTTGGTATAATAAATTAAATGTTATAGTTTCGGCAGCATGTCTTATTTTTTCCCTAAGAGGGTGACTTTCTGTTCATTTTGCATTATAGTAATATTATAATGTAGCACATTGATCGTTTTAATAATAAAACAAATTTGTTGCATAGTTCTTTTAATAAGAAAATGTAAGAATGAGAGGAGGTCATTCTGCCCATCTGAGCTCGTCCAGTTCCTAGTAGCTGATTGATCTCGGAACTTTGTCAAGTTGCGTCATCAAGGATCCAAGTGTTTCTGCCTCAATAACAAGAGTAGGCAGCCCACTGCACACACTCACAACTGTGTGAAGAAGTGCCTCATTCTCTCTCTGTCCTAAGTATCAGTCTGAGAACGGGAAATATATAGCATGATAAATAATAAAGACATTTAGCAATTCCTATCATAGGAATGCATATAATACTACATTTACATTGAAATGCAAGTACATTTTTCTTGTAAGCTCTATTTTGCGTGGCATAAATAAGTAGGCACACTTATTTATTGAAATTCAATTACATGTTTACCAGCCAATGCAATATGTGCATCCACTATTATACTGCCTTATAAGCTTGCACCTATTCCAGATGTATTAAGACTTCTATTGGTAGTTTTACTATTCCACCAAACATTTAAGGCATACAAACATATGGCTATATAATTGGAATACGACTGATCTCCTATCATTGTTATATATTCCTTAGCATGTCATTATCAAACTTGTGCTTCAATAAATGGGTAATTGCACATAAATTATATACTTCTGCCACATTTGTTTTTTTTTGTTACTGCCATCTTCTATACTGTAGTCCTTTTATTTTCATGAGTACTATATATCACTGTGACCTACAGCCACCGTATCTACATGAAACAATATCCCCTTCGGTCATGATTTTTAATTTTTAGAACATTTGAAAATCATTTGTCTGAACTCTGTATAGTTCGAGGCGTTGCCCTGCCAAAACTTTGGAGAAAAAAAAAAACAAAAAAACATTATGCATTATAAAACAGATATAGATATGAAACTTAACATGGTGCAATTATACACGCAGTGACTGAAGGGGATATTACAGTGACATAGAGACAGGTACTTCCATATTTTTCAGAGTGGTGATCAATGTATTTGTCAATGTAGAACACTGCTGTGTTTTCACTTAGAATTTCTTAAGGTGGGTCACGTGGACCCTCTAGCTAACCTCGTAGAGTTCCTGTTTTTTCATAGACAGTCAATTAATTTGCTGCTCCCAGAGAAACCATTACACATTTCTATTTTAATATCACTTTCAAAAAGTGCCTTTAAAATATGGAAATATCAAGAAATAAGTGTTCTGCAGTTCCACTTATCTTGCTTTGTCATAGCGGGAATGATATTTTTACTAAGACCCGCGTATGTTAATTAAACTGTC
Source organism: Acipenser oxyrinchus oxyrinchus (assembly GCA_030684275.1). Taxonomy (NCBI): domain Eukaryota; kingdom Metazoa; phylum Chordata; class Actinopteri; order Acipenseriformes; family Acipenseridae; genus Acipenser; species Acipenser oxyrinchus. The sequence goes on from CM060262.1 coordinate 12,421,662, forward strand.
TGAACACGAGTCTTTAGTTATGTCATCATCATTTGCATAATAAGCCGCTTGCTTCCATGTCATCAACCCAATGTATTCGGTGTTGTTTCACAGCTTGAGTGATTTGCTGGCTCTTCACACAGCGCTCCTCCCATGCTTATTCTCGCGGTAGTTCATAGTCAGTCCAACACGTCACACGGAGACAGAACTGAAGAAACATGGCGGAGCGGAGGAAGCAGAAGAAGAGAATCCAGGTAAAAACAAATTAAAACAAATAAACACAATGGAAAATTGTAGAACGCAAGATCTTTACAACATGGAATAATTTTAAAGAAATTAGCAGGCGAATGTAGTGGCGCAGTAATAATTATCTGTTGACGGAGTCCATAGACAAGTCCAGCAGCCAGCGGTACAATAAAAAAATAAAAAAATAAAAAAATTCCATGACTAAGGATTAGTTATGGAAGATTCCTCTAGTATTTTCTTAACGTGTATTTATCATTACTTTTGTGAGGTAAAAGTAACGGCTGGTACTGCTGCGCGTTGCTATAATGTTTTTAATACGTGTTTATCCATTGTGGAGGTGTAACATACATAGAGCGAAATGTGTTAGCCTTCCTCCATAAATACGTATTAGGTTTTTATTGCAGTACAACACCATACTGTCAAACATGTGGGGTTGTTAAGCTGATGAGTTACGACTGACTAAACTTACTAAGCCAGGTGTAACTCATGTCTGCCTGCTTATAAAGCTAATATTTGATGCTGTTGAATAAGTGAGATTTCTACTCCAATCTAAGCATTGGATGTGACACTACGCGTTTCCATTTTAATGAGCAAGAATGTACCGACTAGGGGTTACTGTCTTCGTGTTACAGCAATAATCCTTTGAAGTCAGTGTTTTTGAAATGCAGAAAAAAAATGTTTCATTCAACCAATACTACAGTCGGCTATGCGTAACACATGTTATGTTGTCACCATCGTGTCTATATTATTATTATTATTATTATTATTATTATTATTATTATTATTATTTGTTTATTTAGCAGACGCCTTTATCCAAGGCGACTTACAGAGACTAGGGTGTGTGAACTATGCATCCGCTGCAGAGTCACTTACAACTACGTCTCACCCGAAAGATGGAGCACAAGGAGGTTAAGTGACTTGCTCAGGGTCACACAATGAGTCAGTGGCTGAGGTGGGATTTGAACCGGGGACCTCCTGGTTACAAGCCCTTTTCTTTAACCACTGGACCACACAGCCTCCTATAATACGCAGTGGATTATTAGAGTCAGTTACAGAAATAACACTTCAAAGCAAAGACTTGTTGTAGCCTACATTCTGTTTGGAAGCTAAAATGTGAATAATTATTTATTTACTAGTTGTACAAAAATATGTTTTTTGGAATTGTTTTAATTTTATTTTGTATTGCTGCTAAAAATGGAAGTACATGTATCTACTTATCTGGGATACACCACAGCTGGATTTTGGTTGAGCATTTCACATCAATACTGTTATTTACCAACATAAAAACACAAGGTTTAAGGAACTACTGTAATTCAAACATTCACAGATAAACAGATGCTACCATGGGTAGCAGTCTGGTCAGAAGCATGTATGCAAATGAGCAATAACTTGTATTCCATCTATGTCATTGTTGTTGTGGTGATATGATCTTGTATTATGACTTCTCCATCTGCTTCTATTGGCCAGCCTCCTCAAAGCACTGCTCATGGATGGTGCTCCAGCTTACTCATTCATCCCCAGTGGAAAGAGGCGCAGAATAAGATCCTTGCTGTGGGAAAGCCAATTCATATTTATCTGTGAGATGTCTACTGAATAATATATACAACTGTATCTGCCCCTATTGTCCATCAGTATTATAGGACGTGTTACAGTAACTTGGCTGATATCAGCAACAAATATTTTTTGACATGTATTCAGATACAAAAATCGGATGTTCGTATTTGCTACAAATGACAAAAATACCTTGCACTTATTTACCGTCTCACCAGAATTTGCACGACAGTTCAAAAAATGGCAAATGAAAAAGAGCTCCGTGTGATATGTGAGATTAAGATAGTGTGTGGCTAAGTATGTGAACAAGTTTCTAAAGTAGTAGTGAGTAGTTGTTTCTTGACGTGAAGTAGATGCAAAGAAATGCACAGATTCATTTTCTCAGGTACTAGTTTGGTTTATTCAGTTTATGCAGGGAATTGTTTTCCCATTACGGAGCAAGCAGATACTGCAAACAGAAAGAACACTCAAAGTCTCCAATACTAGTCTGAATGAAAGAGAAAGTGGGCTGAGCTGAGCGCCCCTTGATTAAGTAGCCATTGACCTCAGCCCCCCTCCTTCCTTCTCTTTGTGGGTTCATTCATCCCGGGCACCCTGTGGAGGGTCTCGTGTACGTGTTGTAAAGAGCACTGGTTCTGGCTCGCACTGCATAAGATGGTGTTATCTTGTACCCCATTTCCACTTGCAAGATACCCTAGCTGACCGGTACCATGAAGCTCCAGCCTCGGAACATTTCTGAATGTGACTCAGGGCCGAAGCAGGCTGTGGGTGGGGTTATTGCATTTTGTCATCACACTCAAGCGTCATTCCAAGAAAAAGTGAGCAAAAATGGCTGACATCGATGTAGACGAGAGGAAAGTGAGGGCTTGGGACTCTGACCAGATGCAAGCACTGGTCACTCTCTGGGCTGATACGAATGTCCAGCAACAACTGGAGTCAAGCGTTCTAAATGAGAATATGTGTTCACAAATTTCATATAGTTTAAAAGAAATGGGACTCAACCGCAGTCTCAAGCATTTTTAAAAGTCCGGGGATTTTTCTTCAGCAGTTCATGCTGCACGCAAATAGTTTGAAACAAGCAAGCATGAGAAAAAAAAATAATAATAATCAGGCTTACCTTTTTTGTCTTGCGTCTTCTGGAGCTGAGCTTCCTGTTCGCAAGACTCATACAGCTCTCTGCCATGAGCATTCTTCTCTTGATATCAAAATGAAAAATATGTGGGAATATGTAATAAATATTTAAAGCAGTCTTTCTTTTCTGTACGCCTTCGCTGTTGAAGGTTAAGTGTCTTCCGATTTGACACACAGACATACATGCACAACACATTTTGCTTTCTGCCTGCTGAACACAGATCGTATGTTACTGTAAACTCCCAGTTGTGATCTTTGTATACACACAGCACCTACTAATTTATTTTTTAAACAGCGTGGGCTTGCTCATACTTAAATTTTATTTCGTGAAACTTTTTTTCACACAATGCAGTGTACCCAAGTAGTAGAGGTGTGTGCTGTGACCTTTCAACTCTGGTTTGTTTATTTTTTTTTTAATGGGTCAGTGCTGTAGCAGGCTACTCAAACAACCATTCACAAATGTCTCGTTCTTATTATTGAAGACAAAATTTATACGATTTCATTTTGAACATGGTAATGCAAACAATTATTTTAATCTAAAAGCAATTGACAATTATATGTTTTTGTTGTATGTATATATAACATTAACAGGTCCTTTACAAAACCTTAACATATTGTAGATGACATTTAAAAATGACACATAATCCTTAGCTCTGGCTGAATGTGGTAAAATCAACCAGCCCACGCTGATTTTTTTTAAATGTTGTATACCGGCACCTTTTTCAAACCACTTTAAACACTGCGTAATGCATCAACAACTTGCAATTCAGCACGTTCATTATGCGTGACGTCTCTCATCTCAGCTCGCCTTTCTCTAGTATAAATGCAACTCAAGCTACCCGAGCCGTACCAGGCTGGCTCAACTCGGCACCGGCTCGGCTCGGGTGTGCAGGTGGAAAAAGGGGTATTGGTGTGGCCCTATGTTCTTTTGTGCCTAACCTGTGATATCTCTTGAGCGCATCGGTTCCTCCAGCAATGTGCGATTGTGTTTATTCCAGCTGTCAGACAGTCGCTGTCAGTGCAATTAAGTGCAGTCTCGCATTTACCAGTTACTATACCTCCTCTGATAATCTCCTTTTAAAACTAACATGGAGTGTATAAACCTATAAACACGTGTATCTTATATTGTATTCAAACTTTCCATGTTAATCAACAGTATGTGAACTTGCCTCGCGCACTGAATGCATGCCGGCCACAGGTCAGTGCTGCGTTGTTTTGATTTAGGTTGCTAAAATTTAGTTATCAGCATTGGTGGTAAAATACCAGAAATGGACAACAAAGCAAAAAAAGGCTACTACAGAGACTGCTGAACAGAACATAAAATAGCTTTCAGAAAACAAACTGGAAAGTCAGTGCAGACAAAAAGTATTCCTGTCGGTTGTAGCCAAGTTAAATAGCACTACAGGCACGATCTAGCATAGCCACCTCACTTCAAACAACCTGCTGCTTACTTTTTAAACGCAGTTTGAATTTTAGGCATGAATAGGCACGTTTTCTTTGATTTGTTAAATAAATTATTGGATGGGACAAATAACATGACAACGAACGTGCTGCATATATTGCCTTTATTAAAGTATGCCAGATGCCCATGGGTAACCGAGTTTCAAATCGATTTCCACATCTGTGTAACTTGGCAAAGCTTTGCCTTACACTTCCAACCAATTCAGTGGATGCAGAACCCGCAGTCTCAATATATGGGCAAGTCCACACCATACAGAGAATGTCGGCAGCAACAGCTGGGGGATGTTGCATGCTTGCCTTTAACAAGTGACAGCACTCTGTTTTAGTAATGAAGAAAGTACCACTATTTTTAGGCTTTATAGTCTTCTGAAATACTGTCTACTTCATTTTATTTAATGTTTAAACAGGTCTGCAAAATCCTAATTTTATGCCATAACCTACCTGCAAAAAATACGTAAATTTACCGCGATTTAATTAGACCCCTAATTATAACACGTTGAATAAATCTTTTAAATGTAGCGGTAGCGTGGTGAAATTAGCTTTCATTCTTTTTTTTTTTTTTTTTTTAAATCGCTGTCTTTATAGGTGTATGATAGTTTCCGAAATCTCAGTCAAAAACTGGAGAAATGAGGATAATTTCGTACCACTTAATTTGCACCTATGAAACATAACCTGGTTAACCGTACTGATCGCATATCAAACACTTAGATGACAGATATGGGTGTATTCTTGTAGAACTTAAGGATAAAGCAAAATATAATAATGTGTGATATTATGCCAGGACCTTTAAAATGTCATTTGTTTAATGATTTAAGTATAATTATTTGCGTTTCACTTTTCACAACCTTGCTCAGGACAGTCACACCAAAAGACATTTCACATGTTTAAACCAGTATTATGCAACCACTGAAACTATTTCTATATTTGTAGATTATGGCTGAATTAGATCACAGTGGGTAACTGCATTGCTAATAATTTTCTAGCTTTCTTCTATATTACTCATTTTTTGTCGGGACATAAAAAAATGACATGGTATGTCAACTGCCCAACAGCATTTTAATTTATGTACCATAGGTCATGATGTTTTTGATATTGGCTTTTTTATGTTTTACTTCATTTAATATATTTACTATCTACCGGCCCCAACCATAATATCTATCAATGCAAGTGATGCTCTTCAGTGTATTTGTCTGTTTAATTATTCACTGTTCAGCAGTATGCTGTACATAAACACTCCAGGTCATGGTTCTGAAACAGCCACCTGAATTGAAATGATTCCTCCAGACTATGCTTGAGGATGGCAGCTGTATGTGATGCAGAAAGTATGGGTGAGTCTGTATATTCTAGTAGTCTAAATAAAATTGCTACTGGAATAGTTTATTATTATTTGTTTATTTAGCAGACGCCTTTATCCAAGGCGACTTACAGAGACTAGGGTGTGTGAACTATGCATCAGCTGCAGAGTCACTTACAATTACGTCTCACCTGAAAGACGGAGCACAAGGAGGTGAAGTGACTTGCTCAGGGTCACACAATGAGTCAGTGGCTGAGCTGGGATTTGAACCGGGGACCTCCTGGTTACAAGCCCTTAACCACTGGACCACACAGGCTTTGATCAAGTTTCGAATACATCGTTCATAATAATAATAATATTGTAAATCAACGCGTTAAATGCTCAATCATCTCAAATACAAGCACCCATCTGTTACTTTAGAAGAAAACACAGAATGTGGCAAAAAACAAACAAGCAGTGCATCTTTTACTGTGTGCAGTGGTCGGCGATGTGTTAAAAGTTAACTTTAATTTGAATTTTGACTGCAAACTAACCAGGCGATGTTAAGCCTTTGTTGTATGAGTTCACTGTTATAAGTAATTGGAGGTTGAGTATTCGGGTACTCAAAACTTTTGTTCTTGGTATATTCGAATATCTTATTATGCAGAAGGCAAGAATACTACACAGATTTTTTTACATTTAATAACATAAAATAATTCTGGTTGAAAAGCCTAGATAAATAAAGAAGATGATCAACTATAAACAAGCACTGTGTGATCAGAATCATCTTCATTTCTGTGTAACTGGTGCTAATTCTGGTTGAAGCGCCTAGATAAATAAAGAAGTTGATCAACTATAAACAAGCACTGTGTGATCAGAATCATCTTCATTTCTGTGTAACTGGTGCTTGTATATTTTATTTATTTTTATTTTTTTATTTTTTACACACAATATTAACAGTCAGTTCACACTCGATTTATCTTTTTAACCATTAGCGGTCCATTTATTCAGCGCGTATCAGGCGCGTCAGGTCCAGTTTATTTTCACACACGCTGTTTATTTTAGACACGCTGTTTAAAAGTATTTTTTTCACAGTAAAACAGGTTTAAAAGGCACTGCATATCAACAGGACACTCAGTAAGTACTCCAGCCCCGCCCCACCCCTCGTTCGCTGTATTTTTCACATACCTTTACATAGTACTGCATACCGATAAATCATCTCCTGATCACTCGTTTTATCACCAAACTCCTCAATAATGCAATCCAAGTCATTATTTTATTACTATAGCATCTAAAAAAAGCTCTGCAAATGTCTGTGATATTCTTTGAGCACTGGATGCAGAAGCAGCTATCTTGTTTGTTTATGTTCGTGTTGTCTATGTGGTGTCGGGGCTATCTGTGTTCATGAGATGCGGCCCTTTTTTTTCAGCTCCTATCGGTCTCAAAAAAACGACTAGAGACCTGTTTTACGTCTTTTTGATGATGTCGGACAGGGTCCGACATTGGACCGAAAGGGAAATTGCAATGTCGGACCAGGTCCGACATAGGACCGCAAAGGGTTAAATAATGGTGACAGTTTTCTGAATGGATTTCTGGAAAACACGTCAACCCTGCAGCAACTGCCGATCCTTGAATCGAGCCGATGAACAGTTTGCACATTCTCTGCTGTTAAAACGTGTTAGCTTTGACAAACAGTAAATCCCTTGCTGAAAAACAAATTCATATTTTGATCGGGTTAGTGTACTTGAAAACATCTTTCTACACTATGGTCATTCAAGATAGCTCTTTACCTGGAGCAGGAAGACTGGCCAATGTCAAACTTTACTACATTCTTTTGATTTAGGTTGAGGCTGATTTAAATCTTAAGTATTTGAATTCTCTCAGCTGGACCATCGCTGAGAAGCCTGGCCCGTCTTCTGCAACTGTCAGAAATTTTTAAAACATTAAAATGAAATTTGATGCTACTGTACTACTGTACTCTAAACAGATACAGCATATGGTTTGAGTTAGTAGAACTGTGTGTCACTTGTTGCTTCAGTACCACCGGTTCCATAGAGCATGTTTCGAAATCTGTAAAATTTGATATTATTATTAATATAAATGGAGATCCCTGCCCTGAACTTCCACCTGTCCAAGACAACAAACTCTTTATACCCACTTGTGGAAGGGTGGTGGGCAATTCACTGACACACACGGGAGACAGAAGTTTTATTTGCGAAACACCGCACTGGTGCCCAGTTTTATTATTTTCTTTTGGCTTTATTTTTCTCTTGAGCCCGCAGAGGGCGCTGTGGCCTGAGTACCGACAACTGTAGTCAGGTCCACAGTAATACCAATACAGGTACAGACCAATGTTTTCGCACTCACAGGTGCTCAAAAGAATAATGAAAACAAAAGGTGAAAGAAAAAGAGAAAATAAAACTACAAAATAAAGGTGCTGCACTCGGCAGCGTTACCCCGACTGTCGCTATCTGCACGGCCCGGGTCTCCGTCCTACTCTCACCCGTCCCCTCAACCTGATTGTAGTGTTCAAGGTTCTGCCCAAGTTTTTCCCCGCTACTAAAAAAATTCCTTTTCTTTTTAATTAATTTGTTGTGGTGCTCAGTCCGGCAGCAGAGCTTCCGCCAGCTGGCTCGTTTTGTCTTAGAGGGCAGGCTGAGGGAACACCAGAGCATTATCTTATAGGGTGAGCAATCCCCCAAGGCCCACCTCTCAGCCACTCAGAGAGAAGGAAAGCCAACACACCCTCTTCCCCACCTCCCCGTGTCACTGCCATGACTGACAGATGGATCTACGAGGCTGCTGCCCCCTTCCTGCAGTACCACGCATGCGCCAGACAGTTAGCACAGACCTCCCCTATTGCACCACTATGTTCATGAGTTATCAATGAAGTTTAAGCAAAAACAGAATGACATAAATAGGCCTAGTTCATAGATTCTTTTTTAAAAGTTAGTGTTCAGAGCATTCAGATTGTGGTGTGTGTTGATTGGGTAACTTTCATTGCAGGAGGTTGGTGAACCAACCAAAGAGGAGAAGGCAGTTGCAAAATACTTCCGCTTTAATTGCCCTACCAAATCCACAAACATGATGGGCCACAGAGTGGACTTCTTTATAGGTAAGCAGCATATTTGTGTTCACCATTTATTGTCACTGTTTACATTATGACCTTTAAAGTTTATTTATTGCTAATGTATTTAATAATCTCTTACCCGATCAATTCAGCAGGTTGCGTATCTGTATTGAAGATGTCTGTTTCGTCCTTTTTTTTAAATATTGATAAAACAACCCATATTTTGGGTTCAAGACCACTCTGCTTAGTGCACTACCTGGGCACACTGTATATTTAACATTTTGCAAAATTATATTTCAGCTTCAAAAGCAGTAGACTGTCTTTTGGATTCTAAGTGGGCAAAAGCCAAGAAGGGAGATGAGGCCTTGTTCACTACCAGAGAGTCTGTCGTGGATTACTGCAACAGGTAAGATTTCTGGTACATATTCTTTTCATTACAACATGTTATTTACCTTTAATTGAGTTTTGTTTGTTGTTGTTTTTTTGAGTTTTGTTGTTGCATTTATTGTTTTATGCACTAGTCACTTTAATCACCTCTGTGGAGTTCTCGGCAGACCGTTTTTGATGAAACTGGCTGCTTGCGCCCCAGGTTGAAATTTGCAGTCAATTGATCTGCAGTTGCTCGCCTGTTTTGCCTTGCACTTCGAATTAATGCACGGATATCATGATCCTGGAGTATGCGCTTCCGCCCGCTGTTGCCCTTTGCTGATGATGTCTTTCCCTCGGAGTTCCATACCGACATCACCTTAGACACCGTTGCTCGTGAAACATCAGCAAGTTGAGCTGTCTTGGTCACTGAAGCTCCTGCCAAACGCGCCCCAACAATCACCCCTCTTTCAAAGTCACTGAGGTCTCCTCTTGCAGCCATGCTAGCCATAATTCTAGGCAACCAGGCCTGTCCAGCATTTTTATACATGACCCTAAGCATGCTGGGATGTTATTTGCTTAATTAACGCATGAGCCACACCTGTGTGGAAGCCCTTGCTTTCAATATACTTGGTTTTGTTACATAAGATTATCTTTTTTCACTGATTGTGCAGGCAGCTTCATTAAGGGATGGTAACCAAGTCCATCCAGGTCTTGGAGATGGAGCGGTAAATGTACAACCTATTATTAATTGAATAATTAAAGAAATAGTCAGAATGAAAACAGTTTTGCCATTTCTCTCTCAGCAGCGTCGGACACTGCTGAGAGAGAAACGGCAAAACTGTTTCAATTCCTGAGTTCGGTTACCTATTAGTTTTCATTCTGATTATTTGTTTATGCTATAGCGTGTCCATCAGCTCAACAAAGCCTGATGGGCTAGCGAATGTTAGTGCAGTGTGATACCATAAAAATGAGGGGTTGGATTTGCTGTCAATTTTTTTTTTTTTTTTTTTTTTGGATCAGCTGTTCGTACATTTAAAAAAAAAAAATGCAACCTCCAGAAGAGTGGTATCTTTTTTTGACTGATCACAATTAACTAATGCAGGGAGAGGATCAATGACTCAGTGTGAACTGCCAACTACCACTGCGTCCGTTCATAGTTACTCTATATATCTCATATAAACAATGCACACAGCTTTTACACTTTACAGTCCAAACGAACGCGCAACGTGATGTAACACTGAGTGAAAGACATGAAGTATGGCCTGACAGCGGTAGGGGAAAGGAAAAAGTAATTAAAAAATTAGCTATATGTTTTGGTTGCCCTAATTTGTCCAAACAGCAGAAAACTTGATGAACCGTCTGAAGACAACAAACTAGCAACTACCACCGACAGTCCCAAGGCCAGTCAAACGGTAATTAAATTAGTCAGGATTTGTGAGATTAAATAAAATGGTTTGCTTTGCTTTGAACACAAAATGTTAGTTAGCAAAAATGAACAATCATAAGTATGAATGAAATTATATATATATTTATTTGTATTTATTATCATAATGTGTAATTGAAATGATGTGCATGTTAAAAGTTCAAGTCTTTTGCTTTGTATTTTCTTTTTTGTTTTTAATTGGAAGTGTTCTAAACTGAATCTTTTTTTTGAACTATTTTGCACAACAGTGTATTTGGTTATTGGATCTTCTGTTGAAAAAAAATAAAACGTCAATGCATGAATAAGAAATCAGGTTGCCAATTGCACCACTGTGATTACTCACTTTAAAGTTACCATTTCCATCCCCTCCCGAAAAAAAATCCTGGCTACGCCACTGCGGCCAGGGTTTATTATTTAAAAATAAAAATATACAGTACCAGTCAAAAGTTTGAGCACACCTGCTTGAAACCAGGTTTTTCATGATTATGCTTTTAACTGTATAAACTTGTCTATAAACACGTAATATTTCATTATATGATACGTGTACTTATATAAGCTGATAATCATAAGTGAATTGCATTCAAAAATTTTATTTTTAAATGAAAATGTAAATTTTGTCAATTTCAATGAAATGATCACCCAAAGCAAGGGGATTTCAGTCTGAAGCTCAAGTCAGTTAAAAGTCTGAAATGTGTATAACACGGTGTTAGAACACTGGCCTAAGTATAAAAGTGTCTTTGTTAGATGTTCTCCGAGTTAACTAGCATGTTACTTAATTAACCTTTTGTCACCAATTATTGTTAACAGGTGAGGGTCCATGATTACTATAAATATAGGTAGCATAGGCACAAGTTTGTCATTCCTGAATGTAAGGGAGCAGAAAATGGCAAAATACGCTCAGTTAAGCAAAGAAAAAAGAGGGTCTGTAATTACTTTAAGAAATGAAGGTCAATCTTTAAGACAAATCGCAAGAACTTTGCAAGTGTCTGTAACTGCTGTGGCCTAGACCATCAAACGATTTGAAGAAACTGGCACTCATGAGGACCGAACAAGGTCAGGCAGGCCAAGGGTGACCTCAGAATCAGAGAACAAGTTCATTCGAGTCACAAGTCTGCGAAACCGGCGATTAACTGCCCCTGAAATACAAGCTCAGCTAAATGCTACTAGAAGTACAGATGTTTCAACATCAACTGTTCAGAGGAGATTGCATGAAGCTGGCCTAACTGGAAGAATTGCTGCAAAGAAACCATTGTTAAGAGTGCAGAATAAGAGGAAGAGACTTGCCTGGGCCAAAAAACACAGAAACTGGACGTTTGAGGAGTGGAAGTCGGTCTTATGGACCGATGAGTCAAAATTTGAAATATTTGGGTCCAACCGCCGAGTATTTGTAAGACGCAGAGGCGGTGAGCGCATGAGTTCTGCATGTGTGATTCCCACTGTCAAGCATGGAGGAGGCAGTGTCGTGGTCTGGGGTTGCTGTGCTGGTGACAGAGTTGGTGATCTTTACCAAGTCCATGGCAAGCTTAACCAGCATGGCTATCATAGCATACTTCAGAGGCATGCCATTCCATCAGGATTACGGCTAGTTGGGCAGTCCTTCATTCTTCAGCAAGATAATGACCTGAAACACACCTCAAAGTTGTGCAAGAACTATCTGGCGAAGAAGGAAAGTGAAGGACAACTCAATCTAATGACCTGGCCTGCCCAGTCTCCAGGCCTCGATCCCATAGAACTTGTATGGGACGAACTGGACAGAAGAGTCAAAGCAAAGCTACCCACAAGTGCCCTACATCTCTGGGAATTGCTGCAGAAGAGCTGGGAAGACATGTCGGGTGATTTCCTGCTGAAACTTGTTAACCGAATGCCTCGTGTTTGTGAGGCTGTTATTAAGGCAAAGGGTGGCTATTTTGAGGAATCCAAGATTTAGAGACAATTTTCAATTCTCTTGAACATTGCTTTGATACTCCTTATGTTTTGTTTTGTATATTGTAACATGTGTTTTCATTTTCAAGTATTTACAGAAACGTATATGACGTAAAACATTGTCAATTATGAAAAAAAACTAGTTTCCAGCAAGTGTACTCAAACTTTTGACTGGTACTGTATGTTTTTATGTTTTTCATAAGTGGGTAGAGAATATGTAAGTGCGCAGTTTATTTCAAACTTTCAGACCTTAATAACATAGCCAAAGACTGTCTAAGACCCTTCATCATTTTTCAAGCCACGAGTCGCCACTGGATTGTTAATTATACATCTTGACTTAACACCTTCACAAAAAATAGACTTCAGTCTATTTCCTCAAAAACCTGCTTCTAGTGAGCGGTATTGCAAGACCGGATATAAGTTCATTTTTCAAAGAAAATAGTTAGTTAGAAAAAGTCCCCAGCTCTTGCTTAGTTTATAAAAATTCGAGGTGTTGCTGCTTCGCCGAAAAGGTGTTAAAAGACAAGACTGCTATAGTTCGTTGTAAGGAAGTCAAGCGGTCATACAGGTAGCAAAAACCAGACTGAGGTCAACGTTAAAATGCCAGAAGAGAGCTCTTATTGAAGGCCTCCAGTGAAAGCATATTGGCAGTTTAAAACACAGGAACAAATAAACAAAATAAACTTTGAAAATAATAATAAGGCAAACCAGTAACAGACTGTATATTACAGCAATTATATTCCCTGAATACACAACTATTCAGACACTCCAGGCTGTCTGGAGCGTTCAACCTCTCTCTCTCAAAATGAGCCTTCACCAGGTTTATATCTTCACCCTTATCACTAGCCCCTCCCCGGGATAATCCACGATACCTTTAAAACCAGGGTGAAACAAACTTCATTACATTCATTACATGCTTGGGATCATTCTGCTTGGTATTCAACTCTACATGACTATACACACTTGCATCAATGCGCTATTGTAGTTAAATCCCCACCAAGTGAAATGCTAACCCCCCACACATTGCAGTCATTAAGCGCGCCCCTGGCTATAACCAGCCGTACGTCAGCATGCGTGCTCTCCCCAAGATGGCGGTGCCCACCGTTCCACACTTGCGGGTAGGTGTTTGCAAAACAAAAGTATTCAGCGTTTTATTCTTTATGCTCCCACCAGCAACCCAGAATAACATTGCAAAAAAATATGTGCACTATTCCATACAATATTCAACAGTAGCCGCATTGGTCTTTTTACAAACACTTAACTTTCTTTTCCTTTTGTGTTTGCAACGGAGATGAACAACACCGCGTATATTCATCTTCTGAATAAATGCATATAATTTATATTCATTTTATAGTTTATGTTTGTATATTTTTACATGATTGCTTACAAACAGAAAAAAAAAAAAAAATGTCTTTGTAGCAGTGTCCTTTTTATTTCAGAGCAGGGTAAAATTACAGTGACGATGTGTGCCCAATTTCACACCATCACATTCATCTTTTAGAGAAAATGGTGCTAGTGACCAGAAAGCATAGGTTTATTTGTAATTGTAGAAAATGCAGTATGCAACTATGCTTTATGAGAAACTATTTAGCAGCAAGCAAGCAAGCTCTTCTCTTCAGGTCAAGAGGGACCCCATCTTCATGTTCTCCTCTTCTCCCTCAAACAGTAAAGCTGGTCCCAGGCATCCAGTATCTTGCAGCACAGGTATGGTGATCTCTCTCTGGTTGGCACCTGTAATGTACTGCAACTCCCTCAGTAAGCTCCCTACACTGCATGCATACCATGCCTCCCATGGCTCCCCAGTCTACTGGCTGTTTACACTTGAGGCAGGTTGCTCTTATTTCCTTTTTCCACTGAAATTAGACACTGGCTCTCCTGAACTAACCTCAGTATAAACACAACATCTTCCAGTGGAGCAAACTGTACAAACTCTTTTTAAATGGGCCCGTCTTTGCTGGCACTTGTCACAACTACAATCTGGGTGTCTGAGACGCTCGTTTATTCCTGGAATGTATTATTCTCAAACTAAATCTTTTGGAATCCCCTGCAGGATAGTTATGGAAAGTCCCGTACTTGTCTATCTCAGTCTGCTCACATAAATATGCTAATATGGGCACGCCAGTATTTATTTTATGTGTTCTTCACACCCTTGCCAGGCTCAATGGTTTTAATCAACTCTGTGACAACATCATGCCAAGGCAGCCATCTTGGTGCATACTTGAGGTGCATTTGACTATACAGTATATGACTCATTGAGGGCCTGGTTTCATGTGCTTGAAACTGCTTCTACTATGTCTGTCTGTACACAGACACAGCTTTGTGTTCGTTAGTTTGTACAAGTCTATGTGTCTGAGTCAGTGTGTGCTGTGGGCCTGTGTAAACACACTGCCGTCTCAGTCTGTGTGGAAGAAGGCCAAGCTCTCTCTGCTGCCCAGGACAGGGTAGGCAGTGCCTTCCTGGCTCAAGCTTTTCTCTGGGGTGCAAAGACATGACTCCGAATCAGGGTTTGAATGGACTTATCAAGATGAAAGTAAGCATGGATACCAACCCCTATTGTTAGGTGTTTCTAATAAAGTAAAATGGGGGAGGGGGGGGGGGGGATGAATGTATCACTACAAAATTGTGGGTTTTCAGTGGGATAGTGAACGGGGCTTATTTGACATTCTTTGAGCAAGAACTATGCACACTCTCCCCCCCAATATCTTTAAGTACATTTATTATATTGCTGTAGCAATGTGTTAAAGACTTTGACGAGTAATGTTTCAGAGTACTCTAATAATTGTATTAAGAGCGCTTTAGTACTCAAGTTTACTGTAACACATCTCTACCTATTAGATGTTCAGGCTTCACTGGGAGATGCATAAAGTAAATTAAATAAGTCATTACCTTTCCACGTTTAAACTGCTGTTTATTTGTGTCTTTTAATTCAACTTAGCGATAGCACTATCTGCTTCTAAATAGCAGTCTCCTTATTGCTGTCATACCACAGGAACGTGTGGAGTCCCCACCATTTATCATTTTCAGAGCTGGTTTTGTTAGTAGATTGATGCCAGATATTTCTTGCTTGGCTGTTAAGTTACTGGCTTCTAGCTGAAAGATGTTTATCTTGATGGTCTCTGCTCTTGAACTAGATACACATACAGACATAAAGGGTTTTCATTCTAATGGCCAGTGATGTTAACCTGGCATTTTTGGTACATTTTTAGAATCTGGGATATACAATATGTTTACATAGGCAACACTAGTATAATGTAATCAATTTTTGGCATTTCCTATTGGCACAGTTTGACTCTCCTAAGCACTTGCATGTGTGATTCAAACATGTGCAACGCCCATTTGTGAATGCATTCATGTGGGTCATCTTGTTTTAACAGTCACAAGTAGGCCTTGTTATATTTTTTATAAATAGGGCTGGTTCTGTTGTATTACGCTACAGTATATCACTGGCTTCAAGGAATGAAATTGGTTAATGGAAATTAAGTTAGTGAAGTGTGTGCTGACCCAATTGTTTCTTCACAAGCAGACTCCTGAAGAAGCAGTTTTTTCATCGAGCCCTGAAAGTAATGAAAAAGAAGCCAGAAAAGGAATTGAAGAACGAGAAGGAAAAAGAGAAAGAAAAGGAAAAAAACAAGACTGACAGTAGCAAAGAGGAGGAGAAAAAAAACAAGAAGGAAGTGGCCAAGGAGGAAAAGAGCAAGAAGGAGAAAGACAAGAAGAAAGAAGCAGAAGTAGCAGAGGCCAAAAAGGAGAAATGCGTATGTTTGTTTTTGTTTTCTTCAGTACCGTTTTCAGTATTTTTTTCATTTTTTGTTTTTATATTTTCAGAATTTCCCAAAGTTTGTATCTTATTTGTAATTGAATATTTATTTATCTATAATTGTTCTAAATAATTCTATGGGAACCAACCTTTGTGTTATCGAGCTACATGTTTTGGTCAAAATATCAGAAATACCTGCCATAACCATATCAACATGGCCAGTCAGAATAGCACTGATTTGACTTGTCTAAAAACCCTTTTACACAGACAAGTTATGACGGCTTAGAACCGGCACTGATGCAGCATTTGGTCTGTCAATTGCCTAATTCGTCTCTGAACCACCTCATGAACCGTCCGTCTCAACTCCTGTGTGAAATGCTATGCCGGCACTGAAGTGCTGTAGTGGCCATGGATTGAAAGTCAACATCCCACTTGACTGTATACCGGACGTGTAGGGTATTTTTGTCGGTGTTACACTCTTTCATTTTTTTCAGATACAATGGCTGATCAATTATGAGGTAGTTATTGGAGTCCGGAAGAAGTATTTTCGCTCTCTGCTTTTGCCTGAAGAGCTGGACTCTTTATTTTCGATCTATTGTATTGCCGCCTTTGCAATAAAATACGCGACCTACATTGCGCCTGAAGCTCCTGCAATTTGACACTGAACAGGTTATTACATTGTATAATATAACTGAAAATTAAAAGCAAACAAAATGCATCCAAATGGACTTCTTTGAACAACGACTGTGCCGTTTTGTTTGGTTTCCGTTGCCATGAAAACGATCTGTTGACTGACAGGTTTTTGAAAGTTGTGCTCACGTGATCCCTTTGGCTGTGTGAAAGGGTTATAACAGTATTATACCAGCATAGATTGTGCAATTTCGTGCTGTGTGAATGGGTATTTTAAATAATTTTTTTAACATGTCTGGGGCGGCTCAGTAGTGGCATGTGTGTGTTGGGTATTACGTGTTTTAAATTCTTGTGGATGCACAACCTCTTAAATTCTGCATGACCTGTAAACCCAGTGTCTACTTTTAAAATCTACTGTCAAAAATCTGCTGTCTTGTCCTTCAAAAATAAAAGTGGTTGAGGCAGCTTTTTTTCAAGACAGTTGTGTTACAGGTGGCAGGTGTTTCTACGCTATATATATATATATATATATATATATATATATATATATATATATATATATATATATATATATATAATTTTAACCCAGCCCCTTTATAATTGGTAAATGTGTGGTACATAATACACAAATCTAAAGTTTTTTAAATGAATTGAATTTCCACATAAATGGCAAACAAACAATTGAAATGGAATTGTGCTGTATAAATATGGTATTTTCATATTTTTTTCAGGATGAAAGTCCAGGAACACCAAAGAAGAAAAAAGAGACCAAGAAAAAATTCAAATTGGAGCCACATGAGGATCAGATCTTCCTGGATGGAAATGAGGTTCAGATTTTTGTTTTGTTTTGTTTTGTTTTGCATGTACAATGCTCCCTCGCTATAACGCGGATCTTGGGGGACACACAATATGAGCGTTATAAACGAGGGAGGGGGTGAGGGGCGCCGCTGGGACACATAACACACGTGTGACTAAAATACAAAATAAAATAACCCTCTCTATAATGCACATATAGTGAAGAAAAAGTGTAACTTTCCGTGAATTAACAATATATTTTTTAGAAAAAAATGTAAAAAAAGGTAACATTCCGACTCGTATCATTTTAATTATCAGTTTTTAAACTATAAATAACCTGGCTAAGCGGTGGCCGAGAATTCAGTTCGAGGTAAGACAAGCAAACCAACTGTGAGAAGGAGAGCGGGTCGGGAGAGGGGAAGAGGGAATGGACTCGCCCCAGGTTCAGCTGCCGGAGCGGGGCTGAACCAAAGCTGAAGCGTCTCGTCTCCTGGAGAAAGCTGCAGCTCCTCTCGCAGCAAAAAAGTAAATACATTAGGAACGATAACCATGTAATAGACCTAATATTCATTTAGTTATGAAGCAAATGCTGAATAAGATGTCTGTGTTAAAGTGCCAGCGCAGCTTGTCTTCAGTTCAGATACTGTATCAAAAGGGAGTGACAGAAACAGAAGTTAGACTGAGAAGTTGTTTACAGTTTGAACACCACCAGTACTGTATTTACTGTAGAAATATTGCATGAATCACTAGTATAGGGAAGTGGGGGACATGCTGTAGGAGCGTTATATCTGTGGCGCGTTATAATCGAGAGCCTTATAGCGAGGGACCACTATATATGGTTAAATGTGATTTTTAACAAAATTTACTATTCAAATGTATTAATTTTTTTCTAGGGTGTAACGACCATAAGAGTAACACTCGTATGAAATAAATATAAATATAAATTGGCAGCAGTGTGGAGTAGTGGTTAGGGCAGCTGTATAAATGGGTAATTGTATGTAAAAAATAATGTAATTTTATGTAAAAATAATGTGATATCTTGTAACAATTGTAAGTTGCCCTGGATAACGGCGTCTGCTAAGAAATAAATAATAATAATAATAATAATAATACAATAGCTACCAGAGTATGGCTGTGCTGTTATATACGAGTGGCTATATGCGTTGTGCATTTTTTGCAATGATGAATCTGCACTATAATTTACTTGAGTTGTCTAAATTATTTATTAATGTTGATGAAGCCTGAATTTTTTTTTTTTTTGGTGTAAAGGTGTATGTTTGGATTTATGACCCAGTTCATGTTAAAACCTTTGCCATGGGACTGATATTAGGTGAGTATCAATTATTTATAAAATGTGGTCTTGTTTTCATATGCCAGTTCTATGACTTTTGTGTTTGTTGGTTTATTTATGTATCTATTTCGGGTCTTGTGAAATTTGATAGTTCTATACTAATTTGTTGAAATAATAATAATCTTTATTTTTATATAGCGCCTTTCATAGTGGACCACCATCACAAAGCGCTTTACAAGATACGAGACTAGGGTGTATGAACTGCATCAGTTGCAGAGTCACTTACAACAACATCCCACCCGAAAGATGGAACACAAGGAGGTTAAGTGACTTGCTCAGGGTCACACAATGAGTCAGTGGCTGAGCTGGGATTTGAACCGGGGACCTCCTGGTTACAAGGCTGTTTCTTTAACCACTAGACCACACAGCCTCCTGTGTGTGTGGTGAAATGTGTTACTTCATTGATCAGATGCCAGCAGTCTGCTCCCATTCTAAAATCTACTCCCTGAAGTTTTTGCTTTCTACCAGCCCAGTTGGTACAGCAATAGCAATTTGGAGTATAAATACAACATTGTGAAGGTAAAACCAATGAGAAAAGATGCGTTACCAATGAAAGCTGTTATTTCTATGTGACCAATCTCTCTTTTTTAATTCTTTTTTCTAGTTATTGCGGTGATAACAGCCACCCTTTTCCCTCTCTGGCCTGCAGAAATGCGTGTGGGTGTCTATTATTTGAGTGTGGCAGCTGGTTGCTTTGTTGCCAGTATCCTCCTTCTTGCAGTGGGTAAGTAGCATCTCCATTATCCTAGTAGTAAGATAAGCATTGATGGGGAAGTATCTTTAAAAATGTTGTTTGTGGAATAATGTTATTAATCCATCATGAATGAATAAAACAGATTTGCATCTTGCTGTGGGTATGAATAAAACAGTTCATCTTCTGTATTTTTATCCTGTTCTGTTTCAGGTATCATACCCTGGTGACTTTAACCCTTTGCGGTCCATTTATTCAGCGCCTGTCAGGCACATCAGGTCTAATTTATTTTCACACAAGCTGTTTATTTTACACACGCTGTTGAAAAGTAACTTTATTCACAGTAAAACAGGTTTAAAAGCTACTGCATATCAAAAGGACACTCAGTACTGCATCTCCAGCCCTGCCCCACTCCTTGTTAGCTGTATTTATCACATAACTCTTCATAGTAGTGCATACTGATAAATCATCTCCTCATCACTCGATTTATCACAAAACTCCTCAATAATGTTGTCCAAGTCACTATTTTGTTACTATAACATCTCAAAAAGCTTGGCAAATGTCTGCGATTTTCTTTGAGAGCTGGATGCGGAAGCAGCTATCTTGTTTGTTTATGTTCGTGTTATGTCTGTGGTGAAGGGACTATGCGTATTGCTCAGATCCACCTTCTTTTTTTTTTTGTGTTTTGTTTGGCTTTTATCGGCCTCTCTCGGCCATTGAAAGCTTTTCTCGGCTTTTTCCGGAGAAAAAACGACAAGGGGCCAGTGTGACGCCTTTTTGATGATAGGGTCCGAAATCAGACTCGAAAGGAAAAATTGTAATGTCGGACCTGGTCCAACATAGGACCGCAAAGGGATATAGCTCTGAAGTTTTAAAGCACCCAGGATGTGATGACCGAAACACAAAATGATACAAAAGGAATCTAAAAAAAAAAAAAAAATAAAATAATACATTACTTTAAAGAACCTCGTGTATCTCTCTCTCCACAGCTCGTTGCATTCTGTTCCTCATAATCTGGGTGTTGACGGTAGGCCGCCACCACTTCTGGTTCCTGCCGAACCTGACGGCTGACGTTGGATTTATCGACTCCTTCAGACCTCTTTACACCCATGAGTACAAGGCACCTCGATCAGACTCTAAGAAACCTATCGACGACAAAGCAGAGGACGCGGTAAAGCCCCAGAAATCAGACAGCGAGGAAAAGTCAGACAGTGAAAAGAAAGAAAAGGAGGCTGTGGGCGAGGGGGAGGATGAGGACGGGAAGGCGCCAGGCATCTTAGCGGCAGAGGGGTCGGCCGGGGAGAGACAGTCAGACACGGACAGTGATCGCAGAGAAGATGACGGTTCACAGCACAGCAACGGCAACGACTTTGAGATGATCACCAGAGAGGAGCTGGAGCAGCACACTGACGAGGGGGATGCTGAGGAAGAGGGCGAGTACGAGGAGGAGGAGGAGGAGGAGGAGGAGGAGGAGGAGGATGAGACAAAGCCGTTACATAAAAAAACATAAAAACAAATCCTTCCGCTGTCAACGAGGACTACTTTGAATAATGTGCAGAAGAGAGAGGCTTATCTATGTTGATCAATCATTCTACACCTGGTAACTTTGTTTTAAACAAAGTGTCTTATTATGAGCTCCAGCCACTGCCAAAACATTCTCGAGTTCCAGTGGAGTTTTTTCCCTATTATTATTATTATTATTATTTTATTATTATTATTATTATTATTATTATTATTATTTTTTCAGAATACATCAACTGTTTTAGAGTGGCAGAACGTACACTTTGTTTGACACTGTTACTTTGTAGTAGCCTGAAGCTTGTATCAGGATTTTCAATCTGTTCCAGTGTATGCAAAGGTTTCCTGCATGTGTTTGTACAACTGGAATTTTCAAGCTAAATAATTGAAAAACCTTTATCTGGTAGCTAACACTATACAGATGACATATGAAGCAATTAAACTTTGCGGGTAGTGGCACCCAGTGGTTTGGGGATTTTTAAGGGCCTTATAGGTTGAACCGTTAACTGCTTAATATGCACGCAATTGGTTTACAGTGTCAAACTTAACAACGCCTAATGCAAAGCACTCCCAAAACATGTTGTGCGCTTCTAAAAGGCATCCTTCAAGTCGTCCTTTTTAAGAATGTGTTTTTTGTCCCCAGCAGCATTTTCTAGTTGTATTTAAAACCATAATTAAAAGCAGTTTGTCCTTAAACACCACGTGTAATACAACCTCCTGTCTCAAATGATTTATCACCAATGAAAGGTGCTGTCTGTGAAGAAGCAGTTTACTTGTGTATCTTGATGTTAAAAAAAAAAAAAAAAAAAAAAAAGTCTGTTAGTCGGTTACCAACATAGGAAATCAGATTTCTTTGTACATCATTAAATTGACTTTTCCATCTCCAGCATGGTGCAGCCAGCTAATGCTGGGAGCAAATCTGGTAAACTAAGGACACAATAATATAAAACAAAATATTGGTAAGATTAAAATGAGGGATGATTATATAAAAAAAAATTGTTTCTTTCTGAACGTTTTAGTTCATAAAGTGTTCTAAAATGAAATTGGTTCTCTTGCAGATCAGTGCTAATGCAAATACAGAATTGTGCCAAAACATCAGCAGTTACTAAATGCATGTATTCTTTATTTTAAGTCATTTTAAAAATGCTTTTTTATATAAAGAAATACAAAATATATATGGTGGTGAACAGTATAATTTTATTTGCAACATAGAAAATGTATGGTTACATAAGTACTGTAGATGCAGGATATTTACATAGGATCCATAAAAGGAAAAGTAGCAGCATGGTTGCTTTCAGTAGAATGCAGTTTAATGTTTAAGGCCAGTCAGTATTTGTAATTCAGATTAAGACTACGCAAATGATAATGGAGAAATGCTTGGACCTGGACCTTTATTGTTGACAGTAAATAATTGAAACTGGGCCTGTGATGCAAAATAAAAAATTCAGTTGACTTTCTTTTAAGTAAATTCCTTTAAATAAATATGTAGACTAGACTGGGGTAGGGCATTATGTACATAATTAACATTTGTACAGACAGCTGCAATTATTGTTAGTATTATTATTACATCGTTGCAAAGTAAAACATACAGCAAAGAGTCAACATTTAAATGCAAATCTTGTTAAAACTGAAAAATGTGTACAGCACATGGAAAGACCTTTGTGTTACAACTGATTTGCCTTGCATTGAATATGATGCATTTTTGTGTCTTTTAAATCTAAAAGTCCATAACAATGCATTTCCAACTGCAATACTTTTTCCTTTTTGGTACAGTAATTATCTTTTAGTTATCCCATTTAAATACCTACTGCTTTACACCAATTTTAATTTGGACACTTCTAAGCAAAACCTACTAATGTTTCCAGCATTGGCTTTTTGTACTCCTGGTTAGAGTTATATTCTGATAAATGAAGAGAGGACCATACAGTTTGTAGTTAAGATAGCACATAAAGTAGCATAGGAGTTATAGTCTATATAATATTGCTTCTTTTTCTTACCAGACAAAATGCATTTTCTGTGTTTTAATGTTTGTCTTTCAAAAAGAAAGACTTGCCAGCTACTTTATTGTAGATATTGGCGGAACTGTTTCAAGATATCTCAAATTGTATTTGAGTGTTGCACAGTATCGGTATGTTGTATTGTAGTTAACGGCTGCTTTTCCACACATTTCAAAGAGAAACGGAAACTCCCTACCCATTTCTCAGTTGTAACCTCTTAACCACTTAGTTGTCCATATTTGGATTGATATAATTGAAAGAATTGTATTTGTAGTTACTGGAACATAATTTAAACAGTGTCTGTCTGAATAATTATATATATATATATATATATATATATATATAATCTCCTTTTATTGCAATAAAAAATAAGAAAGCAGTGATGTTGTCTTTTTATACTAATGTGAAGAATTAAATATAATACAGACCATGTGCTTCTAAACCAAAGCATGCAAATGATTACTTTTACATACTATGTTTAACAAAAAAAAAAAAAAAAATCATTTGATTTTGCTCATCTTTAAATAGCACCACAGGGGAGTTGGTAATATTTAGCCTGACATTTAAATAAAGAAATACATTACATACAAAACTAAACAGACCAAAATCTGGGTTAAATCAAATACTATTTTCAATTTAACATAACTAGTCAACTGAACATATTTTACAGGTAAATAGACTTTGAGTACAATTTTAACTGTATTTAGAGATTTTATTATTTTATATAAAACACTTATAATTACAAAACAACTAACACCTCCACTTTGTAGTTATTTAATTTTCTTTTGTTTTTTGGGGTGATAAATAGGCATACATGGCCATCATGCAAATCCGTTTCTTGGTATTCTCTGGTAGAAAATGACATTTCCTGGGATGCCCTCCTAGGAAATGCACAGCTAGCAGGGCATCTAAGGTTACTGGTATGTCTATGATCAACCTTTAGTTACTGTACATTCTTTCCATCAGCTTTTCAAGTGACAAGACTGGGGCCTCGCACATTTGTTTTGGTATCCCCCAAGGCACTCCACAAGTTTTCCCATGGGTACGGTACTTTGAATTCTTACAAGGTTCTGTTTGATGTGGGGATGAAACAGCCTTTACTTAATTATGCACTTACCAATACCAACACAATTGGTTATATATAACCAATTAAAGTAGGTGAGAACAGCTTAAAAATGTAACCTGTTCTGTACACAAAAATGACAGAAAAGTTACCTTGTCGATTTCAAAATATTTTACTCCAAAAGTGGAAAATTGCTTTTTATTTTGAAGTGGTTTCTTGCCAGTTTCTGAAAGGCCTTGTTCAAGGTAGTTTGCAGCTGCAAGCCTTGGTTTGTGTTTTCTGTCCCCATCATTGTACCGTTGTGCCTCAGTTCTCGGTGTCGGAGGAGTTTGGAGAGTCACTCAGTCTGGTCTGCTTCTTGCGGACATTCCAGTGCAGACACTCAGCCAGGCTCTCGAACCAGTCGTAAACCAGGTCGTGGCAGCAGATGGAGGGCACTGGATAGCAGGACGTCGTTATTTTGATTCTAAAAATAATGAGATCAGGAGTTGACAGAATGTACTAATACACTCTTTTATTTGCCTGGATAAACAGGATACATGACTCACTATTAGGATTCCTAGTGCTACATGAGCCAATATCAAAGTTCTGAAATGACCTATCGATTATAGCTTTGACTATTTGTGTAACTTACATACAACCTCTCTGGAAGACTTTGTTTTTAAGATTGCTCAAGTATTTAAATTAACTAATTCTTCAACAAAATAGTATGTACAGTAGTAGTTTTTGTGTAAATTAAACACCACAAATATCTGTAGTAGTATGTTTACATTACAAAGAATGCAAAAGTTTCAATTAATTATTGCACCACTAATTCACAAATGCATATTGTGCACTTGTCTTGTAAACAAAAATCTTTAGTTTAGAGTGAAATTAGAGTTTTGTTTATCTCTCCTCCTTGAATATTTAGATTTGGTTGTAAACCTTGGTACAGTAAAGCTATAAAAAAAATCGATCAGACAGACTGAATGTGGCAATTTAGCAGCTTGCTGTCTGTACTGATTGTAGGGCAGGATGGATGTCTATGGTTTCCCATGAGAATACTGCAAACTTCTCCAATGAATAATAATTGCTGCTGGGTCCTTGTCTTTCTAGATCGTGGTCATTGTATAATAATCTGTATGCGCCCAAACATCTGCATAATGCCACACTGCTATGTCCAAAATCACTGGTCTCGTGCACCTCTACTGAGCCAAAAAACATGACTTCCTCATGTACCCTCACATACACTATGAAACGTACCGGCGCATGCCCAGTGAAGCGTTGTATAAGCT
Source organism: Acipenser oxyrinchus oxyrinchus (assembly GCA_030684275.1). Classification (NCBI taxonomy): domain Eukaryota; kingdom Metazoa; phylum Chordata; class Actinopteri; order Acipenseriformes; family Acipenseridae; genus Acipenser; species Acipenser oxyrinchus. The sequence continues at coordinate 12,447,164 of CM060262.1, forward strand.
ATATTACCTCCGTGTGGAAACACACTAGTCTGTGTGGCAAACATGGTCCGTCTAATTTTCCATAAGGAAGGAACTTGTACCTGCTTTTGTTTTGTGTAGTAGACATCTTTCACACTGTACATGTTTCCTTCGCATGTATTTTTATATATTATTATAATTAATGTTGCATTCAATAAAATAAAAATAAATAAAAACGTCTATGCTGTGTAAGTGGCTGCAGAGAAAAGAAAACCTAAGACGGAGTTGTTCTCATTTCTAACTAATGAAGAGCCCTACCCACAATTATAGCAGCACTGTGTTCTATACATCCCCAAAGTCTTAGATATAGCTCCAGCTGATCCGGAATGTTTGTGGAATTGACAGGTATCAAATAAACTAGCAAATGAGATTCGGAAACAATGTATTTCCTTTTGGAATTAGATCTTTGAGGATGATCCGACGTAAAAAAAAATATATATATATTTATATTGCATTTTTCCATCCTTCGTATTTGGTTTTCATTTGCATTTCCTGACACAACACATGCGCAATCATCTACACATCGTTGAGTGGGAAAGTCGAATTCGGCCACAAATTCCACCTCCATATCAGTTTCTGAACAATGTGATGTTGAAATATTGTCTGGCATTATTTCGGACATTCCCTGTGTACAGTCACACTGTGTTCCTGAGGGAAATGTGAATTTAAACTGTTAATGACACAACTTCGGTATTTAACGAAAGCGCACATGACGCATAATTTACTATACGGTGTAAGGTTCCATTATAATAACGTTCATGGTTCCAATTCAGCCTGTAAATCCCCACAACTTAAGGCAGTGGAACGGTATGTTTTTCTTTCCGTTTGTAGATTTTTGCTTGACATTGAAACTGTCTGTTTGGGTGTTTTGGGGTGTGTCTGATAACAAAAACACCCAAACAGACACAGTTACAATGGTCAGTGTTGCCAACTATTTCTTACAAAAACCCGCCCACTCACGAGCGTAAGTTGTGACATCACAGTCACCTCTGATGTTCCCCATTGTAACAAATAGCAACTACACTATTTGCAATTGCAACTTTTTTGTATTTTATGTGCTTAATTACCAAGGAATCCATTTGCTGCGGAAAAACACAGATTTTCTATGCTGTCAGAGAATTTTTATTTGTACACCTGCAAAAACCATGCAAGGCTTTTTTTGGTTGCTTAGTAACCAAATCAATACACTTATCATATACAATCATCGACACTGGCAATTTTGCTTTAAATTTAGTAAACATACTTGTTCAATAAAACTGCTTCTGGTGAACGAGGCAACTGTCAGTGTCACATTCATGCTGAAACGTAGCTGCAGTTTACTTCAGTATCCAGTGCGTTTTTACTACTCAACAAGCTGTTTAAAGATGCCGAAAACTATAGAAATCACACCTAAATATCGGGTCAATGAGTTTGGCAATATCCATCCAGGTGACAAAGACTAACTCGAGATAAACTAATATAAATACTATTTTTTGTTTTTTATTATTAGTACACAGACGTATTTGTAATGTGTAAATTAAAATGGTAGGCCTACGTTTGTTTATTATTGATTGATGGCACTCTGGTGAGTTTGAGGAACTTCCTTCGAATTTGAAAGTGTACCAATTAATGCTTCCTGTAAAAACTAACTGTTATTCAATAATACTGTTTGCGTATCTGATAATGTGACGCGGGGGGCACTAAATTTTAGCCTTTCATTTTAATTGCGGAATAACGCTGATACGAATCACACAAATCAATCAATTGTTCCTTTTCTTTAATCAAGTAAAACCCTTGAGAACAAATTCTCATTTGCAATAATGCCTGTTACCAGACTGCCTTTTAGAAAGTGCTTCGTTTGTAGCTCAAAGTAATAATGAAATGTAGGTCATATGACAGATATTGATGCGTGTTATTGTTACAATGTTTAGCAACAGTGATTGTAAACATTAAGGGTTGTGTATCATATAGCTTAGTATTTTGCTTAAAAATATCATAAATATTTTAAAACTATTCAAAATATAACCAAATGTAATACCCACACAAATGCCCAAAACTAGCCCACAAAATAGGCACCTGCAGTACAGTGTGAAAGATGTCTATTACACAAAACGAAAGCAGGTACAAGTTCCTTCCTTATGGAAAATTAGACGGACCATGTTTGTCACACAGACTAGTGTGTTTCCACACGGAGGTAATATAGCTTATACAACGCTTCACTGGGCATGCGCCGGTATGTTTCAGAGTACATGTGAGGGTACATGAGGAAGTCATGTTTTTTTTGGCTCAGAAAAGATGCCCGAGAACAGTGATTTTGGAATAGCAGTGTGGCATATGCAGATGTTTGGGCGCATACGGATTATTATACAATGACCAAATACATTCGGAACAGCAAGGTAGGATAGTTTATGTTTTATCTCTCATGTCGTGCTGATGTACCCTTTAAGCTCCCAATTGATGGTTATGGTTTCATTTACTCAATTTTTCAATTAAAAATATTAAGGGCTGCTCTGGGACACACATTGTATAGTATAGTAGAAACATCTTGTATAGCTCAGTCTCCTCTTTAAAGAGCTTGAAAACATGAAGAGTTTTTATTGTCAGTCGGCTAACCTATCCCAGGCTGGTGTTATATCATTTATTATTAAATGTTTAACGTTTTCAGCTTGTGTCAATTAATTAAATACAGATGCAGTAACTATTCTGAGTTGTATGAAGCATACTTGGTCATTAGGGGGGGTAGTGTTCCAGTTAAAATGTACAGCTGACTGGCAGTTTACCTGTCACCATGCTGGATCTCTTGTCTCTTCCTGCCATCAAAAGACACCCAGGCTGTGGTCCTGGCATCCGGAGATAACATTATCTAAAACGACACAATTATGAAATTAATGAGTCAGCTTAGATTATCAACAGATGATGTCACAGAAGTGTTTTATTTAGGTTTAAGTAACTTAAAATGATACGCTACAATGTGTAGGTAATTACAGACTATTCATAAATTGAGGTAAAACCATCCTTTCACCATGAGCTCCACTCCGGCAGGCACGACGATGGGTCGGAATGAGAGGGAGTGTGGGCAGATGGGAGTCACCATGATGGCTGGAACGTTGGGATGGATCATGGAAGCCCCTGCCGCAGCGGCGTACGCTGTGCTGCCCGTCGGCGTCGACACAATCACACCTGCACCACACCGGAAAAACATCTGTGCGGTTACAGCTGCTATCAATATTCTATCAGCAATAACTACAGGACACATGGAGTGTACTGGGGTCCTACCAGTGGACACAAATCAAAGACCAGTTGTAATATTGCTATACTATGACAAGTGTTTTGGTCTTTAATTACTCTTGGTTTTTAATTAAAGTAATTTCAGCGTTACATCCACTGAGTATGATACGTTGCTATGCTAAGCTGTGAACTCAAATCTGTTGCAACAGGTTAATAACAGCTATTGTATATTAAAACAGAAAATAAAACACAAGAGGACACACCAAACGGATCCCAAATATAAGTCAGTTTTTATCTTACCATCTCCCTGCACGGAGGTAATCAGTCTCCCATCCAGATACAAGTCCACGTTGGAAAGATAAGAGGAAGGTCCTCGGTCCACAACCACCTCATTGAGCGCCTGAGAAAAGTTTAACCCAGTAGCAACTGCTATTTTAGTCAACACACTATGGACCTTTTCACAAGCATTCACCACTAAACACCAACTAACATCCACGAAAACAGAACATTGATGTTAAAAAGCTTCAAATAAATAACTCAGGGTTTTATTTTAAGAGGTCCTACGTGCACCTAGTTGTTTTTTGCTAGTTTTGTGACATCAGCAGTTTGGTTTTCGTTTTACAAAGTAAACGGTGCAAACGTTACACAGTGGTAAATGCTTTTTCTAAAAATGGGACTGTTCAAGCTCAAGTGGACCAATGGGAGTTACTCAGCCACTTGCATCGATGAACTATGGAATCCAACATGCTTTAAATTGATAACAACATGCTTTGTCTTGGTAATTCCCCACTTGTAGTAATGTGGACATGAGTTCACAGCTCCTCTTTTGCACACAACACCTGCACTGGAACCCTTTTCTTCCATCACAAGTGCTTTATGTGTCATCATCAGCCAGACATTTGAATTAACATCTCCCCAGGATGTGATCCACTTACGCTGGACTTATATATATATATATAGTTAATTATTATTATTATTATACAAATCAACATTTATTTGTTATATATAAACAAATAAATGCTGATTTTTGACAGCACACCTAACCAACTTATGTTTAAACTCCTGCAGTAAAACTGAATAATGTGTCAAGAGCATACAATTAAAAATGTCTAAAATGAATATTTATTAGGAATGTATAGTTTTTATTATGTGTCTATTTCAGGAGTATGTAATTAAGGAATAATGGCATTGCTGTGGCAAGGTGTGATAGAGATAGAGCTGTAAATCTCCCTCCTGACCAGAAAGGGCGCTGTGTAAGGTACACTTCCCCATAGACGGGTCTGCTTGACGGTGGGTGGAAACAGGAAGTCGGCCATCTTGGAGGAAGCGCATAGCTGCGCGTATGCGAAACGATTCCCATGCGATCAGCTGCGGGCCTGGCAGCGATTGGATAACCAGTGGCGCCGGGCTGATTGCAGGGAGGAGTTAGGTAGTACAAAGGGGACGCAGCTATGTGATTATGGCCCCTTGCGCTGTGAATGTAACATACAGCCAGAGCATTGTTTGTTTGTTTTGTTACGTGTCAGTGTTTTTTGTCTGTATTGCAGAGGAGGAGTAAAGGCAGGAGCTGTTGCCATGGAGCCATCACAAACCCCTAAACACTTCCTTCACTGCACAAGCACTGACGCACACCACGATCCCGAGTTTGGAAGAGCACAATACTGTGCACCGGAGCCGTGGGATTAAATAATTGTGTTGTTATTATTTGGGGGTTTGCAAGCCCATTGTGTTTCCTTCCCCCTCCCCCTCCCCCTGCTGGTAAAGGGGTGGTTTGGGGTGGAGCATAAACAAGAACATTTTTGGGACTATAAACACTGTCTGGACAGTCAAGTCCTTACACCACCGCCCATTCACACAAGGTAATAACGGAACTCCAGTGTCAATAAAGCATGCTATTATTCGATCAAGGGAGTTCCATTATTACACTGGAACACGCCACAGCAATGCCATTGTCACAATATACAACAACTTTGTATTTATTGATCTGCCTTTCTTTGTCTGAAATAGTTATTGTAGTCTACTGAAAGAGCTTTTGAGAGCAGGGCTTGAATCCATGTGAAGCAGTGGTTTTAGACAGGTGCATTAATTAGCCATCTCAGCCGTGCTTTATTTGCTGTGCCGTTATTGAAAGAAGTAGACCTCCACAGAAAGCAAAGGACAGCAGTGTCTGGCTGTTGTATAATACAAGGTAAAGCTCCTTTGATTTAAGGTTCTTACCTGTAATTGAATGGTAATGGTTCCAGCCTCTTTGTCAGTGTGGCTCTGCGGGACAAGTCCATTTTCTTCTACTTTGTACTTGTTTACAGACTCCTGCACATGCTTTATGTCTTTCACCACCTTCACTTTCAAACGACTACGGAGGACTATAGCTGCATTTCCTTAAAAAAAAAAAGAAAAACTCTGCTCTCGATAATCAGATTTCTTTAAATCATGACTAAAGGCAAACTATTATTTGCATACAGTAAAAATTCAATTAAATGCCTCCGGCGTTTATTTACAATATTTGCCAGCAGATCCGGCGCGTATTGGAGACTATGCTTCATGCGGTCACTGAGAAGCTGCTAACACACAACCTTGTAGCAACATCATAACTCAATTTAAACATTCCACCAACTTTGTTAAAAGGTTGTGTGTCAGTGGGAACTAAGTAACAGTTTTGTTTTATAATAAAATTACATTGTATTGGATACCCTCAAGTATAAAGCGAACATATTATTATGGCCTTTTTGTATGCACTGGTTAACAAGGATACGGTATGCAAAACGTTGAAAAATGAAGCAGAAGCACAGATTTGTATTTAAAAACTGAATTAAAGCTACCATTGTTAATACTACTACTACTACTAATAATAATAATAATAATAATTTAAAAAAAAAAAAATAATAATAATAGTTAAATCCACTAAAAGACAGCCCTGTAGATATCAGAACACAGGCCTGTATGTAGATTATTTGAGACCCGGCAATTATTTGAAGTTTTACTGTACTTGACCTTTTTGCAACTGTCTTGTAAAATGGACATGGAGTAGACATTCTCCACATTAGCCAGCAGGAGGCGCTGATGTGCAAGCAAAAGTCTAGTCTAGTACATACTTAACATGCATGCAGTTCTAAAATTATTAATCAAAAAATAACAACAGGTTTCCAACTGTACCAGCAATGCATTACGGTATTACATGATTATATGTCCACTAAATATTGTTAGCTATTTAATATACATGGGGATCCATAAGTCTGCCATCATAGGCACAATTGTTAGAACAATACAGATCATTTTAATGTAATGCTTGCAAAACGAACACATTCTGTAACTATACAGCATAATATATCATATTGCTTATGATGATGTCTGACTTATGGGATAGCATGTTGTTTCAATAGATTATCATGTTGCATAAAAATACAATATGATAATCTGTCACTGGATTTCTTTCTTACCTTCGAAAACCTTGGTCACCTCTGTTTTGTATGATTCAAATTTGAATGGTGTGAGAAACCCCAGAGAGCCTAGATGGAATGCCATGACTGGAGGCACACTGCCCTAGATTAGAGAGAGTGTGGGGACATTAGGACTGAGGATTTGGCAAACCAGATCTACAAAACATATTGCAGAACAGCTTCAACCATACATAAAACTCCTCACAACCACATGCTAACTTACCTAGTTAAAATGTGCTCTATTTAATATTCAGGGACTTCACAAATGAGCACAGACTGTATTTGAGAAGGTCTTTTTTGTAGTGCGTGACCAGAACTAGACTCAGTATTCGAAGTAGGGCTAACTAGAGCGTTATAATCTTAGCATAACTTTCTTAGACTTGTATTCCACCGTTTATAATGTAACCTGCCTTTATGGGAGAAAAGTGCAAAACAACTCTGAAGTCATGTTTTATTAGTTTTCAACCACATGATAAGTTGTCCTTTATTAGTGTTATATCATTTCTCATGTGTGAAAAAGAATATAGTGAAGACCACTACAAAATCTTCTATAAGCCCAAAACCAGGACTGTATTTACCTGGAACAGAGAAGATGCGTATAAAAGTGTTCCATCACCCCCCAAGCAGACAATCAGGTCTATACATTTGGAAATGTCATCATATCCTATAAAAGCAAAGGGATGTCATCAGCAAACAGTGGCACGTGTTCATACTGCTGGAAAGTTTCTTTTAGTGTTTCTAAATTTACCACTATTGCATGTTTTACATAGTTATGGTATGATGGTAAGTTGGCTATGGTAAGCCATAGAGACCAATGGTAAAGCACCATTCTTAAAAAAACAAACATTAAATTTCCTTTGGTGGTTTCTTGTGTGTTGTTCCACAGTTGCATTACAAACTAGTATACCTCCCTTCCCACCCCCAAGTAAAACAATTTCTCACAATTCTCAGGTCCAATGAGGAGAAACCCTCAGCTCTATGTGCCGCTTTCCTCCCATGGTAAAGCTTTAGCATGTTCTGTGAAAATTGCAGTATTGGTTTGATTCACCTTCTCTGAAAGAGCACAGCTGGTTTCGGATAGTATGAAAAGCCTCATCGTTTGAAAGAGCAGAGTCCTCCACCACCTTCTTCTCAACATAAACCACCAGCTGCTTCTCCTGTGTGTTATTGAAGCGTAGCACAAGGTTATGTTAGCATTACACATGGACGCCTGGTACTGTGCTTGTAAACTTGAGTTTCCTAAGTGGGTGTTCTTGTTATCAAAATAAAGTTAATCAATTAACTTTTAATCACAAGTAAGGATGTTCCAGGACCTTCAAAGAGTTTGGAGATATGTTAATCTTAAGCACGCTCATCTGACGAAGGGTTAACCATGTACTCTGACAATCAGTAATCCTGTCCTCTGCAGCATATTGCGTTTAAAAACCAACGTCTTCACATGCAATACATAATGTGGTGCTGGCAAGATGTTTGGTACATGGAACAGGGTCTGGTTACATAAATACAGTAGCTTTTCTCTATACAAGAATATACTGGGCTTTACAAGGATACTAATATTAACAGCAGTCAATGGGCGATACCTCAACCAGGAACCTGCAGAGCTGTTTGAAGGGTTCCAGCAGGCTCTCGTCCCGGATCTTCTTAATGACAAGGACATTGACGGGAGGCTCGCTCCAGGTGAGCCTCTGACTGGCTGGATCCTGGATGTGCCTGTGTGTAAAATATTACTCATATATATATATTTTTTTGCAGCAACTCTGCTCTGCTTTAATCCTTCAAAGTTATTTGCCAGAGAACGACTAATGTACATACTTTACTGCTTATCTTTACCCCAGATAGTATGGATTTCCGGCTAAGTGCTAAACAAACCAACCACCTCCATTTGTCAAAGAGCTGGCAGCCTCTTCAGAAACACCTGACAGAACCTTTGGGCTGTAACTCAGCCCATCTGTGCAGACAGGACTGAAGCTGTTTAGAGACCAGCCAATCAGACTGTTGTCTTCCTTGTCTTAGACAGTAAAGTCTGTATCAAGGTTTTGGCACAAGTTCATGTTTACCCCTCCCCACAAAAGTTATTACAGAAACAAAAGTTTGTAGTCCAATATCCACCCATGCAATACTCCTTTCTGTCTACAAACTTTCACCATGTAACTGTATTTCATTATTCTGTAAAGCAAAGTCATTTTAATTATTATTATTATTATTATTATTATTATTATTATTACTTAGCAGATGACCTTATCCAGGGCGACTTACCGTTGGTACAAAATATCACATTGCAAAATCTCACATTACTGATAAAAGCAGTTATAAAACAATAAAATCAGTAGATAGTAAGATTTAAAAAAAAACAAAGCAGTAGCTCTGGTCTGACTCCTGGAGGCGCTGTTATCCCACGATGACACCATTAAAATTCACGGCAGTGTCACGGGTAAAGTATCGTATATCGCGGAATGTGCACGGAAATATGTTATAAATTACGTGTACAGATATTATTATTTTTTTAAACAGCAAATATACAGATAAATGCAATGACATCAAAATTAACATCAAAGTTATTCAAGCACTTTACAATAGGTTGTGAAATGGTGTTATAATCAACAGCCTGTAGGTAAAGTGTATCTGCAAGGACAGCTTTCAGTTCCAGTACGTCAGGTGCATGTTCACCATTTAGGTCTTGCAAAACAAACAAAATGTGTAACCCACACCGATCAATCGACTCGTCAGTGACCGCTGACAAGCAGCCAGACTGTTTTACCAATTCCATAATCTCCTGCTTGTCATACTTGGCAACTTTAGGTAAGTATTCACGTCTCAGCTGGGCTGATAAAGGAATCGCTATATCATTTGCTGAACTCTGTATGAAGAATTTCCGTAATTTTTGGTTGTCCAATTTTTCAAAAGCGATATTCGCGCAAACAAACACCTCTGTCAGGTCAAAATTTAACAAGTGGACTACTTTTGGAATATGGAAGTCACCGTTTTTTGTTTCTTTGCAGGTAAAGCAGTCGCAGTACTGCTCTGGATTTCCGCCTTTCTCTTTTGGTGAATACTTGAATCTAAATGCCTGTCACAGACGAGTTTCGGTAGTGATCTACAGTAACGTTGCAGGATGTTGAAGTGCTTACCTCCATCACTGTGTAGAACTTCTGCTGGATACTGCTTTACGTGATCTGCTGCAGACACATTTTTAGCCTTTTTAGAGACATCCAATTTCTTGTTTACAGTGTGTAGTATTTTAATTCCCTGCTTAGATTGCATATAGTGACATGACAATCACTGCACAGCACTGTGTGCATGGCAAATATTACACATAGCAGAGCTGTAGTTTCGCTGATGTGATTTTTTTTTTTTTTGGTATGATATATAAATAACTATGAAATTATTTTTATTTCTTAAGAATATTGTAAAAATCGCGGTATTGGGCTAATTTCATGATTTCCACACAGCCCATGAAATCGCGATTTTCACAGGGCCTTACATATGGATTACAATCATCTCTGTCTGTTTCACTCACGCACTGCATCACTCCTGCATCCACTCAGCCACCTTGTCACAGCTGAAATGTGGAAACAGTGCATCTTGGTCTGGTTGACACAGCGTAGGTGTGGAATGTCTATGTGCAGACTTGCATGGTTCAGAGGTTTGGCTTGTGTTTGACAGTAGATTTGAAAGATTTTACACATCTCTAAATGTGCTTGTCCAAACAGGCCTGACTCTGTATGCTTCTTATGAACCATTATTTTGGGAGAGTGCAGTCACCATTTCGCTCCTCAGTCTCAGTCTGTGCATAGAATTGCCTTGTGTTATCCATCCTTATATCTGAGTTTCAGTTTTAAATTGATGCATTTACATTGCTGCCGATTGCCCTCCAGATTGTTTTCCAAAGTACAGATGCCCAGCTGGTTAAGTTTGGATACTCCTGATATTTACAGTAGAGACACAAGCTGCTTTTACTTACATGACAGAAGTAGGATTAGGAAGAATACAGGCCTTGGGCCCAAAGTGTGTTGCTGGATATGGTCCATGAAGAAAGTGTCCTCGTCTGCAAACAGGAAAGATATTAGGTATTTTTTAAAAAAACAGTATTGAATTTGTGCTTCACATTTACAAAGCATTTAAACTAACTAAGAATCTGTATAACATACTGTCTGAATTCAGTTAAATAATGTGCATATTGAAATTAAAGCGTGTTAACTTAAAAAAAAAAATGTATATCATTGTACATGTTTTGTATTTTTTTTATTAAAATATATATGATAAATGACTAAACAGAATGATAGGCCGTAATAAGTTCTGTCACAATCGGATTAGCATTCTCTATTAAAAGCATGATATCAGTATGTATGTATGTATGTATGGACATACACAAAGGTTCTTGCACTATATCTGGATATTTATCCTAAGCTATGGATTATCATTTCTCATTAGAGTACCTGCACCGGTCCCATCTCTTAGGAGATTCTGTTGTTGTGTTCTCCGGTCGCCCTGGTAACTGCTCATCTCTGCTTCTGTGCACCTGCTCTTGATCCACATTCCTCTCTTGTGGAATTTTCACATCCATTGGCTCCTTGGGCACCTTCTCTCGCCTTGCCTGTCTCCTATGGGGCTGAATGTCTTCTTCTGGATCCGAGTTATGCTCGGACAATCTGTTCAGCTGTTCATATACAGGCACCTGAGCTGCACTTATAAAATTATTCATCTCCTCAGCCCTCTCCATTCTGCAATTACATAAAGTACAGGATTCTGACAGCAACCTCATAACATTCAGAAACACATAACAAATATTTAAAAAAAAAACACCTTTGTCTGGTTTTATAGACCCCTGATTAGAACCAGTCTTGAGCCCCTTTCACACTGGCATGCTCAGTGTCATGCAGGTCGGCTATGCGATTTCACACTGCTTTTTGAAGAAGCAGAGTCGACCTGGGTGACAAGCAAATACAGCTTCTCTGGTTTGAATCGTCGGCCCAAATGTTGATTAGATCAAATGTTTCTTCATCCCTGCTGAATAAACAGAAATGTTCCTTGCAGAAGTGAAACCTTTACGCAGGTGTAGCTGTTTGTTACTTCATTGGCCATCATGCAGTTTGTCTCGGTCGAGCCACCTCCTAAGGGTGGGTCGCTGCCGACCCGGGTCAACCCGGGTACGTGGTTTCACACTACACGGGATTGTGACCTGGGTAGTCGGGACCCAGTTGGAAGGCCAGTGTGAAAGGAGCTTTGGATTTCCTTACCTAAAGATGGTGCCAGGGTGGTGCCACTTTGAATCAATTGAAAAAAGTAGTTCTACAATAAGTTTTCAGACTATGGTCTGAGAATGCATTGCAACATAAACAAAATGTGTGATCTTTTAAGCAAATAGATTTACCCCCCATCCTACAACACTTTTATTTTTTATTTTTTACTCAAACTGTATTTTACTCATAAAAACAAACTGCTAAAGCAACAAGATAAATGATATATCTATCTATCGATATAGATCGATCGATCGATCGATCGATCGATAGATAGATAGATAGATAGATAGATAGACAGATAGATAGATTCGGTGTATCTGTATGACATTTTGTATTTTAAAATAACAAAAACACTATTCCATACACAAGCAGACTGCTTAAATACTCCCTCATCACCCACACCCCTTCTTCGTATGCTCATCTGAATAAGTGTCATCTTTGCAGTTGTATTCTTTTCCTACCCTTAATAGTAGCATATTAACATGGTTTTATTATAAATGAGGTGAGGATAATTATTAAAGCCACATTGACTAAATCAGACCTAAGCAATGGTTTGTTCAGTTGGACACTTAATAAACATTTTTTAAAAAAACAACGTATTAAAACAAAACAACGTTTTAAAACTATGCACTGGCTAAACTGCAGATGGTAGGTATTGTAAACATACAGTTACACTGGAGATAATTAAACTGCTGTCGTCTATCCCGTTTCTGAATAGAACTCCTTGTCATTTGCCACAACGACAGTGATTAGTAAATCTGCTTTAATAACAGGGGTTATATTACTTACGGTTCCTAAACTAGAACAACACAATTTTCAAAAACAATATGCCAGACTTGCTCTGTACCCTTAAACACGTCCCCAGCAACTGCTCCCCCCCACAAGCTACCAACACATGCTGTCATTGGTCATTGAAAGAAAGCTAACCAAACCCCATGTATATAAAATGGCGTTTCTGATTGGATGGTGGAAACCTTTTTTTTTTTTTTTTTTAAGAGGGTGTTGTTGTTAGATTATGAGATTGGGTGCATTTTATTTCTATTTATAATGAGAGCAGCTTGGTTTAAATATGCAGTGCTTACAAAGGTACCACGAAATGTTCCTGTGAGGACACTTATCATATTACTGTTAATAAAACAATGACTAATCCTCTCCCTACACTGAAACCCTAACCTATACTGCAGTCATTACACATCTAAAGTAGTTCATGTTTGGCAGTGAATAGGCGGAGGTGCTGACTTCCTCAGTTGTCCTGACAGGAACATTTTGTTGTACCTTTGTAAGCACTGCTTTATTGTCGTAGCGTATGTCCCAGAGGTACAGCCTAATAAGAATGTTTTACCTCAGGGACACACACTCATTTGTGCCTGCACTGCAGACAATAACTTCAGCTTTATGTTTTCACACAGTGAGCCCATAGCCCTTTAGAATGAACAGTAAACAAGCTGCTAAGTAAAAGAAATACTGGTCTCTGGATATGCATGTGTATTTGGTCATCTCTTTTTAACAGTCCCTTGAGTGGCTGTTAATCCACTTACTCAAATACAGTGTTTAAAAAACAAACAAAAAAAACACAGGTGCTTTTGACTTGTTCAGTTCCAGTTGCCTGCCACAGATCAGCTAAAGTGTCTTTATGGTTACATTTGTTATGATGTGTGGCAGGGACAGGGTTAATAATGTCTCTGCCAGCAACCAAAGGTGTGGCCACTCTCCAGTTAGTGCAGATTGGTGCTAATTGGGGAGTGGTCACCTTCATAAAGAGCCAGAAACTTATTGCATCCTAGTTCATGTTGTATTTTAGTAGTTTTATTACACTTATTGTAAACTATACTGTATTTAAATATGAATCTTGCATTGTAACCCTGTACTTGTAACACCTGTAAGTCACCTTGGATAAAGGCGTCTGCCAAATGAATAAATAATAACACAAATATAAGAGTTTTTGGCAAGGGTTTTGATAAGTTAGAGCTCACTTATAGCATTAGCGATAGCATTGCTAGGACTAAAATCTGAATATTAAAATAAATACATTAAGACTTTCTGGCCCTTTGTTTCTTCATTATAAATCATTTATAAGAAATCGCTTTTAAGGATTTGTCAGAATTCATGTATATCTTTTCCTGCACTGATCATCCTGTGCGTAGAACATACATCGATTTGAAAGTTTACAAATACAACAATACTTTTTGTGTTTAATAGTAGTTTCTGGTGAATTAACAAAAATTGCAAAACTGTGAACTTTGACCCGATGTTCTGTGTGCAGATGAAATCAGTCCTTAATTATTCTTTTCATTTTAGAGAAGCTGGAAAAAACATTTTCTGAGAACACGCAGAGATAAAAATGATTTCTCATTCACTTTAATCTGTTGGCTACAGGTACATAAAACAACTTTGTTAAACATACAGTACGGCACTAGATGCTAATAGCAAAATAAATAGATACAGATATGGTTTTCACAACTCCAAAGCAAAAACGTGTGTTTAATTTCCATGATTCACACGGAGCATGTTTTTAAAAATTATTATTATTATTATTTATTTCTTAGCAGACGCCCTTATCCAGGCGACTTACAATTGTTACAAGATATCACATTATTTTTACATACAATTACCCATTTATACAGTTGGGTTTTTACTGGAGCAATCTAGGTAAAGTACCTTGCTCAAGGGTACAGCAGCAGTGTCCCCTACCAGGGATTGAACCCACAACCCTCCGGTCAAGAGACCAGAGCCCTAACCACTACTCCACACTGCTGCCGAAAATAAGACGTATGCAAACATTGGTCTGCTGTTCATGTCAGGGTTATGGAAAGGGCAGTTTGTTTTATACAATTGCTTCATTTTGTTTATATAGAAAAATGTCTCATATCTAAAAACACTGTTTAGTAGCAACCAGGAAAATACAGTAGATACAGTAGATAAATGTGTTCTAAACAAACATGTCACTGGCATTCATCCCATTCCACGACTGGAGATACACAATTAGAGCTAACATAAAAGTAGATTACAATGACCAACATTGGCTGTATGTGCATGGAAACATTTGATATACAGACAAATGGACAGATGACGCATATCCCCCCCAGGTTCTGATAATCTCAATAATAGTCAATCGTCAATCGGTCTGTCAATCGTCGCCAGCTATTAGTCTGGTCAACGCAGACCACAGCGGAGTACCCAAGCCTTTCGGTCTCGGGCCAGGCACATCCAATTCCGTCCCATTTCTTGTCGGAGCTGGTCTCTCCACCGAGTGGCTGGACGACCGAGCGGTCTTTTGATGTCGAGTGGCAGCCATTCAGTCACGGCCAGTGTCCATCGGCCGTCGGTCCTCCTTACCAGGTGGCCGGCCCAGCGCTTCTTCGACTTGTCGGCCAACTCGACCGCCCTTGACCTTGGTCATCTGCCGCGATCTGCTCGTTGCTGATCCGTCCGTCCGCTTGACGCCAACCATCCGGCGCCGATCGCCCGCTCGGTGACGGCCAGTTTCAGCCGGTCGGCCGCAGTCAGCGACCATGTCTCCCGCCGTAAAGCATCGCCGCAGCACGGTGCTGTTGAACAATTCGGCGCCGGGTCATGTTGTTGCCCATGTTGTTGACCACCTCGGCGATGGAGGCGTAGCTGATCCAGGCGGCCTTCCGTCTGCGCGCTAGCTCGCGGCTGTTCTTGTGCTCCATCGTCAGTTCTTGGCGGGATAGATGTAGCTGTCGACCTGCTCGATTTGGTTCTGGCCGATGTGGATGGTGTTGTCGGCGACCTGTGCGTTTCGCATCCACTTGGTCTTGGCCATGTTGATCTTGAGGCCGACTGTGGCACCGCCTGGTTGAGCTCAGTCAGTCGCTGCTGCACGCCGCCACCGAGCTGCCGATCAGCACGACATCGCCGGCAAAGCGCAGGTGGTTGAGCCATCGGCCGCTGATCTTGATGCCGGTGTTGTCCCAGTTGAGCTGGCGGAATACGTGCTCCAGGCAGGCGGTGAACAGCTTGGGCGACATCGGGTCGCCCTGCTTGACCCCCGGCCGACTGCAATGCGCAGTGGTCGGTCGAATAGGGTGATGTCGGTGGTGCAGCCACTGTTCAATTCCTGCAAGAGGGCTATATACTCGCACGATGCCCTGTTGTTGGAGGGCGAGTAGCACGGCGTTCATCTCGGCTGTGTCGAAGGCCTTTTCGTAGTCGACGAAGGTGAACACCAAGGGGGTCTTGTACTCGCGGCTCTAATCTCAATAATAATACTCTCAATAGTAAGTTTTATCATGATCAAATAAGCACTTCTCTAGAGAGTTATAAAATGTACTGTAATTAAATATACAGATGGGCAGATAAACAGACAGAGACAGACATCCCCCATATACCGAAGATAAGATATTCATTAACTTATGTTAAAGAAGGCCCTTAGATTCATCACAAATGTGCCAGCATTTATCTACATATAAAAATACGATGATATTTAAAATGGTTTGAATTTGTTTGAAGATGGATGCATTGAATTGCAAATTCGTATGAATTTCAGTAGTTTCAAATGATTGCATAGAAGAAACGTCTGAACAACAAATGCTAAAGCAATTTGCAGGCCTCCAGCAATCCAGGAAATGACTCCCTATTGTGCTTAAGGTAACCTTCCCCCGCAAGCTAGCACCAAACAGTGGTTAGTCAGAGGAGAGTAATTCACAGAAATTACTTTTAGAATGAATGATTTATTTTTGGGAAAGGTGTTTTGCAGAGACAAAGTCACCATAAATCAATACAAATTGCAGTAGTTATTAATTTTAATTGACTTGCTGCAGATAAATAAATAAATAAAAAATCCTAATCGCAGTAGTACAAAATGCAGACTAAACATTTCAATAGATATTCTAGTGTAATGGGTTGGAAATTGAGCTCTACTTCAACTTCCACAAAGAAGTTTCAAATGTTAACCCAGGACAAAACAAGACTGTGCATTGATTGCTTATGATATGTGTGGCAAAGTGGTGAGTGAATACAGGTGAGTGCAGTGCAGAGCGGATACAAAACAGACAGACAATGATGTCCAGGTGCAAGGGTGTTTATTGATTTAATTAACAATGTCCTTAATTAATTAACAATGGCCTTATGGCAAACACCTTTAAATAATAATGTTGGAGTGATACAGCGGCGTGTATCACTCGGTATTTGTAATTCCAAAAGTCCAGTTTTACACAAAACACAACACACAAACACAGTTATTAGTGATAGTGAATACATGCAAGTGGTGTAATACAGTTCTCCGTGAAATGCAGGGGTGAAAGTGATGTCCGGGTTTATGCTGGCTTTCGCTACAGCTCCGGATCGTGCCATTGGTAGTCTATTAAAAAACAAACGACAGTTAACAAACACAAGACAAAACTCACGGTTCACGATACAGCACACAGACTCCTTGTAAGTTTTCAACACTAACCATTTACCAAGGAACAGATCACGTACGCTAAGTCCCTTATTTATATCCTCGCTCATGACCCCTAGGTTAACGAGCGCATCCGCTCCTCCAATCCTCGGATGCCACACCGTTTACCGTCTGGGTCATTGAGTTTGGATACCGTAGCTGTGCTCCTTTCCTAAATGACCAACTTCCACCTACCCTACGGAATAAATTGTCGTGCCATTTAGTTAGGGGTACTCTGTTCCTGTTACACAGTGCCCTCAGGTCGAGTGGGAGGTCTAACAAGCACCATTCGATCTCTGTCACATACGTTACTGACAGTTTTAGAAAGTTTAAATAGGGGTCCTATTTGGATAGTAGACTTCATACTGCTAGAAACCATGGTCAACAGCTATAGAAATACAGGTAAGAGTAGCATTTGTTCCATAGTGTAAAACATTGTATTACAAGAAACCTGATTTTTACATTTTACTGGTGTTGAGAGAAAAAAAGCTCAGCCGACAAACCCTTTGCACATGTAAACATCACATGTGAGGTTTTAAAAACAGTACATTGACAATGTTGATCCTCTTATACCTTAGGCCTTCAATGCAGTCTGCCAGCACTAACAACTGCCTCACTTTTCCTGATTTTCCTGAAAATATTATACCAATAATAATAATAATAATAATACACATTTAATTTAAGAAGCCTACAAATCGCTACATTTTAAGTGAACACCTTGTCACACCACAAACAAAACCTTATGGAATTTCATTAAGTTAAACTTTTTTTTTAAATAATTAACCAGAATGAAAAGCTATTGTGATTTACATTTCACTTACAAGGGAGTCCAGACAGCAGCAGCACTGAACCTCACAAATTGAAAATGAAATTGTAAAATAACAACAAAAAAAAAAGTTCCAGAGTTGCCAGCACTATCTGCAGGGACAGTTCTATCATGTATTTTGTGTAAATCCTGATAGTTCAATGCATCAGACGTGAAATTTGCTGTTATATCAGATGTTATAGACTATGCATGTGCTGTTATTATAAAGAAGTCTCCCCATGTTCCGGTGGAAAGTCCTGCTGTGCCCCATCTCTAATTCTATGTTATGAATGTTACATTACTTGTCAAAGTGTTAATGAAGGGTTTTTCACAGTGCTACATTGCCTTTATGAAGGTGCTTCAAAGGGGATTTGAACAGAGATGTCTATCTTGGTATAAACACTGCAAGGTCAACAGTAGAAACAATTGGCATTGATAAAGGAAGGGTTCTGTGCTCAGTGTTAGCTTTGCTGTATACAAGAAGTGGCAGCATAGGCTAATGCATGGGTGTGGCACCCAAGGCAATGTTTAACACCTGCAGAGCTCAATTGGCTCAACTGGTTCACCCAGTTTCTGTATTCAAATGAAGACGTGGGGCGGAGGAATGGGGTTCCATTTGGAGGACTCCACCACCTTTAAGAGGCAATCTTTTATATTAGCGGTATGGTAAAGCTAAACTGATTATACCTAGTTGGTTATACAATGCTTGCTGTTAAATGAGTGATAACAAATGCTTTAAAAGACAAGTCCTAACCTTTATTAACATTAATAGTATCCATGCGTTAATTGTGGTGAGATTGACATTCAGGAGCCAGGAAATGCAAATATTCCAAATACACTGTATTATCTATAAACTGCATCCTGGCACCTTTGCTGTTGGTCACATGGTTTGTGGTGCCTAGACCACTAAAACAAGATTAAACTACAACACATTACTAGATTAGTTACCAGGAAGCAGCAGCAACATTTTAGAACTGTCTAGTAAAGGATGTCCATTTCCTGTTAGTGTGCAGCTGTGACTCATTTAAAGGTGGTTTATTATTATTATTATTATTATTATTATTATTATTATTATTATTATTATTATTTAGCAGATGCTAGGCATCTGTGATACTATCTAGATGCTTTCAGAACAAGCAGCACTCAATTCCTGCCCACATAGATTAAAAATCAATATCATAATTACCACTTTGCAATTGAGATTGTTCTCTTTTGGAAATAATGTGTACAAATGCAACACATATTTCAGTGTCAATGAGTAAGAGTTACTGTATGCAGATAAATACAGGCTATTTAATGGTTATTTAAATAGCCATCGTCTCACTTAGTATTATCTTTTTCTTTTGTTTTCTTTTTTTTTAAGCAGCAAGTTTATTTCACTACTCCTGGAAGTATAATTTGTGGCTCACTAGTTTAACTTGCCATATTAGGTTGTATACGTATTGCTACTGTTTTATTGAGTTTATTATTATTATTATTATTATTATTATTATTATTATTATTATTATTATTATTATAAATTCAGTAGGTTTTCGTTAAAAATACATTTACGTTTTGGCATTTTTCTTGGGCTAAATCCAGCCAGAACTGAACAGCTAGTACAAAATTCACCTATTACACATAATTGTCCATTCATATTGAATGTAAACTAAATGAAAGCCTATGGCGCACTGAGGAATAAGCAGGTATGTCTGTCTGTGTTAATCAGCGCATAAAACTAATGTTCTTGTCAGTACTTTTCTTTAAAACCGGAGATGGTATATAAATGGTCTTATATTTGTTAAAACTAAACAAGCAAAAATACTTTTAAAATCTATATTGCAACGACATTACTGCAAAATTTTGTAAATTTCCGGATCACACCGTGTCAGTCACTTAACCGTTTCAATCTCGAGAATCTGAATGTAGGCTATTTCAGTTGTTCCTGAAATAATTATTTCTTTACAGTCTGAGACTGCAATCTTGTGTTAATGTTGCTGTTATATTTAACTGTATTTTGCATTACTCAATTTGTGCTTAGAATAAAGAAGTATTCTAACGTTACAAAGTGTTTTTTTTGGACAAAATACTGTAGACTGCAAGAAAGGTGTGTTCTAATCTTATTTTAACTCCAGCTTCCTGCAAATCGCCCCACCCCTTTGTTTGGATATGTCGAATTTCAATCAGTTTATTGTGAACGAGTTTGGAGGTGTAGGGGCAGAGGCTGAGAAGAATGTACTTTTGTTGCCTGGATGCAAAAGAGAAAAGCACAACAATGTGTTTGTGAACGCTTTTCTTGACTGAAGGTAAATACTTTTCATATCCGTCCGCGTTTTTGTTGGTATGCTTGTTTTAACCCTGCTGTAATATGAATTCTTGTAATACAATCATGTAGTTCATCTAATAATTTAGAGGGTGTCTGCAGTTGCAATTAAATAAAAGAATAGTCGTCGAATATTACAGGAAAAATGTCTCGAAACTTTTTTTTTTTTTATGTTTAGAACAAAACACTTGACACCAGATTTGACGCATCTATGAGATTGCATCGGGTTAAGTTTACGGGCTGGGACCATGGTCATTTTAAGGTTTAAACTTCGGGTGTCATTCTCGAATATTCCCGTTACGACGGTTTTACAGGAAAACCCTGTGATAACCTAACGTCCTGAACCACCTATTCCTGCTAGTTTAACGCAACTGGGGTACATTTGTACACATGTGAGTACTGTTTTCTAGTTTAAGTCTAAAAGCAAAACCATTACATTAGAAAATATAAAACTGATTCAGAGATGGATTTAGTATATTTTGATTGTGCACTAAGTATAACTCCTCCATTGGAGTGAAAGGGCGGTATTGCGCCTAACCTATAAGTTACTGTTAATAATAACCTATTTTTTATTTTTTGTTTGTTTGTTGAAATCTAAAACTACGTTCCCTTTCAATTTCAAACGTTCAGTTATTTACCGTAACCCTGGTTCCCTGAAAGAGAAGACGACCACCAAAACATTACGTTTGGGATATGCCTGCCTATTCGTAGGTATTTTCTGCGTCACATTATCAGATACGCAAACAGTATTATTGAATAACAGTTAGTTTTTACAGGAAGCATTAATTGGTACTCTTTCAAATTCGAAGGAAGTTCCTCAAACTCACCAGAGTGCCATCAATCAATAATAAACAAACGTAGGCCTACCATTTTAATTTACACATTACAAAAAATAGTATTTATATTAGTTTATCTCGAGTTAGCCTTTGTCACCTGGATGGATATTGCCAAACTCATTGACCCGATATTTAGGTGTGATTTCTATAGTTTTCGGCATCTTTAAACAGCTTGTTGAGTAGTAAAAACGCACTGGATACTGAAGTAAACTGCAGCTACGTTTCAGCATGAATGTGACACTGACAGTGTGCCTCGTTCACCAGAAGCAGTTTTATTGAACAAGTATGTTTACTAAATTTAAAGCAAAATTGCCAGTGCCGATGATTGTATATGATAAGTGTATTGATTTGGTTACCAAGCAACCAAAAAAAGCCTTGCATTGTTTTTGCACGTGTAAAAATAAAAATTCTCTGACAGCATAGAAAATCTGTGTTTTTCCGCAGCAAATGGATTCCTTGGTAATTAAGCACATAAAATACAAAAAAGTTGCAATTGCAAATAGTGTAGTTGCTATTTGTTACAATGGGGAACATCAGAGGTGACTGTGATGTCACAACTTACGCTCCTGAGTGAGCGGGTTTTCAGAAAGAAGTGGGCAGGTTTTTTGTAAAAAATAGTTGGCAACCCTGTCCATTTCTCTTTTCGCCTCTCAAGACAGTAAGGTAAGATCCTCTGTGTTGGTATCTGAGCGCTTTTTGAAAAAAGAGCTTGAGTTTACTGCAGTTCTCTTGCCTTTAAGGCTGAAAGCTGGCTTGCCGCTTTCATGGAATCAGTGGCTCCTGAGTTAGCCTTTTTGCTTTCTATTTTTCCTCAGCAACCTGCACACGCTCGCATTGCAGGTTGCTGCCTTCTGTCAGTGGTATGTGAGTCGACTGCCTATGCAGTATTGATTTAAAGGAGTGAGTGTTGTTGTCTCTTCCAGCCTTCACTCGTGTGGAAGCATGCCAATGGGGCGAGGCTTTGCCTTACCCCAGCTGTTGAGCGACTCTGCTGGCTGCTGTTGTGGAACCTAGCTCTGAGGTTGCCTCAGAGACTAGTTTGCCACCGTTGTCCAGCTGTTTGTCGGTATTGATGGGGCGTGCTGCAAACTTTTTGCAGATCCCCTGGGTGACACCGGCAGAGCCCTGCCGGTCCGTGTTTTGGACGCAGACAGTGGCTCCCACAACGCAGCAATTCCCACCATTCCCTGATTGTATGGAGGAGGTGCGCTTCTCTTGGGATCGACCGGCGTCAGCACAGAGTGTGTTGAAACAAGCCGTTCGGTTTGCTTCATTGGAGGGTGCGGAGAAACTGGGCCTGGCAGGATTTCCCCCGGTTGACTCCACCATCACGGCCTTGGTTAAGGCTCCACTGGTGGGTGGATTGCTTACGGACCCTATGTGCCCGAACCCTCAGTGTTACGGAGACATATTTGAAGAGGGCCTACACAGCGGAAGCCGGTGGCCACTGAGCATCACCTCCTTTCAAGTACGCTGCTCCAGATCTCCGGTCTTCAAGGGCAAGCCCTTGGCCGGAGCCTGGCAAGTCTGGTGGTGGCTCGCAGACAGCTGTGGCTGTCGCAGGCAAGGGTGCCCGACGTGGATAAGGTGGCGTTGCTGGACACGCTGATATCCCCGGGACGTACATTCGGGCCGGCTGTGGAGGATGTTTTGCAGCTTTCCCTTCGAGAGCAGGAAGCATCTCGGCAGGTGGCCACGTTGCTCTCTCCCCGTGCTCCTGTGTGGGGTAGGTCGAGCCATTGGCAGGCCCCCCAGGCATGTACCATCACAAGGACGGTCTCGGTGCCCATGGCCCCGCTGGGTGACCTGAGGCATCGCCTACATGCCACAGCGGTGATGGGCAACCAAGCCCCTCCACAGAGCACAAGGAATGCAGGACGTGGTGTATCCATGCAACAGCGTTCCAGGAGGCAATTCCTGGGCTGTCGCCCTAGGCAGCCGCTTCGGAATGCTCCGCCCCAACCTCAGCAGCACCAGCAAGGGCCCTGAAGGCTTGCGGCCTCAGACCCATCCTTTCACCGCACAACAGCTGCAATCTCTCTCTCGGGACGTGTATTTTCACATTCCCATTCATCCAGTTACGAGAGGGAGCAGTGGCCCACAACGCAGCATCTGGCGAGGCTGACCATCAACAATGCGAAGAGTAGGCTTATACCAGTGCAGTGCACGACGTACTTGGGGCTCCGGCTGAGCTCCAGTACGATCCATTTACACCCCAAGCGCGACAGACACCGTCGGCTGGCAGTGTCTCACATGTGCGCCGCGGCCCTGCGATGGTGGAGGATGCCCTCTTACCTGCGCGAGGGTGTGAGGATGGGAGTGGTGTTATCTCTCCAAGTGGTGACGATGGATGCCTCCAACTTCAGTTGGGGGGCGGACTCGGAAGGCAGAGGAGTCCATGGCACCTGGTCAGGCCGTTGGATAGCCCTGCCCTTGGAGTTGCAGGCTGTTTTCCTGGCTCTCAAGCACTTTCTTCCGGTGTTGTACGGAAAACATGTGCTGGTCCGAACGGACAACACATCAGTGTTGGCGTATGTCAACCACCACGGCGGCCTCCTGTCCCCGGGGTTGCATCTCATCGCCTTCCGGCTCCTGACTTGGGCACAACGGAACCTGCTGGCCCTACGGGCGACGCATCTTCCCGGAGTGGCGAACTAGGCAGCTGACCTTCTGTCGATGGAGGGTGCACATCCGTCAGAGTGGCGACTCCACCCACAGGTGGTGGAGCGCATTTGGGAACGGTTTGGGAAGGCGCAGGTTGATCTCTTTGCCTCGACGGAAACAATGCATTGCCTCCTGTGATATTCCCTCCACTGCTTAGGTGGTCCACTCGGCGTCGACGCCCTAGCCCACGAGTGGCCCAGGATGCTGCTTTACGCGTTCCCACCAGTACCTTTGCTCCCAGCCTTCTTGGAGAAGGTCCGGTTACAGAAAGAGACAGTTCTTCTAGTGGCCCATCGGTGGCCCAGGAGAATGTGGTTCTCAACCCTATGCCTGGATCTCCTCAGTCAGACGAGAGGCACTCTCTGGTATCCGGAACCGGGCAGGTTCCAGTTATAGGTCTGGCCCCTGAACGAGACCGCTGGACAGTCCTAGGGCTATCAGACGTGGTTGTGGGTACACTGTAGAGCACTAGGGCAGACTCCACTAGGTCGCTGTACGCCTATAAGTGGAAGTATTTTCAGAATTGGTGTCTGACTAGAAGTCATGACCCAGTTTCTTGCTCCATGCCAGTTAGTTTAGTTTCTGCAAGAACTGCTTGATGCTGGTATGTCACCTTCCACATTGAAGGTGTATTTAGCGGCTATTTCTGCTTGCCATGCTCCCGTAGATTCGGTATCTACGGGTGCGCATTTTTTGGCTACCTGGTTTCTCAAAGGCACTCGGCGGTTACGCCCTCCCAGGAGGGCCGTTCTTCACAAATGGAGCCTTGATGTTGTACTGGAGGCTCTCACGAAGGCCCGTTTGAGCCAATACACTCCATAGAGTTGAAGCATCTGTCTATGAAGTATCTGTCTATAGCCTCCGCAAAGTGGGTCAGTGAGCTGCAGGTGCTGTCGGTGCACAGCTCCTGTATGCGTATTTGGGATGACGGCAGCAGGGTGTCACTGCATACAAACCCTGCTTTCTTCCCCAAGGTGATCACAGCCTTCCACATGAATCTGTTTCGGAGGAGGATAGGAGATTGAATTTCCTCTGCCTGATGCGGGCATTGAGATGATTATACGTGAACAGGACAAGAGCTCTGCATAATACTGACCAGCTCTTTGTCACGGTATACGGACCCTAGGACAGCCCCTCTCGAAGCAAAGATTGTCACATTGGATTGCGGACACAGTCTCTGCGGAATATGACAGTACTGGCTTACCCCCACCTGGGAGAGTAGCTGCGCACTCTACTAGAGGGTTGGCTACATCTTGGGCCTCACGGTCTGGTATATGTACAGCGGCTAGCTAGGCTATGCCGCATACATTCTCCAGGTTCTACCACTTTCTTTGCCTTCAATAGGCATGAGGGTCCTTGAGGTTGCAAGCTCGTACCGCTAACCTTGGGTTAAGCGGTTCTGACGCACCCCTCATATGCTGCCGTTCCTTCACCCTCGCGACTGCTCTGGTATACATTTCCCATACGTAATGTTTTGGTGGTCGTCTTCTCTTTCAGGGAACCAAGGTTACGGTAAGTAACCGAACGTTTGACCAGTCACTCACTAAACTATTTACAACACACATTGAGAAAGACTATGTAGAAATGTTTCTTTTAGTGATTTACAGCAGTATGCATCCCATGTAAGCTATGTTTTAACAAAGGGAAGCAAAGCAAACATGTCAACAAAGGAAATCTTAATATTAAACACTGCAGCTTTAATCTTGGAACTTTAAACTTAATTTGTCATTGCCTAAACCCTTTCTTTATTGTTTTTAAAACCTAGTATTTCCACAGCCATTCAGATCATTTCCACAGCCATTCAAATCTGTATTTCCTTGTATTGTTGTGATTTAACCCCCAACAAGTTAATTACAGAGGTACTATTTCGTTTTATTGTATTTGCATTGTTTTTAGCAGTTGCTTGCTTTGTCTAATACCGCCCTCTGTCTGTAGCCTGAGGCATTTGAACGCCTAAGCACTGTTCCAACAAACAAGGTGTCCCCTGTGATGTTATTTAGTTCTACAGTAGACTCAGTAGAGAGTCAATTATCTGATCTTTGATCAACCGTACTGTCTAATCAAACAAGCGCACCTGTAATCATGTGATGAATTATGTGTGGTGTATTTAGTGGTTGCACTGGAATCCCGTATGGTAAATTAAGCTCCTGAATTCAGATTTCGGAATTGCAGTAAGGAAACTCTGATCGATTTTCCTGTGTTTCGTTATGTGTGCTACTCTGCTTCACTTAGTAACTAGGCAACCAAACCCTGCCGCTAAAATTAAAACTACAAGATTTGAAATTCGATTAATGATAACAACCACTGTCTGCAGCTACTGTGTCAACATGGCAGAGAAAAATGGAAAAAAAAAAACTTATTGACTGTGACAAAGGAGACACAGAGGAGACATTCAGTATACCTTCAGTTGTACAATTAACTGGAATGTGTTTGCTTTTTGTTTTATGAAAACTGCATAGATTTAAATACTTAAATTAAGGTAATGAAACAGTTTTAAACAACACTGTTTTTGTAAAAGTTTTACCAGGATCTCATCTGTCCGCAACCACATTTATATTTTATTTTTTCATAGACACGTTAGCATGCCAGGCTTTAAATTGCTGCAGTTAAACAAATTAACAGTCGCCTCGTTCTTGATTTTTCTTCTATTTTGTCAGTAAGAGCTGGAGATCATGTCTATCTATGTTACTGAGCAGCTAAGAACCAGTGGTGTAGTCCTAAATCCAAAAGTACCGGAACGCCAAAAAATATAGATTTCTTAAACAAAAATGATACAAATTCCTGTTTTATTTGTTCATTGAGCTTGAGGTAACATTTAATAGGTAATGCATGTGACTTTTATAGGCTACTCCCCCAGTCAGTGCTGCCAGATTGGCAGTTTTCCAGCCAAATGTGTCTTGTTTTGAAAGCATCTTGCGGGTAAATACTGTCTTTGGTGGTCTAGTTATTTTTATTGTGCATGTTCTTTTTCTATTCCTTTCGATTTATGAGGTCATCACCAGCGCAGAACTTCAGTCACCACAACGTCCTGTATAGTATATCACGTCCACCCACTTTTCTTGAGCTCTGCATCCAATAAAATTCGGAATCACACAAACGCTGTTATTTTTTATTCGTCACCAATTTCATAACTATACAATTGCAATTGTTTTTCAATATATTTTTAAAGAATGTATCTGCTGACAGTTCTGGACAGTTTAATTTTACATGACATTTTGAATACATGTTTTTTCCTGTATCTACTGTCTTTTGGGACCAATATAGTATCTTGTGTTACTGACATTAAGAGCTGGATGTCTCAAATTTCTTAATGTTGAATGCAGAAAAAACTGAGGTTTTGTTAGTGAGTTCATCAAACCAGCTAAATAAGCCTGAATCATTCGGCCTGGATTTCAGCAGACTACCTTCTGAACCTGTACTAGAAATGAAAAATTTAGGAATAATTTTCAACCCTACTGTTTTATTTGAGAAACATATCAAAAAGATTACAAAATCGTCTTTTTATCATTTGAGAAATATTGCAAAACTTAGACCTATAGTTTCTACATCTGACACTGAAAGACTAGTACATGCTATATGCAAAAAACATCAGGCAATGGTAAAAGCAATGCATAGTGCTTTGTCTCACAGTGATGAACAGCTGTTGGGTCTCCTGAAAGCAGCTTATTTTAAAGCTACACCAGTGTGAATGATGATACAGTAAAATATATATAGTTTTTTATATGCAAAAGTGCCTTTTTTTGCCATTCCCCCCTAAAATTTTGGAATCCCCCCCCCATTGGCTGCACCATAGGGGAAATCCCCAGCACACAAAAATGAAATTCAGGCCCTGCCCTATTACACTTTAGTGCTGTAGTTTGTAATAAAAGTTCCTAATGTTGTCTTCTTTGCAAGGACAACTGACTGAATTGTAAAATTGTGCGGGAATCAGGAGATGTGTGTGACTTGACTGCAAGCATTTAAAATATGCGCCGGTTATGGGAGATGGAGACTCCGATTCGTGTAGCATCAGTAGTGGCGTGTTGGAAATCTGGTTCCTAATGCCTATTCAATGGCATGGTACAGAAAAACTATTTTGATTTCCACACGGAAAAGAGATTGATTCTTAAGTTAACTCTTAAGTCAAGGTATTGAAAAAAGTACCGGAATGGTCTGTTCCGGCTCAACTACACCACTGCAAAGAACTTTTATTTTATTAATTTCAATTGTACGTTATTACAATGCCTTAACAGCAAGTATCAAAGTATAGAAACATTTTACTGAATTTAAGATTAATGATGCCTAAAGTTCTGTAATGTGTCAAAGTTGTACTAAATTGTAGTTTTTGATTTTCAAAGTTTGGTATATGGTACGTTTAATGACAGTATTTCATTGCCTTAGCTGTAGGTGTTAAAGTTTTACTGAATTGCAATAATGTAATGATTTGTAAAGCTTTGTAATTTTGTATGCTTAATGTGATAGAATAGGCCACTAGCTATATATCATCACCAGTAGGCACTTGTGTACTAAGTACTTGTGTATGTTAACTTTATTTTATACATTAATAAAGTTACAGTAATTGTTAATATCTGTTCGATTATCCATACAAATTGATTATCCAAACTAATATCGGTCCCAATTAGTTTGGATAATTGACTTTCTACTGTATTTTTTATTTCATTTAGTTAACAAAATGTTTTTTCTTTACTATGGTGCTATTCAATAACAACGTCCAGTCATTGGTGAACTTTCACATTTGATAGGCAAATACATAAACCGCTCAGTTGGAAAGTTTACCGGAATAGCTCCTAGGAACAGGGAAGTAATGGGCACTTTTTAAATTGAATCAAACCCTTTAGGCCTGATTGTTGCATGGAGCCCTCCTTGGCTCAATCTACAGGTCTACAGGCCTCAATGGCCACCTCCCCCCTTAAAATCCCCAGTCTCGCTTAAAGTCCCGGACCAAGAACGGGGACTTCAAGGAGTTCATGGGCAGCAATGTTGCCAGTAGCCAGGCTGCTACTGGTAATGCTGTCAGCGTAACTGCTGACAGCGGAAATGCTGTCAGAGAGGTGAGGTCCTCCTCCTGTAGCCCCGTTTGCCACGGAAAAGCTGACAGTGGGGGCCCACACTCCGGCAGCAGAAATGCTGCCATGGACAATGCTGTCAAGAAAGGTGTGCTGACAGCGCCATGGTTGGCTCTTCCCGTTGCACCCCTGGCAGCGGAAATGCTGCCAACAGCGAGGCTGTCAGCAGACATGCTGGCAGCACCAAGGCTGGCTCCTCCAACC
Source organism: Acipenser oxyrinchus oxyrinchus (assembly GCA_030684275.1). Lineage (NCBI taxonomy): Eukaryota > Metazoa > Chordata > Actinopteri > Acipenseriformes > Acipenseridae > Acipenser > Acipenser oxyrinchus. The sequence continues at coordinate 12,476,344 of CM060262.1, forward strand.
TCAGCAAATCCCCGGAGGTCAGCAGCAAACTACCTCCAGGGCAGGCATCCCCGGGGTGCTGACGTGCAGGCATCCCTGGGTGACGAAGCCAGGAGGGGAGCCCCTGGCCCAGAAGGCGGCAGCGGGAGCTCCACTTCTCCCCCTGGTTATGGAGTCGGGACCAGTCATGGTGCTGGGGTTGGCCACTCTGGCAGTGGCTGAGGCAGTACTGGCCCTCTTCGCGGCAGCTTCAGCCGGGCTGTTTTCCCCTGTGCTCCCCTCAGCAGCCTATGAAGTGGCTGCTGAGAAATGCCAGCATCACGTCCTGGTCCTTTCTCTTGTGGTGGAGGTGGGAGCTGCAGGCAGTCTCCCTCTTGTGGTGGAGGTGGGAACAATTCCCTCTTGGGCTTTGGATACTCGTGTACTCGTGCTCCCCCCGTCATGCGCTGGATGCTCGTGCTCCCCGTCCGGGGCTGGATGCTCGTGCTCCCCGTCCGGGGCTGGATGCTCGTGCTCCCCGTCCGGGGCTGGATGCTCGTGCTCCCCCATCATCGCTGGATGCTCGTGCTCCCCCCGTCCGGGCGCTGGATGCTCGTGCTCCCCCCGTCCGGGCGCTGGATGCTCGTGCTCCCCCCGTCCGGGCGCTGGATGCTTGTGCTACCCCTGTCTGGGTGCTGGAGACAGCGGGGCTTCTCCCTCTTGCACTGGAGACCCTGCTACCTGGGCTGCTGTTCTGTTTATCGCTGCCTCCAGGTAGCAGAGGACCAACTCCATACCTTCCTCCAGGGTGTTTGGGATTAAGGATGTCACGGTATAAAATTTTGACGATATGGTAACCGTCAAAAAATATACCACGGTTATCGTCGTACCACGGTATAATGTCATTTTTTTTTGTAATCTCTTTTTAAATGGCTATTTAAAGAAATACACTGTGGTCAAGTCATTTTTTAACAAAAAAAATAACTTAAAGTTTTAAAACAAATCTTAACCCTTTGCGGTCCATTTATTAATTCTGCGTCAGGCTCGCCAGGTCCAATTTATTTTCACACGAGCAGTTAATTTTAGACGCGCTGTTTAAAAGTATTTTTTTCCACAGTCAAACGGGTTTAAATGGCCCTGCATATCAACAAAGCACTCACTAGGGATCTCCAGCCCTGCCCCACCCTTTCGTTTGCTATCACTTTCACATATGCTACCAAATAAAAAATAATAATAATAATAGTCGTACATACCGATCAATCGTCTCCTGATGACTCGTTTTATCACCAAACTCCTCAATAATGCAATCCAAGTCATTATTTTATTGCTATAACATCTCAAAAAAGCTCTGCAAATGTCCGTGATAGTCACTGTGCGCTGATACTGTAACACCCAGCTTGTTTCCATACGACCGCCCCATCTGATGCCAGGGGCTAGTATGACTTTTTTTTTTTCTTTTTTATCGGCTTGTCTCGCCCTTTCGTTCCCACTCGCCATTGAATGGTTTTCTCGCTTTTTCCGTTGAAAACCGACTTTTTATGCGTTTTTAAAATGATGTCGGACAGGGTCCGACAAAGGACCTGATGGGAATAATTGCAATGTCGGACCCAGTCCGACAAAGGACCGCAAAGGGTTAATGTTAAATTGCTGTAGTTAAATTTCTGCTACAAAAATAAAAAGTTTCCATCAATTTGAAAAACAAAACAGCAGAATGTCTGTATTTAATTATACCACACTAATGAACTGGTCTGGCTTTGAAATCTCCATTTGCAAATGAAAAAGGTGCTATACATTGTACAGCAAATCAAATTAAATTTGCACACACCTACATACATAATGGAATATTGAACGTGTAAATAAATTTAAAAAAAAATGGAGGGATCAGCTGTTTGCACAAAATCTCACCCGGAGTTTATGCTGTACTGTAATCCTAGAATTTATGCAGCTACTACTGCTACGACAACATAGTAAAATATCTTTATTCTCGATTGTTTTAAATGTGGCGTTCTATAAGTTAGAGATTTATTTTTAAGGTTTGCCATCCGACATCACAGTTAGCGAAAGCATAATACAGTAAATGCCGTCTCTTGCAGAAGGTGCTGATATGATCAGCGATAGGTTGAAACCATGAACTCCTGCCCTTGCCCAATGCTAAATGCTAGCACACGCACGGCAATTGGCTAAAACAGTTGCTGCATCACTGTCTTGCTCATTCATAAACTAAAATTATCGGGAAACAAACAAACAAAACTCCAAAATGCTGCTGCAGCTCACCGCTGGACAAATGGTGAATACAAAAATGCGCCGATACCGTGGACTCTGTAATCATGGTATAGAAAAATGCTTGCGGTTTCAAAACCTTGGCAGTTTATACCGCGGTTTACCGTAAAACCAGTTTACTGTGACATCCCTATTTGGGATGTGTTCCCTCTCATAGGTCTCCCATCGCTCCTTGTCCATCAGCCACAGAACCCGGATGGCTTTGGGCATGCACTGGGCCTCCAGTCCAACATTGTCCTGGATCCAGTCCCGCAGCCTGATGGCGTCTTCTGACATTGCCTTTTTTTTATTTATTTTTTTCCACCAAAAATCCACACACAACAAAAAAAAATTTCAAAATATTCACCCGCAGTACTCTTCGTGGCCTTGGAGGCGCTGTTGTCCCGGTTCTGACACCAAGTGTGGCAAGCTGGCCTGAACAAAACGAACAGACACTAACCAACAGGGACGAACACTAAACAAACAAACAAACATTTGCTTATTATTTATTTTTAAATTGACTTTACTCTCCTCACTCTCTCCCGTTCTTTCGCCCGGAACACACATCCGTGAGTGAGTAAAACGTGCATCTATATATACTGTTGTGCCGGGATTCAATTACAAATTAATTATTCACTTCCCAGCACGTGAGCTAATTTGTGCACTCCCGTGCACACATAGTATTACATACTTTATCTGCACGTGAAGTGATTATGCAATCCCTGTGCCTAAATACAACTATATATTTTAAATCAGTCGTGCTACACAGACCCATTTATATCCCGTGCACCAATACCTATACACCAACATTAACACACCACACGCAACACACACATAACACACACATTGGCCGGGCACACTGCCTCATATGTTAAATAGATAGCCTTGAATTGCACTAAAACTAACGTAATATTCATGTTTTTTCTTGGTATAAAGAAAACATGCTTGAGTGGCAAAGTTTGCATGTGAAAATCAGTTAAAAACAGCCTAAAGCTTTTGTAAACCTTGGATAACATTTGCATACACAAACTAATGTCTTGTGAAGGGCAGTCCTTTTACGCAAAAGTGTTTTAAGTTTGATTGTTCAACCTCAGTATGCACTATTAATTTCAGACTGATATTTTTGTCTTTTCAGGGCTGAATACCAAACAACTGATAGTCTCTTAATGGTGCCTACAGTATCTTCCTGACCCCTCTACATCAGAACTGTTTGGAATATCTACACCCTGAGTAGATAATGGATGTGGTAACTGAGAACATCTCTAGCATACAACTGGCACTGGGTGTGAAAGCCCTGTTGAACCTGTCTGTCATTGGTTTGAATTGGCAGGTCATGCATAAGAGCTTCATGGGATACTTCTGCATTTCTCTGGCATTCCTCGACCTCGTCCAAATTGTCAACATCTCCATCATTTACTGGTTCACAAACTTTGCCATCCTGGGTTTCCATATTACCATCTACCATATCTACCTCCTTCTGCAAATCTCCACGCTCACATATAGCATCCTGCACTGGCCCGTTTTCATAATCGCCGGGCTGGACTTCTACTGGACTTTCCCATTCTCCAAGCCTTTAAGCCTGACCCGAAAGGCTGTGTACACGGCGTCCCTAGCTCTTGTGTGGATTTCAGCCGTAATGTATGTGTTTTTTATTTCTGATTACGATTCTGAAGACAGTTCCTCACCCGTGGAGCACCACAGTTTTTTTCTCATAAAGTCCCAGTGCGCCTCTCTCTCCTTGGTGGTTCTGGCAGTTATTACCTGTGTTGTTATTTACTGCCGATCCGGATTTCTGAGTTTGTTCAAGCCCTTCAGGGGCGAGTCCTACACAGAGGAGTCTGCCTCTTTTTTCTTCTACAACCTGGACTTGGATGAGGGATACTTCAAGAAGCCGATATTGACTTACATTGCTGTGTGCTTTATTGGTACCTGGTTCCCGTTTGTTTGTTTGCAGTCAGTCATTATGGTGTTTAGGATAGATGTCCTCCCCTACCTGGAGTTGAATGTTCCTTGGCTTTGCTTTCTTAACAGTTTCCTCATAGGAGCAGTCTACTGGCACTTGAACCAGGACATTGCTGGTTTGAAGCACTGTGAAATTCCAGATGGTTTCTGCAACTGGATTTTTTCCCCCAATCCTGATTGCATAAAGAAGGCATTACCAGACGCAACATCAGTTACAGTAGCAATAATTATCACTCCCTAGTGCCATACTGGAATAGCCAGAGATCAGGTCACTAGACCCAGGCAGCAATGGTTAGAATCCAGCTCACACCAAATTGCTGATATTGGCAAAGGAAAATTGGATGGAAACGATTTGCTTTGTCACCTAAAAGGGTGATTAACTTGACACTGGAAACATTGGTCATCCATTGATCTTCAGTTCTAATTGATAAGTGGGTTGCAAATCAGTGAGGTGTATGCTCAAATCGGACGTTTCAAACAGAGTAAGATTTAAAATAACTTATGTGTTGGTCTTGCTAGGGTGTCTTCCTCTTTTGCTGTTAAAATTACCTTTGATTGTTTAAGTGAAATGTAATTCTAACATCAACATAAAGATGGGTTTATGTGCATTACACCCCATTCACACGAGCAACATTGTTTTAAATATACTAATATAATCGGAGGACAGTCAGACAATCCACAGTGTAATGTTGTGTTTATGTCCCCTGCACTCACAAGTAACTAAAAGTTAATGTAAATCGATAACCAAAAAAAAGCCAAAACAGCCTCATAATGTTGGCTGTTAATGCCACATTTTATGATGTGAAAGCAAACATACAACCACATAGATTAATTGTTCACTAAGATACCAAGATTCCAAAACCCTTTGAAAGATAATAACAGCCCTTTAAACCCCTATCACAAAGATAAAAACGCATGTATGACATAAGTAGGCCTATCCCTTTAAAACATTTACCATTCTCTTATTAAAATAACTCTCACTGCTACAATAATTTGTAAAAATAAATAAATAAATAAATAATAATAATATATACATCTTATGTCATTAGTAAGGGAGCTCCTGTTACATACTTTATTATACTTAATTTAAACACAAATCCATCATTTGTAAGCGGCACGATGACGATTTGCCTAATATTGTACTACTGGCCTGGATTCCCTCTGGGTAGCCCTGGTTCTGTGGAGAGGTGTCCTGGGATTTGAGTATGCTTCCTAGGGACACAACAGAAACTATTTTATCCATTTATGATTCAAATGCTTTTCCTATTGCAACTAGATAAACACAGTTTGTGCTTTATACACATTGTCATGCATATTTATGTACATAGTTTTTATGTTTCTTAAAAAAAAAAAAAAGAAAATTGTTCATTTTTTCGATTATATGTATGTATATAAAATTTACACCTCTGTCCTGTTATAGTATACATCTGTTTAGAAAAAAAAGAAATACTTCAATTCGTTGTTATGATGTTTAATTTCCAAATGTGATCCCACTTGTATAGAACAGGACCAAACATGTTGGCAAACATGATTAAAATGTGGTATTGGAGAAATCTCAGATTGCCATCTCAATCATCTCATATGCAACAAAAGGATTGTATCTGAAATTCATTATTGCCTTGTATTTCACAACATGAAAACAGAAACAGTTCATTTGCATTAACAATTCCCCTGTTTTCATGGATACATGTTTTCCTCACCTTCTTTTCTTGTCTAGAAATTGTGAATCTTAACTGTGAAGCTAATGGTACAACCCCAGATTTACCAGTGTTAGTTTAGAATAGCCTACCAAAGTATTTTCTAGTTGCAAATTGATGTTAAAAAAAGGTCAAATTCAAAACAAGATAATCATAAACAGGGTTAGAAATGTGTACTGGACTGCAGAACTACCCTCAATAAAGTAGATTGAGCAGTCAGGCCCCTGTTACATGAATTGCAGAGATGCATGAACAGATACAATAATGGATAATTGGCATGTATCAATTCCGGAAATAATGAGGGCCCATCCATCTTCCACAGGACCATTATCCAATGCAGGAAACGCCCTGCCACAGTGGTTTACATTCCTAATAGCTTCTTAACAGTAATAGAAGCACAAGATGGTAATTGAAAAATGCTTTTATGAAATTGAAAGAAAACTCCCACAAAGAATGAGCTTGACACTACAGAACTTTACTTGAATTTGATCCAAGTTCATTGTCTATACAGGGTATTTACAAGAGTGAAAAATGAAAACACACACACACAAAATACAATTGAGGTATAAGCTGAAAGCATGATATATTCTATTAAATGTCATCCATTAAAATGGCTAGAGAGAGATCGGTGTTGTTTGCTTAATTTTTTTTTTTATCACAACATGAGGTAGAGGACAGTGTCTTGGTTCATGCAATGCCAGAACTTTTTTTTTATCTCGCTGTATATTATTGGCAACATTAGTAAGGTTGTATACAATAATTATATATATAGACACTATTTCGTATTTGAGTATTAACAGCAAAATTTAAAAAAAAAAAAACACACATTTACAAAGCCATAATGAAAACATACCAACAGTTTATTTTTCTTATAGTTACATTTTTCAGTTTGAAAACAAACCTTTGTGCCAAGAAAAATTAAATTGAGAAATATTATAAAACAAAAAAACAAGGGGCGATTCTCAAATCTTTAGCATCCTCAGAAATTATGGTTTTATTTCCAGTTTTGTGCCTTTAGCATTTGGACAAAATTGAGTAACTTACATTTTGGAGGAAAAAACCTTGAAAATTGACTCCACCCACACAAAAAGTACATCTTTTAGTACTATTTAATATCTGACTTGGGCTGTAGTTTTCACATAGTGACTGGAGTGCTAACAGTTAAAATAGTTGATGAAGACATATCTGTTTGCAGAAGTGGTTGTGAATTTGAAGCCTAGCTTCTATATAAAACCCTTTTATAAAACAACTTGATCTTGTGATGTTGGTGTTACAGTAGTTTTTTCACATTTCTGGCAGTAATTCAGTTGTTACATTGTTAAACGTGTAATATCTGCCAGCTGATAAAGGACATAATTCAGATTTTGCATGAGTCTAAAACTACAACAAAAAAGCTGCCTGAAATCACCCAAAAGGTTGGAATTATTCAGTAGAAATAAAATGTCTTTAAAGAAAAACGCACTATATGATGATAAAATGAATAGAATTCAAGCACATCTTATTATAACCACTTTAACATCTATAACTGATCAAAAAGACACTATGTTGACCACTTTATTAAATGCCCAATGCACTGGACATAATATAGCACAGTTAAGGACATCTTGCAATAGAATTTGAGACTGCTGTGTTTTTTTGTAATTCAAAATGATCTGAAACAAAAAGATTACTTTATATTATCAAGGCAAATACCAATCAAGAAGAAAACTGGAGTAATTTAAAAAAGACAGAGACTGCATACATGCATTTGCAAATAAACATCTGTATTTGTTTCTAGCAATGCAGGTGCAGCTGTAGGCTGTGCTTTACTTAGTGGGCGCTGTCATCAGGAAGATAGCTGCAGTAGCTGTCCTACTTTGATCTATTTAACTAATTCTAAAAATTAGATCAAAAGCGCCCTCTAGTGTCCACACAGTACTGCAGAGGAAAAACAAAATGCAGCTCCATACACTTACTGCTAAACTGTGAGAAGTGATTACCAGGCTACATGTAACACTGTTTATCATTGCCAGTTACATTATATATATATAAAAAAAGCATGTTTTACATAATGTATTGAAATAATAATAATAATGATACAAATCACAGTACAAATCTGCTATGTAATCTGACAGAAAGCTGTTCTGGTGTATCAACAGATTGATACAGTTAGACTTTTCATACTGTGCATAGCAATACCATTCTATTGCTGGCCTTAACTGTGCTTCTAGGAGACCGTTCGAAATAGTGTGCCTTGTAATTATATATATATATATATATATATATATATATATATATATATATATATATATATATATATATATATATATATATATATACACACACTACTGGTCAAAACTTTTAGAACACCCCATTTTTCCAGTTTTTATTGAAATTTAAGCAGTTCAAGTCCAGTGAATAACCTGGAATGGTACAAAGGTAAGCTGTAAACTGCCAGAGGTTAAAAAAAGTTTAGGTTACCAAAAACTGAAAAATAATGTACATTTCAGAGTTATACAAAAAGGCCTTTTTCAGGGAACAAGTAATGGGTTAACAACTTACAGCTGTTCTGCAGCAATGGAAGTAAATTAAGCCTTGAAAGTTGATGCTAACAATTCCTACAGGTGTCCCAACTTTTGTTGATTACTTACAAACCCTCTGTCTGTATAAAAGCAGTGTTGGAACAGACTGTGTTACTACACCCTCTTAAGCATTAGCATTATAGCACAGCTTAACACTGGTCGAAGTAAGCAAGTCTCAGTTTCAACTGTGAAGAGAAGACTTCGAGCTGCAGGTTTGACAGGTCGAGTGGCAGTAAGAAAGCCATTGCTAAGATGGCAAAATAAGAAAAAGAGGCTTGCCTGGGCCATGAAGCACCGCCAGTGGACTACTGAAGACTGAAAGAAGGTCTTATGGACCGAGGAATCAAAATTTGAAATCTTCGGTTCATCACGCAGGGTTTTTGTACGCCGTCGAGTAGGTGAAAGGATGGTTCCTCGGTGTGTGACACCAACTGTCAAACATGGAGGAGGAAGCGTGATGGTCTGGGGCTCGTTTGCTGGATCCAGAGTCGGCGACTTGCACAGAGTGAGTGGCACCCTGAACCAAAACGGCTACCACAGCATTTTGCAGCGCCATGCAATACCCTCTGGTATACTTAGTTGGTCAGGGGTTCATCCTACAGCAAGATAATGACCCAAAACATACCTCCAGGCTATGTCAGAACTACCTTAGAAGAAAAGAACAAGACGGTAGGCTTCAAATCATGGAATGGCCAGCACAGTCTCTAGACTTAAACCCCATCGAGCTGGTTTGGGATGAACTGGACAGAAGGGTGAAAGCAAAGCAACCTACAAGTGCAACACATTTGTGGGAACTTCTGCAACAGTGTTGGGAAGAACTTTCCAAACAATATTTGATTTCCATTGTAGAAAGAATGCCACGAGTGTGTTCGGCTGTTAGATCTGCAAAAGGTGGCTACTTTGATGAGTCAAAAATTTAGATTAAATTTTGTTAAACAAAACGATTCCATGATTTCTTTTTTATCTCCAATTGTTTTTGTTCTATGCTTTAATTTCAGAGTACATTGAGACATTAAACTGCGTAAATTTCAATAAAAACTGGAAAAATGGAGGTGTTCTAAAACTTTTGACCGGTAGTCTAATATATATATATGCATACATACACACACACACACTAAATCGTTTGTGTATGAATGCAATCCACCATCGGACCTTAACATTTTTTGAGGTATAAGCCTCTATTATAAATTAAAATACCCATATATAGTTACAAAAATGTGGAACTTAAGCCTGATTTTACTAAAGAGCTGTCCAAGCTTTTTTGGCACATTAAGTAAATATATATATATATATATATATATATATATATATATATATATATATATATATATATATATATATATATACATACATACATACAGTAATGTGCAAAAGTTTTAGGCAGGTGTGAAAAAATGCTGTAAAGTAAGAATGCTTTAAAAAATAGACATGTTAATAGATTATATTTATCAATTAACTAAATGCAAAGTGAGTGAACAGAAGAAAAATCTAAATCAAATCCATATTTGGTGTGACAACCATTTGCCTTCAAAACAGCATCAATTCTTCTAGGTACACTTGCACAAAGTCAGGGATTTTGTAGGCATATAGTCAGGTGTATGATTAAACAATTATACCAAACAGGTGCTAATGATCATCAATTCAATATGTAGGTTGAAACACAATCATTAACTGAAACAGAAACAGCTGTGTAGGAGGAATAAAACTGGGTGAGGAACAGCCAAACTCAGCTAACAAGGTGAGGTTGCTGAAGACAGTTTACTGTCAAAAGTCATACACCATGGCAAGACTGAGCACAGCAACAAGACACAAGGTAGTTATACTGCATCAGCAAGGTCTCTCCCAGGCAGAAATTTCAAGGCAGACAGGGGTTTCCAGATGTGCTGTCCAAGCTCTTTTGAAGAAGCACAAAGAAACGGGCAACGTTGAGGACCGTGAGACGCAGTGGTCGGCCAAGGAAACTTACTGCAGCAGATGAAAGACACATCATGCTTACTTCCCTTCAATCGGAAGATGTCCAGCAGTGCCATCAGCTCAGAACTGGCAGAAAACAGTGGGGCCCTGGTACACCCATCTTCTGTCCGGAGAAGTCTGGTCAGAAGTGGCCTTCATGGAAGACTTGCGGCCAAAAGCCATACCTCTGACGTGGAAACAAGGCCAAGCGACTCAACTATGCACGAAAACACAGGAACTGGGGTGCAGAAAAATGGCAGCAGGTGCTCTGGACTGATGAGTCAAAATTTGAAATATTTGGCTGTAGCAGAAGGCAGTTTGTTCGCCGGGCTGGAGAGCATACACAAATGAGTGTCTGCAGGCAACAGTGAAGCATGGTGGAGGTTCCTTGCAAGTTTGGGGCTGCATTTCCGCAAATGGAGTTGGGGATTTGGTCAGAATTAATGGTCTCCTCAATGCTGAGAAGTACAGGCAGATACTTATCCATCATGCAATACCATCAGGGAGGCATCTGATTGGTCCCAAATTTATTCTGCAGCATGACAACGACCCCAAACATACAGCGAAAGTCATTAAGAACTATCTTCAGCGTAAAGAAGAACAAGGAGTCCTGGAAGTGATGGTATGGCCCCCACAGAGCCCTGATCTCAACATCATGGAGTCTGTCTGGGATTACATGAAGAGAGAGAAGCAACTGAGGCTGCCTAAATCCACAGAAGAACTGTGGTTAGTTCTCCAAGATGTTTGGGCCAACCTACCTGCCGAATTCCTTCAAAAACTGTGTGCAAGTGTACCTAGAAGAATTGATGCTTGATGCTGTTTTGAAGGCAAAGGTGGTCACACCAAATATGGATTTGATTTAGATTTTCTTCTGTTCACTCACTTTGCATTTAGTTAATTGATAAATATAATCTTTTAACATGTCTATTTTGAAAGCATTCTTACTTTACAGCAATTTTTGCCTAAAACTTTTGCACAGTACTGTATATATATATATATATATATATATATATATATATATATATATATATATATATATATATATAGTGCCTTGCATAAGTATTCAACCCCTGTGCTGTGGAAGCTCCAAGTTTACACCGATGAAAGAAATTGCCCTAACGAGGACACAATTACCTTACCACTGGCCTCCACCTGTGAACCATTAAAGTTGCTGTCACATTTTCTGGATAAAAACCCCACTGTTGAAGGATCATTGATCAGGCTGTGAATCTGAAGGAAAATGAAGACCAAAGAGCATTCTACAGAAGTTAGAGATCCAAGTGTTTGGATATCCCAATGAGCACAGTTGGATCAATAATCAGGAAGTGGAAGCTGCATCACACCACCGAGGCACTGCCAAGAAAAGGCCGTCCCTCAAAACTTAGTGCTTAAACAAGAAGGAGACTTGTGAGAGAAGCCACAGAGAGGCCAAAAATCACTTTGAAGGAGCTACAGAGTTCAGTGGCTGGGAGTGGAGTAATGGTGCACCAGTCAACTATATCAAGAGCTCTGCATAACACTGGCCTGTATGAGAGGATTGGCAAGAAAGAAGCCGTTACTCAAAAAGTACCATCTGAAAGCACGTCTGGAGTTTGCCAGAAAGCATGAGAGTGACCCAGCTGCGATGTGGGAAAAGGTTTTGTGGTCAGATGAGACCAAGATCAAGCTTTTTGACCAAAACTCAAAGCGCTATGTGTGGCGCAAACCTAACACTGCCCATGCCGCAAGACACACCATCCCTACAGTAAAGTATGGTGGTGGCAGCATCATGCTGTGGGGATGCTTCTCATCAGCAGGGACTGGGCATCTTGTTAAAATTGAAGGAAGAATGGATGGAGCAAAATACAGGGAAATACTGCAAGAGATCCTGCTTCAGTCTGCTAAAAAACTGAAGCTTGGGAGGAAATTCACCTTTCAGCAGAACAATGATCACAAGCACAAGGCCAAAGCAACATTGGAGTGGCTCAAGAACAAAAAGGTGAATGTCCTACAGTGGCCCAGTCAAAGTCCTGATCTCAATCCCATTGAGAATCTGTGGCACTATTTGAAAATTGCGGTCCACAAGCGTCGTCCAACCAACCTGAACAACCTGGAGCAAATCTGCCAAGAAGAATGGGCCAAAATCACTCCGACACTGTGTGCAAAGCTGGTACATACTTACCCCAAAAGACTTAAAGCTGTTATTGCAGCGAAAGGTGCCTCTATCAAATATTAATATGTTGGGGTTGAAAACTTATTCAAGCAAGATATTTCAGTTTTTTATTTTTCTTAAAAATATTTCCCAACATAAAACCAATGTCACCTTACAATAATTGATTTTGAGTTTCAGTGTTTTATAATAAAATATCAAACAGAACGAAATTTCAATGTACCATTTGTAATTCAGTAATATGAGAGAATTGGTCAGGGGTCTGAATACTTTTGCAAGGCACTACTCTCTCTCTCTATATATATATATATATATATATATATATATATATATATATATATATATATATATATAGACACACACAGTTGTAGTCAAAAGCTTACATACTCCAATGGAAATTTATAATTTCTGGAAATTTCTTAAACACATTATAGGAAAAATCTTTTGTAGCAAAAGTTTTGCTTCTGTGGTTGAGGAAATAAGTTACAAGAAATAGATGTCTACGATTATTTATTTCAGTAATTTCTTTGCAAAACTCTAAAAATGCTAATTTAAAAGTATTCATACCCTGACAAGGAAAATGAAATTAAGTTGAGGCACCTTTAACAACAATAACCTCTTTTAAACAATTAGGATATTTGTCAATGAGCTTTTGGCATAATTCTTTAGTGATTTCTGACCATTCTTCAATGCAAAATTGTTCCAGTTCATTCAAATTCCTAGGATTTCTCTTGTGCATGGCCATTACCTTCATTCTATTCAGGTAATTTGTAATAGTTAAAATAACTACAGGTAGGGGGTTACATGAGAGACTTAAATGCTGCTGGTTATTCCAAGGGTCAACAAAAGCAACACGGGAGGTAGGGCTTTTTCTTGTAGAGCTCCTAAATTATGGAATGCTCTGCCTTCGTTTGTCAGGGAAGCTGGAACTGTTACAGTTTTCAAGTCAAGACTGAAAACACATTTTATAAATAGTGGGTTTTAATGTAACTTTAAAATTTGCGGCTTTTGTATAGTGTATACTGTTATTTAAATATGTTATTTAAATGGTCTGATTGTTGCAGTTATGTGTGTGACATGCTATACAAATGTATTGTGGTTTGTTCTTTTTTTCTGCTATGTACTGTACAGTGCTTTGCAATACTTTTGTATAAAAAGTGCTATATAAATGCAATAAATAAAAATAAAAGAAATAAAAAAATGTTATGGATATTTATGGCTGAAAAGCCATAGTTTGGACAGCCTTTGGGTACACTATACTTTGTTTAAAACAAAATGCAACTCATTTTGTGCCAGCTGACAGTCTAGCCTTGGTATACATAACTCAAATCAAAAACTCTTGCAGTGCAACTTTGTGGAAGTAAACAGACTCTGTAGTCCTGCAGTCTGCAATTCCTTTACAAAAGTTTTGATTTGTATTCTTTTTTTGTGTTTTATTTCCACCCACAACTTTTTGCTGGACTGGTACTACTCGAATGAACCTTTATAAGATCATCTGTGTTAATATAATAATTATAAGAATAATAAGTACATTATAGGGTATATAACCCTTACTGAGTCAATACAATACATATTTGTTAATATAGTAATACGAAAAAAACAATATATGCCTTTTGACTGAGCCAACTACATGACATTTTTATTTTTTCAATTAAAAACATTACATGATTTTCCATATGACAAAAACAAAAAAACAAGGTTGCGCTCTAGTGTTTGTGGCCAATATAATATATCAAATATATTTTGTGACCGCAAATTTAAAAAAAAAAATCCTCAGTTTCAGATAATTATATATTCTATATATATTTTCTTTTCATATATGTATCATTAAGAATTTTAACATAAAGGAATGTATTGTTTTGTTTTTATTGCAGATGCATTCCCAAAGTTAATCATTCACTTGGACTGTGCCATGGTATTTTTTTCTTGTATTCTACATATTTACATGTGGAATTTTAACCATACTCGGTACTCAATAGGACAAGAGAAAGCTGATACTAACATTAAATTAGAAAATGCATTTTACACAGACTGGAGCATGCATTTATAAAAATCGAATTATTGTGTTTTGGCTCAGCATCTCTTGTTTTTTTAGATATATCCATGTATGCATGGAATGCAGTTTAGTATGTAAGGAACCTTAGGCACCAGTGGCCATTTAAATGAAGATGAACCCAATCTCCATGTCTGCAACAGTGAGTCCACGTGAAATCGCCCACTGTTTAACTAGTTCTTCATCCATAGCCTAAAAATACACTGTCATACATTCTGAGGTAAAACTGTGAAAGAATCAAGATGAAAATGTGTTACAAACTAATCAGATTACTGAATTAGAGCGATCGGTGCTCGCACACACAATATGACAACTGCAGAATGTCAGAAAACTCAAAACATGCCTTTATTTTCTTGGTTTCAAATAAGTGGGACTTGATGGCTTCAGTGTGTTTAAACCAAAACTATGACAGTTTTACCTCAAACCCAGATCTTCATTTCAGAGCAGCCACATTTATGAATTAATTACACATTTAGAGGGTATTTCCATTTGAAGTTAAAATCGAGATGTTTAGGAATACAAAGTAAGAGCTCCCTGTCGGTATTTTCAATTATAATTCCCAATTTAGACGTTCAGACAATTTTCTTTGTTCAGTGTCTTTTTTTTAATTTTTTTTTTTTTTTGTTCATCAAACCATTCTTTTCCTCTGGCACTCGCTAGGACTTCCCAGTATTCTCAGCAGGCCACCAAGCAATTTCACACTTGAAAAAGCTCAGGTCGGTGGAATCAACCAGTCAGCCCAACAAAACAACTGTGGTCATTTGGCTAAATGGCATCAATTCAGGTGCGATAGATTACTGCAATTCAGTTTGCATCACAAGACGCTGAAAAATACATTTTAAAGCATTTCAGATCAGCAAGGTATTATTCTTACATTATTACTGCAAAAAGTTACAAACAAAATTAAAATCAATCTTTTTTTGTTGTTCTACCCCTACAATCTCAGTATGCTTGTATATACTTGTAGTTAAAGAACGAATCAAATACAAATGAACTGCAACTCTATATTTAGTTTTGTTCTCTTTTTTAAACATAAAAACAAAAAAAATAAATTATAAAATATATTTTACACTAATAAATACATTATCAGAATTGTTATCAGTTTGTTATTTTAAAGCAAATCATCTTAACTATTACTTAACAGCAATGCAATTCTATTTCTGATCATTTTTCTGAATAGATCTGAAACCAATGCATGGTATAATGAATTGGGAACAGGGTATGAAGCTCATTTATTCCAGATGACTAGCTCAATGACTAGCAAAGGTCAGGATCTGTAATGAGTTTTGACAGTCTGTCCATTTCACACTGGACAGATATCCTCACCACCAGAACTCTTATCACAACTGGACAGTTTGTCTTTTAGACAGGCTAGGAATTGGTCAGGTATGCGGAATGAATTACAGTCACCCAAGTGCAGAATGTTAAATTCAAGCACTGTCCCACATCTCAAAACAAAAGCTATGAACATGCTTTAGGTGACCTGTGGCGGATTTGCCATCAGTTTCTTCGAGGAGTTCTCTTCCACATGCCCTGATGTGACTCCTGCAATTCTGCTGAGCCACACATCTTAGATGATTAACTGTGTGTCATTAAACCTTAGCAATCATAACGATTGGAAGACAATTCCTTTGGATAATAAGGTGTTCTAACCAATCGATACAGACAATGAGTCCAATGGGGATACACTGTATTACAAAAAGGAGCACAGCAAACCTGAGAACTGTAAGGTAATATTGGGAAGTCTGTGAATGCCAAAGAAGGTTTGAGAAAAAAAAAAAATAATGGAAGTTTCTTATGAAAAACATTATTTACACGAGACACCTAGTACACAAAATAAAGCTTTCCATGCTTCACAGTTTCAGATGAGGTTTAGCAATAACCACTGCAGTACATACAATAGTATAATAAACACACACACGCACACACACACACTGTTGTTCAACAAGTGGCTCAGTATTTAAGGTAGTATAAGCTGAATATTGGTGAAATGCATCTTTGTTTTTCTAGTAGTTGGTTTGGTTACCCATTTACAAGTGACTAAGTAGTTCAGGTTAGTTGTTCTTGGTTATGTGCCCAATGTAGATCCACAGTAGCAGGTTCCTGGTCCTCTTCATAATGAGGTCAGCTTGTTTCCTAATTCACTCATAGGAGCGACTGCTCCTATATGAAGGAGCAGTTTAGAGTTTATATGAAACTCCTAAACCAGGCGACGTTCAGCTCGTGAACAAAGACCTATAATTCCTGCGCTGCTGAGTCCAAAGCAGTGTTTGAAAATTAAAAAAAAAAATGTTGTTTAGTAAGCCAAAAACCAAATCCTACTGCTTTTGAAAAGTCACAATCCTTGCAAGTAAAACTTAAAAAACATCTCTTGTTTTTCAAACTAGGCATACATTTGCTATTAATACAGCTCTCCATTTTAACGTTTGTCCATAAAAAAAAAGAAAAAGAAAAAGTCAGCAAGGCTTTTTTGTGTGCGTGTTTTTTTTTTCTTTTTTTTTTTAAATATCTCCTTGTATTTCTTTCCCCTCTAGTAACGGTTGTTTATTTGTTCTTGGAGTTTACCTTCGCCTCCTGGTTATTTTTCTCAGAGATCTGCAGCTTCATCTCAGTAATCATCTTCTCCAGTTTCTCCCGGGCCTCCCGCTCCCTCTGCAGATCTTCCTGCAGCTCTTGGCGGTCGGCCTCAGCTTGATCCAGCCTCTGACGGAGCTCCGACAGCTGTGCAGACACAACAAGCAAGAGGGGCTGTTGGAGGCTTTACAGCACTGAGCTCCCTGCCAGACAAAACACACTGCCAGCTCATCTGACAAAGCTGCCACAACAACTGGAAATGATATTGTAATACAAATTTAAAAAGAAAAAATAGATTGTTGCAACATATGGCCTTTATACAGTACAATAATAGTACAGTCTCTTAAATGTCTACAAATCTTTCACTTGTACTGGTTGCCATATTGAATATCAGAATATGTATTCCGGAAGTAACAGCTTCCACAACAGACTTAAAGACAAATGACAAAATGAATTATAATTTTATAATAATAAAAAGGCACCTGAAATTGTGGTACTTCTGGGCTGTAAAAGAGCTATTTTCATTACACTGAAAACCTCCTTTCAGAACGCTGTCTAAAAATCCTGGTTAAATATATGCAGCCCGTTTTGAAAATGGTGTCTGCCGCTGGATTTGGCTTACCTGTGCTGCATATTGTGCCTCCCGGTCCCTCTCAGAGGAGCGGTCACATGCACAACCCTGCTGTCTCAGCTGCTCCAGCCTCCTCTCCAGCTCCATCTGCTCCTCTCTGAGCTCCTCCAGCCTGCTCGCCTGCTCGCTCTGCACCAACTCCAGCTCCTGCTGCAGCTCGCACTGCTCCGACAGCTCCTTCAGCCGGGGAGACCTGCTGGGGCTGCGTAACAGATCCAGCTCCTGCAGCCCAACAAATACACCAACACTGTTAATCTAGGGCAGGCCCGGGGCTCTTCCACTCTGGGTTTAAACAGGTGTAATAAAATAATTAGCTACTGGATGGGGTTTTAATGGGTTCAATCTAATAATTTTGTAAAAGATAGCGGGAATGCACTCAGACTCTAAAGCTGCTTCTTCATAATCGCATTCTGACTTCATTGTCACAGAAACCGCAGTCAACGAATCTGCATCAGCTGGTAACTCCACCTAATTGCAAGTCTTCTAATTGAAAGTTGAAAGCCAGCCCTTTACAAAAGTATAATAATTCAGGGATGGAAATAAAGACTCAATAGTACTTTGATCATTCTTGTCTAAATCCCACTTAGTTACAAACACAGCTTTTTAATCTTGGAATGGCTCAAAATGCTATTTACTGTCTGCCTGTATTTATTTATTTTTAGTAAAAGAATCAACTATTTTAAGAAGCTCTATACTTTTTGCATATTGTCTTTAAAAATGAAAAACAAAATGTGATGTTCATAAGCAGTGTAATTTAAGAATGAGACTTCTGAATAGTTCAGCAATACAATAAATGTACCTAGATCAGTTAGTAAAACTAGTTACAACAAGCAATTGAAAGCATTGGCTCACTGATCTCAGCTGCGGCTGTGATTTTTTCTGGATCCTAGTCCCAGTTTGAGACTGTGATGTAACCAGACCTGGGACAAATATAGTTGTATTTGATATTTTATTTGTAAACACCAACTATTTCAAATAGTTTACATATTTAAATATATATGTTGAATAAATCAATTTTGTTTTTACATATTCAAATATGAATTGCACAGTCAAATATTATTTGAAAATATTTTAAAAAAAAAAGAGGTAAAATAGTTGATAGTTAATGAATAATCAAAAACTAAAACGAATTGTTACCCTAAATGTATAATTATGTATCAAGTCTTGCAATTACCACATGGTAGTTGAGGAGGATTTCTAATGAGGAAAATGCTAAACATGTTCAATATTTCACTGAACTCTGTAGCTCCTTCAAAGTGATTGTTGGCCTCTCTGTGGCTTCTCTCACAAGTCTCCTTCTTGTTTGAGCGATGAGTTTTGATGGACGGCCTTTTCTTGGCAGTGCCTGGGTGGTGTGATGCAGCTTCCACTTTCTGATTATTGATCCAACTGTGCTCACTGGGATATCCAAACACTTGGATATTATTTTGTACCCTTTCCCTAATCTATGCATTTGTATTACTTTATCTCTAACTTCTGTAGAATGCTCTTTGGTCTTCATTTTCCTTCAGATTCACAGCCTGACCAATGATCCTTCAACAGTGGGGTTTTTATCCAGAAATTGTGACAGCAACTTTAATGGTTCACAGGTGGAGGCCAATGGTAAGGTAACTGTGTCCTCATTAGGGCAATTTCTTTCATCGGTGTAAACTGGGAGCTTCCACAGCACAGGGGTTGAATACTTATGCAAGCAAGATATTTCAGTTTTTTATTTTTCTTAAAAATATTTCCCAACATAAAACCAATGTCACCTTACAATAATTGATTTTGAGTTTCAGTGTTTTAAAATAAAATATCAAACAGAACGAAATTTCAATGTACCATTTGTAATTCAGTAATATGAGAGAATTGGTCAGGGGTCTGAATACTTTTGCAAGGCACTGTATATACAACCTTGGCTAGATAAGCCAAAGTGTCTTTATATTAGTAAACGCCAGCACCACACACTGAACAGTTTTACCAGCAAAACTAAAGGAAATGAAGAATGAATGTCATAAAAGATAAGGCTACAAAAACAAAAAAAGAATATTAAACTTGAAACTACTCTCTTTTTAAATGGAAGAAAACTCAATTAACTCAGCAGAAAAATAATTCCAAGACCCGGAAAATTTAAGTACCATTTCCAACTGTGTTTTCTTTTCCAGAGTGGCGTTGAGCCTCTCCTGCTGTTTAGTGTACATCTGCACAATTTCCACCACGATTTTGTCCTTGTCATCCTCCGAGCTGATGTCCTTAATAAAAGGCAAGCAGGCGTTCTCACACGGGTTGGTTTCCATGGCAACAGCCAAGGGGCCATGCTCACTGACATGTTCGGATTTCACTTGATCTGCAGAACAACTTCTAGTGTGGAGATCTTTATTGGAAAGCAGAGACATACAAATACAAAAATTTAATGATACATTCAGCAACTTAAAATTTAAATGACTAATCCTACAAGCCCTGTGGATGGTTTTTAGACTGCATAGTTGGGAAATGCTTGCCGAAATGACAAACACACACACAAAAACAAACATCGTTTTTCTTAGGTTCTTCTATTCCCGGAATGAAAACTCTAGAAAATGGATAATGGGTGTCTTGGGGTGGGTAGGGGGTGCTTATTCCACAGATACAGGTAATTGACATACTGTAGCTGATTTATGCTCAAATTTGCTTGGACTTCATGTACATATACATGTTATTATTTATAGACATTAAAATTGAACTCCTCAATTCATCATCAATCATTTGTTAATCAAATAATTATAAACACTGCTGCACAGTCTATCAATTTATTGAATTATTTTCTTAAAACGCCTTTCCCAAAATGTTATTTAAACAACACTCTTTGGAAAATAAAAACTCCTAAAAATCATATGTCATTGTTTAAACATGTGATTTTAGACTCAGAGGACAGATGTTCCTTATAAAAGAAAATTAACATGGTAAATTTGCAGAGGAATTTCGTCATTTGGTGTGTTTTTAACTTGCTTACAATACTACAGTGTGCATTTACTGTGCTTTAGTACACTTTGTTATATGATTTAAACATGCCACGTTATTAAAAGATGTTGCCTAGCTGTAGTGCCGGTATTAAATATTATAGAAATTCCACTCAGTAACAGGGAATTCTGAGACTAGACCGCAGATTGCTGCTCAGCCTAATATATCCCTCCCACAAGAAAGAAACAGCAGGAACCCCCCACTGCGACTGCTTAGACTCCTGTGATGGTGTACAGGACAGGAATAGATAGAGACAGGGTTCTTAGAAATCAGAGAATAAACTGTGCGGATCTGCAGAGCTTAGGAATGCTTTGTTTTAAATGTCCTTTGCATAATGAACGTCTTTCATATTCCAATTTGTAACCTGTACATAACATATCAAAAAGACTAATACTTTTTTTTTTTTTTAATACACAACTGAAGTCACACCATAAAATGTATTACAAAATTCCCCTGCTGATTTTACATAGATCTCTTTGTAGCAATTGTTACCTGCTCAGTGCTTGGCTTCTATAATATGGTATTGCGGATTGCAATACATACAACATGCTATGAGCGTGCTTGAACATTTTATTCATATTGTACTGATCTCTTCCTGTCATTCACATATGAATGTGTTTGGATTGACCTTCACAGACCCTAGTGTAATGACCTTTTTATATATGATATACAGTCACTTGGTTAAACTGTATTGCAATCAAGAAAAGGTAGCCCACCATGACCTACTGTACATCATACGTACATTTGAAAACTGTACCTTTAACAGATATACATGTTCCTCTACATAACCCCAGATTCTAACACTCCCAATAACTTGTGACTTAAAAAACGGTGTTGTATTTCTGTATCGTAAAGCAGTTTTAACAATTTCAAGCAAAACAACTTTGTGGTATATGACCAGAGTTATTCAAAGCTCCAGATGAGGGGTTTAAGAAATGTAACTGCTTGTGTGAAAGTATTTTCAAACAGGAAGAGAGTCTGGATGGCCTTGCTGAAGTAATCCCGACTGGCAGACTGAAGCAGCACATGGCACCCAAGCAAAGCTGTGCCGCTGGAAGTCAGGAATTTATATTTACATCAAGGTCAAATAGTCACAGGTCACATATATATAGACACACACCGTCAAACTTCCAATAATTGCCAGGTCTCAAATAATCGCCGGTCTCCAATAGACACCAGGGCTACTGGGAAGTATTGAAAATAAACACAGGATCTTTGTAAAACGCCAGGTTATGAATAATAATATAATATGTTGTTCCTGCCAATACACCCAAACTGTACAGTGAGCTTACCAATTCATGAAATACTGTTCATAAAAATAAACAAATAAATAAAAAGGCAACCCTTATAATATATCACAAAACAAGTATTTGACTTTCAACACGCTCAAAAAAGCTTCAAAACTGGTTTAAAAATGTAATAACGGCATTAAAAAAACTTTATGCATTACGTGTACCTTAAATAAGTTTTCTTATTATTCATCTCGAGGGTAAGTTGCATCGCTCAAGCTCCTCCTCATCTTCAAAGTCAATTACAGTTCTCTGTGCCTTCTTGCGCACTATGTAGATGCTGAAGTTATATAACTGGTACTTGTATTGCTTTTATTGCTAATGTTAAAACCAGTTTTGAAGCACTTTTGAGTGTGTTGTGAGCCCACAGAATAAACTTATTTTCCGATATTTACAGGGTTTGCTTTTTTTTTGTATTAACAGTATTTCATGCGGTTGTTTTGCAATAAAGGTGCTTTGCTGGTTCATTTTCCATCATTTGAACCAGCAAATCATCATCATTTGAGTTTTTTGATAAAGCAGATACTTATTGCTTTTATTATTATTATTATTATTATTATTAACAGTGGTAGATGCAATTGAGTTTTTCAATGCAGATTTGTTCTTCTGCTTGTTCGTTTTGCTTATCCTTGTTTACCCGGTATATACAGTGCCTTCTTGAAAGTATTCGCCCCTTGAACTTTGCGACCTTTTGCCACATTTCAGGCTTCAAACATAAAGATATGAAACTGTAATTTTTTGTGAAGAATCAACAACAAGTGGGACACAATCATGAAGTGGAACGAAATTTATTGGATATTTCAAACTTTTTTAACAAATAAAAAACTGAAAAATTGGTGCAAAATTATTCAGCCCCCTTAAGTTAATACTTTGTAGCGCCACCTTTTGCTGCGATTACAGCTGTAAGTCGCTGGGGTATGTCTCTATCAGTTTTGCACATCGAGAGACTGAAATTTTGCCCATTCCTCCTTGCAAAACAGCTCGAGCTCAGTGAGGTTGGATGGAGAGCATTTGTGAACAGCAGTTTTCAGTTCTTTCCACAGATTCTCGATTGGATTCAGGTCTGGACTTTGACTTGGCCATTCTAACACCTGGATATGTTTATTTGTGAACCATTCCATTGTAGATTTTGCTTTATGTTTTGGATCATTGTCTTGTTGGAAGACAAATCTCCGTCCCAGTCTCAGGTCTTTTGCAGACTCCATCAGGTTTTCTTCCAGAATGGTCCTGTATTTGGCTCCATCCATCTTCCCATCAATTTTAACCATCTTCCCTGTCCCTGCTGAAGAAAAGCAGGCCCAAACCATGATGCTGCCACCACCATGTTTGACAGTGGGGATGGTGTGTTCAGGGTGATGAGCTGTGTTGCTTTTACGCCAAACATAACGTTTTGCATTGTTGCCAAAAAGTTCGATTTTGGTTTCATCTGACCAGAGCACCTTCTTCCACATGTTTGGTGTGTCTCCCAGGTGGCTTGTGGCAAACTGTAAACGACACTTTTATGGATATCTTTAAGAAATGGCTTTCTTCTTGCCACTCTTCCATAAAGGCCAGATTTGTGCAGTATACGACTGATTGTTGTCCTATGGACAGAGTCTCCCACCTCAGCTGTAGATCTCTGCAGTTCATCCAGAGTGATCATGGGCCTCTTGGCTGCATCTCTGATCAGTCTTCTCCTTGTATGAGCTGAAAGTTTAGAGGGACGGCCAGGTCTTGGTAGATTTGCAGTGGTCTGATACTCCTTCCATTTCAATATTATCGCTTGCACAGTGCTCCTTGGGATGTTTAAAGCTTGGGAAATCTTTTTGTATCCAAATCCGCTTTAAACTTCTCCACAACAGTATCTCGGACCTGCCTGGTGTGTTCCTTGTTCTTCATGATGCTCTCTGCGCTTTAAACGGACCTCTGAGACTATCACAGTGCAGGTGCATTTATACGGAGACTTGATTACACACAGGTGGATTCTATTTATCATCATTAGTCATTTAGGTCAACATTGGATCATTCAGAGATCCTCACTGAACTTCTGGAGAGAGTTTGCTGCACTGAAAGTAAAGGGGCTGAATAATTTTGCACGTCCAATTTTTCAGTTTTTTATTTGTTAAAAAAGTTTGAAATATCCAATAAATTTCGTTCCACTTCATGATTGTGTCCCACTTGTTGTTGATTCTTCACAAAAAATTACAGTTTCATATCTTTATATTTGAAGCCTGAAATGTGGCAAAAGGTCGCAAAGTTCAAGGGGGCCGAATACTTTCGCAAGGCACTGTATATATATATAATACTTTCGCTTTATACTTGAGGGTGTACAATACAATGGAATTTTGTTATAAAATAAAACTCGAGCGTCGCCCTGGGGGCGGAGGGAGGGCTAGGTTGGCCAGGGTGTCCTTGGCTCACCGCGCATCAGCGAACCCTGTAGTCTCGCCGGGCACCTGCGGGCTTGCCTGTAAGCTGCCCGAGAGCTGCGTTGTCCTCCGACGCTGTAGCTCTTGGGTGGCTGCATGGTGAGTCTGCAGTGTGAAAAAAGCGGTCGGCTGACGGCACACGCTTCGGAGGACAGCGTGTGTTCGTCTTCGCCCTCCCAGCGCAGGGGTGGTAGCGATGAGCTGAGCCTAAAAATAATTGGCCATTCCAAAATAATAAAAAAATAATTGGCAACGACTAAATTTAAAACAAACAAACAAATAAATAAATAAATAAAACAAACAAAATAAAACTGTTACTTAATACCCCCTGGCACACAACCTTTTAATGACGTTGCTGGAATGTTGTAATTTAGTTATGTCATTACTATAAGGTTGTGTGTTATCTTGCATAATAAATGCCAGGTCTCAAATAGGCACCGGGGCTACTGGCAAATATTATAAATAGCGTTGGGGCGTTTAAAAGATGTTTTACACAAAAATTTGAAATTGGTCTATGTACAGTATAATCATCTGATTTTTCTTCTAATAAGAATAGTTCATGAATGTTAATTAATTTACCACCTGGTCTCAGTAAAACTGCTGTCTTACTACCATCCCTGAAAAGTCTTAGAGAAAAGGATGGCTGCAGCTCACCTATGGCACCAACTGATTTCGCCACTCTCCGAGATTCTTCCTCTTCATCAAGTGATCCTTCAGAGCAGGATGAAGCCCTCTTCTGGCCTTCGTGGTAATGGTGCTTCAGCAGGGCACCAAGCACCTCCTCACTTCCCTCTGCAGCTCTACCAGAGTCACGGCCGTGGGTCAAGGAGGCACGCAGCGAAACATTGGGGGCCACTACTTTATCATACATGTATAGGTAGTAGCTGTACACAACAGAAACAAAATAAGACAAGCATAATATTAATACATTGTCTAGCATAGGAGAGCTTTAAAAGTGAAATATAACATTTAAAAAATTAAACATATTTCTCAATTGCAGCTGTATAATTCCCTCAGAAGATGTCATTTTCAGTATATGGAAATGAGTTTATAATACTGCTTTTTTCATTTTTTCCTCTCTGGTTCTTCACCAAAAAAAACTTAAAAAAATTATTTCATGGCAAGGGTGAACAGGGACTTCATATACTTCAACAATCAGCAGCCAAGGATATGTATATTTCATGGTCAGACAAGTGCTAATCCTGCCAAATCCAGCAGTCTAGCCAGGTTACTATGTCATTAGATGATGAGGGCACTTGCTTTTTAAATAGCATTATCAATATAATCCAGCTACTGCTAGCCTAATGTGTAATTGCAGAGATTAAAATAAATAGAAACCAATTTCCCCCTTAAAGAATATCAAACAAATAGTAACAAATCCATTGCAAACAATTTGCGTTAAATTCTTTGAGATTCACAAAATAATCCCCTATTTCAATAACATTGAATATTTTCATTTTTAGGTCAGAACATGCTGTATTACTTTAGTATCTATTAGAAGCGCATAGTCTGTCAATACTAGGCAATGCACCAGGGACATTAGTTCAAAATGGGTGAGGAGCCCGGGCTTAAAGAGGGTGGATCTGGTATACAAATAGATATTCAAATGCTGATGGCAATTAACATTCAAGAAAAAAAGAATGTCAAATCGACAGGAAAGCTAAAGGTGTATTTTCCATCAGCAGAGCTCTCTCGTTTCCAGCAGAGGTCTGGCTGTGTAGGTAAAGGAAGTTTTTCAGAAGAGAAGGGCTGCGGGTCCGTGGAGGGTGAATTGACAGTTTGAAACCAGCACCATGGCAGCTGAAGTCACCTCTCTCTTATGCTCTTGCTAAAGACAGAGGAAAATTTCTACTGGAAGAGGGGGAGGACAAAAGCGTGATGAAGCAGATTTGTGCTTTTCCAGGAGGCAAAGGAAATCACCCAATATCATACATTAAATAAAAGACGTAGAGATAGATATTTAAGAAATCAAAACTAGTACTGTATGAAGTAGCACCGTTCAAACACCCATCCCAGACAGGTAATGAACTAATACTGTATGACTGTACTGTGTACCTTGGATGGACGACAGAATCCTGATCTGGGTCCTGCTTGATGTCTGCATGCCAGTGCTCGAACAGCACTTCCTGCTGGGGTTCAGGCTTTGGAAAGAGTAGTATGTCTTTAGTCCAACTGAGATCCACTTTCATTTAAATGCACAGTTTTTTGTATGTAGTTTTATACAGTACATCTACTCTTGGTTACATATCCTGGATCAAGGTACTTTAAGATCTCCTGTTTTAAAATATGATACCTTACAGACAGAAACAATATACTGTTGGCTTTGAAAAAGGACATTGAAAGCCCTGTGTTAAAACAAGAGCGTACCATCTAATCACACATTATAACAATAACTGTACCTTTTTGACCGAGTCATTGTCGGGTAGCTTGCCCTGTAGATTTGAGAGGTTGTAGCGTGCTTTTTTCACCTGGAAATCTTCAGAATGGTCCTTCTGAGGGAAATATAAGTGGGTTGCTTTCAATTTTACTAAATGTTTCTGCAGCATTACTTACTGGTACAGTATTTCTAGAAGCAAAACATGCATTAAAAAGGGGATTATCTTTATTATACTGATAACATTATATAGGAAACGCTGACATTTGCCACATTGGTACATGTGGCACTATACCTGAAAATTACACCCTGCACAAGTTCAATAACTTATTCAGATTCAATTGCCGTTAGTTAAATATTGAAGAAGACTGGAAAGAGCCACGTCCTTGGCACCGGACATGGCTCTTTCCAGTCTCCTTCAATATTTAAATAGCCTTGAAATCCTCCGAGAGCATGGGGACAACACCTGGCTTTCCAATAGAAGAGCTTCAAGGCATGTTGCTCAAGGGTGTAATGACATCTCATTCCAAGCCATGCGTCAGAGGTTGCTATCGACGAAGCACAACAGAGGGCCTCGGAGTCGCATTAAAAGACATCTAAAGAGTCCTGTAACTTGATTTGAATATTGACAAGGAACATAATTAAGTCCCCGGGGAGATGTTTTTTACACAAAAAATGTATACATTAAAACAAAGCCTTGTTAACATGATCAATGGATGCAACGATCTGAAAATACTGTCGCGTCTATCATCCCACACCCCATACAAGGAAGAACATAAGATTCCTCAACACGAAGTGAAAAGTGCTTCAAACCCTAAGCTATGGGGAGTGTACAATAGTGAGCCATCCCTGGAATTCTAATGGAACCGATATCCCTCTCATGTCAGCTCTCCTTATTTTTTGGCCTGTTTCCTCAAAAAGCAAACTGCGTCTTCTGACTTCATTAGCATTTTAATCATGTTTAATTTATTCTGTAAATAAATTAGCTCGACCCTTCCATTGATAAGCCTGTTCTTCGAATATGAGAAGCAAATTAATCCAAAAGGCCTTGCAGCCAGGTGCCAATTTATATCCCTCTCAGACAGTCCCCTTATGGCATTATTAATGTATGATCTAATCTGAGTTTCCTGTTCTAGTGGTACACTTTCCTCATTCATTCACCCAATAATCGGAGAGAAGGAGGGGTTGGGAGGCTCCGACAGGACATGCAGCCACTTTTACAATCAATATGAAAATATGATGTTTTTCTTTATCACGATTAGTAAAAAAGAAATGTTGAAATACGCTATGCGTCGATAGGTTATGCGTAGGCTGTCTCTTGCTGTGTATGTAATCTTGAATGAAAGAACTGTTCTGGCTGATCAGACTATGCAAAAATCTCTTACACAATGGGACACACTACACCAACATATTAAATATCATAAAAATGAAAATTGTACTTTTCTCTACTGTAAACATGAAAAGTGTGTGTCTTTAAACTTTACAATTCTGTTCCATAGCAGAATATCTGTACTGCAATTTGGACAAAAAGATTTCTTCTGTATGATTTACTGTAATAATGTTGCCACTAGAGTATTAAAGAATTCTAAGCAGTGACAAACAAAATATCATAAGCATTCAAACGAAACCCTGTCTCCAACACTTTTATTCATGGTTAAAAAATGCAGACAAATCTAAACATGAAATACACAGTATCGTTTGTTCATTTACTGCTTGTAACAAAGCATCCGTAATAGTGTGGTGGTATGAATGCCAAATGAAGCGTTTCAAGTGGTACTGTATGGATCAGCACAAATTCAGCCATCCCTGTCCACCATTAACGTTGTGCCATGCCTGTGCTGCCAGCTACAGCACAGCATAAACTGGCTTTATCGCCCCTGGTTAGGATCTACAATCACCTAGCTGACTTCACACAGACTGCCCTGACTAGTACCTGGTCTTAAGCTTCTTCAGGTCCTCATGACCTCATTTCCATATTGTGATTGGTTGGGCTAATCAATTTCCATTTTACATGAAGGCAAAGCATTAGAGGTATAGTAACTGCAGAAAGCCTATCTTGGCCAGTAAATATGTACACATCTTAATATGGGTTATGTCCATGAGTTTTTAGGCAGTTTTAGAAAGTGAACAGTGATCATTTTGATAGATTATGGCCCCAGGCTATTAAAATAATTGCCAGTAAACAAATTAAGCAGTGTTCAAGTCCTATCGATTCACTCACCAAGGTTAGTTTTAATGAACATATACAGCACTGGAACAAGTAATGCTCTGGCTGGTCTCCATCAGGCTGCTGAAATCCCCACAGAAACCAGTACTGTATCTGTGCTGGACATACTGTTGTACAGTAAAACATCACCATAGAAAAATGGCAGTAATGAAATGCACAGAGAACTACCAGTAATTTAGTCTACACAGCCCCTTATGCTTTAAATAAGGAGCTTTGTGGACTAGTAATATGTACAGGATTATTCTTCACAGTTCTTCCAGCTTTTCATTAAAACATCAATAAATTCTGAAGGGACCAGACGCTGATTGAGTTCTTTTAAAATGAGCTCGAACACGTAATCCTGGAACTGAGCTTGCTTTCTCAAGACTGTGTACTTGAGTAAATCCCTTGTGATGAGTCCTTCTCTCATAAAATACACTGTGCCGGGATTTATGGTCCTCAATCAACTACTTAAAAGGCATTTTAATTAATCTTTCAACAACGTGTCACTATACTTTTGTTACTTCAAAAACAAACTAAATAAATAAATAAAAAGATTGAGGGTCTTTCAAAAAGATAATGTTATTCTGTACCACTGCGTATTTATTTTCTCCCTTACTGTCTGCAGTGATTCTAGAATTTCAGAACCCGCCAGATGTGATTCTGAAGTTCAAAAACTAATATGGTGTCATTTCTTTATATTAAAACAAACAGATTCATATGTTCAGTTTTAGGTTAGTTATGCTTATGCCATCAACCAGTTAAAGCAGTATAATACACTTGTACAAACCCCGAAATATAAACGGCTCTGGGAAACATTTCCAACTAAGTCTCTATGTCTCCATGATCAAGGAAATCCACTACTGCTCATTAACGCTGTGTAATTAACGGGGGGCAGAATAAAACAGCAGCCTGCTAGAGTAGATGCTTCAGGCCCATACCACAGAGCAATATGCTTTTAACATTAGTAGCTTCTCTAGTCTCGATCAATGCTGCCTAAGTGAGAAGAATACATGTTTTAACCTTCCCAAATATTGTAGGCTTAACAAAATACTAGCGACAGTAATACAATATACATAATTGTAAAGCACAATTGAGAGAATGACAGTCTACAGTGTCCAGAGTTTAACTTCATGACAACTGGATTGGAATTCCAGGCAGTCATTCAACCTGGGTTTAAATCTGAACTGCAAACCCCTGACCTTGACACATGTGCATTTATCCAGCAACAGTCTAGTCCATCTGCCATTTACTACAGTAGTACTGCACCAGGAATTGTATTTAATGATAGTATCTTTTAGTGCAAAGTTTGAATGCCTACTACAGCTTTTAAATACTGTCTGTACAGTAAATGCCACATACATCAGATAGAATTGCCATCAACAAAACGAGTCAAGTTTTAAAGCCTACATCACGGTAAAACGAGTCCAGTGACTCAATCCAAGGCACAATGGAAAGTGAAGTAGCATTACAGTAGTTACAGGGATCCAATTGATTTTGCCATTTTGATATCTGAATCCCACCCAATATCAACTGTTACTGGACCTGCAAATACTGTAAAGGCCATGGCCTGGTTTAAGTGGCGCTTTGTACACCTTATCAATACTGTACAGTATACTACATAGCTTCAGTACCTCCTACGGCTGCATTTCACAGTGTGACAACAAGCTGGCTTCACACGCTCCCATCCAACTACATCCACAGTTGCTTTGGGGAATGACCTGTTAGCAGGTTTTCTTGCTGATAAAGTAGGGTTGCAGATGAATAAACAACAGACATCAATACCTTATACTTTAATCTACAACTGAGCTGGACTGTGGAATATTGCTGCTTTAACATAGTAGAAAACATTTATAAATTGGCTTATAAATTTATTGTGTTCATTTATTTTCACCATTAACTCAAGATAAACCAATTGATGTAATCCTCTAGTCTCCAGAGGAGTCTTTGCTCCCTTTACAGGCAGGTGAAACTGGGGGGGGAAACAAATGATATCAAGCAAGTGTCTTGCCCAACTTCACACAGACTGCCAGGCGCTGACCTGGGACTTGAACTGAAGATTTCTGGACGATTATTGCAAATTCCTACAACCATCACACCACACTTCCTCAAGTAAAACCACACGTCCTACCAAACCATTTGCTATGTAAATATGTGCAGATCGTTGAGAAATTCCATCAGTCTTTCCAGTAGACAGCCATTTATGGCTTATAAATATAATTTGACCAAAGGCTAACATTTTCCTTTGACATGTAGTTTCTAGCAGCACTTGAAATCACACCCTTTTTGTTGTCAGTTGTCAACTACAGATAGCTGCAAATCCAAATATCAACAATTCAGCGATTATCCCTGTTTGTTTGTGTGGCTTAAACTTCTGGAATGCTTGCGAAGTTCAAATCAATGGTCAGGATGCAGATAGCTCAAGTGGTAATGGTGATCAAACAGACATGTACACAATGCTTGGGCACAGCTTGTGCAGTACCATGTTAGATTCGGGTGAATGTACACTTTGACATTTCAATAATGGCTGAGAAAACATTCCTAACACTTATTTACTGTACGTATTTCCTGACCGGTCATTCTAAAGATAAAAAAAAAATCATAATGGTTTGCCCTAAAACCCAATTAGTTCCAATGAGTCCATTCCATTTCCACAATGAATGAGGGAATCATTCCTAGTGAAATGATGTTATTAATCGCTTAAAATATTGCCTAGATTTTGCATCTCAGCATTTTACGCGTATCTTTAAACATTTATAATATACTGTAACTGCTTTTTCAGAAACCTGCAGATACACAGTAACATGTTGCAAGTTTGGGCCTCCCTGTTTTAAACACAAACAAGTGTAGGAATCATTATGTAACTCACTGACAAACAACTGCAGCTACTTTGTTTCTCAGATTTTGCAAGGTGGCTTTAAGATAAATCTGTTTTACAGCCTTCATGTTCCTAGCAAGTTCAATCACTGTACACCAGCCCCTTCTGTACACTTTACCACAAGTCATTACAAAACTAAAGTTAATCTGGAAACCCAGTGTCAACACTCTACCAATTTTATACCAAGAGACTTTGTGTGTGTCATAGATTAGTTCTGCCTGAGTCATATTCAGGAATGAAGCTTCTCAGGGCCTTTGCTGCAGCTGGGAAGCTGACGCATAAAAAAAGAATAACTGCAGATTTAAAAAATACAAATAAAAAAAAACAGTCCCGGTACTCATAGCGTGGGCTGTACAAAGATTGATCTTAAGATAAATTTCCAAAAAGGGCTACGGCCGCAAGGTTAAAACATTACTAAATGAAAATCATCACAATATACTGTAGTTTTATCAGGTTACCGTAAATAGCAATCAGGAAACTGCACACTATTAATAATCTACTTCAGTACTGTACCTACCACAATTTACTACATGATTCAGAGTTACAGTAACTCTTTGATCTTTACCATTTGTTCTATTGCTCAACCTAAAAGCTGGCAGCTGTGTCAGGCAGCATTTCAAATATTACGAGCATGCAAGCCTGTTACAGACAGTAATGTATTTGTGCGATGAATGAAATGGTACGTCCTATTGTATAAAGCTCTGGGATTCACTTTACAGTACAATCACTTGCAGCTCATTGGATAGGAGTACTGTAGGTAATGTTTACAGAAAAATGCAACCTGCTGTTAGCAATCTAATAATGTGATCTTCATCTACTGTAGTGGAATTTTAAATGATTATTTTTTCCTCCGATGCTTAAACCATGTATACCCTAACACCAGTTACAGCCCGTTTCATCAAAGTAAAAAAACAATAAAAAAACAATGAGAAAAAGAATAGTTCACCTTGCTATTTGCACATTTGCTCTTTTAAAATCTTAATCTGCTATTCAGCAGTTTCCAGGGCAGGTTCTGGGCTGTGAAAAGTTTCGCAGTGACAGTTTTCAGCAGGCTCATCAACTTCAAAAGTACATGTACAGAATAATGCTGGATCAGAACTCAAC
Organism: Acipenser oxyrinchus oxyrinchus; assembly: GCA_030684275.1. Taxonomy (NCBI): domain Eukaryota; kingdom Metazoa; phylum Chordata; class Actinopteri; order Acipenseriformes; family Acipenseridae; genus Acipenser; species Acipenser oxyrinchus. Next base: position 12,509,379 of record CM060262.1, read on the forward strand.
AGTGGAGAATATGAATGACATGCCATGATTTATTTTTTATTTTTTTATTGAGGTTATGATTAGACGCTGAGCGATGATGATGATGATGATGGTATAGTGATGCTATGAAGCAATGGCACTGTCACAAATTGGTCTTTGAAATTAACATTTCAGGTTGCTATTAATATGCTAAATCAGTGTAATCATTCATTACTGCAATGAAAACTTTAATAAATACCAGGGTTGGCTTACTTAAATCAAGTCGATTTAAATCACTTGGTTTAAAAAAATAAAAAAATAAAAAAATAATTGATTTAAATCATGGTTTTCATTTACTACCTATTTTATATAGTTTCTCAAGGAAAAGACATGAACATATGTTTTAAAAACCTTTTATTAACACAAGCAATCTTACTGTCTATAAACTAAAACTCTTAGGGCTGTATTCTGATCACAGCGCAAATGCAAGTGCGATTGGCGTTTGCCCCCGATTCTGTGGCGCATAAATGGCGAGAAGACATAAGACCCGCTGAAACCAGGTTTATTTAGTGGTGCAATCAGGAACTTTAACAATTGAACACACTATAAAAAGCAAAGTAGTCCTAAGTAACAACTGTGTTTGGACTGACAGAAAAGAGGAAATCAAAGAAAAATAAATTATGAAAAGAATGGCTGGGATGAATGAGGGGTATTTTTCTCTGGCGTACTCCATCGCTAAATTCTTGTAGTTCACATATTGTAGTTCACATTTAGAGGATGCCACAATGATAAATAATTTGCTTTATTTATGTATTCATTTAAGATTGAGTAATTTCATTTGGTATGTAACGATTCACAAACCACCATTTCCAACATCCTTAAATTTACAATTCTGGAGGTACTGTGGAGCTACAACTATGGTACTCCCAAAAAAAATCCATAATTAAAAAAAAATCGATTTAAATAAAAAAAATCTGATTTAAATCAAATAAATCCTATTGATAAATACTGTACTGTACTTGTGCCAGTTCCATTAGCTGAGCTTAATGCACCAACGTGTGACACAGAACCTGCCAGCCAACTAGAATGAAGTGGTGCAGGCAGAACCCTATCACAGCTGAACTATAAACTCTGCACGCATGTGTTACACTTAGAGGAACAATCACATAAATGAATACAAATATCAGTATAGGAGATACTTCCGGAGATACTGCTTAGTTATTTTAATAAAATGATCAGTGTTATAACTGAAGAAGGGATTAGCCAAAATTTCTCTTCTAGTTTTACCTCCTGTAGGGGTGTGTGTGTGTGAGGGTGTTAAAATGATAAAATGAATACTTTTAACTGTAATTGCCACTGTAAAAAGTACATTAAATATGAGTAGTACACAAGTCTAACGCTACTGTAATTGTAAAACAAAACAAAACAAAAAAATACAGAAATAAGCAAGAAAGCTTAAAATTAAAATAGCTGTACACAGAGGAAGAGACTTGCTGAAACATTTGTCTGCTTGAATGTACTAATATTTTAAAACAGTCATCCTAGACTGTTTAAATACATTTTTGAATGTCATTTTTTTTTTTTTGGCAGATAAAAATGTACTGTTAACCTTACAACCTTTATATCATATCCAAGGAATTCACCAATGCAGAATGGAAATATAGCATTGCATTATGGCGCCAAAAGATACTATTTGCAGTGTATGTATTCTGAAATATATAAACTGTTTCAATTTGATAGCCACTGTCGGCCCTGGACTGTGCTTGGCAAAGCATGTTTACCCATATTGATCACATCAATCTCACTCAAGTGTGTATTGTTTTGTGAAAAATAAATAAATCTGGCATTGGAACAGAACTAGTGAGACAGAAAAAGTCAATTAAAAAGGTAGGATGACAAGGTTCTTACTCTTCCAATTAATCTGGAGCCTTGATTTGTTGTCAAAAATGGTTGTTTTCCTTTCACAAAATATTGTTCAAATCGCACTCTGCCTCGGGAAACAGATTTGACGCCATTGTACCTACTTATTTGACAGCATTATTTATAGCAGCAGGATGGGTTTTGTATGGAGTAGTACGCCACCAGCCTGCTAACGTATATTCGGGATAATAAAAGGCAGAAGAGAATGAGAAACATGACATCACTGATGTTTGATGGTGTTACAGCACTGCAGTTCTGATTTTGTTGAAAGCTCAGGCTCACAATACATCAATTTAATTCAAAATGAATCAAACTTCCTCCAGGGCTTTGAGAGCTTTCAAACCAAAACTGACGTGTTCTCTTTTTATTACAAACCCTATGAAATAAGAGACAGTTTATTTATTTTATTTTTTGGGTTGCCGATGTTGTTGATTAACGGCATTTCCACTGACTTCTGTATCCTGAATATGGCTAAGAATGACCCTCATAATCTGGCACTGCTTGCCATATTACTGACAATGGTTAGCTCAATAACTGATCCAATAAGCAAACGTACTATACCCCAGTCGCTGGATAACGAAAGCACTGGTACTGTAGACACAGATGAGGTCACTTTCTTACAATCTGCCTTTCATACAGTGCTTTGGACTCAATCCTCCTGTAAGGTCTTTCAAGTTGAATTTGCTCTCCATGGCAACAAGGAACCCAGACAAAGCTACTGCTGATAAAAATCATTTGTTTTTACAATTTGGACAAGGCACTAACTGTCAGCTGTCATGAACTGAAGCCATCTACAGGATTTGCCTGTGATTGTTTTGATTGCTTTAATTTGAGTCTTACAGTCTTAAAACGTACACAATATTTCACCTGGCATCAACTACACTATTTATAAACACTCTATTTGATTGAGTTTTTTTGCTGTTATTAAAAAAAAGCGCTTAGCTATAACTCCTGATTAACAAATGAACTAATGAATACATCTGACAACACTGAATAACAAAAAGTGTTTGATAGAACAGCCACTCCTCAGCAATTTCCGTGTAGCGTGACTGATACTACTGGGTACTTAGCACATCAGTTCACAAGTACTGTGCATACAGTATATGGTATACTGCAAAGTATAATTTACTTGTCAACACAATCTAGGTCATATGGTGACCTCCCCCAATTTATCACAGACATAGACAATCGATACGTTTTTGGAAACTTCTATATTTGACCTTTTTAAATGTAATGATTAGCTCATCTGGTAATCCGTCCGTGCTTTGTTATTGGCTGCTAATTGGGGAAAGGGTATTGACAAAGGACAAGCTAAACATCTCAAAGTGACACCTAGCTTACATAATTGAGTGTGCCAGGTCTTGGTGTGAAGAATTAATTCTCAGCAACATTTCTGAAACTTTTTGTATATACTGCTCATCTGTTCCAGGTTTCTCAATCAATAGTTAGCAGATTGTGGGCCCATCATTTTATACTATAGGATAAGGACAGGTAGAGGATTTCACACTGTTACTTCAAGGGTAGATGATGCAACAAGTATGTGATTGAATAGGCCCCATACAGTTGCAATGCAAATGCACCACTGCTGCGTTTATCAGCAGACATATGCAAGAAAAGAAAGTGTGCTTGCAAACAATAAGAAAGACTACAAATTACAATACTGGACTATGATCACCACTGAAGAGCAACACCTCTCACAGCTATGCAGAGGTGAGGCAGACTGGGCTAGTTTATGGAACTCAGATTGGTTTTATACTGCATTTTATATGCTGCAGGTACTGTATCTGTGCAGTGGAAAGGACCTCTAATGACAGCTACTGTATAACAGGAGAAGGAACACCACATGTGGGACCAAATGGCTACTTGAAAAGGCTGAATTGGAATTATTCTATGGCCACTGTGAACCAGTTTCCTGGAGCTTTTACAATACAATATGAATTGGATCACTTCGAGACGATACTGGCCATGGGATACTGTCTCGGCACAAAAACTAAAAACAAAATTATGAATCAGCCAGATCTAAGTTAGTACATTAAAAACAGACGAGAACAAGAGTTTTTTTTAATGTACTGTACACTGAGTAAAGTGTTTCCCCCAAAACTTACCACCGTGGAAATTGAGCCAGACCTGCAGAGATGGTACTTTACAGTAAAGTGCTTACAGTTGATGTGGAGAAAAATGAACACAACAAATCAGACATGACCTTCAGTAGGCCATTAAAATCCTTGTAGACATGCTTATTCCATTGTTAAAGCTCAGCGTGGTTCCAGTAACTAATGACAATACATGGCCTATTTCAGATGTAAGGTAAAAAAGCCATTGTACCAATAATGTGTACTCATTAAATAAGAGATACACGGATGTTGTTTAGTGGAATTGCCGGTGATGTCAGACAGCGAGCTCAGAGTGGCTGTCTGGGAGGAAGAGGCGTTGTGGTCTCAAAGTCACGGGTTTCCATACAGAAAATTTGTGGCTGTCTATGCCTGTGTCGCAGTGCTTGTTTTGTTCTTTTACAAACCAAATCTGTTGCTGAAGAGAGAACCACAAAGTCAGGCAACTGACAAAATAAATTCACAATCCCACGGTCAGGGAACACGTTGACCTAGTTTTAGCTTAAAACGAGATTCAAGGAAAAGACCTGGACAGAAAGCTTAACTTTAAAGCCACATCATGTATAAAGTATTTTAAATGCAGATCTCTCTCTCTTAATTACACTCTAGACCCAGTTATGAGGCACCCGTTTGCCTTACAATGCCAACCAACAGACCGGTCTCTTACCATGGCACCTGACAACAAAGGAGGATCACTGTAAGTCTGTCTTTTATTACAAATAATCCAAATTTAAAGAAATAAAAAAGCACCAAAACAGGTTGTTTTAAAAAATAAATAAATGAATAACAAACAAAAAAACATATTTGGCATTGGAATTGCAAGTAGATGGCTGATCTGGCTCTTTCCAGTAGTTAGTTCAAATGATGGCATCCAAATACAATACATTCAACAAGGACTACTGTGCTTTTAACACAGAAGAACAATCTGTAGTTTTATTTGTTCAGCCTCATCCAGAAATTGTGTACATTGTTGTTGATCAGAGTGTTTACTGAAACAAAAAATACAGGTGTTTAATTATAATAGAAAGCAACACCACAGAAAGCATTAAAAGTCTGTAAGTGCCATGTTTTCTCCAGACTAAGCTTGCAAAAACAGAAGAGAACTGAAACTGTAGACCACAGTACAAATGAGAAGTCAGGGAGAGGGGCATGGGAGGAAACAGAAAAAAAACAGCCATCTGAAAACAAACTTAGCAGAGAGAAACGCTCAAGGTGTGAGACACTGCCAGACAGGCGTGTGTCAAGCCCAAATGTTTACAGCTCATTATGCAGTGAGAAAATAATTAGATCCCAGACCAATGTGGGGCGCCATGCTCTGAATGAGAACAGAAATTAGAGGTGATGACGGCTTGCATCATGCCTGTGGTGTACAGAATTCTGTACAAACTGTCTGCAAGTCTCAGCAAATGCAGACACAGTACATAATGAGCTGTGTGGTTTACAGCCCAGACTAGACGCCAGACAATATATCCGGTACCTTTCCACAGCAGCTTTAGTATAAATGGCAGATTAAATGCTACAGTACTGTATTATTATTTGTTTATTTAGCAGACGCCTTTATCCAAGGCGACTTACAGAGACTAGGGTGTGTGAACTATGCATCAACTGCAGAGTCACTTACAACTACATCTCACCCGAAAGACGGAGCACAAGGAGGTTAAGTGAATTGCTCAGGGTCACACAATGAGTCAATGGCTGAGGTGGGATTTGAACCGGGGACCTCCTGGTTACAAGCCCTTTTCTTTAACTACTGGACCACACAGCCTCCTATCTGTACAGTACCATGATATAAGCTGCTATTTGGTAATATCATGGTAATTGGACCTCTTATGCTACAAAATGTACCCTGTGTTGCATTTATAAGCTTGTGCAAAACTCCTGGAACATTTTTCATTTACCCTTGTACGGCATCAACTGTTTTGCCTTCAATGTATTAACATCTGTAGTCATTTAAGACTAAATAAAAAAATAAAAAAACACTTAAGGCTACAACTCTAAAAAGTAGAACAGTGGATTTTTCACAATTTAGTTTTCAGTTTTCATTGTCCCACTGCTATGAACTTTTTTAAAGACTACTACTAACCTACTAGTATCACTGTGCTGGAGGTTTGTTTCAATCATTTTGAAAGAGCACTGGTGTTGCTGCTTTACACTGTAAAGCACTGTGGCAAAGTGCCCCCCCGTGTGTATTTTGTGTTACGTGTTGTGTGTAAATGTTGGTGTATAGTCATCGGTACACGGGATATAAACGGGTCTGTGTTTCACTTGTGATTTAAAAATGTAGATTTATATTTAGGCACGGAGGGCACAAATCACTTCACGTGCTAGTTAAAATGTAATGTGTGGTCACGGGAGTGCACTTAATTAATTCACGTGCAGTTGTACCGAGATTCCAATTGAATGATTGACTAGCAATCGAGTCTCGGTACAACTGCATAAAAACAGCATGTTTTCACTCACTTTCGGGTGGTGTGTTCGGTGAGTGGAGAACGGGTGTGGAGAGGAGGTATAAAATATAAATATAAGAAGAAGAATAAGTTTTGTCACTCACCGTGTTTTGTTTGTCTCCGTGCACCGTTTGTTTAGTGTTAGTTCGTTTTGTTTATCTATTTATTTTGGCGAAAGTGCCGTGTCTTGTGTGTTTGTTGTTACAACCGTTTATTTTTCTGTTCTGTTTATTCATTAAATGCTGAGCGAAAGCATTCGCTCAGCTTCACCAAACTCCTCTCTGTTGTTTTGTTCCTGCTTCTGGCGTGACGTCACCGGCTCAGTCGTCTTTGTCACACGTGGTGTTAGCAGTGGGATCTACAGCGCCTCCAGGACTCAGGCCAGAGCAGGAACCGCAATTTGGGGTTTAAAAAAAAAAACAAAAAAAAAAACCCCAACAACAACAACAACAAAAAAAAAAAAAAAAAAATGGAAGGCTGGAACTGGAGAGATGGCTGCCAGGATCTGGAGGTCCTCCTCGGTGGTCTAGAGGACCAAGGCTGGTGCCTTGCCTGTGGGGAGTTCGGGCACCCGGTGGTGCGCTGTCCCTACCCAGATGGAGAGGAGGAACTGGCCCAGGAGAGGAAGGTGAGGAGGAGGCAGAGAAGGGGAAAGGGGAAGAGGAAGGCTGAGTGTCCACAGCCCAAGTGGGAGGAGCCTGAGTGTCCACAGCCCAAGCGGGAGGAGCCCGAACGTCCTACGCCTGAGTGGGAGGAGCCCGAACGTCCTACGCCTGAGTGGGAGGAGCCCGAACGTCCCTACGCCTGAATGGGAGGAGCCCGAACGTCCCACGCCTGAATGGGAGGAGCGGTGCGTCCCACAGCCCAAGAGGGAGGAGTCGGTGCGTCCACAGCCCAAGAGGGAGGAGTCGGTGCGTCCACAGCCCAAGAGGGAGGAGTCGGTGCGTCCACAGCCAAAGAGGGAGGAGTCGGTGCGTCCACAGCCCAAAAGGGAGGAGTCGGTGTGTCCACAGCCCAAGAGGGAGAGTCGGTGCGTCCACGGCCCAAGAAGGGGAAGGTAGAGCGTCCACAGCCCCAGTCTCCACCAGCAGAGGGTGAATTCCTGCTGGGTCCACCTCCATTGCCATGGGAGGACTGCTTGCAGCTCCCACCTCCACCAGCAGAAGGTGAATTCCTGCTGGTCCCGCCTCCGCCACCTCCATTGGCAGGAGCAGAGGCAGCAGGAGCTGCCTCTGCCTCCGCCACTTCCATCGGCAGAGCAGCAGGAGCTGCCTCTGCCTCCGCCACCTCCATCGGCAGGAGCAGAGCAGCAGGAGCTGCCTCTGCCTCCGCCACCTCCATCTGCAGGAGCAGAGCAGCAGGAGCTGCCTCTGTCTCCGCCACCTCCATCGGCAGGAGCAGAGCAGCAGGAGCTGCCTCTGCCTCCGCCACCTCCATTGGAGGGAGCAGAGCAGCAGGAGCTGCCTCTGCCTCCGCCAACCCCACCAGCAGAGGATGAATGCCTGCTGGTAACACTTCCCCCACCAGCAGAGGATGAATGCCTGCTGGTATCACTTCCCCACCAGCAGAGGAGGAATGCCTGCTGGTAACACTTCCCCACCAGCAGAGGATGAATGCCTGCTGGTATCACTTCCCCACCAGCAGAGGAGGAATGCCTGCTGGTATTACTTCCCCACCAGCAGAGGATGAATGCCTGCTGGTAACACTTCCCCACCAGCAGAGGAGGAATGCCTGCTGGTATCATTTCCCCACCGTCACGAGGAGAGGAGCAGGAGCTGCCTCTCCCTTCACCAGAAGGACCAGGGCTAGATGCTGGCGGTCCTCAGCAGCCCTGCATAGGCTGCTGAGGGAAGCACGGGAAGAACCGCCCGGCCGAGAGGCCGAGAAGAGGGCCAACACCTGCACCCCAGCTAGTCCTGACTCCCTGCCTCGCCGCCCAAGGATGCTTGCCTCGCCGCCCAAGGATGCCTGCCTCGCTTCACCCAAGGATGCCTGCCCGCTTAGCCCAAGGATGCCTGCCCGCTTAGCCCAAGGATGCCTGCCTCGCCGCCCAAGGATGCCTGCCTCGCTTAGCCCAAGGATGCCTGCCTGCGCTTCGCCCAAGGATGCCTGCCTCGCTCGCCCAAGGATGCCTGCCTCGCCGCCCAAGGATGCCTGCCTGCGCTCGCCCAAGGATGCTTGCCTTGCATCGCCTGGGGTTGCCAGCCGCTCCGCATCGCCTGGGGTTGCCAGCCGCTCCGCGTCGCCTGGGGTTGCCAGCCGCTCCGCATCGCCTGGGGTTGCCAGCCGCTCCGCATCGCCTGGGGTTGCCAGCCGCTCCGCATCGCCTGGGGCTGCCTGTCGCCCGCATCGCCTGGGGCTGCCTTTTGCTCCATACAGGGTACAGGGTGCGAGGCAGAAGTGGAGCTCCCGCTGCCGCCTCTATGGCCAGGGGCTCCCTCCCGAGTTCGCCTCCCGAGGGTCCGCTGCTGCTGCCGTCACCTCCCGAGGGTCCGCTGCTGCTGCCGCCGCCTCCCGAGGGTCCGCTGCTGCTGCCGTCGCCTCCCGAGGGTCCGCTGCCGTCGCCTGGGGTCGCCAGGGATCCTGCTTCGCCTGGGGTAGTCGAGGGTCCTGCTTCGCCTGGGGTCGCTACACTATGGCCAGAACCCCATGAAGGGAGCTGTCGGCCATGAAGAAAGGGGGAGGTCAGGAGACCAGCTCCCCAGCCGCATTTCCGTGGCAGGAAACACGGTGGCCAGAGCCCCACGGAGGGAGCTAGCGGCCACGAAGGAGGGAGGTCAGGAGACCCAGCTCCCTCGCAGCAGTTTCGCTGCGGAAGTGGTGGCCGGCCCCACGGAGGGAACTGCCGGCCATGAAGAAGGGGGAGGTCAGGAGACCAGCTTCCCCGCAGCAGTTTCGCTGCGGAGATGTGTGGTCGGAGCCCCACGGAGGGGAACTGCCGGCCATGAAGAAGGGGGAGGTCAGGAGACCAGCTCCCCAGCTGCACTTTCGGGCAGGAGATAGTGTGGCTGAAGCCCGGAAGAGGAGCTGCCAGCCACGAAGAATTGGGGTGCCAGACATTTCACCATGGCCACCCCCAGAAACAACTTGCTTCCCCTCTTCGGGACTTTGGGACTGAGGGGAGGTGGCCATTGAGGCCATGTGTGCTTTGCACAAGGGGGTATATGTGGCAAAGTGCCCCCGTGTGTATTTTGTGTTACGTGTTGTGTGTAAATGTTGGTGTATAGTCATCGGTACACGGGATATAAACGGGTCTGTGTTTCACTTGTGATTTAAAATGTAGATTTATATTTAGGCACGGAGGGCACAAATCACTTCACGTGCTAGTTAAAATGTAATGTGTGGTCACGGGAGTGCACTTAATTAATTCACGTGCAGTTGTACCGAGATTCCAATTGAATGATTGACTAGCAATCGAGTCTCGGTACAACTGCATAAAAACAGCATGTTTTCACTCACTCGGGGTGGTGTGTTGGTGAGTGGAGAACGGGTGTGGAGAGGAGGTATAAAATATAAATATAAGAAGAAGAATAAGTTTTGTCACTCACCGTGTTTTGTTTGTCTCCGTGCACCGTTTGTTTAGTGTTAGTTCGTTTTTGTTTATCTATTTATTTTGGCGAAAGTGCCGTGTCTTGTGTGTTTGTTGTTACAACCGTTTATTTTTCTGTTCTGTTTATTCATTAAATGCTGAGCGAAAGCATTCGCTCAGCTTCACCAAACTCCTCTCTGTTGTTTTTGTTCCTGCTTCTGACGTGACGTCACCGCTCGGTCGTCTTTGTCACAAGCACACAAGGGGTTTTTCCAAGAAAAGCTATAGCCTAGCTTGAAACCCCACTGGTATTATACTATAGCTGCCACATCAATTGTCTTACAATAGAATCAGAGAAAAACTAGTTGGAGTGCACCTAGAGTACCAAGGTTCTCTCTGCTACAGTAATACACTCCATTTGTGGGAAGTAGAGGACTCCACTTGCTGTTTTTCCTACAATCTCATACCAGGTGTGGATTTAAAAAATAATTCTAATCAGACATACTAAAGCACACCTTCAGTTTCTTCCATCAGCAACACCTGGCATGGAGTCTGTGGACAAATCTGCATACTGTACTGTGCCGAATAGAACACTATTTTTTTTTGTTTCAGAGCCCAATCTAAGTTTCACAAAACAAAATCATAAGGAGCTGTTATGTCTTGAATGCCTACTGCATGGTAACTCTAGCAGCAAAAAAAAAAAAAATTATAATTTGGGTCAACTGAACAAACTTCATGGTTTTTAACTCTGCCACAATGAAAGTGTGCAAGTAGCATGTTCAAAATCCATTAGAGGCATTTTCACCAAGTCAATTGCAAATATTACATATAAAGTAGGTTTTGGGATGCCAGTACTGGGAACTAAATGTATTATTTTGTAAAATATACAGTGCATGCAAAGTGACTTCTAAATTAAATACAAGCCACATTACAAGTGTGTGCACACATCTTTGAAAGTATTCCTAAAGGCAAAGTTAGAGCAGAAGGTTTGAAAGGCAGGGTCCAATCAGTTAGGCTTGGCTGCATGCAATACCTACAGATTCATATAAGGTCATTCTGAACAACTGTGATACCAAGGAAAGCTCTGTCCATCTCTCCAATATTTTGACTCAGATTTAAATTCTATCTGAAGTACCGACAATATTTTTAAAGGAAATTCATATGAAGGTACAACAACGAGAAAGTAAAAGTCTTGGGGTTATCTGCAACTTCACTAAAATTGATATATAAAAGTGAATCCGAATCTAATCTAAAACCTTTCACGCATGCAAGGCAGCCTTTGTGTTTTACAGCACAAACCCAATAATCCAAACCACTGGGTGAACAAAGAACCACACAGTTTGCACACAACTTACCTTTTCAAATGTCATTTTCTGTTGGAAGCTGAACTTCCCCTTGATTTCTTCAAGTCGCTGCTTCAGCTGCTTCTCCTCTGGAGTATTGTAATACTTTTTCCCAAGTTGGAGATAGCAGTGCCACTTGGCAGAGTCGAAGCCCCAGTGACAGGTCCTCTTGTCAGGTGACTTGTGGGAATGCATCACAAACTTCTGGGGAGAAAACATCAGCTGGCACTCCAGGCACTGGATGCAGGGGGCATTAGGCTGTGTGTATAACTGCATCACAAACAAGCCCTGACACTTGCCCAGGCATTCATGCTCTACCTTGAAGTTTGAGTCGGTCTCTTTCAGTTGAGTCAATGTGCTCTTGCTTGCATGCTTGCTGGTATTCTGCATAAGTATGCCTGGGCGCAATAAAGTATTGCACAGTCTCTGAGCATCCGTCAGCGTGATGAGTCCACAGGAAGGTGCATTGAATGGCAGGATGCCCAGCACTTTCAAGATGTGAAGCTGGTCAGCGTTACACCTTGAACAGTAGATGTACAACTCATCACAGACGGTGTTAATCTGCTGGAGGGAAAAGTCACGCAGAACAGAATTAAGGACCTGAGGGAGACACAGTCTATTCTCACCGCCAACCATGAAGCAGGAAATGGATTCCCCCTCCAGCAGGGAATGAGCAAGCTCAGTGGAAGTGTCAGAAGGAATAAGCAGTGGGCCTGGCAAGGCCGGGGGTGATGCAAGTGGCATGAAGATGCCAGGGGACATGCATTCTTGGGTATTTCGAGCAGAAAAGGTTGCTGGTCCACCCAAGGAAACCTGGCTGCTGATGTGGAACTGGGCCAGGGTGTGCTTCAAGCCTGGGCTCAGGTCCAAAGGCTTTGCCCCAGGAATCGGAGCATGCTTGCCACACTCATTGGATGCTGCTTCCCCAGTGTCTTCCACAATTTCTTTCTTTATTTTGGGGGTTTTAGGGGCCCCCTCTGTTGTTCTGCCATTCCGATGCATTTCTGCGACAAGCCTTTTCTTAATCGGAGTGTCCTCCATTCTCTCCCTACTCAGCTTCTTCATCGCTCCTTTAAGAAATGGTGCTTCGTGAGAAAAGGGTTTTTAAAGTTGTGTGTTGGCCATTGTTTCCTCCTGTTAAAAAAATAATGTTGTTTAATATTACAGTAGTTTACAAATTCTCAGCTGTCCTTTTACATCATTTTTGTTCTCTCCATTGCTTATATACTGTTGTACGTCAAATGTTAGGTATAAGATTACATTTTGTTAAAGAAAATAATTGACGCAAAAATATATATTGTCCAAACCCCATTGACGGATATTGAAAATCACCCAGGCTTTGTATTATGTGGGTTATGAATATGAACCAACCTAATTTGTGCTTAATGCCTGACACACTCTGGTAGTCCACAATATGAACTTTAGCGCTGAATCAGCCCAAATTAGACAACGTTTAAACAAACATACCATTGAAATCAGTTCAGGTAATCAAAAAAAATAAAAAATAAATGTGGTGTTTTTTTACCTGGTCAAGGTTATCTTCAACACATCGGACATCCAAATCGTGTGGCTAGTTCCACTTCAGGGCGATACCAGACAGCTCGAATACACATACTGCAAACAACGCCGACCTTTTGAGCCTTACTTCAGTCTGACTGGAAAGAAGTAGATCGTGTTGAAAGCGGGCAATAAAAATAGTACCGAGAAGAAACGGGAAAATCCAATGTGGCTTAGTAATAATTATGATGATGACAGCACCTCTGGTAATCCAATTTAAAATTGTCCGACCGTCCACATTCAAACCTCAATCAGTCCCCGCAGTACTGGTGGTAGTAGTAGAGGAGGGTGATGTGTCCATGGCTGTTTAATGACACAGCCTGGTTTGCTCAATTGCCAGTGTGGAATCCCGAGTCCTCGCAGCAGTCCTAATTAATTCTTCTGCCCGGCTCTCTCTCTGCTGCAATGTGTCTGGACTCCGCTGATTTTCAAACTCCCGTCTGCGTTGCCGTGGTTGCTGATATATCCTGACATTTCAGTCTTCAGCTCTGCTCAGTCCTTCCCTCCTGACAAGGACGCTGCTCGCTCTACCTCGCTCCCTCTCTCTCACAGTCGCTGCCACTGGCTCGCCTATGTTGTGTTAATGACATTCACAACCATACCTTAGTTTCACTGGACTAACTGCCTGCTCACTGCAGCTGTATTATTTATCAGATTTTCCTATCCCTTGATATATGCTATGCCGAGAAAAATATAGGTTCCACGAATTTAAAAAAAAATTAACAGCGAAATAGAACATGCGTCTTTAATTTGTGCCTTTATAAATAAAATATATAATGTTACAGTCGAGATAATAATAGTATTAAAATACACAACGCTATCTGTTTTGTTAGCTTGTTTTTTGCTCTCTCGCTGTCTCTTATGTACACCTAAAAAGCTCTGACGACGCAGCGCTGTTCCTCGATTGCATATTTGTAATAATATTATACCCCCAATGGAAATAGACCAGTTCACTCGTTTTTCCACCCACAGTATAACGTCCTGGTTTTAGTCTCTCTCGCCGGTTTAATTTCATCTACACAAAAGTCTATCTCAAAATTAAAATCTGTAAATATCATCTATAATTCTTCCTTTGTATGAATATATATTTTCAGTCTATCTCTCCATTATCCTTCGCCTCGGTGTATCGCTAGTAACGCCGTCCCTTCGGTTTGTGCTGTGCCAGCCCGACCGTCAACACAGCAAGCCAGCAGCCAGACACCACTACACACAGACTCACAACGTCACTCCCACTCACGAACGAGCTACGTCAGAAAGACGCTCGAATATGGGCACATCACGGAAAAGATTCGGGGGTGTCTGTGGGTGTCTGGTCTGGGAATGTGGAATGTGTTTAGTAGAACAGTAAGTTTGTCTGACATGAAGCTGCGTGAACTACGGCCCACAGTAAAAGCCAGAACGGTGACTGTAAACTTAGGATGTCTTCAGTAAAAAAAAAAAATTTAGAAATACCCCGGGGATTTCTTCCATTCTGCGACTGTAAAGTCGACTGTGTCTATATGTGAGAGGACGGGCAATGACATGAAAGCTGAACCTATCCTCATACATAAGTACATAAAAAAAGTATAACTGCTTAATATGACTGTTAAAGCTAATATTAAAAATGTAGATTTTTCTTAATGTAGCCTATTGTACTATTTAATACATTAAAATAATTATTGGTATGTTTTTATATAAAAGTTTATATAGTTATATTCAATTGCCACTATCATTATATCATATGAATAATCCTTTATTAAGATCATAAATAATATAGTGGGAAGCATTTATAAAGTTAAAACAATTCTGGCCTCAATAATTATATATATTATTTATTTATTAGCAGACACCCTTATCCAGGCGACTTACAATTGTTACAAGATATCACATTATTTTTACATACAATTACCCATTTATACAGTTGGGTTTTTCCTGGAGCAATCTAGGTAAAGTACCTTGCTCAGTACAGCAGTAGTAGTGTCCCCCACCTGTGATTGAACCCATGACCCTCCAGTCAAGAGCCCTAACCACTACTCCACACTGTTGCCCTAATATAGATAGATAGATAGATAGATAGATAGATAGATAGATAGATAGATAGATAGATAGATAGATAGATAGATAGATAGATAGATAGATAGATAGATAGATAGATAGATAGATAGATAGATAGATAGATAAATATTCTGCGTGTCAATAAAACAAAGAATATAAAATAAAGTTTCTTATTTAGAGAAGGCACTCAGTTCTTTTAATATAGTTCTGTAATATTGAAGGAAAAATCAATAATAAAAAAAAAACATTTAATAGAAAAAAGCAACTCAATTTAATAATCCATGGAACATGATTCAATAAACTCCCAGATTTGCTGAAATAATAATGACAAAATATGCAGTCAGAAACATAGCTTTGCTCATTTTGTTTTTCAATATTTATTATTTATGGCTTGTGTCAACACTCATCTGAAGCCTAGACAATTAAGGGATATTACATTTCAGCTTGTAAAGGTCAACCACCAGGCTAGAACTATGTTAAGCTAGATAAGAAATATAATTGCTAATTTTGTCATTTAAATATTATTATAATCTAAGCACTCCTGTGTGTTAAGTAGTAAAGACGTAGAAAGCCATCTGTGACTGTTTGGAAGGTTTCAATACTGAATAGGTGATGTGTTTGGCGCTTGTGTTTGATACAGACCCGGTATATTATCCGAGTTCTGTTGTTCTCAGCTTGTCAAGCAAACAAACAAGTATAATAGGTTTGCTAATTATCTGAGGTGTTGACTTTTCTGGGAGAAAAATAGCAAAAACAGCTTTAATGAACTATTGTTTAATAAAGCTGACTTTAACTGAGAATGTTGTAAGTCCTCAATTAAATCTAATTACTTAAAAAGAATGTACTCTAGGTCAAAGTTTGTTTCTGAGCTAATTTAGCAAACTTTTCTCTTTTTTTGTCTTGTGTAATAGTACCTTGTGGCTTTATTACCCCAGACTGGCCCCAAAAAATACAAAAATACAATGTGTGGTGTACAGGCCCAACATGGCTACCTCAGTCCATCGCAGAGGCATCTGCACATCAGTGGTTGCTTAGTGATTCATTTGTGTGCAGCGCTTTTGACGATGCAGGGATGAAAGGTGCTACATATTCCATGACTATAGTTAGGCCAACAAAAGGCACTGGCACATAGACAACCACTCCACTGAATGAAAAGAACTGTTTTGAATATTCAGCAATGTCATTAACATAGTGAGCTCCTGCTGGAGGTTATAATGAAGCTGGATACAGTGCATGCATAAAAAGGTTCATACAGGCTGGAGGGATGGCTTAGTTTATTTTCCACATGAAACCCAGGAGTCCCGTGTATGTGGTCTTATTGGGAGGTGGGGGGTGGGGTCTGCATTGAGAATTTGACCAGGCAGTTTAGAGGTCACTAGCAGGGATGTTTTTTGCCATGTGGTTGATGGAACAATGGGACAGAGCTCTTAGTTCTAATCTCCAACATAAAGGATGACCTCCCACGGCATCCAGCCTCTGCACACCATGCTGGGGAGTTGGCGTAAAGGATTAGGCTGATGCATCTCTAGGTGCCACTCAGGCTAGCCTTGCTTTCTTTTTAGTATTTGGTTGTGGGTGTGGTGCTGGAATAGTGACAGTGTCTTGAGGTGGGTTGTACAAAAGAATAATGGCTAGATTGGTTGAAGATTATGAAGAATAAAACAGACTTTTTCTAAAGGTCTTCTTGTTTTTCAGGGCCCACCCTCTTTCTTGAATTTGGGTCTCTTGAAAAGGATAAAACAAGCAGATTAAATATATTCTAACCAAACAGACAAAACTAAAACACTGTTTTTTTTTGCGTTTTTTTCAAGGTCTACAAAATAATAGTTGCACCATATTTTTGAGAGGGGATATTAAAACATGTTACAAAGCCAGTTTCAAGCAACTTTAAAGGAATTGTAATTAAGGAAATAATACTTGAAAATATATACTACATATTCATGTTTGTTGCATGTAAAAATATGTTTAATCTAACTGATCAATAAAGCAATTGATTCCATAGTATACACAAGAGCTAGCCAGCCAGGTACCTATGTAGTGCTCACACATTATTTTTAACCTGTTACATGAGGAAATTGGATAGACAACAAAAAAGAAAAGGAAGGGTACCCTTTTGGACTGCTGCACCCTGTCACTGCCTGTAAGATCTGTGCCTTATTGATCAGTCACTTCATATAAAAAATACTATAGTACTGTCCAATAGTACCAACTAATAGCTATCTATCGTTTACTGCAATACAGTATATACTATTGTATAAAATATAGGTTTTTAGAGAACAGTATTTTTTATATGAAGTGACTGAATATATTGTACTTGAATAACATTTACATTTAGGAATACAGCCTTTAAAAACTGAAAATTACTTTTTTCTATTAGTTGTTTGACATTGTTGCCTATTTACAAAGCTTTAAAGTATTTACGGATTGTGTTTTCAAAGTTGTTTTTATGAATAAAATGAAGCTTTGATTTTTGTGTACACCACAGACTGAAATCTGATCCAGAATTTGGAGACAATGAATGTCTGGCTTCTCTTGCATGAATTAAATGGTGGCGTCACATGCTGTCTACTGAGTCACGTGTTCAACAATGATCATTCAGATTCACAAGTGGGCACTGTGAAACTGCACTGCGGGGAGGGCAGCTCTCAAGGAGCCTGCTAGCACCACATCCACAAGCACCAACATCTGTAGTAAATATAGTAAACTCAATCAATACAGTCAGTACCAACAAGGACAGGGGTTACATGTGTTCTTAGTGTTCAGTTGTAGTCTGCTTTGCTCCTGAGATTATGTTATATTTGTCGGTATGTCAGTGGGTGACTTCTGGAGTGTACAATAGCCTTCATTCTTACACACTATTAGCTGGTTTGCTTGTTAACTACAATGGCGATTTTAATGCTAGTTTCTACATTCTGTAATATTGACATTTATGGTAAAACATTGTAGAAAATGAGTTAACAAGAGAAGTACAGTAAATGATTTGTTTAGGCTGGTATTACTGGTCTTTCTTGCAGTATTCTTTACATTTTTGTAGCTTTATCCAAATAAATTGCTTATTTAAAAAATGGGTACCTTCTATTGTCGTATTTAGGTTAGCGCAAAGGTGAAACGTTTGCCCCCATTTTTTTTTTTAAAACAAAAAACATAATTGCAGGTAGGAGCAGTGAAATGGCGATTTCAGTTATTACATATTTATTTTTATTTATTTTTTTAAATTTAAATGTTCTTTTAGAATAAATTGGGGCACTGTTTAAATAAGTACACGGTGTACAAAAACACCAGGAAAGTATGCTATGTCACTATTCTCTTTTTGTGTATCTGTACTTTAATTCTACAGCCACTCAAAAGCCAACACAGCTGCATCTGGCCTTGCCACTTTACATGTCTGTCAAATACTTTGATCTTTTGAAATGAATAGCCTAACCTCCAGACATGGTGTCTAGTTCATGCATTGTTAACTGGGATTACCACATCTCCTGTAGATATATCAGCCCCATTTCTGACATCAGACCCTAATTATTTGCTATACCAGCTTGTAAAAATGCTTGAGCTGGGGCCTGTATACTGTAAAAACCTGCCTTCCCCCCTGTCCATTCTCAAAGCATTGGGCTAGGGGAGGATTTAAAAGAAAACCTGTACACACTTCCAAGTTGTGAAACCCAACATTCCTACTCTAAACTCATCAACTTGTATTGAGGAAAGGAATTAAGATCCTACAGATGTATATAATTGAGGAACGAGAGTTGTAAAAGGATTTGCAATTGATAAAGCATTACATAACATAAGGCAAGATTTGTCAAGGTCCTTTTTTGTGAAGGAAAATAAATAAAAATCATGTTTTGATTTTTCTTTTACAAACACTGTTTTATCAACAAGTTTTATCATTTGAAAAGGCTTGTTTGCATGTAAATGTAATATTTTCAATATGGTGCCTGATATTTTGCAACGAAAAATATCAGGGACCATATTGAAAATGAGTCATTAAGTTTGAACTAAAAACTAGCAAATGGCATCACTTGTCTGGAACTGGAATTGAGAACACTGTCTAGCATTTTGAAACATATGATTATAACATGTATGTTTAAACATACAATTTACCATTGTTATACATCATTGTAAGTGTTTGTTTTCATCTACCAGGAGTGCAACTATTTTCCCCTTTGCCTTTGTTGTCCTTGTGTTGCATTAAGGATATCGCTTACACCATTGGGACTGACAAGTATCATATTACCAGGGATTAAGGATGTATTTTTACCAATTTGAATACAGGTTTTCAAACCATCGACTGGGGTCTTGTATTATTATTATTATTATTATTTTTTTACTCAGTTAGCATTCCTTGGGAGTTTGGGGTTTCTGTCACTAATAGCAAGATGGATGGTTACAACGCATGTAATCACAGGTTATTATGAAATTGTTGATCAATCCTTATAAATTTGTCACTTTGCTTTAATACTTCTGTCCTGGTGTAAAGAGAGTTGTTGGCTCCTAACACATGTAAAGCAGTTTAATGATGCGTGAATGGTTTTTGAGCAGTGGGGGCCTAGGGGTCGATGTTAATTTATTAAATACAGTTACTTGGGAGCTGCAGGTTTAAAGCATCATCTCTCCAAAACCCACATTTTCAAATCAGTTTCCGACGAGTCATTATGAATCAATTTTAACTTGCAGGGCTTGACCTGAGACCTGTGGGGATCTGGTCTTGCGTTATAAATACTATTAAAATCAAGGATGCTGGCTGGCCATAGTATACTGGGCCTTAGAGACACATTTCCAACACAGCCTCTAATATTGTTAATTCATTGATCCCCAGTGAAGGGCTTTGGCTAAATATGTTAGAGACTGAGAGATTGGTGGCGTTATAAAAATAAAATGTTAACAATTGTAGTGCCCCATGTTGTTTTAAAAACGTATTTTGTACAACTAGTGTTTTTGTTTTTTTTTGTAACCTAATTCACCCATATTGAAAATGCTATCGAAACACAAAAAACACCATTTGCTGTTGCCAGAGAGGCAAAGAGGAGGGAAGATTGTGCATCTGCAGCTGAATGCACAGAATGATAAACGGTGTAAGAATGTAGTGAAAAGCCACACTGAGTCCTGTTTTGGATACACAGGGTGATTAGAAAGTAAGTTTACCACATATGTTGTGTTGATGTGGTGAACTTAATTTCTAATCACCCTGTACATTAAAGTTGATTTCAAGCTATCTCAGTGGAACAGTGGCACAGACTCCTGTTCAAAAGGATGTGGTCTATAATTGTGCTTATTTTAGGTAATTTCTCCTATGTTGCATTGATTTTTTTTAATGCCAGTGCCACCTTCAAAAAAATCTCATCAGTCAATATTTATCACATCTCATATTGCTTAGGAACAGTGCCCACATTCCATCAAAGGTGAAATAAACATCCACAGTAAATATTTCAATTTTGGCTTTATGTAACATCCTTTTCTTGTTTTGTCACTAAATGAACACAACATAGCTACTTAGGATATAATCTTTTAATGGCGGTGATAAACAACAGTACTGATGCAATGCTTTCCTTTAGCAGGAAGACAAATGTGGTTAGAACTTTGAATTAGAATATCGGTTTCATTGCTATTGAGAACGCAAGATAAGGAGTAGGGTATCACTCAACACGTAGGGTCTTCAATTGTGTGCGGATATGGACCATGGATTCACAGTAATGTGTTAGATTTATTTTGAACTGTAACTGCTGTATATCACAGGAAACCCAAGTTTCTCTTGGATGTAATGACAACTGGTTTACCTCTTACCCTCTTCAGTTTCCAAGATGGATTCAATAATAGATAAAATCAGAACATCTTCAAAAGCAGCTCCCTACCGGAAAGCTTTCGGTAGGTAGATATTTTTAAAAAGCTCTTGTGGTTAATTTTCAAAATGCCTGCACATGGTAATTGTTGATTTAATCAAGTCTTTTATGCATCTGAATTTCAGCAATGAGGACATAGTTGTAAACAAGATGTTACAATTCAACCACTCCCCTCTGTTAGTAAGTAAAAAATATATAAATGATGTTGAATTATGACCATCTGTGACAAACAGAACAGAGTAAGGCAGGGAGCAGAAGGTCCCTTTGCAGATTTTTTTTATTTATTTACTTTTACTTGTATTTTTTTTTTTTTTTTTTTTTAAGATACCTTTTTGCTGACACCTTTGAACAACACCATTACAGCCTGAGAAATTAAGAAACAACAGGAGAGGCAAATTCTTTAAAAGAAAAAAGTGTATTTGGCATTTATGATATTGTACAGCACCATTTCCAGTCTATTTTTAAACAAACAAACACATATTAATGCTGTATTAATTTATCATTAATAACATAACCATATTTATATTATCTGAACAGTCATTGTGGAAATAGTCAGGCTGCCACAGGTAATCAGCTGCCGCAAAGCAAGTATAACAGACTTGTCATTTTACAAGATGCAAGTTTGATTTATAAAACCAATAGTTCTTTTTAAAGCAATACAGAGTATTGTGCTTTTTTGTCAATCAATTTAATATATTCATAGCCAACTAAGCCTCAACCCCTACCATATCACACGTGGCAACGCTTGAGTCTTTAAAAAAAAATATTCTAAGTAGCACTGAGATTTCCATGCATGTTATAATGATTCAATATAAAAGAGATCTGCTTTGCATGCTGGTCTGTTTCCTGATTACCCAGGTACCTGACTGCAGTACTGTATAATGTAGACACTTTACCCGTGAACAAAACAAAATTACAATGAAAGCAAATTGAGTAAATTAAACGAGATAGTGTTATGGCATTTATAACAGCATGTAAAAAAATAAGTAGTGTTTGAAAAGCATTTTAGGAAAAAAAAAAAAGTGTAAAAGGTACAAAAAAAACCAAAACCTAAGTAAATAACACATTAAAATTGATACATTTTGTTCATTGTTTCATTGTGTCCCTATACGATTTTTGTTTGTAAAACAACATAAAAATAACAGGTAAACTCGAGAGAAAAGATTCAATTCTCTGTTAGGGGATAATAAATTAATGGCAGTCGAAAGAAAAAAAGATCAGCATTTTTGTAACACCACTTAACACTTTTTAAAGAGACATTAATGAAAAATATAGCCTGTAACAATTGCTCACTAAGAGAACCATCTCAATGACCTGTCCTATGCATATTATAACTAAACACCTTCTCTTGTATTTCACAGGCCCTATTTACCGTTAACAAGGTATAACTTTAAAAAAAAAAAAATCAGCAGTACATTAGCCAACATCTGTCAGTAGGTGTTTAAGGCATTAGTTATTAAATGGCCTCTCCCCCCTCAAGTGCATGCAGTGAGTGAATCTACAGGAGTCTCCACTGAAACAACTACCAGTCTCTACACAAGGCTACCTGATTTACTTGGCTTCATATACAATGACCCAGTAATTTTACATCCATGTCATATAGTTTTATTTTTAATTGCAATATGATACAACACACCAGCAGAGAAGAAGTGGGATAAGCCAGCTTTTTTTTTTTTTCAAAGAATTTTACAGCACCAGGGAATCTACCATTGCATGAACCACTTATCTTAGAATCACCATGGAAAGATGGTTAATACAATCAAGGGCAACTTCCATCAAACTGTGACTTATCTCAGCGGGGTACACGTTGATCAAATCAACCCCTTAGTAATGTTCCAATATACATTTATTTGCAGGTTTGGCATGCATTTTTCACTCCAGGACTGCAGATAACATGCAAAGGACAAACTCACAACTTGTATTTGGTCTGTGTAGATTTCCCTTTGTTGATGTCCAAGGAGCTACAGCTTTAGTTATCCTTCATCTATAGAAAAGCTAAAACAGGTTTCCACCTCAATCACACTAAAGTTGCATGCTATGCCATAATTTAAATGATGTTTAGATCAATGCTCATTAGAGGGTTGTAAATATACAGCTCCTCTCAGATTCTTTACAGCCAAGCCAGTTGGTTTCTAACAGTCACACCTTCCTTTTGATACCCTCCTTGTTTAAATACCGAGAAATCAAGAGCAGCTGGGGACTACCCAAAAAGCCTGATATGCACAAAAGACAATACTTCTATGTTTTAATGCATGCATTTCATTACACTGTCTGCAAGTTAATTTTCCTTGTGTTACTACCCCTGAACTGGGCTGGTACTGGTAAAAAAAAAAAAAAAAAAAATGCAAATGGGATTACTGTTAAGGACATTTCGATTTGCAGACTTTTTAGTACGACAACAAATTATAAATGCCTAAAAATGCTTCACTAAGGTGATCTAAGGTGATCTATTACACTAGACTTTGACAGATAAATATTATATAAGTGTGATACCCTTTCTTATAGGCTCTCAGTGCTAAGGCATTTAGTTATCAGCCTTTTCCATTAAATACTGAGGTTGATAAAATAAGAGATGGAATTTGAATGAAAAGAAAAAGCAAGTAGGGTTCTGGAGAGAATCTGGGTGAAACGTTTGATTTAAAAAGTATTTTCAGCAGCTCAAACACGGATGCCTTGCACTATACAGTGAACTACCTTTCAAAATACTCTTACTATATACAGGTTTTAAAACTGCCAATCTTTCTTTCAAAGGCTGTCAAAAAGGATTCCAAAAGGCTTTGGACAGCATTAAAAAAAACAAAAAACAAACCTAAGACCACGAAAAAATGTTCCTTTAGAGTAAAAATGTCTACTTTGAGTACTAGCAGTGAAATACTCTATGAAGTGCAGGCTTGTACAGCTGCCAGTGTTTATATAAATATATGTTTTGTTTTTTTCACAACTGAAAATGTTTTTAGTCCTGTTCAACCCAGAAAGTCTGTGGAAGTTGAATATTTTCTGGGGGGGCTCTAACCTAAAAACAAAGATCAGTGGTATCATTCACAGTTTAACAAATATATATATAAAAAAATTCCACTGACCTGTGACTTTAAACGAGAGGTCCCTTTGCAACAATTTTCTAAAACTGAACTCTGAAGATAACTGCTCATTGTTAGCTCTACAACCAATAGTCTTTAATCTTTCATAATCCGTATCCTCTTTTTTTCCCCCAGTCATTACCACACAAGGGACTCATGTTTCGTTTTGTATATTTGTCGTTTAAGAGTAGAAATGGTTTAGTTTTCAACAGTTTTGCTGCCAATTACAACCTATGGACTGGTGTACATAAAAATGAAATTCAAGCTATTTCTACATGATTTGGTTTTTAGTTTTCGTGAGAAACCTTCTAATACTACCCTGAATACATACAGTAATTATGGGTTCTAACTGGCATGATATCAGCATGATTAGCAGCTGATGACAAACTTAAGTATGTTAAAAGGATATCTTTCAGATAACATGATTTCTAACCATGCAGACATTTAAAAGGCAATAGCAGGAGAGTCAAATGAAACATTTTTAATCTATTTAGACGCATTCTTCAGCAGACATCAAAAGAGGGTTGATGTATTCAAAGCCTTCGAATTCGGACTGATCAATCTTCTTGACAACATCGCTGCAAAAATAAATTAAATTAGTAACAGAAATACGCAATCTACAATGGATGCAATGAGTCTCACAAGTTTACTGTTGAAATAAAATAGTTTTTCTTCTAGAGCAGGGCTTCCCAGCCCTGGTCCTGGGGACCCCATGTGTTTTCTGGTTTTCATTCCAAATGAGCTCTCAATTACTTAACTAAAACCTTAATTGAACTAATAATTTGCTTAATTAGACCTTTTTACTTGTTTACTTGTTATAAGATTTTATAAGTAACTTGAGCTGTGCAGCTTTTTAGGAGCTGAGAACAATAAAAAGGTCTAATTAAGCAAATTATTAGTTCAATTAAGGGTCTAGTTAAGTAATTTAGAGCTCAGTTGGAATGAAAACCAGTAGACACACAGGGTCCCCAGGACCAGGGCTGGAAAGCCCTGTTCTAGATGTTACAGCATACAGTTTAAAATCAGACTCAATTACTCAATCAACTTTATATTAAGTTACTTTTACATAGTGTAACATGAGTGTAGGTTTTGTATGACATTCAATAAAACTGTCAGGGATAGACAAGTATTTAAACAGCAATGCTTCTGAAAACTGCACAACAAAGTATTAAACATATGTTTTCTCGAAAAAAAAAAAGCGTTTCAATATTGGCAACAAAAAAAAGACAAAATGTAATATCCATTAAAAAGATTTAAACAAAAAAAATCTATCGGAGTAATGGAACTATAGTTTTTACAGTTTTACAGGTCAGCAATGCACATCAGAGACTACTGCTTATTTTGTGCTGACAGTGTTAACTGATTCTCAGCTGTCATTTGAGCAGTTATCAGGATGCACTATAGCCAAAAGAACCGATCAATTCAGTTTTTGGATTTCAAAAAATACACACAGAAATGTGGCCCTTCTTTTTGTCTATATTGAACACCAATTTAAATGCAGTTATTGAAAATGCTGCTTTTTTGGGGGAGTTATCTTTGTGTCTCAAGTGCCTCAATTCTCCCTCATTTTCAGCTCTTAGTTGGCCCTGCTTTTACTGTTTTACAACAGGCAAGGACTGAAGCAGCAGTGGGAAAGAGACCTGCCCCAAGGTTACATACAATAAGGGGCTAAGCTGGGATTCGGCTACAGAACGAAGACTCTTCTCTTCAATGAAAAAGATCCTAACTACCAATAAGAACAAATACAGCAAGCATATCAGAACAGAAGTACCAGTACTTACTTATCATCCGGAGTGAGCTGTATAGGTTCATTGGTAAACTGAGCATCGAAGTTATCCAGTCCAAACTCTCCAGAGATGTTGGGTTTGAAGGGAGGAACCACTTGTTTCTGCTCCATCTGCAACAGCACAATTTTCATAGTCAGCTCAAAGCATAAAATTCTCCCTCCCGCCTTACAACGCAAGTCAGACTTGGGCTGTTTAGTTTAAATGTTTTTCTACAGAGACATCCATTTCTTTTAAAATGCATACGCTGTAAAATATGCTTATATTTTTATGAAGTTAAATATACTATGCTTGATACGTGTTCAGAAATAGATGGGATAAGAGGATTGCAGGACCTGTCCATCATGACCAAATACTCGCTTACTTATTTAGAAAATTAGTCATGCCGTGTCTCCCAACTTGACCAACTCAGATTAACAATAATGTACAAAAAGCAATATTACTCCAAATCAGGGGCTGCACTCAACACATTTAATACTGAAGAAACCTTAGACCTGATACTGTTTTTGTAATGCGGACTTGTGGCACAGAGGTTTAAAGGGACTGGAAGGGTCAAAACTTAACATATTTTACTTCATGGTGCAAGCAGGGGAGCCATGGTTTAAGTGCTTAAACTTTTACAAATCACCAAATTAGTTTCAACAGTTACAATCAATCTAAATTTAGTAAAGTTGATTCTGAGATTCTAAATTTCTACTTAACTTCACATTGATCAACATTTAAACTGTATATTTAAATGAAAACAGTAACGAAATAAAAAAAAAATAAAAACACTTACAGTCGGTCTTATCTTCGAATTAGCCTACAAAGGTCTTTGTTTTCACTGAGAGAATAACACATTCACACTGGAGAAAGTTCGATGTCAGTCACTACTGAGATCGTTTTATCCAGGTAGATTTTGTATATAATTATATAGAATTTTGTTAAAGAAAATACTTTAATTCCTGTTGAAATATTGTGCAGTTTTCAAAGACTTTGTTAAACGTGCTTTGTAAATATTGTTGAGTTGCACAGATACATTTATAATATATTTTCTTAATTATATAAAAAACACACCCTTGGATTTTGTCCCATTAAGACTTATGTATCCAAGTTAAGCCTTGTGAAGGTTAAAAGCTTACTCACAAGGTCCCAGTCAACATTTCTGAAGAACGGATGTCCCGTGATGTCAGCGAAACCTGTCTGAGGGTGGCAGCCTAGACGTTCCTTGGGTTCCTTCAGGAGAAAAGTTCACATAGAATTAACAACATATACAACAGGCAAAGTACTAGACGCGACATGTAAAAAAACGGTAAAGAGAAATGTCATACCTTGTTAAGGAAACCCTTTAGAACACTAGCAGCTTTGACAGACAGGGAACGTGGGATACGGATTTGCTTTTCCAAAATAACTGGAATTTAAGAAAAAAAAGTTATTTGGAAAATCCTAACACACTGGTTTAAAACTAACACAGTGAACAATTTAATTGATCTAAACATTAGCATATCTACCTCTGTCTTTAAAATCATTAAAATAAGTTTGTAAAATCCAGTGCCTATGACTCGGTATGGATATGAAACATGTTTTAATTCTCATGTTATTTAGATTCACGTATTTTATCAGTTTTTGTTTGTCTTTACATCCTGGTGACTTTTTAAAACTCTGAATAAAGCAGCACAATGGTCTCGTAAGAGCGCTCAGAAACATTTAGTACACCAGTGCGGAACCATTGACCTGTAACTAACACTCTGCCCCTAGTCGATGTAAGAAACACAACTTTTCTTCTACATGGTATTTATTCTTTAAAAAGGTCAACAAGATGTCACTGAAACAGAAGATGATAACATACCAAGTTCCTCTGTAATTGCAATTAGAATCTCTGGTTTTAAGCTTTCTATTTTTATTCTTTATAAAACAGGTATGCATAATTGAGTGTTGTGTATACAAAATAAAAAGATTGTACCTTGGAATAGATAATCCTCTGTATTCTGATCAGGGTTGTCAGAGCTTCCCACAATGTCAAAGGGGGACCTTCCTGCCATCATTTCAAACATCAAAACTCCCAGCGCCCACCAATCTACACTGAAACCTGTCCAACACAAAAAAAAAAAAATCAGAATTATCAACAGTAAGAACACAGAAGCAGGTATATTGAAAGCTCTAACATAGTCAGCTAAAAGCTTAGCTATGGTCCAGTGGTTAAAGAAAAGGGCTTGTAAGCAGGAGGTCCCCGGTTCAAATCCCACCTCAGCCACTGACTCATTGTGTGACCCTGAGCAAGTCACTTAACCTCCTTGTGCTCCGTCTTTCGGGTGAGACGTAATTGTAAGTGACCCTGCAGCTGATGCATAGTTCACACACCCTAGTCTCTGTAAGTCGCCTTGGATAAAGGCGTCTGCTAAATAAACAAATAATAATAATAATAATAATAATAATAATAATTGTAGCCTCCCCTTACAAAATACTGTTTACTTGCAAAACAGTAATTACGGCTGTATGTTAAGCTTTGTAAACATACATTAAAGACACAACACATCCTCTATCCTTTATAGTTACACCACAGTTACCACAGCAGCATGCACGTTGTACATTATCCTACATTAGTTAAATAGTTAAATTAAAAGCCAGCTTCAAGTTATTACCATAATCTTCTCCTCGCAGGATCTCCGGGGCGATGTAGTTGGGAGTACCACAGAAGGTGCTGGTGGTGTCCCCAGGACGCAAGCCTTCCTGAAAGAGAAGATCAACGAGCATTTCTCATCAGGGAGAGCGACTCGGCACAGAGAGCAAATACAGAATCAGGGACGACGCCCCCCCCCCGGCTATGTTGTGACCGCATTTTCAGTTTATAATTGTCTATTTTTAAAAGAATTTGTTTGACTTCAAAAGTGTTTTCTGACACATTAATATATCAGGGTTATCGTTACTATCCTAATAGAGGGGTCTGCTGTTTTCAGTTATCTTTCCTGACCTGCAGTGCTGAAAAAGATGAACAACATTCACATTTGAATAAAGAATGTTCTGAGGGCCAAGAGCTAAATAACCGAACAAAATTAAAGGCAATACAAAACTACAATTTCTAAAAGTAGAATAAAAAATAGGCTACAATCACTACATCTTTTCTATAATACGCTAGAGACCAAAGTGAACACTTTAACATCCATAATTAAATGTTTATACCTGGGTCAGATTTAACACTGTAAATATTCTAAAGTGCATAAAGCAAATATGTTCAGAAGTCAGCAGGACAACCGAAAAGAGTTAATAACCATGTCTTACTTTGCTTTAGAGAAACAACTTTCTTACAAATCTCTAATTGTTTTTCTGAATTTATTTTCACTTTGAATCAGATGAAGCCCCTTGACCCTGCCACAAAACTGTCCCTCCCTGTTGTTATTACTCATTTAATAAGAGTCTTGTGGCATAGTGGATGTTATCTGAATAGTCATCAGGAAACCTTGGAAACACTTTGTTCACAAAAGCACTGCTCACACACCTTACACATCCCGTAATCAGTGAGTTTAATGTGTCCCTCTGACTCAAGCAAGACATTGTCCAGTTTCAGATCTCTGTATATGATCCCATGTTCATGAAGGTAGTTTAATGCCAAGCTGATTTCTGCCGAGTAAAACCTGGAGGAGCAATAAACCCATTATTTATTTATTACAGTAAATCTGCACAGGTTATTCTTTACGTCTGTCCCATTTAGAGAAAAAATAAAAAAGTGATTTTTCAACCAGTGCACTAACTATAAAACTGTAAAGACATCTCCATCTAGCTTGGCATTTACTGTATCTTCTGCTGCTGGTAGATTGTAATATCTGTTATTTGAATTGCAATAATTTGTATAATCAGTATTAATACAGAGCACTATGACCTACATGTATCGTATGTGCATGTACAACATTTAAGTGTGTTATATGAATGGACAGGCTAGCAGACAGGTTCCTCCTTATGTCCCACTCTTCTGACACTCAATTTGTGCTAAAGAATGTCCTAACCAAATTTCATCACAACTGGATAAGTCTACATGTATGTAAAGATGTGTGACACATACGCAGAAGTATGCTCTTAAGCTTTCACTACAGTGCTCCCTTGCTATAATGCGGGTCTCGGGGGACACACAATATGAGCATTATAACCAAAGAGCATTATAAACAGGGGAGGGGGTAGGGAGCACCGCGGGACACAACACACATCTGACTACAATACAAAATAAAACAACTCCCTCTCTATAATTCACATATAGTGAAGCAAATATAACTTTCTCCGAATTGACCATGCATAAAGCACCATGTAATCAACGTTATATTAACATTCCCACTCGTGGATCATTTTAATTAGCAGTTTTTAAACTATAAATAGTCTGGCTAAACGGTGGTTGGGAATTCAGTTCGAAGCAAACCAAGTGCGAGATGGAGAGCGGGTTGGGAGAGGGGAAGAGGGAATGGGCTCGCCCCAGGTTCGGCTGCCGGAGCGGGGCTGAAGTGAAGCTGAAGCATCTCGTCTCCCGGAGAAAGCAGCAGCTCCTCTCACAGCAAAAAAGTAAATACATTAGGAAAGATAAGCACGTAATAGGCCTAATATTTATTTAGTTATAAAATGAATGCTGAATAAGATGACTGTGTTATAGAGTGCCAGCGCAGCTTTTCTTCAGTTTAGATACTGTATCAAAAGGCAGAGACAGAAACAGAAGTTAGACTGAGAAGTTGTTTACAGTTTGAACATCAGTACTGTATTTACTGTAGAAATATTGCATAAATCACTAGTATAGGGAATTGGGGGACATGCTGTAGGAGCTTTATATCCGAGGCACATTATAAAATCGAGAGCCTTATAGCGAGGGAGCACTGTATATCCCTGTTGACAGAGCAATACATTCCCAACCAGTTGAAAAGTATAACTTCACAAAGTGTGTGACCTGTGTAAAATATTATTGGCATGTAATAGAGGTACGTCGTTCATACCTGGCGTGCTCTTCTGGAAGTTTTCTCTGTCGCTGCATGTGAAACATCAAATCTCCACCATTGACATATTCAATGACAAAAAACAATCTAAAATAGCAAAAAAGGAAGAAGTATTTTAAAAAACAGGTCATCTTTAAAACACAAGAAAAGAAACATTAGGAAACCCATACAATACTCATTTAACTGTGAACACTGTGCCCCTATTAGTAGGTAGCACATTAACATTTAGAATCAAGGGTTAAATTGCATAAAAAGACAAAACCCATAGCATCCCATCCCATCCCAAACCCTGGACAAAACAGTTATCTTCAGGTGAACCTTGAGCGATTTGGAGGGGAAACAATTTTCATCATTATACCGCAGAATCTGTATGGGGTTCCTTGCAAACACATTCTCAGGAAGCTAAATAAATATAAATATAAATATAAATATAAATATAAATATATTCTCCAAGGTGTTATTTTTAGCTCAGTGAGAATCCCCACCTGCTCTCTGTCTGGAAGCAGGAATGCAATCCCACAAGGAATGGGTGGTTTGATGCTTGCTCAAAAACGTGTTTCTCTGTCTGCACCCAATCAATATCCTTGGAGACAAGAAAGACATGACCATGAAATCAATTAGGCTTCAAAAGGGAAGTGTGCTGAAGGCTCGGGGCAACAGGATGCGTGGAATAAGTCTAGTGAAGTTCCTTGTGGAATGGTCAAAAGGACAATTGCCATTTAGATGTTTGTGGCTCACCAACCAATCATGATGACGAGCATTATACTGCATGTACTGCTGCACAAGTGTGAAACCAGTTAGGTGGTTTTCTACTGCTATACCTATGTTTACCATTCCAACTAGCAGCACACACAAATATTAAACAAAACACCCTATGTAAAAAGAACACTATAGTGGCAACAATAAAAATTTATATATCTATATATATCTATATCTATCTATATATAATTCCAGTGGACCAAATTTCTTGGTAGGTTTTTCCTCCATTTGTGGTTGATAATAAACAAACACTTGTGATTGAGATTGGATAGGTGTTGTATACATTCAAAAGGTGGTAAAATGTGATTTGTTTTTTTTTTTTTTTTTTTTTAAGTTTAGGAGGATAGACAAAACTAATTTTAAAAGCTTTTCACCAAACTATAAATATCAGGTCAAGTAACCTGTTGGTCCACTTGAGCTGAAATTACCCATGTGTAGCAGTAAGTGAGCATTTCTTCGCCAAAAAACAGCCCTAAATGGCAGGTCTCCGAGGAGAAAGATTAGATGGGCACGGAGACCAACGACCCTTTCGTCCCACAAGAATGGGGCAGTAAAGTGATACAGTGTCTCTGCTCTGTGGATCAATAGGGGACTCTTAGTCACTTAAATACATAATAAAAGAAAATGCTGAATATTTCATGTGTACAACATGTTACCTCGTCGTCATTCACAAGCTCCTTCTTCACCACTTTCATGGCGTAGATGCGTTCTGTTTTCTTTAAACGGACCAGCAGCACTTTGGCATAGCTGCCTCTGCCAATGACACGGATTAAATCAAAGTCCGCCAGTCCTAAACTGGAAGGAGCTCTGCCCCTTTCTCTACTGCTCATAGCCTGCCACGGGGAAAAAAAAAAGAGACAGATTAGCCCTTTAGAAATCATTAATGTCACCATATAGAAACAACGACTCTGGGGTTATCCAAACCGATTGCTTGTTAAGCAAGTAACATTTCATTTAAGGGCAGCTTTGGCTTAGTTTATAAAAATATCTAGTCAAAATGATCTGTTTCTCATTATTTTATTTTCACATAGTCTACAAATATGCAGACTTAGCCTCTTAGATTGCTAAAGTTAATGGCATTAAGAAACATGAATATATTTTATTGGCTTCTGTAATGGGAATCAATACAATTAATTAGCAAAACCTAAACAAAGTAGGCAAGAAATGCTCAAATCTTAGAGAAGGAACAATTTATCTACTTAGTCTTATATTTGAATCACAATGAACTGAACCGTCCTGAATTTAAGCTTCAAAAACAAGTTTATAGAAAGGGGAGGACAATACCAGAGAAATTAGCTCTTGTTCCTTTGTGCTGAGAACATTATTCTCTCATTTATTTTTCATGTTCCAGAGAGAACAATAATTGTTCTGGTGCTAATTGTTTAACTATGCTGCCATCATAGCAATTGGCATTTAAAATGTGTCAGTTTTATAGATGATGCAAGCACCAGCAAGGAAAGAATTCCTTGAAAAAGAATTGTTGAAAGGTTTGTCATTGAATTTTAGTTTCTTTTAGGATTTCTTAGTTTACAATGACGAGAGCCCAGAAGCGGAAGTCACAAGAGGAAAAATTAGGACCGATGTTCCACAGGGAATTCAGTCGTATGATATTGTGACACTAATTTTAGTAGTTATTTCAGGTAGAACTGAGAAAATAAATCAAAATGCCCAAATCTTTTGTTTCAGTATTTATCAATCATATTAAATATAGCAATAAAAAAGGAATAAACAAAAACTACATATTTCAATATAGTTAGAGTCTAATCCAGTTATCTTACCTCCTTTTCTTCCCCGACATGGTCCAAATTTTCATCATGACTTGAAGATTTGTAAGAAATAACTGCAAAGTGTAACGTGAATACTAGGTTAGACAAATAAAAACGAAGCATTGCATATTTTATATTTAAAAAAAAAAACAAGGTAATTGGGCTTCAGTCTGATAAACCATTAAATAACCAGGACAGTTTGACCTATTATGGCTGTATGTTGGTTTTCATGCAGTGAGGTCTATCATTTTAAAATCAGGCTTGGATCTAACAGATCTCGTTTCATAGTCTCACAAAGTCTTTTCACATACCGGTGCTAAGAATATGATCTTGAGATCACAAAGATGCAACAGAGCATTCATTGCAGAGCATCTGCAAATCTCACCCCAGTCTAGTCATTAACATTAATATCATTTCAATATCATTGCCCGATAACTGGTAATCCATTACCTGGTAGTAAATCATCAGCGTGTGTTGAAGATGAACCCATAGGCTCCGTAGGATCCTGAAAACATTAAGTCGAAAATTAAAAAGTTACATTACCTAGGCATTACAGAGCAACCTGACATGTTTTTGAAATATCAGAGTTAGCTTAACTAATGTACTCTTGTTGTTTAGAATCACTTATTTTTAAAAAGAAGAATGTATTAGTTATTAGTTAACTAACATTTCACACTCATACCAAGTTGCTCTTGACAATACCAGAAGCGTTTTGAATATATACAGAAACAGTATTAGAAGCAGGGCTGTCTAACTAGAGTAACACAAACGAGTTGGTTGCTGTTCTCAGAGTTTCAGGGTGTTGACTTGCAAAAGGCAAGAGCTGGATACATACGGAGTTAAAGGGTTGCACCATTTAGGTCATACTTTAGTGAGTAGCCGTTGAAACGCACATGTACTTACCTGTATAACATGTCTTCCACATTCTATGGTGACCAGTTTGTGACACTTCTTGTGGACCAGGAGCTTGCAGTTAATGCACTTGTATCCCTGGCGCCCCAGTCCCCAGATCCGGTCTGTACAAATGGCACAGTGTGCTCGCTGAACCACAAAGAAACAAAAGCTACGTCACAAAAACAAGTATCTCAAATGTAGACCTCGGATAAGAACATTTGGGATTCACAAACACCATCAATTGTGCAACAAGCAAAAGACAATCATCGTCCAGAATATGATTGATAAAACCCTCACCCTGTTAAACCTCTTTGCCTGGAAGGTGTGTCCCTTTGCATAGTACAGCTTCCTCCAGCGGCGGGCCCCCCTGCGGTAGATGGATTCTGTGGATAAAAGATGGTTGGTTACATTTTGCATCACTGATCTGGGGTTGCTCGACATAATAAATGTATTGGTCATAATAACCAATTAATGTATTGATCAGAGAATATGGCCCCAAGTAGTTCTCAGTGCCTGATTCAATAAATACATCCATAAATAAATAAATAAATAAATAAAATACACACACACACACACACACACACACACAGAGCTATGGACTTTAGTTTTGCATCACCCTAGAATTTTAGGATTAAGACAATTAAAAAAAATATATATATAAATATACGAACATAATTTAGATCTTGTATTTAACATCAAAGAAACTATAAAATGATATCGCAAAATACTACCAGAAGCTATAATAGTAGTACTTAGTATTTGCAGTGCATTCCATTGTGTTTTAAGACTTTGCTTAATCCACTCAGGCATGGACTAAATGAAGCGCTAAAGGGTCGAGTTATCCTTTAGATTCCTCCTTGCAGCCTTTACACTTGATTCCAGTTCATTTCGGTTGCATGGCTGATTTTTCCCGATTTCCTGTCTTATCAGACCCCAAACATTCATCTTGGAAGTTGAAATCCCCATTGGGAAAATGGTTCTGAGCTGTAGGAAGGTGGTCTTGGGAGTGTTTTCAGGTACCTGTCCTTGTTCATAGCTGACCCCTTGGGTAAAATATGTAGGGATCCTGTGCTTTTGGCAGAAAAGTAGGAGGGGATCGTCGACGGACTGCAATCTTCAAGTCTCGTCATAAATTTTCGTTTGAATTCAAGTCAGGACTTTGACTGGGCCACTCAAGAACATTAATTCTCTTCTTGTTCAACCACTCCAGTGTGGCTTTGGCTTAGTGCTTCGGGTCATTGTCCTGTTGAAATGTGAATTTCCTCCTCAGTTTCAGAGTCTTGGCTGACTCAAATAGGTTTTCCTCAAGGATTCGCCTGTACTTTGCACCATCCATTCTCCCCTCTATCCTGACAAGCTTCCCAGTCCCTGATCCCCATAACATGATGCTGCCACCACCATGCTTGACAGCTGGGATGGTGTTGACTGGGTGATGTGCAGTGTTGGGCTTGCCCAGATGTAAACGCTTGGAATTTAGACTGAAAAGTTCAATTTTTGACTCTTCTGACCACAAAACTTTTTTCTAAATGTCTGCAGTATCATCTACATGCTTTTTTGCAAACTCCAATATGTCCTTTAAGATGAGGCTTTTTGAGTAATGGCTTCTTTCTTGCCACCTGTCCATACAGGCCAGCTTTGTGTAGGGACCGGCTTATTGTTGATGTGTGAACACTGACTCCCATCTCAGGCACAGAACTCTGCAGATGCTTCAAGGTCATTGTTGGCTTCAGAGTGACATCCCGAACCAGTTTCCTGCTTGCCTGGCTGCTCAGTTTGGGAGGGCGACCTAATCTGGGTAGTGTCTGGGTGGTAGGATGCATCTTCCACTTCTTTATGATGGACTTCACTGTGCTGAGAGGGATAATCAGGACCTTTGAAATTTTCTTGTACCCTTCTCCTGCTCTTTGCCTCTCTACCACTTTATCCTTGACTTGTTTTGAAAGCTCCTTGGTCATCATGGTTGCTTTGTTGGATCACTATGTGAGTTGCAGCTTGAAAGTCTTTATATACCTGAGGGAAATGATCTACAAGTTAAACCACTTTGAGTACACACAGGCTGAAACCATTTCACCAATTATGTGACCATTCAAACAAATTATTTGCACCTGAGCTGATTTAGGGATGCAGTAGCAAAGGGGTTGAATACTTATGCAACTGAGATTAATCTGTTTTTCCCTGTAAATCTTACTTATTTATATTCTATATACATTTTTTTTTAACGTTATCAATGTGGAGTACGTTGTGTAGATCCTACATGTAAAGTCTAATTCGAAAGCGTTGTGGAGTACGCTCAGGTGCCAACAAAATGTGAAAATTTTGCAGGGGGGTGAATACTTCTGCAACCACTGTAGCTTAAATCACTTCCCATTTCTAATTGGTGCCTTTTGATTACTTTGAAAAGATTTGTGTGACGTTTTCTTTCGGAAATGTTGTCAAAAAAATGTCATTTTTCAATTTGTCAGTTTTTCGTTAAGTAAACTACAAAGCGGCATGCAACTGAATATTGTAAACAGAATATTGTCAGCAGATTTCATTTGACTTCACAAAGCAAAATTAGATAATTCTAGGGTGATGCAAAACTTTTAGCCATTGCTGTAAATGTATATATGAACTATATAACAAGCACTCAATTGTATTGGGCTGGCTTCTGATCGGGTAAAAATAAAATCATAATTTTTGTTGTTAGTTTTTTTGTTTACTAGTGCTGGGCCAATCATGGCTTTTTCATGTTCAAATATTCATTTCAATGTTTTAATTTGGTGAATTCGCTAGAAAACAAAAGTAGACTTCAAAATTCATATCATATTACAGTAAAAAACTAAATCTCTAGTGAGTAAAATAAAACCAGTACCCCAAATTACTTATTTAAGAAAGGAGAAAAGCACTTATCTTCTGTACAGTAGAATGGGATCTATTTATGGATTGGTTTCCTTTACATGATATCTTTGACAGTCATTTATCAATTCTGTACTATGAACAAAACAAAAATGACAGCACCATCTTTACAGTATTATATTTACTACATGAAGTAAATATCTAGACTTACTGTCTTCTCCAGGACAGGGCATTCCTGGTTTTTCAGGCACACACGGAAGTACTAAAAAGGAAAGAACACACCTCTGGTTTATTAATGGTTTAGTGCATATTGGCAAGATGCATACTACAGTGGAGAGCCTTAAAACTAAGGATTACCAAGTCTGAAATTCCTTGGAAAGTGGGGCAGACAGGTTCCCAGCATATATCTGAATGCATAATGTATATTTATGTTATACTATATAGGTGTTGCTGTTAAGAGTATTCAACTTTATAGAGGGAAAATAAAATATTTACAAATGAAATATCTGAATACTCATGGCCCTTTTTTAAAATGAGTGGACTATTTACTAAGACTCTTAAAACAGAACAGTAAATCATTTTTCTCTGCTTTGTCCACAATACATATCTTGGCCAAGCAATGTTAATTACCATCCTGTAACCAATCTGTAGATGCTTGAATTTTCAATACAGGCCAAGGGCTTGCCCCCTACCTACATTACTAGGCTGGTTTCCATCAATCTCAAGCTCTTATTACTAGACCTGGCAACCTAACCCTACTTAAACCTCACCCCACTAGACCTCAAGCCTTTGGCCACAGGTTATCTGCTCAAGTGGGTGATCAAGATCACAATTCCTAACCTCCAAATCGACTGCCCGACAGTTTCCACCCTTGTATTTAAAGCAGCATGCTCTTAATGTCTGTGTCCTGTTCTCCTCTATTACTCAAGTCCTAATAATATTATGGCTGTGAAGTACATTTGTGAATGCATTAGAATCAGAAACATGCAGAAGACCACTGAAGTGCAATAAAAAAGCCATGTTACACTATAGAAGTAGTATAACAAACATCAATGAAGAGATAATGAGAATTTAAAACAGAGTAAACACACTACAAGCCCCTGGTTAAACTGAAATCAGACGTGCTGGACAGATGAGACAATTGAATACATCACTAAGTTCACAAAATCAAATGTTTTTTTTACAAGGGATTAGAAGTGACCTATCTTTAAGATACTTACAAAAGGTGTTGCGTGTAAAGGGATAATGTGCATTTTAGACAGATCTGTTTACAAACAGGGCTCACCCACTGAAAACTAAGTAAAGAATCTTAATTCATAAACACAACTATATTTCCACCAAATGCACGATACTAGGTGTCAGCCTGGTCTGTCCCATGCAACTTTGTGATTAGTTACTACAGGAAAGTATTTTGGCATGGAAGCAAATTGCTTTATTGCACAGAGCAATATTACATAATTGTTTAGTCTGTAAAGATCATCTATTTTCAAAAGGAAGAAAAATCCACACATATTTTAAAAGGTTAAGGGGCGTTCTTAGTCAACTTTGGAACATTTTTTACTTGTTTGCTCAAGTTTATGGATGGATTACTAATCATAGTTCCAATGAATGCAGAGCAAAGAATGACTAACTAAAGCCACCCACGTTTACTGAAATTGTCTTCACCTGCACTGAAACTATGGTTTGTAAGAGATGAAAGGGAAGTTATGGTTCGGTGTATGACTAGGGCGGTGAAGAACATGTGACTTTCAAGTATTGTGTCAGTTTTCTGAGGTTACAGAATCGCAAACAAAAATTGGAATTCTTCTAGCTCGTTAGCGGTGGATATGGTCAGACTGTGACATTTCAACTGCACCTGAATTAAAGACAATTTAGTTACACATACTACTGGACTCCTAACAGACCTCTAAAACAAGAGGACTCTCTCTTAGGTGATTTGAAAGAACGGGATCCTCATAAAACCCTTACACAGGACCACACAGAGAAGTAATTTGGAGGACTTGACACAGTAGATCAATTAAATATAAATTCTTAATTCCCTTGGGAAGAGAGACTCAATAAAGAACACTGAATAAATGAATGGATCACAGTATAGCTTAAATTAGTCTTAAAACCCAGCTAACTGGCACACTAAATGAGAAGCACTGGAAAAGAACCCCAAAATGTGAAAGGGGTCTGAAAACAGTTGGACTTTGCTCTCAGATAAGAGATACAGAACATGCATTAATATATTTGCTGCTTACTTTTGCAGTGCAATTTAATACTGTAGTTTCCTTTTAAAATAAAACTATGCAGATCCATTTTTTTGTGGAGACTTTCTTCAGACTGCTATAAAATGAGGTAAATTGTAACACACGTCGTTTTAATCATTTTCACATCAAGGTACTCCGTGGATCAACCTTTTCTCACTATAAATGAATGTGCGCAGGCGAGAGAAACGTTGATCACAAATCAACAAAATGTTAGGGCTATCGATGCATTTCTCCACTCAGCATGGAACCTTACTTAAATTTATAGAACGTCACTCCTTGATCTTTTAAATCAATCAACTTTCCAATTCAACTGAAAACTGCTGCTTTGTGAAAAAGAACACAACCGTGGATTCATGAGAAAATTGTGGATCAAAGGAGCCACAAATCACTGACAACTGCTCGTTTTCCTCTCTGAAAGTCAATTGGTAATGCTCTATTTGAATTGGACACAATACCGGCTACAAAAGACTGTTTAACTAGTTCTTCATAAATCACTTTGACATAGTATTCATACACTTCTTACAAAGCAAAATAAAAATTCAGTATTAGAGTTTACGTTTCACTTGTACTGTTGATCTATAATTGTTTCCAGAATATCCAATTCAAATAAAGAATTACAGTCAATTTTATATTTTTATTATTCTTTTTTTTTTTTTTTTTTTTTTTTTTAAGAGCCTGGAATGATTGTATATTACAACCCCATTTTTATCGTTTTTATACTTACCATGGATAATCAGTTCTGAATCTTTGTTCAGTTCGTAAAGCCGTAGAGCTTCTTCCAACTCCAACTGAGAAGAGACAGTACATGGGTCACCTGGAATCAAAATAAAAAATATATATATTTGCATTCGTCCTAGAAACAAGAGACACTGGCAAATATACATATGCACACACATGCCTTCAACTTGCTTAAACCTATTCAGGTCTCTCATCATAAGAGGGCACTGCTTCCTCTTTCCAAACTTGGTTAGGACACCCAAGCAGCCACTTGCCGTTTGTTCAAAGAGTATATAACCAAACAACATTATAACAAACCTACAGAATATGTGAGCAATTTGTCCTGTGAAACAAAATGGTTTAAGTACTGTGTCTCTTAGGAGTTCATGCTACAGAGTTTTAGACACACTTTGTGTATTGTATAGCACTGTAATGTTCCTACTGAATACCAGTCTCGATTTATCTTGTTCTTAAGTATATAGGCAGGTGCAAACCAGAGAACTTACGTATCGAATGGTGGGAGGCAAATATTCAACTAACATGTAAACTACTTTGGCTACTTAAAAAAGAACAGTAAAAACACAGCTTCAGTATCATTTGTGCCATCGACAACTCAGAGGCTTACTGTTTCAATTCAAAAAGTCTAACTTACTCAGCACAGCGCATCAAAGCAACAACACAGAAGCAAAAGAACTGCAGTAATAGGTTAGATATCTCGATCTCTACACATATGCAAGTCAGGGCAGGTAATATGTTTTTTTAAATGTATTATGCACAACTTTGTACTATTTTAGTATAGCAGGCAATACAATGTACTGTTCTTTGCATTCATTTTGTGTGTTGTATTCCGTTTATAAAAATGTATAATCACTATACAGATTTTGCATTTACCGGTAATATTGAAGTTATACAGTACTTTGATTTTTGTTTTTTTCATATGCAGGCTATTTGTTGCAGTGTTCAATAAATGTAATCAGGAAACACATTAAACATTGTGTTGAGCACTGTGTTTTATTTGCTTTAGTATAATGCTCCCACATTATAACGCTTATTTTACCCACCCCCCTTTAAGCGTGTGTTCTACCAAGAGGTTACTATTGCTATCTTTCTCTTTCTATCTAGCTAGCTATCTAAGATGGCAGTGTATTTAATTACTGATGTTTCTCTAATTTTCTCAACATACTGTAACACACTAGCATTTCACTGTCAAATTCGCTTAAGAAACAAAAGGTCTTTATAGGTGAGCAAAACGTGCTTTAGACACACAGAAACCCTAATAACTCTAGAAGGCTGAATTTTTTCACAACCTTCCGCTTGCAAGAACACATTGACCTCCTACAAAATTATACCAGTTGTTTGCTCTAAGAAATGTAGTCACTAACAGATTATAGTGTTTACATTATGAACTATAGGCTGGGTTATTTGCTTAGTTTTGTGGTTGTCCCTTTTTATTGAAGTAAGCAAACATAGGGAATAGTTTTTAATAGGCTATTATTCTTAGCACAGACTAAAAATATCAACAGTGTGCGAGAAAATGCATTCATTGGAGCAAAGAGAATAATAACAATCGTAGTTTTAAACAAGAAACTGTCATTTTTAATCTGCATAGTCAAGGTGCATCCAGACTCTGAAATACCCCTCCCCTGTTCATCAGGGACTGGTTCATTGGACATTTCAAAATCTAACTTTTCTGATATCCCATTTTCTTAAGTTTGCCTTTTTGTCACTTTTAGTACTATGTAGCTTATCTGAATTTTTGTTTTACAGGAGCATCTTTTGTAAAGCTGTTAGGGATGGCTTTGGCTGCGAAGAGCGACATACAAGCCCAATACAATTGTTGCTGCTTATTCATAATGACCAACACATACAGTGCATCACACTTTTCTTAAGTTGGGTCCACACCTGAGAGACCAGTTGCGCAACTTAGTTGCATGCAACCAAGTCGCTTATATGTGGACGTCCCTGCAACCAGTTGCTTGAAGTAGAGCTGGGCTCTACTTTCCAAGCAACCTCCTGAGCGACTTCTGTAGACATAAGCGATCACGTGGCAATTCGCAAACTCTGATTGGTTCTTATAATGCTGACTACACGGCTTGCATATCCTGTCATAAAGAAGCTCTAATTTTAAAAATGTCAGCGGTAAAATTAAACGGTTTCATCCAGCTTTTACGTGGCTTTGTTTTTTCTTTAATAATAATAACAGCCAACTCGTCCTTGTTAATTACTGGACGCATTACAACCTGACCAAAAAAAGTGTCACTTCAGTTGTCAAAAAGTAAATAAAATAAATACAACTTGTAGACACGGGACAAAAAAAAAGTGTAAAAAAAAAAAATGACTTCACCTTGTAGATGGAATAAATGTAAAAAAAAAGTCATAAAAGTTATCATAAAAAAATGAAACTTGTAGACGCGGGAACCTTGTTGCGCAAGTAATCGCTCAGATGTGGCCACAGCAATTGCCCGCAACTGAGTTATGCAAATTTCGGGAGCAATTAGGTTGCACAACTGATCGCTCAGGTGTGAACCCGGCTTTAGAGTATTTCTGTATTTACATGTTAGTCTTTTAGTTACTAGACAAAGAGATGGAGAGGTGATACCTTTTATGGACCAACTAAACTATTAGTTAGTTGAAAGGTTGGTCTTTGAATGTATTATGTTTAGAAAAGCTCAGAACTGGTAATTGTTTGAAGCAGAGTGCAAGTGTAAATGGAATACAATTTGTCAGCTTCTTCTAGTAGAAGCAGTGTCATGGTCTACTCTGTGTTTTATATACATGTACCACGGTTATTAGATATTTTGTTTATTGTGGTGCAATACCTTCTTCGTCAATCCACTTCATAGTGAAGAGCTGGTCATCCTCAAACGAGCACATCTCTCGCACCTCATTGAAAAGACCTTCATACAAGATGGATGGCTCGAAGCTGGTAATCATGATGTCCCTGGAAAGCACAAGAACAAGACATGAACATCAACGCTTTAGATCTAACAAAATACTTTCCTTTCCAAGTCAGTAAGCTCTAGCAGGTTACTGGTTCATCAACACACACACACAGCCTGGCTACAAACAAACCTGGTTAAAAGTTCTATCTATTTGTTTATTTTCATTAGGAGAAACTACAAACTTATTTTCACAATATCTATGAGACAACAGTAGAACAAAACGGCATGTCAAACATAAGAGAACTTAAAACACCAGTAAATGCGATATATTTATAGCGACATTTGGGGAATATGAACTTAAACGGTCAAAGAAAGCTTTCTGATAAAGTACCATGCAAAAAGGTAAACTCACAGCCTTTTCTCACTTTTTCTTACTCATTTGGGTAGGAAATGTATGTTCTCCCAGTTTAATGGACAATATGAAAATAAATGTAATTTATGATTAACATGAAAACATAAAACAGGTTTCATCACAAGCACCACTGCTTAGTAGTATCCCAATCAATTAAATGATTGGCTGCTGCAGGACTGGAGGGAGCATATAGGGAACTGTATTTCGCCAGGGAGATTGAGCTAGTTGAGGAGAGACACATGAGGGCTCATGGTGGCTTGTTTATCTTCATTTTAAAAGCCGTTGTTTCCAACTGTTATAGAACCAGGACTGGTAATGTTAAAGTGCCTTGTGACCAAGGAGACGTGTATTAAAGAGACTGTAATAAAGACATTGATGGCTTGTTCCTGCCTGGACTGTGGGCTCTTACCCAACCCTGAGGCTCGTCTTCCTCGCAGTGTCTCCACTTTATTATTTTTGTTTTCCCCTTGTGGCTGTAAGCATTTTCTGTAAAGACAGTTGTTTGGAACTGTATCAAAGACTCTGGTTTGTTTTATTTACCTGCAGGTACTACCCCTACCGCTCAAACTTACTACATTAAAAAATGCATGTCTTATCATGAATAGGCCCCACAGGAGTAGACAATAGTGTCCACAATTCTGTTGTAAGAACTACAGTGCCTGTATCACCTGCCTAATCTGTGCTCGCCAGCAACTTGAAAGTCAAGTGACTTTTTATGACTCATTTAATAAAAAAATAAAAAAAATAGAAAAAATTCAATCCAGTTCCCAGCCGATCTTTGTTACACATTACAGGGCAAACCATGCAGGGAAAACTGACAGGGAAGAGGAATATGAATCTACTAAGAATGACAGTGTCAAATGACAATGATATGTAGGTCAATTTAACCTTTAGCTTCATTGGGGAGGTACTGTGGAGCACAACATAATTGCACCGGTTCATAGTTTGCCACCTCTGAAGCACAGATTCCATATAAAACTTTAATTAAAGGAAACACCCTACCACTCCACAAAGTCAAGCCAATTTCCTTTGAATAACAAACTCCCGAAATGAATGTGTGTTAAGTGCCAGGGTGAAATGCCCTGCAAGCCACTGCTTGAGAGGTCTGAACTAGTTCAGTTTATATAAACTTAGTAATTCCAGGACAAAAACTTGAGCAGCTACTGGAAACCCTTCTACAAAGATCATCTTTGGTACTTAAATATATGAGGGTGTACTTAAATAAATGTGTGTTGGATAGGATACCTTTAATCTTGGGGTAGCCAGTTTAAATCTTAGACGTATTGGCACAGGCCATTGCCAGGCAGGGCAGTGCTGACTCAAAGCCAGTTTGAAAATCCACACTGTATTGGTATTGTTGTATCTGACTGCAGATGTATAGTTTTGATATATCAATAAAAAGATAATGTACAACTCCATCTGTCACAATTCACATGCATTTAGTAACAGATTTAGAAGAAAATAAAAGTGATAATTAAATCATAGACAGGGTAGAAAACTAAAGTACACATAACTTATACAGTACTGTGCAAAAGTTTTAGGCAGGTGTGAAAAAATGCTGTAAAGTAAGAATGCTTTCAAAAATAGACATGTTAATAGATTATATTTATCAATTAACTAAATGCAAAGTGAGTGAACAGAAGAAAAATCTAAATCAAATCCATATTTGGTGTGACCACCCTTTGCCTTCAAAACAGCATCAATTCTTCTAGGTACACTTGCACAAAGCCAGGATTTTGTAGGCATATAGTCAGGTATATGATTAAACAATTATACCAAACAGGTGCTAATGATCATCAATTCAATATGTAGGTTGAAACACAATCATT
This sequence comes from Acipenser oxyrinchus oxyrinchus, assembly GCA_030684275.1. Taxonomy (NCBI): domain Eukaryota; kingdom Metazoa; phylum Chordata; class Actinopteri; order Acipenseriformes; family Acipenseridae; genus Acipenser; species Acipenser oxyrinchus. The sequence goes on from CM060262.1 coordinate 12,554,265, forward strand.
AACTGAAACAGAAACAGCTGTGTAGGAGGAATAAACTGGGTGAGGAACAGCCAAACTCAGCTAACAAGGTGAGGTTGTTGAAGACAGTTTACTGTCAAAAGTCATACACCATGGCAAGACTGAGCACAGCAACAAGACACAAGGTAGTTATACTGCATCAGCAAGGTCTCTCCCAGGCAGAAATTTCAAGGCAGACAGGGGTTTCCAGATGTGCTGTCCAAGCTCTTTTGAAGGAGCACAAAGAAACGGGCAACGTTGAGGACCGTAGACGCAGTGGTCGGCCAAGGAAACTTACTGCAGCAGATGAAAGACACATCATGCTTACTTCCCTTCGCAATCGGAAGATGTCCAGCAGTGCCATCAGCTCAGAACTGGCAGAAAGTGGGACCCTGGTACACCCATCTACTGTCCGGAGAAGTCTGGTCAGAAGTGGCCTTCATGGAAGACTTGCGGCCAAAAAGCCATACCTCCGACGTGGAAACAAGGCCAAGCGACTCAACTATGCACGAAAACACAGGAACTGGGGTGCAGAAAAATGGCAGCAGGTGCTCTGGACTGATGAGTCAAAATTTGAAATATTTGGCTGTAGCAGAAGACAGTTTGTTCGCCGAAAGGCTGGAGAGCGTACACGAATGAGTGTCTGCAGGCAACAGTGAAGCATGGTGGAGGTTCCTTGCAAGTTTGGGGCTGCATTTCTGCAAATGGAGTTGGGGATTTGGTCAGAATTAATGGTCTCCTCAATGCTGAGAAGTACAGGCAGATACTTATCCATCATGCAATACCATCAGGGAGGCATCTGATTGGCCCCAAATTTATTCTGCAGCATGACAACGACCCCAAACATACAGCAAAAGTCATTAAGAACTATCTTCAGCGTAAAGAAGAACAAGGAGTCCTGGAAGTGATGGTATGGCCCCACAGAGCCCTGATCTCAACATCATCGAGTCTGTCTGGGATTACATGAAGAGAGAGAAGCAACTGAGGCTGCCTAAATCCACAGAAGAACTGTGGTTAGTTCTCCAAGATGTTTGGGCCAACCTACCTGCCGAGTTCCTTCAAAAACTGTGTGCAATTGTACCTAGAAGAATTGATGCTGTTTTGAAGCCAAAGGGTGGTCACACCAAATATTGATTTGATTATATATTGATTGTAGATTTTTCTTCTGTTCACTCACTTTGCATTTTGTTAATTGATAAATATAAACTATTAACATGTCTATTTTTGAAAGCATTCTTACTTTACAGCATTTTTTCACACCTGCCTAAAACTTTTGCACAGTACTGTACATCTCATGCAACTAGAATACCTGAAATAAACACTGCAGTTTATAAAAGCTGTAGTTTAATATTAATTTTTAGAATGAAAAACAAACACTTTATAACGTCTTCAAATCACGTGCACGCGAGAGACAAAAGAGTGTTATACTGTATGCAGCAGAGTTCACACATTAATATGGACAGCGACACCCATCAATGCTGTTCCCATTAGTTGCATGCCATTAAGATTGATTTTGATTCACTGTTTTAACACTGGGGTGGCAGCATCAAGGCTTCTGGTCCAATGCCCAGGACCACCTCCAAATCGAGCAATGCTGGATCGAGTCCAAAAGGGAGCTGAAAAGACGCTATTCAACTGAGCAATTGTTGTGGAGAGTGGGCAAGAGAGCTATGAAAAAAGCTTGTGCGAGCTGTGCCAAGTTGGCTAGAAGCTGGGGTGTCAGTCTTTATGACCAGGACAATTCCTTTACTAAATATATTACTGTTCATTTACTGTAAAAGACTGAGTATCTGAATTCACAGGAGCTCCAGTGAATGTGCAAGGTTATGAAGCCGTCTGTGCGGAGCTGAGCCATTCATTCAGGGATTCTCTGGACTCTTGTCTCCTTTAATATTCTCTTGTGAAGTTCTCTTATTCTTAGATTCACATTATGGTCTAAAGCAGTCCGAAGGGAAAGCTGATAATGGCTTGCTATTTTAAAAGCTGCAGGGCAAAAACAACCAATGTACAGAACTGTATGAAAGTGACAATTAAAAGAAAAGGACAAATAAGCTTGCAACATTTCTGAACAAAGTGTGCGTTTGGAATTCAAATTGAACTTGACTATATATTATGGAGGGAATTGGAGATTGGTTTTGCATACAACAAATAAGAATGAAGCCCTTGTTTATCATGTTACTGCTACTGTAGAGGACAGCGTTTTAACCTTTTTGTGAACTCAGCTTTTCATTCTTGTTTTATTTTTCCTTCAAAATGACTAGGACATGGTATAAAATACAAGCAGTGGAAGAAATAGGCCTAGCATATACAGTATAACTACAAATATGTGTGCTATTGTAGACTGTCTACTTGCACTGCTGATGAATCTACACATTTCTCAGACTACATTTTACATTGTAAAGCTGAATTGTCCCACACAATGATACTCAATCGTACACTTCAATAATCCAATCGACACTCACTACAATGCGAGTAACAGTTAGCTCTGGTACATGGAGTGCTGGAAGGATAGGGTGAATAGCATTAATATTTATTACACTTGACAGTACTGTAGCTCAGGAAGAAAGAAAAAATGCCATTACTTATTTATTACACTGATGAAATGGATTTACACGAAACACATTCTGAAATAGGTTGTTTCATGGACCTGATTGTTTTATTTTTGGAAAGGTAAAATATAAACACCCACAAATACTGCAGGGCACTTGCTGTCTGAGTCAGCAGGTGTAACAGTTGCAAAAAGGAAACTTGACCAGCACTGATGACTAGCCACATTAAAATGGCCTTACTCAGATTCTGAAACAGCATGACTGTTCAACAGGTTAATACTGTATAAGGTCAATATAATATAAAGTACTCAGACATTTTACAATCTGACAAGTAATACAACATATTCCTGTCAACTCATAAACAATTCTAATATGCACTTATATTCAATAAATTACTGATCATTTTTGAACCCCTGTTCTGTTGGTATACACATGATACAGGTATCATAATTGCAATTGCTGCAAGTTTTACAAAAGTAGGAAAGATGTCGGAATAGTTCTCCATACAAACCCTGCAGGCCTCATCCATGCTCTTAAAACCATGAGCATGTGTTTTACTTGTCCACATTCTTGCCTGAGAGAGTCAACAGGTAAGATGCTCCGATACAGATTACTGAGTCGCTACCAGGGACGTGCGCAGTGCTATATGGGATAAAAATTGTTCCAAAAATGTACACATTTCATTGCATAAAACTACTTCGTAAAATAAACCGAATTATTGGATAGGGATGAAAAGGGGAAGTGTTGTCTTTTACACCTGTGTTTTGATGTAAACTACTCTTTTGGGTGGGATTTTGCTTTGACACCCAACTGAGACAAATCAACAGAATAGATTATATATATTATATATATATATATATATATATATATATATAATATATAAAATTACTACTGTATATGCATAAACTGATGTAATCAATGTAATATGCAGAATAGTTTTTAAAGTGTTACTTGCAATGTTACACAGTAATCCACAGCTCCACATGTATTACTGCAGGTTTTATTTTTTACCCTTTCATAACGCTGATGAATCGATGCATCGGCTTTTTTGGAGAATGATATATTGATTGTGAAAAGTTAGGCATCGCCCCAGCCTTATATATGGGTGCCTCCACATGTTGCTTTATGTAGCTAGACAGAATGCCAGATTACCATGCCGCACATGCATGAATAATCATGTACTGTAAGAGGTAAAAAATGTTTTATTTCTGGCAGACAACCAGTTTTACAGGTTTTACCAGTCTTTTGAAGAACAAGCCTAACTTAACAGTATAGCATGCAGAGGTATAGGCCTAATACTGTAACTTCATTTAACCAAACAGCATTAACACTAATACATCACTCTTGGTTTATAAATTCAACAACATTATCCTTTTTTTAATGTCCTGGATTTACATTTTTAAAGTCAGGTATGTGCTGCTTCATCTTGAGCTTTGTCTTAACAGACTGTTTATCAAAACTGTACCCTGTCCTGCTCTCGAAGGACTTGGAAACCGAATGAAAGCAAATGCCACCAAGATTCAAATGGACTTGTCGTATAATAATGTTTAAGCAGCATAATGTGTTCCAAGTTCCTTCAGTCAAATGAAAGGCTATTTCATGATGTGGATGTTTAACTAGTTTTGGAGATGTTTCACAGAAGTCAATGGATGCTGTCGCAATAGGTTTCACAATGCCAGCATCAATATTGACAGGGTGCTGTTTCAGCTCTCTGAAGAGAAAGCCGATAACCAAAAAGTGATGTCCCTAATTAACCTTAACGTTTAACCAGGGATGTAAATAAGACTCTTACTGCATAGCAGTTTCATCCATTCCAGGTTTTAAAATGATCCTGATTAGGTCCTCGTGTATAGGTAAAAAGAGCAGGTGTCTTACTAAATTCCTAGTAAAGCCAGGAATGGATCAAACCGCTATGCAATGGGCGCCTTATTTCCATCCCTGGTTTAACCTTATATTACGCTACAATTTCTTAGACATCTAAACGTAACCCATACATCCATACTTATTAGCTCCCTGCCATGTTTGGTCTGTTTTTAAGTTGAAATGTGGAATTCTTCTTCATAATTGCTGAAAATCTGGATTCATCAAATGCAGCTCCTAATGTAGCTTTCACTGGTCATCATACCGCGCGACGCCGTGGGTACACTACACTACAAATTACACAGCAGAAGAAGTACTAACTGTACACAACAGGAACACGACTTTCTTGACTGGCCATAAATCAGTCACCACAGGGTGAGGAGTCTGTCCCAGCTGACTGAATTCGGGCTGTAAAACTAGCAACTAATGTCACTATTCAAAATCATGACAAATGTGTGGATACAGTGAAAGTAGTAATGTAGGTAAACACAGACGCTGAACACGTTTACTACAAAGACGACTCACACCAGCGTCAAAATACTGCGTCAATGAATACCAAATATACAGTTTATCATCACACTTCCTATAGAGTAGGTTAAAGTTACACACTCGTATATATATATATATATATATATATATATATATATATATATATATATATATATATATATATATATATATGTCGGGTAGCTAAAAAATAAGGCGGAAAGCGTACAGACACTTGAATAGCCCTGTGAATGATCATCACATTTTTTTCAAAATACAGGCAGATCCGGTTTGAAACTATCCTTACCCACACAAACCCACAACCAGTTAGTGATGTTCACTTACCCCTTGTAGTAAGCTTTTACCCGGACTTGGTGGGGATTCTCTCCGGGCTGGGACATGCAACTGTCCCGCTGTGTCGGCATCATAAGCCCTAGGAAACAGAACTCGAAGATAACTTAAGAAATCTCTTTCCGGGACTTCCAATGTTTGATATACAAGATAGCAATATATTAATATACCTCACAAAGTTATAGAATGCCCTACTAAACTCCAACTTCAGTTTCAGTATCAGTATCGCCCAAACGCCTTCACCAACACAATCACTCCCGACTCAGAGGCATCGCAACCGACTATTCCAATTGCGGTATGTGGGAGGGGAGTATACTACATGCATTTGCCATTGACACAAAAATATATATATATATATATATATATATAAATAAACAAAAACTTACCAAATACACAATTAGTATAAACTTTTTACAAAATTATATCCAATAAAATATCGTATCTGTTAAGATACATCACAAGGATTATTACGCATCCCCCCCTACCTAAAAGTGGTGTGGCTTAATGGCATTCCGATCATACCACGTACAATCTTGGGGAAGTTCTGTTTGACCAAAAATACTAACACTTAAATATCTAGAAATTATATATATATATATATATATATATATATATATATATATATATATATATATATATATATATATATATATATATATATAAGTAAATCATAATGGATTATGTATCTTGCAAGTGATAAATAATAGACGAAATATCTAGGTTTTCTCCTCCCCCGTATTTGAAAATAACCAGAACCAAAAAATGGCTAGTGTACGTAGTAAATACCAACCAGTGCTGCTGGGATATGTAGTTTTAATTTTGCATGTTTTTATTTTGTGCGGCGTAGGTGAATGCATTATTCTAATACAAAATAATGAATTGATTGATTCTTCAGTCATTTCAATCACATGTAATGAAACTTGGCAGAAGAAATCATCAGTGGTTAAAATTGTGTGTTTGAAGGAGGTGGGAGGTTTTTTTTTTTTTTTTAAATTGCAAGTTTACTCACTAATCTGACCCACAATCTTAAAATAACAATACCCTACGTCACACGTGGAATGCAACTTAAGCAGCTATAATTAAAGATTCACTTCTTTAGGGTTTCTACACATTTTAAAAATAATAATTACTAGATATTAATACTCAATTGCATTATACTGTAAATGGGCAAGTGAAAATATACCCCACACCGTCAGGGTTAAGATTAGTAGTGCAAATGTTACAAATAAGTTTTGTGGAAAGAGAATGTAATGCAGTATTAAGTTGCAATAATTTAGATTGCCAGATGCATTTGCCAAATGAAGAAATATACATTTTATTTATTAAGTGCAGACTTTAAGCACGTATTTGTTCTATACAAACACCGAACAGTGGCCTCTACACTCAGAAGCGTCGGTATTTCAGTGTTGCGGTAAACATTTTTTCCGAACAATTTTTTTCTGCACTTTGTCGGAAAATCGAAGCCATACACAAACAAAATCCCCTAAAATAAGGGAATTCGATGAGCACAGATTATGTACTTCGGTACAATCAGTCAATTTAGGATTCAATCAGTGAAAATAAAATGTATATTATAACAGGTAGATTGATTGCCTTCCTCCCAGGAAAGCAAGACGAAAACAGATCAGCAAAAGCGATGAACTACGATTCAACTGTTTCCAAAGGGTACATTACCGGGGTATTCCTTGTTTTTACAGGAACCGGCTGAAAACGAGCTCTTCTTGGTTTGGGGTACGATTTATTAAAAAACAAAACAACTAAATTGTAAATTGGCTTCTAAACACTGGAATGGCTAATTCCTGTCATTCCATCTTATTCATTGCGCACCTTCCCCCCATCTCCACCACTGCACTGTAAAGATTATATATATATATATATATATATATATATATATATATATATATATATATATATATATATATATATATATATATATACAGTGCCTTGCAAAAGTATTCAGGCCCCTGACCAATTCTCTCATATTACTGAATTACAAATGGTACATTGAAATTTCGTTCTGTTTGATATTTTATTTTAAAACACTGAAACTCAAAATCAATTATTGTAAGGTGACATTGGTTTTATGTAGGGAAATATTTTTAAGAAAAATAAAAAACTGAAATATCTTGCTTGCATAAGTATTCAACCCCCACACATTAATATTTGGTAGAGCCACCTTTCGCTGCAATAACAGCTTTAAGTCTTTTGGGGTAAGTATGTACCAGCTTTGTGAGTGATTTTGGCCCATTCTTCTTGGCAGATTTGCTCCAGGTTGTTCAGGTTGGTTGGACGACGCTTGTGGACCGCAATTTTCAAATAGTGCCACAGATTCTCAATGGGATTGAGATCAGGACTTTGACTGGGCCACTGTAGGACATTCACCTTTTTGTTCTTGAGCCACTCCAATGTTGCTTTAGCCTTGTGCTTGGGATCATTGTCCTGCTGAAAGGTGAATTTCCTCCCAAGCTTCAGTTTTTTAGCGGACTGAAGCAGGTTCTCTTGCAGTATTTCCCTGTATTTTGCTCCATCCATTCTTCCTTCAATTTTAACAAGATGCTCAGTCCCTGCTGATGAGAAGCATCCCCACAGTGCCACCACCATACTTCACTGTAGGGATGGTGTGTCTTGAGGCATGGGCAGTGTTAGGTTTGCGCCATACATAGCGCTTTGAGTTTTGGCCAAAAAGCTCTATCTTGGTCTCATCTGACCACAAAACCTTTTCCCACATCGCAGCTGGGTCACTCTCATGCTTTCTGGCAAACTCCAGACGTGCTTTCAGATGGTACTTTTTGAGTAACAGCTTCTTTCTTGCCACCCTCCCATACAGGCCAGTGTTATGCAGAGCTCTTGATATGGTTGACTGGTGCACCATTACTCCACTCCCAGCCACTGAACTCTGTAGCTCCTTCAAAGTGATTGTTGGCCTCTCTGTGGCTTCTCTCACAAGTCTCCTTCTTGTTTAAGCACTAAGTTTTGAGGGACGGCCTTTTCTTGGCAGTGCCTGGGTGGTGTAATGCAGCTTCCACTTCCTGATTATTGATCCAACTGTGCTCACTGGGATATCCAAACACTTGGATATTATTTTGTACCCTTTCCCTAATCTATGCATTTGTATTACTTTATTTCTAACTTCTGTAGAATGCTCTTTGGTCTTCATTTTCCTTCAGATTCACAGCCTGTCCAATGATCCTTCAACAGTGGGGTTTTTATCCAGAAAATGTGACAGTAACTTTAATGGTTCACAGGTGGAGGCCAACGGTAAGGTAATTGTGTCCTCGTTAGGGCAATTTCTTTCATCGGTGTAAACTGAGAGCTTCCACAGCACAGGGGTTGAATACTTATGCAAGCAAGATATTTCAGTTTTTTATTTTTCTTAAAAATATTTCCCAACATAAAACCAATGTCACCTTACAATAATTGATTTTGAATTTCAGTGTTTTAAAATAAAACATCAAACAGAACGAAATTTCAATGTACCATTTGTAATTCAGTAATATGAGAGAATTGGTCAGGGGTCTGAATACTTTTGCAAGGCACTGTATATATATATATATATACATATAGTGGCACATATGTCGATGGTCCGTATTGTTATACAAACATTTCTATATTTGAAGAGCTTGAGCTACTACAGTGTACACGAATGAAGGTTGATAGAATGAAAAAAAGCAAAACATCCGAAAATATATATATATATATATATATATATATATATATATATATATATATATATATATATATATATATATATATATATATATATATATATAATCATTTAAAAGGTTAATTCAAAACCCACATCAACTTTTTTAAATATATATATATTTAGGCTATAACCTATATATATATATATATATATATATATATATATATATATATATATATATATATATATATATATATATATATATATATATATACACGTGTATTTGGTATGAGATTTTATATTTCCATCCGCTGGTGGTAGAATAATGAAGACTGGGCAGTAGTCACTTTCTGGGGCATGTGTGGATAGTAAAAACACCAACATGTTTAATCTAAGGGTGATTTTTAAGTGAATACAATATTTATAAAAGCTTGATATTGAGTCTGTATAGAATGAACAAGCTGCTGATTGCCACATCAATCTGCGATAAATGCGTCACAATGCAATTTTTGTAACTTAAAAAATAGACCTTCATGATATTTAATTCATACATTAATATCCATATACAATACATACATCAGTTGGGTTCCCTTTCCATTCACACTGCAGCCCCATCAGAAGGTGTCCCAGCCACACTATGCCCCAGCACTGATGGAAATTCACCAATGTTATAACGCATATTCCTTTTGACGCTGGTGTCAGTGCAGAGAATATTTATATAATTGACGTAATCTAACTGTTACTTGATACAGGACACAGGGAATGACAACAAATATCTCCTTGGCTTCGGTATTTGAAAAGACCCCGCTGTTGCATAAAACCCCCCAAAATCATTATTATTTTCATACATCAGTTATGATTGGCTTTGCGGGTCATTCATCACGTAATTGCAGTAAATAAGTACACATAAATAGTAGTAATCACTTTCCAGACAGCAACTATGTTGCCTGGCCCTTTAATAACAACAAAAGTGGTACCCATATACCTGCTAAAACACGAGCGAACAACGACACAAATCCTTGTTTACGGGGACAAAATACCAGTTCCTGTGGAGAACGCTAGGGTAATATACTTTTTAGGGCAGACCAAACCTGTCGGTAAATTTTTACGGAAAAAAGTCTCCTTAAACATTACTAAAACTTTTGTGTATCTGAACTCCTAAATGACTAGTTAATGAGGATATAACAGACTAGTTGAGGATATAACAAGCCAGAGTCGGAATTGTGTCAATCGTCGCAATGGTGAAAAACAACGGTATTTGTTTCCTTAAATAGTCGGAATGTGGGAAGGAGTGTTTCGAGTATGGCACATATTCTTTAAACGTGCATTATTAACAGATTTTGGCACCGACACTTTTGAGTGTAGAGGTCAGTGTTTACAAACTGGTTAATCAAGGCAAAAAAATGTCTGGAAAATGAATACGCGACAGAAAATGAAAAATACATAGTAATAAGTTTGCTCAAAACTGTTTTGCATGAAGTAACCTATATACAGGTTAAGGTGACCAGATTTTTAAGTCCTTAAACTGGGGCCGTATGCAAATACTGTGACTAACTTCCAACGTCAAAGCTTTTTTTATTTTCACTTTGGCAATGTTTGATCAAATCTCATATTGAAAGTGAATGCTGAGACTCATGGTGATATTCAGAGTGGAATATTTTACCTTCAAAAACTTTTTGTGAAAAAATGATCTTATTGTACTCTTTGTCATTTCTACACAACAGGTAGTCATTACATGACACAGTAGCAATTCAGTAATATCAAATTCTGAGATAATATTTTATTGCTGATTACTGCTACAAATCTAGTCCCTTTTCTGCCTAAAAAACTGCATCTTCTCTCTTTGATTTCCACTTTCCATCTCGCTCTATCTGTCTCTATGCTATCCTTCAGTGTCCAATCTGCAAACCAGGCCCTTCCTGTATGAAGATATTACATCTCTTAGTATTTCTATTTATTAAATGGTTACTTCATAGAATCTATTTTTTTCTTCAAAATATTGAATTTCTTACCATTTAATATGACATGGTATTTGTTATGTATATGTTTTCTATTGCAGTTTCAGATTTGATCATTGTTTTTCTTCTAACTAAAAGCTGTGATAAAGTAAAATACTTATGAAATACCTTACAGAGCTATCACACTAATGCAACAGATAACATTCATCTTAAATATGAGTACTCCATTGTCTCTATTCTTAAACTTTGCAGGATAAAATGTACATTTAACACAGAAATAAAAATAAGGGGCCACCAAATTTAAAAAGAGATGCCTCTAAGGCAGCTTATTTACATATTTTTTAAAGGTCAAATGAAACGAGGACATGGTTCTTTATTGTAATTGTTTTAAACTATTTGTATATGATAGTACTCAGCTATCAATGTAAATATATATTTTAAAATAAATTAAATTGGCACCAGGAGACCTGAAACTATTGTATTTCATTATTGCTAAAAACAACACAACATGTATACTTAAAGAAAAAAAAAATGTTCTGAAACTTGTAAAATATTTTTACAATATGAATTTCACAACTGTGAAAATAACTAGTTCATAAATTATTTTGTATTATTCACGAACATACATTTTTTAGAGGGTACCTGTGGTGAACTGAAAGTGAATATAGACTTATTTCAATAGAAAATATGTTTCCAAATACTTTTGTCTACAGCCCCTCCTATTGTTGTGATTGGCTATTTTAATGCATACCAGGACAAGCTTCAGTGTACTGCATTGTAAACATGGCACAGTGATGTGACATGACAGCGTTGATTTCCGCAATAGTCGCCTATAGCTACACATGAAGCAAAGTCGTTTGCACACAGATATACAAATATCATATAATTCCAACACAATGCAATGCAATAGTACCTGGATGAACCGTTATTGTTAGACTACATTAGTCTAACCTTTTCACACAAAAAATTAAGTTGATATGGTAGAAACACAGCAGCCTGCATGCAAATACAGTATTGTATCATTTCTGTTACCAGCGCTCTGGGAAAAATTCTTGGGACGAAAGAAGCGTCCCAAGAATGGTTCTGGGGACACTGGGACCAGTTTTCCAAAAGTGGGACTGTCCCGTACAAAGCGGGGCGTCTGGTCACCTTAATACAGGTACAACTTCATGAAGCGGGTGTAAAATACACAATCGTGGAAAATATTTATAAATAATGTATTGTGTTTTTGACTTGTCATTTGAATATCACACACTAAGTAGACAGTGTGACTCAGAAAGAGTTGTAAAGTTCCTGCCACAAAAGGCACCATGCCCACAAATAGTGAATCACAAAATACAGCTGTGTACTGAATTTGAAACTATTATCTCAAGAGAGTTTAGTCTTTACCATCTGGAAACCATAGCACTGAAAATATGGCATTGGGTAAATTGTAATGGAAGTGGATCAAAAGAAAGTGAGGCAGTAGAACACTTTAAGAACGTGCTTTTGCCATCTGGTTGCTTATAACTTGTGTTTTTTTTAACCTGTTCAGTTATCATCGTATTGCAAACTTGATGTAGCATATAGGCTACATCCTCTCCGCAAAGGAGATGAATAGATTATACAAATAAGTCACCATAACTGTTGATGAATGTATAGTCCATGTCTAAATTCAGTTGAGCATTTCAACATGCAGTAGACACAAGCCAGAGTTCAAGAATAAAGAGGTTCTGATACTCTTAATACACCCGTGCTAATGAATATCTTTTGCAAGTCTTGGTATAATAATGGCTTTTAAAGACACCATAAATCTAACGAAAATGAATGTCGAAGAGTCATCTAAATAGAAAGGTAAGATTTAGAAGAATAGATTTCTTAGAAGGTCATGCATAGTTCTGACAGAGAGCTAGGGCTGTTACTTTACTTACCAACTAATGGGAGTCAACCACATACCCATTACATCATGGATTCCTTAGCATAATATAGTTTATGTTTTACTGCATTCTTTCTAAGAAAATACCACATACCACAAGTATATTTGTACAAGAGTCCAATGTCAAAAGGTGGCAGGTGCACAAACCCATCAAACAAATGCAAGCACAGATTTATGTACATATATAGCATGTTTTACACAATGCATCCAAATATGCATTGCATTTTACAGTTTTAAAATTAAAAATATGTAACTACAAATTAATCCACGTCAGAAAATAATTAAATGTATTCTTAAAACACCTACTTTAAGAAATGTGAAAATGAGGAGCAAATGCAGTTTCACTATTATTATTATTATTATTATTATTATTATTATTATTATTATTATTATTATTATTTATAAACTTGCACATTCAACAGGTCCCATACGCATTCATGGCAAATATAAACACACTTTTCTAGACATTAACAGAAAATGTCATCAGACATCAGTCAAACAATTTATTCTTGAGCAGCAGATGAAGTTCCAGGTTTGATACTTTTCAGCTGTAAAACATAAAATAATAATGCTTTAGGTTACAAAAACAATACAAGCTTGACTTTACCAAATGATTTGTGCTGTATTTGTTACATATATATTTAAATTGTATTAGCCAAACCCTGTACCAAAGAATAACTAACGGAAAAAATAAATGACCAGTTAAAACTATACATGTTGTTAATTGAAAGCATGGCATTTTTAATCTAGTTTACATGACTATTTGCTATCACATTTAAAAAACACAGAAGTGTATTGGCATACAGTTTAAAGATGGACAATGTATTATATTCTATGAGATTGCCAACTAAACAGACTGTCCAGTACAGTAAAATACAGGAAATAAGTTACTCATTTAAATTGCATATTTATGTATAAAATAATATTACAATCTTATTCATTATTGATTCAAGTGTTTATTAACCTGCCTATTAAGACCTGAAATAAAAGGGCAGAATTAAAATATATCTTTTTTCTATCAAAACCCATGTTATAAATTTATGGTATTGATGGTAATATAAATGACATTTGAAGTAGCATAAAACTGGTAAACCTATTAATATAACACAATAGTTACACATTGCTTAATTAAGGCATAATACATAATGCTTAATTGAAACAAAATAATTAATTCTATGTTTTTTCTCCTTTCCACGTGATTTTGCTTCTTCCGTTGTTAAACTGCCCCCTACAAAATATAACAACTTCATTCTGTAAGTCTTGTCCTTTATACCAGAAATTCCTAACCTGTGGTCCATGAGTATCCCAGGTTGTCCCCTAAAGGACTGCCAACCAGTGCTTTAAAATATATCTGCTTCGAATATTACTGCTGGTCTCCCTTTTAATGTGCTGAGATTCACTGTTATTTGTTTATCCATTCTGAAAATCAGTAGATGTTTCTTGTGCTAGACATTTTTCACTGCCCAAAGGAAAAGGCTTTTTGACATTTAGACTATACACTGCACACATATGCCCCCTAGTGGGATGATATAGAAGTGCAGTAATACATAAGGTAATGCAAATAAGAACGAGAAAGGTTTTTTTGGGTTTTTTTTGTTAACTAAACCAATATATATACAAGTACAGTGTAATGTGAAATGCACCAAACAAAATGTGCTTATTTATTTTACTGGTCAACACTCGTAATAGTACTTCACTGAGACAAGCATCAAATACAGCTGTTTTTTTCATGCAGACACAGATCTCAATTTTGCCATACTGGGTCAGAAGTCAATGGTGACAAGTTTAACCTGCACAGTTTGTAAACCTACAAGAATAAAGTCAAGATCTCAATGGCCTCCGAGATAGGATGTGAAGCCAATATCTCTAAGGATTTAGTCTCTATCAACCTGAAAACTCCTAATAACAAATGATCAAAAACGTTTCCATAACACAAAGTCACTATGTAGTCAGTATCTCTAAGGGCTTTTGAGATATGAGCTGTTGAAATATCTATGAGGATGCTTAACAAATTAGCTGTATTACATTTTTTTTTTGATTACTGGGTAGAAAAGCTTCAACATGCACATTCAAGAAGTCCATCAAATAATACACATTGTGTAAGTTACACTACTATACTGATATGTACAAATGAGAAAAGTACATGTTTTTGGCCTATTGTTGGTGTAAACAATGGGGGTTATTTTCTTCTCAGAAAACAGTAATCTGATGCTTCTCTACAGCTCTTTTCTACAGCATTGTGCTTGGTTCTATGAGGAAGAAATATGGGTGCAGTTTGTTTTTTTGCTCAACTACAGTAATGGACACGTGGCCTGTGGACCGTCTCTTTTTGGGGATCTCAGCTTCTGCTTCTACACTATGATATTAACATCAATGTTTCAGTTCATTATATACTACTATATAAAGTAACATAGAATCGACTTGCAGTGCACTTAATTGGCTTCAGTATCTTATTCACTGTCTCTTTTTTAGTTCAGCTTTTTATTTTTGTGGACTATTAAACCACCTGTAAAGATATAAGAATATAGAGCAGCCATCTCTTCCATGTTGTGTCCACTTGTATATTAAATTCTCCTTGTAATGGACAGGGTTTCCTTTTAAGAGGAAATCTCCCCCACTGTTACAGTAAGGCAGGATGGCAAAGCACGTGGAGGTGTTATAAAAATGGGACTGTAGTCGTCTTTTGTCCATTAGAAAAAGAATGGGTGCTGGACAAAGGAGTCGGCTGCTCTGTTGTTGTCCCTTCAGAGTTTTTCAAAGTTTCAAAGTGAAGGGAATATAATACAAATAAAAAGTCTGAATTCACAATAATGAAGGAAAACAACAGCATTAAATGTAAAAAAATAAATAAAGTTGTAATAACCTTATTTACTTAGATGCCTGTCAAAAGATGAAGAAATAGAGCACCGATACCCATTAAAACATCTGCATGTTAAAATGTTAAAATAACAGCTGAAGCCTTTTCTGGGGAGGCTGCATGACAATCTTTTGTATGCTGGAAAAATAATGAGGTTTGACACACATGATATGTATAAAAAACCCCTGGGCAACAATATCTTTAAACATACTTTTTTGAAGCTCAGTACTTTTCTTTTGGTCTGGAAAAACAACATAACTGCAAAATTAATAATAATAATAAAAAGGTTTAATTAGGCAGGGCTTTCCTATACTGAAAGAAGAGAAAAATACCATTGGAGGCCACAGCATTGGCAAGCACCAATGTTATCACAATTCATTTAGAACAAATATTCAGCTGTTGGTACAGAGTTGGTACTGTAGTGTGTGTGTGTGTGTGTGTGTGTGTGTGTGTGTGTGTGTGTGTGTGTGTGTTTTCTGTTTACCATTGGTGTGTCAAAAAAAAAAAAAAAACGTTTCCAGGGTGGTTCCTTTGCATGTATTGCTTTTTAAAACAGAACATTTGGAATTAATAACATTCAAATTAGAAATGTAAGTACATTTTTTTAACTGAATTGCAGTCCAAAACATGGATTTTTGGTTATATAAACACAAAATTACCAGAATTTACCTTTGTGCTTTATTTAGTGACTTCTGCTGCACCGTGTGTCGTGTCTGTACGTATTGTCCTTTTTGGTTCACTGCAGCCTGTGGTTTTGAAGTTGCTGGAAGAGGTTTTTTATTTTCTATTTGTCGTGCCCAAACTAGAAACGTCAGTGGATGCATTGCTGCTGTTTCTGCTCCGATTGGTACTGTTAACTTCATTGTTTCTATTCAGCCTAGTATGTACTGCGGCTTGTGGACAAAGGTGTGTGACATTTTCGGTCTGGTGCAAGAAAATAAGTTATTCATTTTTTTTTTTTACTGTTGCCAACTTTTATAACTGCTTTCTGACGCGCGTTAACGTTTCGTGTTATCAATTTACCTTTACTGTCAGATGGACTGTAACAGCCAAAACTGAAAGAAAAAACTTACAACGCGTGTTTTCACAGTTTAATCGGATTAAAATACAACCGAAGCGACAAGCGCAGTGTCAATAGTATTGATGACATGAAAACTTTAAAACCGCAAAGGACGGTGGATTTTGTAGTTCTCTGCTTCACCGCTTTGTAGTGTAAAGTAGATTGAAAGCGCAATAACAAGACTACAACCGCTTTGTGTGTGGCTGCAACGACGTAGGAAACACTGTTGCCAAGACAACCACATTTCATTGTCACTTTAGTCAGGTACTTTCGAATGAAAACGAGAAACTCTAGTTACTATGTTTTTTTTTTAACATACTATTTTTGTAAAAACATTTTCAAACCACTTTCAACAGGTCGTTGTTTTCTTCACCGTTGTCTGCTCTTGTGTAATTTCTGCAGCCTAGTTTGTTTTGGGGTCTAAATCATTAGTAAAATCATGTGTCGCGAAAACCTCCAAGGCGCAATTCATTTAACTTTTAGCTGAGGATTAAAAACTCGTTTTAAGAAAATCTAAATACATGCAATAAACAGCGTACACTCTAAAAAATGCTGGGTAGGAATGGTAGTTTCAAATCATTTACATCAAATAATAGCAGGTTCTAATTTCAACCCAACTATGAAGGTTAATTTAACCCAGCAGTGATATAATATAACCCAATTAATGGGTTGTTTTTTTACAGCGTTGGGAAGGTGCAATAGTAACCCAGCGCTGGGTTGGCTTTCAACCCATGTTTGGTTATTTTTAACCCAGCATTTCTTAGAGTGTAATTGTGCATCCACTTTTCTATTTTGATTGATTTGAGAAAATCAAGAATAACGACCCTTTTCACCAGCTAAAACAAATTGAATCTGCCCTATATGCGAATAAGCCTTTGTATATCCATTCATTCTGATCACATAAAGCAATAGATTTTAGATGGACGAATAACCATTTCAGAAAATGTTTAATTTACCAGAGGCGTTTACTGACACAGGCATGACAGCCCATTGAATGAATATCAGTTTAAGATACATTTCCACATGCATTGAAACTCCAGATAAATCACAAAACATGGGACATAAATAATAATAATAATAATAATAATAATAATAATAATAATAATAATAATAATAATAATAATAATGTTTAATAATAATAATAATAATAATAATAATGTTTGTAACCGTCTACAAAAAATATATTTTTTTCACTTTTAGATGTTCTTTTCACAAAAAAGTGCGCATATTGCACAAACACCGGTGTACTAAAACGAGTACAGACTGCTTACACAAGGCTCACTGAGTGCTATGTCAGTGGCTGAGCATTGATTCAAATCTAAAACTATCAGATTTCCTTTTCAGAAAATAAATTCAATTTTCCTCAATGGTGAACCTTAAAAAAACAAAACAAAACAAAAAAAAAAACCCAACACGTCTCCCGCAGAATCACTACTTTTAAATCGAGTTTCAGGTGTAATGTAGATTTACATGCATATTATTATTATTATTGTTATTATTTTTTACTCCAGATAATCAGAGATAATCCCCATATTGAACTGTATTTTGTAGATACTGAGGGTCTACACACAGCCATATCGCACTGTAAATACTGTATAGAGCCACAGTATAAATACTGCCAAGGTCTGGTTGTGTAAAGTCCTCCTATACTGCAAGAGGTGCTGTGTCTATTTTTTCTTCCTTACAGTACGTAGGTTTTTGTTTTTATCTCCATTTTAGAGCGTATTTACGCATCAGTACAAGACTGAGGCTGTGACAGCCTGAATCGGTGGCAGAATATTATCGGGATGGGTCATGCCTAATGATAATTCCAGGAAGGTAACATGGTTTCAAGAAAACTTGTAGTTATGCATTAATTAAAGGCACTGTATACAAATTGACATGGCATGCTTTTAATAGGTCTGATATGAAGTATTTGGTTCGGCGTCATATGGGCAATTAGATATACACAAATGGAGCATTTATGTACAGAATACTCATAAACACTACAGATATTTTTTTCAGATACTTGATTTGCGACAGCGCGCGAGCTTGTTTTTTTTTTACATGAAGAGAAATGAGTAGCAGAAAGATACATGCAGAACAACATTATCTTGAATAATAATAATTAAAAACGTGATTACGGCATTAATGTACACTTTAAATTAAGAAGTAATAAGTAGGAGTAAAAACAAGAAAAAGGAAATTCTAATTTCTTGATTGTTGGGTGATGCTATTTTCTTAAAATAAATTCGAAGCATATATTTGATAACAATTAATTATATTGTTAAAAATGCTTATGTATTTTTGGTTAATTTGTTTTCAGAACATAAACAGTAAATTATAAGTCATGCTTCTTTGGCTATAATGTTATGTATGCTATTGTTTTCATTTCAGACTGGCGTGGAAAAAATATATGTATCATTCCAATGCACGTCAGGACTGCCCTTTGTTTAACGTTAAAGTTTAATTGTGTGCATGTCTATATTGCACGATTGCCTGCTTATGTATTTATTATTATTATTATTATTATTATTATTATTATTATTATTATTATTATTATTTGTTTTTTAGATATCATTCTATAAAATGGGCTATATTGAACTCTGGGAATCGTAGTTTAATTACAGGGTGCCCCCTGTATTGTTTTTAGAGTGTTTGGTTTTTATCTGCACTCTCCACTCATGCACAATAGGGGAACTGTTAGTGTGTCATGATTCCAGGTACATTGTCCTTTATTTGCAGAGCTACGTGGTAAGCGTTTGTCAAGGGCCATTTAAAGTATACATGGAAGCAGTTATATTGTCATATCTTCTGTGGTTTGATACGTTGCATTTTTTTTTTTTATCTCAGAAGATGGCTTAGCACTAAAGCAATGTATTATTTTTAACACATTTGAAACCAAATTTTCTTTAAGCCTTCTTTTCAAAGATTTCGCCAAATGTTTCTATTTAAAATGGTTGTCATAACTGACATCACTTTATTTTTTAACAGCACTCAGTTTTCCAAGTATATGAGGATATAAACGTTTATTATGTGGGTTATCCATCAGCCAAAAACTTCAAAGAGGTTTAGTAGTCTGGATCTTGGCGAAATGAGGATATACACACACTTCATATTTGTTAGGCCTATTACATATTAAAGCACAATTTTAGCAATGTATTATATTTTATTTCAATTAAATACAATATGTTTTACAAGTTATTATTTGTCTACAATATTTACAAAGATGAAGCAGTTGTTTTTTTAAATTTCAATGATGGTACTTCTTAGGTAATTGGTGAATGTTGCTGTATGTTAAGTCATCATTTGGGAAATGTAAAGTAATTTGTGGGTTTCTTAATAATAATATAAATAAGTATCCAGTTTAACCGGTGTGGCAAATTTGATTGAGCGCTTATTGTGCAGAGAGCTAGCAGGGGAGAACTAAAAGTATTTAATATAAAAGCTTCATCATTGCCTTATCAAAAAACAAAAATAAATAAATAAATCAAATAAAACATTACCTTATCAAAAAACACTAAACAGTAACTAATCAACAGTGTATGGTTTTCCTTGGACTAGTTTAAAGTTAGTTAAACGTTTTCGGTGGAGAACTAATAACTGCTTGCTAACAAAAAGTATATATATATTATAATATTACCGGTAAACCGGCGTTAGGCCTAATGTCGCATCTAAATTAGGCTTAAGCAGGTCGACATTATCTTCCAAATAAACAAAACAAACATGTAAAACAAGTAAAAACAACAAATACATAAATATATGAAACGTTTAAACTTCTTTAAATTTTTAAAGGCGTTTTAAAAATGTTTCTTTTGTTAATACATATTATTGACTGTTTTACATGTAAATTGAATAGCTAAACTACAATGATATGACATGTTTGGATTTATTAATTTATTTGAATTGTCTGCATACTTAAATTTAAAAGCAGTTATTGAAAGACAAAGTTTAGAAAATCAAATCTGGGGAAGTGCCTAGTGCTATATATGTGCATGTTATTTTATAGGCCCACATCAGACATACACAGTAAAATAATGAATCACTAAAAATGTATTTATTAAAATGTATTTATTTATTTAAACAATATGTTCAACAGGTTACGTTTGTATATCAATAGCAATGGGCATTTAAAAATAAAAAAAATAATAAACCAATATGTTTAGAAAAAAAGAAGAATTTGAACCACAAACAAGTCTTCTATTCTCCACAACTGTGAATATGTTGCATATGGTAACAAATACGATAATTATTTCAAATGTTTATTTATTTATTTATTTATTTATTTTTACAAATTGAAAAAAAACGGTTAGTGGGTGAAAAGCCTTGTGCCACGACCACGAAGCTGAATTAAAACACATACTGATGTTTTATTCATATATGACGCGTTGGAGGTCGTCAAATCTTGGAATATTTTTTTTAAAAGCCCGTTATTTAATACAAATGTTGCATGCACCAACAAACACTTTTTTTTTGAAGAATCTCACCTGCACACAACGATAGGTTTATAATAATGACATTCAAAATGATTTTATAGTTAAATAAATACATTAACACATAATATATGTATATATTTCCTGTACAAAATGACTGTAGTAATGCATATTTAAAGGTGTATTACATGCTACCGCATTTTTTAAATATAAAATGTGGGAAAGCAAAAACGATTAAGCTGCAAACAAAATAACATTACAAGTTCATACGCAGCACATGACCGTTTTAGTTTATGTGGGTGAAGAAACAGTCTGGCTGAAGGTGCTGATTTATTTACTGCACCCTGTTACAGTTGTAGGCTATGTATACATATACAATAAATATATATGTATTTAAAATAAGCTTATACAAATTGGAGTATTTCAGTTGGATATGATAAAATTTCTACTCTCAAAAGCACAGTTGTCATTATTTTCCTTGGCCAGCGCGATAAAGAAATGCCATGGAAACCACTACATTACAACATACTAGTGCAACGCATTACAAAAAGGAATTGCAGCTACCAAATGGATTTAAGCTTGGGTGTAACCAGTTTGAGTTACGGGGCTTTCAAACGGTACACTGCGGGATCATGATGTTGTCATGCAGAAAACGAGGCCTTGACGACGTGTACTGGTCCGAATCAGGACTTATTAAATTAAGTCGGTTTAGAAATGCACTGTTCAGAATGCATACAAATTCTTGAATTACACGTTTTACATTATATACCTCGTTTCAGTGGCACTGGAACAATTTTTATAGTGGGGATACTGAAAGCCATTGAACAAAACTGTAACCCTTGCATATGATGGAAGCCATCCATTGGGTTGCTATTTAAGTAAAAAAACAAAAAACAAAAACGTTTGCAGCAGACACATCGAAAAGTAGCATATACTGTTATAATCCACTTAAATACTGCAATTTAGAAATGTTTACCTGTAAAAACAGGTTGAACAGTTGTATTTTATTTACAGTAGTCGCTGTACAAAAGAACGGTCAAAGAAGGCTCCAGGGGTTTACTTGCGATTTATAAAATATCCCGCCCCTGTTGTGACAGCCAGCGCTGATTGGCCTATTATCGTTTGTGTTCAAAAGCCATGTAAAATGCGCAGTGTACTGCACACGGCTCATAAGAGTCACGAAACCATCTGGATTCATCATTGCAGGTGCACAGCACTCTTGTATTTCAAGACAGGGGGCGCTGCAGCAACCCCAGCACCACTAGTCCCAGCACCCCTGCCTCGTTTCTTAACGTAACAACTAAATAACGCAACTAAGTACAAACTAGTATGTTAAATACAAATAATTACTAATATTATACAATGTAGCTGAATTGACATCCATGACATAAGTGTTACTGTATTATAAGGTACTGGTACCATTCATATCTTATTGAGTGCAGCACCATTATATTCCAACATATTTGGTTCTTATTTCCTCCTAATTTTAAATGGTAATAATGGATTTTATGTATTTTTTAATTTTGTTTTTAACATTTGTTAAATTTATTCTCTAGCTTGCATTTTTTTTTAAAAAGCTCCACACCACAAAACTATACTTTGAGAGCATACATCTGTAAAAAAAAAAAAAAAAAAAAAAAAAAAAAAGATTTTAGTAATTATTCTTTTTGAATATTTGTTTTTATTTTATTTGTTGATTTAATTCAAGGCTTTCAAAACGTAGAACTATAAATACTGCTGAGCTGACAGAGAATAAGAGCCAGGATTTGCCTTGCTGAGTCAACAAGAAGGTAGTTAATGCTGCCATCTAGTGAGAGCTGAGGGAAGTACTCTTGACACCATACCGACTAAGTTAGATTGTAATTGTGTACAAAAACACGCAACATATCCACTGCACCACACAGGTGACAGGTACAAAGTAGTAGTAATATTAATTTATAATCATTTTTTATTTTTTTTTAGATTTGGAGAGCCTGATCTTCAGTTAACCCAATGTACCCCTGAGCCCTGATTACACACTGGTAAGAATTCTGTAACAATGACCCACATTTACTCACAATGGACGAGTAAACAGTGCAATTTCAAAGACAGACTTACCAAAGGTTATGGACTGTTTGGTTAGTAATACCTCACTGGCAATTCCAGACATAGGAGGGGATTATTGTGGTCACAGGCCCTATTCATAAAGCTATTTTTTCTGAACTAAGCTATTCTAAATGATAAAAAAGAATATTAAATTGGTTTTTGTTTCAAATGTATCTTTCTACTATAGGATCCACACCACAGCCACAATCATGATTTCTGCATTTGGATGTGCTGCTTCTGGAAAACAGCTACAGCCCTGTGTCATCCCCTAGTCCATAATACAGCCCCATTTTATCCACTTCTAAAACTAATTAAACAAGTGTGGAAATGACTCATAGATTTGCAATTACTCGACAGAAGAGGTGTCACATTTAAACGTGTACACGCTTCAGTTTAGTTTTGTACTACTTCACATGTAGCAGAAAAGGCTAAACGTTTTATTTTACTAAACATATATCAGCCACTAAATTCAATCAGTATGTTATTTCCAGTTAATTCTATATTGCTTACTAAATCAGAGCACTGTTTGTGCACTGAGGAGTTTGATTACTTTACTGAAGATAGTGCACACGTTCACAGTTGTTTGTACATAGGGGTGCCCTACTGTTCAATGTTACCTGGACACTTTAATGATGTTAATATTTTGTGGTGATTTACCAAGAATGGACTATTGCAATACTAAGATTCTTTGGCAAAGTTTCGTTAGAAGTCTTTCACAGTGTCTTCAATGCTGGAATGGGTAGGTTAGATATGAAATAGTTCCAAGCATCCTGAAATTGTAGTGAATTGAAGTGTTTAACAGCATAACCTCAATCACACATTAAAGATGTATTACCTCCTGTGAGGATCTCTTCAGTTTTATCAGCTACCAAAGGCTCAGGAATCCGTTTGTCACATCCTTGCAAGAATGACTATAGGTGGGAAAAATACTGTACTGTATTATTTGTTTATTTAGCAGACACTTTTATCCAAGGCAACTTACAGAGACTAGGGTGTGTGAACTATGCTTCAGCTGCAGAGTCACTTACAACTACGTCTCACCCAAAAGACAGAGCACAAGGAGGTTAAGTGACTTGCTTAGGATCACACAATGAGTCAGTGAGTGAGCCAGGATTTGAACCAGGGACCTCCTGGTTACAAGCCCTTTTCTTTAACCACTGGAGCACACAGCCTCCGATGTGCAATGCGCAATGCATGCAGTGTTCAACATGATTCACTTTTCCCAGTTCGTCTCATGATTTGTAGTTTCTTTGCAGTAGTGACAGGATTTAAATAAGTGATAACAAAACACAGTTAATTAATTAAATTTGCGACTTCGGGTGTGCATCAGGACTACTATTACCACAAGGATAAAACTGGCTACATTCTCAATGCTGTTTACACCATGTGTTTTTTGTTTGTTATTTTAAATCTCAATGTTGAATGCATATTTTAAAGTAAGTAGAGTAATGCTCACAAAACAGGTCTGTGAACCGTAAAAAAATACATTAAAAAACTAGGTTTTCCATTGCATAGTTACAGAAGAAAGTATCAACAAGAATGAAAATATATTAAATATGTACTGCTGAATATCAAGAATTAGTGCAGACAGATATCTGTAATCACTCTGTGAAGGAAATTCTTGGTCCACTGAGGGATTTTATGTTTGGCTGGATATTGTTTGTCAGTATGAATAGTAGTGGTAGGCATGACAATTCAACTGCTGATGAAGCCTGAAGGAGATAAACAGAAATATAAGTTAGATATTGTGCAAACAATACAACCTGCACTGTTACAAACACTGTTACAGTGCAAACAATACAGATTGCACTGTTACAAACACTGTTACAGTGCAAACAATATAGCCTGCACTGTTACAAACACTGTTACAGTGCAAACAATACAGCCTGCACTGTTACAAACACTGTTACAGTGCAAACAATACAGCCTGCACTGTTACAAACACTGTTACAGTGCAAACAATACAGCCTGCACTGTTACAAACACTGTTACAGTGCAAACAATACAGCCTGCACTGTTACAAACACTGTTACAGTGCAAACAATACAGCCTGCACTGTTACAAACACTGTTACAGTGCAAACAATACAGCCTGCACTGTTACAAACACTGTTACAGTGCAAACAATACAGCCTGCACTGTTACAAACACTGTTACAGTGCAAACAATACAGCTTGCACTGTTACAAACACTGTTACAGTGCAAACAATACAGCTTGCACTGTTACAAACACTGTTACAGTGCAAACAATACAGCTTGCACTGTTACAAACACTGTTACAGTGCAAACAATACAGCTTGCACTGTTACAAACACTGTTACAGTGCAAAGGTATAACTAGCTTGCTAGTTTTACGTGGTTCGTTTTTTATAGGTGTTCTGTATGGCTTTGCCAAAGCACTTAAAAATAGGACTCCAATACTACAAATCTAGCAACATGCAAGGTAGGCCTCAGTTCCCTTTCCTAACATAAATAAGTTTTATTAGCTATTCAAAGATGTTTTTTTTTCAAAGTCTGTTTTTGGTATAAAAATACTGTTTGAGATTTGTGATTTTTTTTGTCTTGACTATCAGAAAGTTTCAGGAATATAGAACTTCAGCATGATTAGGGCTTCTGTTATTTATTTCCCTTTTGTGATTTTTTTTACATGTTCAGTCTTATATAGATGGCCAAACATAAGTGTTTATCAGGGCTTTTATTATATGACATGGCCAGTTTTTTATGGTACTGCCCAAACTTACTCTTCTGTAGTTTTGATGTATTGAGGAAACTGCTCAAATTACATGTGCTGTATTGCAATGATATGCAGTAAACTGCACCATGGGCATAAGTGAACACAACATAGGTAGTTGTCTCTGGTGCAGTTTAGTGTTTATAGTATAAACACAGGTTTAATTTGGAGTGTGTTTTTTTATCAGTGTTTTATCAGTTAAAACCTAAAACCAGAAACCCTAAACTGATGTTTTGTACTGGAACAAATTGTTAGTGATTCACTGGCTGCTGTGCACTGAGGCCACTCAGCATGCTTCACTTGATGCTCTGTGTATTCCCTTGTCTGTTTGGATAGTTTGGCACTATCTGAGAGGTAAAGAAGAAATCTGTCAGATCTTTAAGATAATTTTGCAAACTAACTGTAGGTTTAGTTTGCAACATTACCTTGCAATCTAAGCCTGCCTTTTTTTGAGAGTGAGCCATTGCCATTTGTTTAAATACAGTAGTATCGTGGCTTTTGTTTTCATACATATACTATGTGGAAATTTTGATTTAATGAGTTTCCAATTATATCCCTACCCCCCTATTGGATTTTGTTTTTCTCAAAACTGGATTTTTAAACTGACTTTTGTTTCTAAATAACCAATGACAATACTGATATGTGAGATATGGTTTTATGGCCAAGGCTGATCAAGTAAGGGGGAAACTTACCAGATGTGCAC
Source organism: Acipenser oxyrinchus oxyrinchus (assembly GCA_030684275.1). Taxonomy (NCBI): domain Eukaryota; kingdom Metazoa; phylum Chordata; class Actinopteri; order Acipenseriformes; family Acipenseridae; genus Acipenser; species Acipenser oxyrinchus. The sequence goes on from CM060262.1 coordinate 12,580,873, forward strand.
TGTTCACTGACACCTGTGTAACACCAAAATGCTTCCCCAACTCAATCAGCCTTAAAGAGACTTGTCAGAAGATTTTTTTGCTGGTACAGTTAGTAAGCATGGCAAATAACAATCGAAGCAGAAACAACAATACAGAATCATATTTAACAGGTAGGAAATGAAATATCAGGAACATGTATATGTTATCTATCAGTTTTTCAGTGCTGCACTAACACACTGTCTTTATATAGCTGGGTTCAAGGTACACCATAGCGTTCACCCAGAGGAAGAAACAGAAGATGGAAATGGAAAACGAGACAAGTACTCCAACGTCAGCCACCACCACAACCTCCAGCACCCCCTCCCGGACCCAGGCCCCACAGCTGTCTCTCTACAGCAGCACCACCGAGAGGCAGGCTGTCCAGGTAACCTGTCCGCACCCAGGCACGGCAGAAAAGGCACATAGTAGCCAATGGTGGCCAAAGTAAAACAATTCAGGTGGTATCAGAACCCCATCCCAATAATGTACACCATCACTACCCTCACAAACGAGCACAACTGCAGACTTTCTCAGGGCAAGGTTTATAGAACAAGGGAAGTTATAAAATGATATGAGCTGCTGGGTGCCATGTTGGGTCTACTGAGTCATTCCATCCAGTTTTCTGTCAGAACACAACCAGCCACTTTAGATGAACCTGGGTACAAAGAACCAACTATTCAAGAAATGAAAGCCTAAGACTCATTATATAGAATGCTTTTCAATTTTATGACTCAAAGCTAACTTTTTTTTTTACAAGAACCAGGCCACTCTGCTGTGAATGTGCCTGTAACATGGCCATAAATAAAGATCACCATGTAATCTGTATACTTGAAACCAAATTTCATAATGATGTCTTTATTAACGGTAGTACATGTGACATTTGTGGTTGTAAAGGCCATTTCCACCCCCACCTAGAATCATCTTGTAGTTTATCAAAACCAGCTTTACCGCTGCCCCGTCAAAAGTGGGATCTCTTACTGCAGTTGCTTGGCAGCTCAAGAAGTGGCTTTGCTGTAGCTGGTGTTGCTTGCACTCCCGCAGGTGATCCAGCAGGCCATCCACCGCCCCCCCAGCATGTCAGCTCAGTACCTGCAGCAAATGTACGCCGCGCAGCAGCAACACCTGATGCTTCAGACAGTCGCTTTGCAGCAGCAGCAGCACCTCAGCAGCCTAGCAGCTGTACAGCAGGTGGGGAACCTTCGTGTAGCTCTGAGAGGACGGGGGGGGCATGCTTCCCCAACGTGATATACAGTGGAGGTTAAACCATCAATGTTAAACCAACACACATCTGTCAGGCATTGTTTACAGGCTTTAATCTAATAAATCCTTGTTATTCAGATTTGTATATAATTTTCGGTTTCAGTCATCACATCCTGATGACTTTCTAAAAGTCTAAAGCACCCCTGTTGCCTCAATAGAAAATGAAGCTTAATGAAGCTTGATTAAAATGACAAACTATTACTAACTCAAAATGGACTAAGGTCACTAAACTGGGTGCTTATACTGAGCTTCAAGCTTGTGCTAAATGCATACTGATTATTGATTAATAAGATTGATTTAAATATAGCTGCACAACAGAAGAGTTGTGTTTACTACTCTAGTCACATGGGTGATGAGGGCCCCTACCCTAGTATCAGCAAAGCATAAAATGTACTTCCTTTATGCATGAAAGTGTTACAAAAACAAAAGGGCACCTGACACTGGGGTCGGCAGCGTGTCAAACTGCTTATAAGAAGCTGCAGATGGAAAGAAAACCTAAAAAAACAGCAGGTGCGCTTCAAGCTTAATAAGTATCAAACTGTAGAGCAAACAAGTAATTAGTTGTAATACAGTGTGAGGCAGAAGCTATAATTAACTGAGCACTGGTTACATGCAGACGAGACCACTTCAATCAAAAGCCACAGGAATTTTTGTTTTTGATATTGTTTGTTTTTGCTTTTGAATAGGTGGTTAGTTGTCGTTACAGTTACCATTTACTTGTAGACACAGTAATTAGTATATTTAGCAAAGTCACGTTTATATCAGCCCCATTGTGTTTGGCTGCGTTGACTTGTCATCTGTGTTTCATTCTCAGGCGACGCTGTCAGGAGGAAGGCAGGCCTCTTCCCCCTCTGCGAGTGTCACACAGCAATCAAGTGTCTCACAGACTTCGGTGGGTAGTCCTTCAGCCGCTATGTGTTTGTATCTCCCTTTGCACTGCTGCAGCAAGGGTTTCACACAACATGAGGAAATGACAGCAGTGAGCTTTCTGACCAGAATATAAATACGTTCTCAGTCCGTAAACTATCAAGTTCTCAATTCTATTAAAAAATGGATGAAGATCTTTGGGTAAGTGATCATTACGGTAGGTACAATTAGACATGAACTTGATCATATGTATATTTTTAAGTAAGCTTTTTTTGCTCTATTAGTGCTCCTGCAAATTATAACCCAGAAATATTTGCAGGGCCAGTTCACAAAATAGCACTTCCTGGTTTATAAAGACTTTTTTTAAGCTACATTTTATAAATGAAATACAGTATTTGAAACCATCCTTAACTTCTATTTGTAAATATTGCATATCACATGATCACAAAGATAAATACTTCAAGTTTCTTTTTAGTACTTCTATCTATCTATCTATCTATCTATCTATCTATCTATCTATCTATCTATCTATCTATCTATCTATATTATTTGTTTTGAGTATTTAAAGTAATGGATGATATCTTGTGCCTCTGCGTCTTTCTTTACTCTTCTGGTTTTTTAGACTTATACACTTAATCATGAATTCAGAGGTAAAACTAAACTCACTTCTGACTTCTTATCATTTCTAGTTTTGAAATGTGAACAGTTTTCTATTCCATCTAGAAAACCATTTATAGGAATTATTATGACTGTACTGTAAATACATGATTATCTGAACCCTGAAAATCCAAAACAAACATCAACAATTACATTTACTGTGTAATCGAAAAACATGTTGTAAAACATGTTATACTGTTATCTGAACAGCCCCTTGGCAACATGTCTTGTTGTGTGCAGTGTTCTTCTGCCTTGTTGTCATTGAAAAAGCTCTATTTAGACCTCCATCTAGTAGTTACAGAAAAGTGTAGTACTGACGGTTTTAAATTTACAGGTAAAGATGAATCATGGTTCGTGATTGGGAAAGTCATAAACAATTTTACAGTTGTAATTTGATTATCTGAACAATTTAATTATCCAAACACTTAGAGGTTTTACTGTATTGGTAAAGTAATTGCATTAACACACTGATAAGTAGACTTGCTACTTTTCGATATTAATCGGTAACGCTTATTAAAAGTCGAATTCCCCAAAAATATGAGTTTGATTGAAATAATCTTATATAGGATAAACGTTGGTAAAACCACTCGCTATTTTTTACCAAAAAGAATCATTTAGAAATCATCTCTAGTTTGTGTAGTTTTTATACTTACTGTCTGTCCTATCTCAGTTCCTCTCTGAATGGCTAGGGGTCGCCGTCAATCATCTCAGTGGTTTGTTAGTACTGTAGTTTCACTGTCACTGTCATTTCACCCTGTTCTGACAGATCCTGTTGACTGAAGCAGTGCTACAATGCTCTCATTTGCTTAAATGACTGTCAATCATCATGACCTGCACCGACTGTGCACTTTAATTTGTTAGCTACAGCGCCTGTCATTCAAAGCGTCTACTTTGAAATTAGCAGGTTAAGGTGTAGGTAGGCTTTTGCTATAGTTATACGGTGACAGTTAATAGTTTGATTTGAAAATGGGGCACAAGAGGAAAACACTTAATGAATATTGTACACAATACCCTGACCGATGGCTGAAGTCTCCACGGCAGGGCGAAGCGGGCCTGTCTGCCTTACCTTCCAATGACTCTGAGTCCAGCTGTGCTGAGCCTGAAGCAGGAGAGGGGAGTGCAGACTCACAATAATAAGTGCAAGTTAGTTCTGTTCAACTATCTAATGTTTTGTTCTGTGCATATTATTTTTACTTGTAAAGTTATGCTATAAAAGTTTATATGCTGCGTTTTCTGTGGTTTATTTGAGACAATTTTTTAATTTGTGTAGGATCTATAACACAAGGTATAGCTCTGCTGTGAACCAAACGTTATTTCAATTAGAATGTTGGTAACCATGGCTTTGTTGCATGTCGAATATGATAAAGAGGTTTCTCTGAATGAGACATTTCTCAATGGCATAAAAAGTCTGTATTAAAGCATAACGGTCGATTTCACCCATTCTCTGCTTGAATAGAAAAATAAAGATCGAAAAAAAAGATAAATTCTTTCTAAAATAAACGTTGATATTAATCGTCGATTTGACAAAAAAATGCAAATTGAATAGTAGCAAGCCTACTGATGTCTATACAGTTGCTAGCAGGCTAATGATTTGTAAATACAGTGGCTTAAGTTAAAATAGATTCTGAGTGAATGTTTCGACATCATTTTCCAAGAGAGATGCAGTTCTAAAATGATACATCAGGGACTGTCAATTAACCACAGTGTGGGTCGTTGTTTGAGTATGTTTTGAGTCAGCAGCTGTGTGTGTGTATCATCATTAAACCGTTCCACATTCTGCTTTCTTGTAAAAGAAAAAAAAAACGGTTTGAAGCTTCTGAAGGACTGTGATTGTATTAACAGTTAACAGGATACTGCTTGTTATACTTGCTCTGACTAAGTACATAGCTTACCACCTGAAACTTCAACAGACTTAACCTCTGAATTGCAAGACGAGGTGACAGTTACTTGCATTGATGACTTTGATTACAAAATTAAAGATAATTTCTTGCCTTGACTTAAGTTAGGGGTTCAGTGGTGCAGTGGATTGATGTACTAGCTGTGCCACTTGGGTTTAGGGTCTTCGCTGTACAGTAATACACATCCCAAATAATCTTATGTCTTCTCAAAGAAAACTAAAGCTTTATTTAGTTTATAGTGCAAATACAGTATGGAAAAATTCCCAAATGCCCTTTACCTTTCCGGCTTTACAATGCTTGCCTATGCTTTACCATGTTTTCTCTATGCTTCATTTCACTTTGCTATGTTTTTACTATCAGAAACATTTATAAGGGTCACTGCTCTACAGGTACAGGTAAGCCAAGCAGAACCCCTTTATTTTTTGTAGGTATGTATTAATCAACCAATCAAAGAGACACTTACATTAGTGTTGGCACGTATTGACACCATAAGCATGCAAACTGCTACTTCTTTTAGCTGACTGATCATACTGTTACAAGTCAATTAAATAGTTTGTTGCATATCACTGTCAGTCTCACATGGGCTTCAGTCCACAGTGCAGTGCTAACATACTTTCCCACCTCACTTCAGAAAAACATCCTTGAGTAGTCTTTCAAGAAGCAATAATTAATAAGCATGGCACAATCTAACCAGAAACAGCAACAGAGAACCATACAGTACACACATAACAGGATATCGAACAGAAATTAAATAACGGGGAAATGTAGCTGACAGAACATTGGACTAAATGAAATCCAAGTTACCCCTCTGTGAGCTTCAGAACGCACCACCTTGCTTCCAGCATCATTGAAGTGGTTCGTTCATGCCAGCTCACCAGGCAGAGCTGCTGGCGGTATCACAGACCCGGTGTTGTGTCTCTGCAGATCAATCTCTCCACGTCTCCAGCGGTGCAGCTGATCAGCCGGAGTCAGACCTCCAGCATGGCCGGCAGCGGTGGTGGGGGAGGGGCCCTCGGACAGCAGTCCATACTCCTGGGGAATAGCTCCCCCACCCTGACCACCAGCCAGGCTCAGATGTACCTGCGCGCTCAGATGGTAAGAAGAGACACCAAGAAGGCTTTCCGCAAACGCAGGGCTGCTTATAACATAACTGCACCACCACAAACTGTGTACAACACATGCTGCAAGCTTTTGAAAATGCACAGATTGTACTGGGTCCTCTTTTGTCAGGGACTGTTTAGGAGTATTCAGATTTTGGATTTCATGAGCAAGACATCCGTTTATCCAATACAAACGGAGTTCATTAAATGTAGAATTTGAAATCGGTTTAATTTAGGGATGACAACTGTTTTTTCCTGGATGTGTGGTTGGCTAGTTTATCCACACCACATAATTTTTTCTTGTATTTCACTACTGTAGTATTTTTGTACAGGGTATCCCCACTCAAAAAAAATCTTGCTGATCTTGCTGTAACCCACTGCTTTGAGGAGTACAGTATAAATGAAAAGGTATTTAAGGTTTGATTAGCTGTGTGCTGGGGAGGGGGAGGGGTATATATTTTTCAAATGTACCCCTTAGACTGTACTTATTACAAGATACTTAAAAATTGAAATGGTAATGTACTAATCCTTGCAGTTATTTTGCTTATCTGTTTTTATGGTCTAGTTTACAAGCAATAAAAACAGATGGCTTATTGTGTCACAATTATTTCCGGACATTTGAAACTATTGGACAGCTTAATTAAAAAATAAACAAATAAATAGTTCAAATATGAAGAAAGTTCAGTTTGGTTTTGAATGGGTTTGAATTGAAGTAAAACATCTGTTGTTTGGTGGTTGGTGGATTACACACAGAGTTGAATCTTTCCTTGGTGTCATGTTTGCAGTATGTTAAAGCATTTCAAAATCTGTCTTCCATAAACACAATGTATGTTTTGTCTTGATAAAAATAATATTTTAAATGACTAAAATAAATATTTACTTGATGTGTGCTGCTGCTGTACTGTAGATCAGAGTTTGGCATATCCTTCTACTTGCACGTCCTATGCTGATCATTTCTAATGGAAAAAAAGTGCTTCGCTTTGCAAGTCTGACAGGAAACAGAATGCCAAAGATGACACTTATAAGAGGTTGTGCCACCGCACATAAGCATACTCAGTTCTGGTAGACTAATAAATACATCTTAATATTGTTACGTTACTGTGGTGATTTATCCTTGGTGAGGATGTGCAAAGAATCAATCTGCATAATATAGCTATAGTCATTAATTACTGCTGAATATAAAATGTCTTACATTTCCTGAAATAATAGGGTAAAATTGCTAAAGCTAAGAAAACCAATCATGAATAAAATTCACCCAAGTGTACATAATTAGGCATTCCATCAAGGGATCCTGCAGTATAAACCACAAGAGCAGATACTGTCGTTTATATAAAAACAAACCTGTCATTAAAGAATAATTTTATTACTTTCTATTACTAATAATTAGTTCCACAATGGACAAAATATCTAGTTTCTGAAATTCTTAATTAATATTAAATATATGTTGGGTTTATTCAACATTTTTTAAATACATTTGCTTAGCCATTGTTGCTGCTTTTCCTGCCTGTATTCCCCAGCTCTCTTCTCTCTTTCTCTCCCCCTCTCCCTCTTGTGTGTCACAGCTCATTCTCACGCCCACTGCCACTGTAGCTGCTGTACAGCCAGATATTCCTGTAGTTTCTTCTACATCCAGCTCCCACACTCCAGCTACCCAGGTGAGCCAGCCCTGGGTTCAAACAACAGCTTTGAAGTCAACAGGCGGGTTTGTGGGTTTGTGGTTCTAGTAAACTGAAACCTAGCAACCAGCGCAGTAATGTTTTTACAGGACACCAGACCAGCTACAGGTTCTGCATTTAGTAGAAGTACAAGATTGTGACATAATTAGAAAATTAGTTGAGTTCACGTTTATCGGAAACAGCGGTGATGTGAAGAAAAAATTAAATAAAAAGGGCAGCTCCCTATTAAAACAGATGACCATTCATTGATAGACACCTTTTGCAGGTTGATTGGATTCACAAGTGGCTCACTTGGTAAAGGCTTGACAGCGAGTCTTGCAACCAGGGAGGTCAGTCATCAAGGGAGGATGCCCGCTGCAGAGAACACACTAATATAAACTGAAAAAATATTTGGGTCAAAGAAGAGCTGAAACTCTAAAGATAGTCTTTTTATTCTTGTAGACGTGGCTGAACCCTTGTGTGCTTCAGTTCGGGAGTATAAGGATGTCATACTGCTGCAATGCTTGTTGACTTCATTTCTTTTAGGTTCAGAACTTGACCCTCCGTCCACACCAAGCCAGCACCCTCGCCTCCCCCCAGAGTGTGCCCCTTAAAGCCACCAGCCAGGGGCAGCCTCTGGCAGTGGCCCACCCCAAGATGTCCGTGTGCCCTCTGAAGCCCAGCCAGCAGCCGGAGCCTCTCTTGGAAGGCAACAAGAAAGGGGAGGACCCCATCACCGAACCCAAGCCCACCACCCTCACTCGCCTGCCTGGAGCCCACCAGCTCATAGCACCAGGTACAACAGCCACATGTGAGACACATACAAACTGAGCCGTTTAGAACTTTCTTGGAAAATGAAATGTTTAACAACAAGTTTCAATTTATTAAAGAGTAATTAGCTTCAGGGGTGGAGTGCACCAAGCAGGCGTAAGACTTATTCAGGTTGTAAAGGGGTCGTAACTGTACACCTGCTAGGGGGTAGTTGTAAGGCTGGCATAGAAAGGCAAATAACATAGGGGATAGAGGCAGAAAGTTCAATTTAAAAGCAAATCAGTTTTGAATATTGTAAAGTAACATTTAGTTTAGCAAAAGCCAAAGATGGGTGGAATAGTACATTGGTTTGATGATTTACAGTACCGCTGTGCAATGCGCCGCAAAAGAATCATACGGGAAAGACTTAATCCACTGGATATGTCTGATGATTTTGAGCTCTATCAGCGCTATTGATTACCAAGACAATACCTCCTTCATCTTATAGATGAAATACGGGATGACCTTTGATATATGAACCAAAGGAATGCTGCCTTCTTTTGACTAAATATTACTGTTGTGTTAAGCTTAGAATTAAGAATGTCCTTGTTCTCTTTATATAGAGACAGCAGTGTGTGTATTACGTGATGTGTAAAGTTTTTTTTCTTGACATTTTTGCTTATCGAATGCGAAGGCCAACACATGAAACTATGGCAATTTCCCATCTCTGCTGCGCCTCAGTCGCAATACATTTGTTACTATGTCAGGGATTATTATTATTATTTATTTTTTAGCAGATGTCCTTATCCAGGGTGACTTACAATTGTTACAAGATATCACATTATACATTATTTCACATATCACTTTTTAATTTTTTTTACATGCAGTTACTCATTTATACAGTTGGGTTTTTACTGGAGCAATCTACAGCAGCAGTGCCCCCATCTGGGATTGAACCCACTACCCTCCCGTCAAGAGTCCAGAGCCCTAACCACTACTCCACACTGCTGATCCGCATGGATGGTTTTGCTTTGGTGCACTTGGTGTGGAATTTACTTTTAAGTCAGGCTTAAGTTGGAAGCAGTAACGACGTCGTAAGCAGTTGCAATTGTGTAATTTGCATCTGCTTGGTGCACTCCGCCCCGGATGTCAAAGTGATTACCTTTTTTACATTCCACTTACTATTTTAAAGTTTTTGCTATCATTGTGTCACAGGTAAAGGCTAATTTACAGAAAAATGTGAACTAAGTATTGGAGATTGCATATTGAGAAATGAAATGAACAATAGGTAGGACAATGGATTTTTAAGACTTATTTACTACGCTGCATTTACGACTAGTGTTTCTGTCTCTGTTTCAGCCCCATACCCTCTTATCAAACACCAGCCCCTCCCTATTCACGCTGCTCCATCACAGAAAGGGTCAACCCACCAGCTAATCATCCAACAGCAGCCACCACCCCCCCACCGTCAAGTTCAGCCAATCGCACTCCAGGTCTCTCGTCAAGAGACTCCGCCTCCCTCCCTGGCAATCCAAACCCAGGTCCCTCCCCCCTCTACAGTCTCCATCCAGTCGCAGCACTGCACTCCTATCACAGCCACTGCCCTGCCCCTGACCTCATCCCCTGGCCAATCACAGCCTGTGCAGCAGCAAAATGTCATGGTTTCACCTAAGCCGACTCAGTCCCCCACCAGCCAATCCTCTACCATAGTCATTCAGCCCCAAGCACTTATCCAATCACAGCCTCACGCTCTGGTCTCTGCTCCCTTGCAGTTAGGCCCTGCCCAGTCGCCCATTTTAAGCACTGCCCAGGTAATACAGCCCCACCTTCCTACTGTGACTTCCCCAATAGCTCACATTGGCCCCCTTCCTTACCCCACTCTTATTTCACCGTCCAACAACTTCCCTCCCCAGCCGCCACATCAGCAGCAGCCTCCTGCCCCCCAGGCCTCCCTAGGCCCCATGTCCTCACCACCTTCCCCTCCACCTCAGCTCTGCCACACTCCCCCTGCCCAGCTCCAGCCACTCCCCTTGCAGTCAGTTCAGGCCTTGGCAGTGCAGTCAGAGATCCTGACCCCCAGGCAGATGCTTGTGTCAGAGGAAGAGCTGCCAGCAGCCGAGGCCTTGGTCCAAATGCCCTACCAGGGGCTGCCCCCTCCACAGACTGTAGCCATCAACCTGCAAGTGCAGCATCCCACCCCCATGGAGGCTCCAGTGGTAAGACCTTCAGGGCATTTCATTTTTGTATTGGATAGAAACACTCAGCTGTTTAAGTGTTTGTGAAGGTTTTTTTTGTCCTGTCATTAAATCTCCTGTTGAAAACCACATATTCTGTATGCTCCAATTGACAGTGTTTATGTTTGAAAAAAAGGAGCTTGAAGTTTGCCCCTCACACATTCTTCAATAAAAAGATCTTAAAGAGGTAATGAAATAATTCCATACATATTTTGTGCCTCAATATATGCACACATATATAATTATTATTTGTTTATTTAGCAGACGCCTTTATCCAAGGCGACTTACAGAGACTAGGGTGTATAAACTATGCATCACCTGCAGAGTCACTTACAACTACGTCTCACCCGAAAGACAGAGCATAAGGAGGTTAAGAGACTTGCTTAGGGTCACACAATGAGTCAGTGGCTGAAGTGGGATTTGAACCGGGGACCTCCTGGTTATAAGCCCTTTTCTTTAACCACTCGACCACACAGCCTCCTGGTGTGGTACAGTTTAATATATATATATTAAACTGTATATATATATTAAACTGTACCACACCAGCTCTGTTTGAAGGCCTTGCTTTCAGGTAGGAGAATACATTTTCAACGCCTTCTTTGCAGTGATTAACCAACCAGCTGCTTTCTCAATTGACTGACATGCTTTGCAGCCAGTATCTGAAGACATTGCTGAGGTAAAATGACCTAAGAAGTAAAAGCATAACAGATTATCTGAAACTATGGCATACAAACTGATAGTTCTCAGTGTGGTACCGGGTAGATATATTTTTTATTAAAATACATGTGCTTCTTTTTAAACATAATAGAAGTGCAGGAGAGGTGAGATTATTCCATGACGTTTAAAATGGACGTGGGTGTTTGTTGCTGTTTGATTATGTTTCCGGGCACTGATTTGTGGCTCCTCTCACTCGTGGTGGTTGTGGTGGGGCGGGTTGGGTTAAGCAGGTCTACCGGGTGGAAGGGATGTGTGAAGAGGAGATGAGAGAAGGCAGGGAGGAGTGTCTGCCTGGGAACAGAACTCCAACACCTCCTGCTCTGTCACCCCCTGAAGGTCAAGTCAGAGACTGCGAGGAGAACTCCACTCAGCAAGACATCTCAACAGGTAAAAGGAAATGGAAGCAAATCGAGGGCTTGATTCAGATCATTTTTTCGTGAATTTTATGACGCTGCTTTTCAAAGCTACTCATTTTGTTTTACAAATTCAGTAGTAATCATCCATAACTATTCAACACTCTATAGTACTGTTTTAAGAAATACTATAAGAAACAAAAATGCAGTAACCAACGTTTTGAATAGAAGTCTTTTTCAATGCCTTCAAAAAATTGAAACATTGAATTTTAGTTTCTTTTAGTATTTCTTTAAACAGTTGTAAACATGCCATTCAATGGCATTTTATCCTAGCAGTGTTTATTTCAAGTTTAGCGTTCACCTGTATTTCTGTTGTTGTTTCTGCATTGATCTTGATTTGTCATGCTTACTATTCCAACAAAAATTGGGCTGACTGTGAGGATGTGAGGTGGGGAAGCAGATTTGCATTCTACAGGCTTCAGTGCACAGTGCTGCATTTGTGGGCGTTGGAGCAGCACTAATGCCTCACTTCCTCACAGTCAGCATAGTCAGAATAGCTTTTAGCAAGATTGTTCTTCAGGTATAGTTAGTAGGCATGGCAATTCATGATTTAGGCAGAAACAACGACGGATGATTATAAGGAACAACCGGCCATAATAGGATATTAAATAAGTAAAAAATAAAATATGAATAATCTCTTTAATTAATAATCTCTTTAATAATAACTACAGGGTGCCTCAAGTAACTCTTTATCCTACTTTAATGTAATCCAATGAGATGTTTATCCAAACTGGACCCGTAACAGGATTTGGATTGTCAGTGAAAGTGAATGGCAGAAAGGTTTGCATAAACCTAATTTTAACTTTAAGCATAATTTTACTGCATACTTAATCCTCACCTTATAGTCATTACAAGTGGGGCGATTGAAATCATATTCTGTGTATTCCCAGTGTGGATGCTTCTGGGTCATTTAGTATCCGTTGAATCAATAAACATGCTGATTTCTCTTTTTCTTTCCTAATGAACAGCTGAGTGACTCCCTTCCCTCACTTTCTTTCTCCTCCGCCCAGGTCTGCCTGGACTTCCATGTGTGAACACCTCAGGCAACACCTCTGTGATCAGATCATCCTCGGACCCCTCCTACATCAACAGCTCCCCCCCTCCTCTTTCTCCTGCCCCTCCTCCTCCTCCCCCTCCTCCTCCTCCTCCTCCTCCTCCTCCTCCTCCTTCTCCTCTCCCCCCTACTCTCCTGCCTGCTGTGGTCAGGAGTCCCAGCAAGCCTGTCCCAGCTGGCCTGCCTGAAAACAAGCCTCCGCAGGCAATTGTCAAACCACACATCCTCACCCACCTCATCGAGGGCTTTGTCATCCAGGAGGGGCTCGAGCCATTCCCGGTATGTCCACTAGGGGGAGATAGCACTGAGCTACAGCTGCTGCAGGAAAAAATACAAGAACCAATCAAATTAACCATCAAAATATGGTTGAATTGCTACAGCTTTTGTTCTAATTTTTTGCTATTCTTGTTCTAATATGCATGCCAAAAAAGGGTATTACTTAAAAAGACCTACTACTGTAACTGACTATATTTATACGACCTTATGACTGTATTACTGTATTCTTTAGCAGTCATTAAGTAGGCTACACCAGTCTGTGAATACTAATTGGTAATACTTTGCAATACTTCTAAGTAGTAGCAGTTCAGTCTTATGTTTGCGAATATATTGTTGATGGGAAATGATATGATGCAATTTTCATGGATTCTATGACTGACACTAAACTAAATGTTTTTTTTCTTACTTTTAATGTTGTAACAATCACAGTTATTTTTCTCCTTTCAGGAGTTTAAAAATCTTTGAAAATCACGCCATATTTTTTAGTTATATTCTTCCAATGAAATACTTGCCCTCTTGGCTTAGTTATTATTATATTTTATTCAGATTTTATGATTGAGTTTGATGATATTATTGTATGAAATGAATATCAAGTGTCTAGTTCATTACTGGAAATAGCCAATGAAAACATTTTGCCAGTGTTGCCCAAAACTAGAGCACTGAAAGTGTGCCCTCTGTTGGAGTGACATTGCATGCAAACAATGAGACAATGAGGTTTGGAAGAAGTGGGATGTGTGCATCAGGCAATGTGAGGCTGTGCATTGACCTGATAGAATCAACCTCACTGATTCTGTGTGTATGACTACTGGACAGGATTCTCCTTTGATTAACTTAACCTCAACAGCGCTCAATGGTCTCTTCTCAGAAATTCAAACAGTGGTCTGGTTAGGTGACGATCAGGTTACTAGGCTTTGGGATAATCGACTCTGTACTGTGCTTACAAGCATTTCCACTCCTGCTATTGCTGAAGAAATTACTCATGTTACCAAACAAAAATGATAAGCCTGATAAGAGTTTGCTGGAAAAATTTGTACTTAAGTGTACAGCTCTTATTTTTTCACAATCCTGTCATTATATGCCGGTAAAATGACAGACAGCCTTTTAAAATGTATATAATAAAAGATTTGAAAGGTTCAAAGGTATTGTCATGTATACCCTGAGCAGCATCGATGGGTTAGTTCTGGTCTGAACTGCGGCTTGTTGTTTTGTCTTGTCACAGGTAAGTCGTTCGTCCCTCTTGACTGAGAAGAAGCAGTGTGAGCAGCAGGTGATGGAACCCAACAGTGAGGAGCCACAGTCCATGATGGAGACTGAACACCCGGAACACTCCACAGACAGTGACATGGATGACATCATCGCTGAGGGTTTGTGCCTTTCATCACGACCAGTGCAAGACTGGAAGAGAACAGTAACAAAGCAATATGTTTTTTTGCTTTAAAAAGAATTGGGGTTGGTCAGGCTGCAGAAATAGATCTTGAACTCAATGCGAAATATTAACTGTATTATAAAAAGAAATAACTGTAAGGCAGAACAGTTTCTCTTAAACGTGCCAAACATTTCTGAGACAGCTTGTATCAATTAAAAAATGTAATCAATTATTATTTCCACTTTCCTTGGTTGGTTGAACATCTGCATTTAGGCTTTAGGTTTTTGTAGGAAAAGCGAGGTAAGCATGGTTAAAAAAGAGGATGATAGTGAACACACCTATAGGATATGAAGATTTATTTATTTCTTTTTTAATACTGATTTCTCCATCCGAACCCCTCTGCTGAGTTTATTATAAAAGGATGATAGAAAAAGCACAGAGTTTTGGAGACAGAATTTATCCACAAAAGCTTTTTATTATGATTTTATTATACACCTCGATAACTTGATTGAGCAAATAGCCAAAGGGGGCTGTTGGGCACATTTTTATGCTGTCCGTGCAGCACATTGTTTGTGTAAAATCATGTTCATGCGGTTTTGTTCTTTTTCATAGGTGTAATGGAGGAAACCGTGACAGAGCTCCTGAAATGTGAGTTCTGTGGGAAGATGGGATACGCGCACAAATTCCTGAGATCAAAACGATTCTGCTCCAAGTCATGTGCCAAAAGGTATAAATATGAATTCATTCATTTTGCCTTTGCACGTGCTTCAGTGTAAGACCCAATTACTTATTTAACCCACTTAGTAGCAACATTAAAGGGAGGCTGTGTGGTCCGATGGTTAAAGAAAAGGACTTGCATCCAGGAGGTCCCCGGTTCAAATCCCACCTCAGCCACTAACTCATTGTGTGACCCTGAGCAAGTCACTTAACCTCCTTGTGCTCCTTCTTTTGAGTGAGACGTAATTGTAAGTGACTCTGCAGCTGATGCATAGTTCACACACCCTAGTCTCTGTAAGTTGCCTTGGATAAAGGCGTCTGCTAAATAAACAAATAATAATAATAACAACATTAAATGCATTTCCCAGTACTGAATTCTTTTCTCAAACGCTTTTCTGATAAATCTCACCACAAATTGTAGTCTAATAGGGTCCGCCCAAACGGTTTTGTTTATTTCTTTTTAGCAGTAAAAGACGTGCTTCCTGTATTCTGTGGTGGAGGCAGCGTTAACCACAGCAGAAACAGAAACATGTATAGTAGAGTGTGGAGCCAGGCTGCTGCAGCTCTAGACTCTCACTCGCTTGTCTTCTGTCGCTACTCTGTGAAGCTTAAGGGGCTCAGAAATACTAAAATAACTTTAAGTCAATTCAATGACTTTCTTCCAAAGGAAACATTTGTCATTGAGGTTTCTTTAGCATTTCTAAGTTTAGCACTATTGATGGTTTAATAAGTCATGTTATGTGAGTTATTTGTGTACAAACACTGTGGCAACCTTGAGTTAATAAATGGAAAATATCTGTACAAAATCAAGAGTTACACAGAAAGAAGCCAAAAATCACAGCCAAGTGGCACACTCCTACTGTTCATTTTTCAAACCAACTCATTTCAGAATGTATTTGTTTTTTGCTGGAATATTTTGTAAGCTTGGTAAAAAGGAATCTAAGCTGAAACAATAAAAAGGGGATGGTAGAGAACACACCATATATCAGCATATTAAACAGGAAAGACAATAAGTATGAAAATGTAGATGATATAACTTATCCCTTTAAGGCTCCATATATGATAACAGTCATCTTGAGGCAGTCTGACTTACTCTGTATTATTATACTGGTTACTATCTTCCCAGTGTAAGTCACAATCTATTAAAAACAACAGCGATTCAGAGCACCTCTTATTTAGCTATGCGGCTGCCCATCAGTGCTTTCTGTGTGAACACACATTGTACAGTGTTACAGATCCTCAGTGCTTTCTGTGTGAACACACATTGTACAGTGTTACAGATCCTCAGTGTTTTCTGTGTGAACACACATTGTACAGTGTTACAGATCCTCAGTGTTTTCTGTGTGAACACACATTGTACAGTGTTACAGATCCTCAGTATTTTCTATTCTTCCTTTACCAGGTTCAATGTTAGTTGCACTAAAAGAGTCAGCCTACTGAAAGCAGACAAGGGGGGCCGCTGGACTCGGAAAACAGATGGGCGACGAGGACGCCGGCCCAGAGGGGCAGAAGGGGGGTCCAGGGAGCACTTTCTCCGGCAGGTGGGTGTGTTGCAAACTCATTGCGTTTGTCTTATTTTACTAGAAACTTCAATACATAGGCGGCAGTAAAAACAAGTAGTTTAATATGCTTGTATGCTTCAGTGTAAATATCAAGGTGTATCTACTAATGTATTTTTTTTAATAATCTGATACTCTGAATAACTGGCGCTAAAGAACCATGTTTCATTGCAGTTAGTGCTTTACATAGGTGTAAAAATGTGTGACAGACAGATGGACAGGCACCTCCATATATCTGCAGATTGTGAAACTTTAAATAATTCGTGCTAAAAACAGTCTTTGCCAAGTTTGATCGGTAGATTATGCTTGGAATGCTTCCTTAAATAGGCTTAAAATTGGTTTCTATTGGAATTGGAATTGGAAAAGCCTGTTTATCTTTATTTATTTATTTTAGTTGCCAGCTACTTATCACGCCACAGGTGGGATGCAACCAGCTCGCAGCCAGTCGCCTCAAGAAGACCCAGTTCCTGTTGCCATGACGACACGGCTGCGGCGACAGAGTGAGCAGGGGAGGGAGCTGGATCTCAGGGTGAGACACCCCTCAGACAATAATGAGAGCCTGCCCTCTGTCCAGTCCGATCCCACGCTGTGGACAGTCAGTGAAGTCTGGGCCTTTATTTACGATTTACCAGGTGACTTCTCAGTTACGGCTTCTTTGTTTTTTAATTTAATTTCTTACTGTGGTCACGTGCCTCATGTTAAACACTACCGCCAGTTTGACCTCACAACACTACTTGTTTTATTTTCACCAGGGTTTCTATGGAAGGTCACCCGGGTCAAAAACGCATTATTTAGTACACATTCTAATTTGACTATTACCTGTTGTTGTTCTAATTATTACACATACTAATGTGGCCAATTAGGTCGGTGAAAATGAAATGAGAAGCAATGAATTTAAAGAAAATAGTATGTGTAATAAATTATCCAATTAAAAGTCGCCTGACATCTGCCATTCCCGCCCAATTCGTGGTGGTATATGGACTTGGCATTGGGTAAAGTGTAATGAAAGATGGATAGACCCAGACCCCCCCCCCCCCACCCCATGAGACAAGCATCAACTGGTGGTTTCAGAGCCTTAGAAATCGCTTTAATTCAGTAGTAATCCCACTCTAACTAATATGTAATTTTAAACAAGTGTTGAAAGATCTGACATTGAATCTAATATTTGCTATGATAAGTCAATATTTTAGTGTAAAACTGAAATAAATATAATTAGAAAAAAAAAAAGATTGTGTACATTGTGTGAGAGGGTAGTCCTGGGGGAAAAAAAGGACTACACTTCCCAGAAGAACACAGGCTGAAAAGCCGTAATTATGTTTAATTGTTTAATTGTTTGATTAGTAATGATCCCTTGCACCTGGCTATCATTGTAGATTAGAGCTAGGTGCAGGGTTCAGGGCTGCTGTGTGGTGTGTATAGGAGCCCGCTTGTTAGTGTGCACAAGCGAATGACAACAAAAGGTAGTGTAAACCTGTTTGGTTTGGTTCTGTTTGAATCTTTTGTTTTTGTGTTACAGGTAAACAGCTTAGCTGTCCTGTATTTTAGTTAGGTTCCCGTGTGGTGTTTAGTTAGTGCTCAAGAAAGAGCTAGGTGTTTGTTTTGTTTTTGTTATTATCAAAAACAAATAGTGCAAGAGCGCTTTAAACCTCCATTTCCTGTGTCCTGGGTCTGTTTTTAAAGGGGCAAGGAACCTGAGTAGTAGCAGTTTTGTTACAATTGTTAATACAAACTGATCCGTGTCACAGTCAACATTGTCTGTCTCAAGAAGTCGGCAGCACTCGGCAAATCTATATTTGCACCGTAGATGAAAATCTCTCTGCGCCATGATTTGCAATTGTCCTTATTTGTTAAGCATATTTAATTCAAATTAAAAAGGTGTTATCCCGAAGGTGATTGGCTACTCTTGTAATTATGCTGCATGACTGTAAAATGACCAGCCCCTACGCAGAACATGCATAGTTAACTTACGTTTATTTAGAGCACGTTATTTAGCAACCGACGCAGAATAGGCACATCTACGTAAATCGTAAAGGGAACCTATTCTGTCAACAAGCAAGTAGTGTGTGATCTGTGATGCAAACAACTACATCACAAATGTGTATGCAAACTATCGTTGCTCCGCAGAGGAAAGATTACAGGGTTTGATGGAAGCAGTTGCTGAACTTGAAGCCCCAGTGCTGGAGGTTGCAGATGCTGCCAGTGCCAGGCAGGCCAGACAAAGCCTTATAGACAGGGGTTCACATAACTGGTACACAGGTACGCATGCGGTCCAATACAAAAAATGCGGACTTAGTTATTGTTGTTTAAGCTAACACTGTCATTTTTGCCCTAGCAATAGCTGCTCACATATTTGCTAAATAGGTCCTGTAGTCTTATGTACTCTGATTGGTTCAAATCCATACTTGCAAAGTAATGTGTTTTTTTTTACCCGGATGGCCTTATAGGTTTCAAACTTGCCAATGGTGATGGTATTTTCTTAATGATGTGGACATCTACAGATTTATACAAGAAACTAGTGTGAAACCATGGTACAAAATAGGCACCTAACAAAATGATCAATATGAATAACATACGTATCTCTCATCCTAAATTCAAGCCACTTAAGGGGTGGGGGGGCTAGTGAATCTTTTTTATACAGTACACAGTGAAGAATATGATGACTCAAACACACGACAGGGAGCTCGGTTCAGATGCAGTGATCTGTAATGGCATATCATTCTTTCACAGGCTGCCAGGACATTGCTGCCGAGTTCCGTGCCCAGGAGATTGACGGCCAGGCGCTGCTTCTTCTCAAGGAAGATCACTTGATGAGTGCCATGAATATCAAGTTGGGCCCAGCCCTGAAAATCTGTGCCCGTATCAACACTCTGAAGGAGCCCTAAAAGGAAGTGCAACGGGAACAAACTGACTGCCATCACTGTAGCGAAACGCCACTAATCTGAACTCTGATCTCACCAGAGATACTGCACAGTACCTGCTAAATCTGATATTCACTTCAGTGCCAATGGTGAGCAAGCATGTAGTTGAACTGGGAGGATAGAGAGCAATAAAGAGATATCTTTATTTATCATGTGCCACATTGCAGGGAACACAAAAAATATATAGTAGTCCCCCCTCACCCCAAAATGTCATATCAAAAATGCACTCTAATGAAACTTTCCTTATGAAGGAATTGGAAGAGCTGTCTGCAAACTTTTTCCGGTTGCTGGAATAAAGGTCACATGACTTGCGTGGTCTCCTTTAAGTCATGTGATTATGTGATTCTATAATCTTTCATGGAGTACAGTATATATATATATATATATATATATATATATATATATATATATATATATATATATATATATATAAATATCGATCCTGTTACTATTGACATTATAAAAAAATTTCTTGAAGCCTATTTTTTTCATTATCCTGTAACTGAGACAAGAGCACAGCGATCAAGGTGAGGTTTATAAATTAATTTATTAGCTTTTATTGAAAGATTCATGAATGAAGTGGCGGTCTGCTGCTAGCGCTGTGCATTTTAAGTGGCAGGTACATAACATTTTTATACCTGTAGACAGTGACTGAATGTATTATATGAATATATCTGAATTTCTATGAAGGATTTTTTTAAAGAAAGAAAAACTGTGTTTTTATGTGACTCAACATGTTGCTGTTGTTACTGCTGTCTAATTTAAGGAATGCACTACTTTATTATATAGTTTATCTGAGAACCCTTACAGTTATTTTGCTAAATATTTTATGAATTAATAACTTTAAAAAAGTACATAAGCATGTTTTTTAATTTGAATACAAAATGTAAATTACATACATAAGGATGGGGAGAGGGGGGGATTCTTAGGGTCAGATTTTTTTATTTCCTGAATATGATACAGATTTTACCACTGAATGGCAAGCAGGCACAAAACAGCCCTATGAACGCAAACAAGTGGGGTCATTTTAGTTGTTCCATTTCAGAATAGCCAAACAGCAGACAGTAAACTAATGTCATATACTAATATGCCAATTTGAATTTAGTTTTCAGTATAAGAAGCTTTAGTTAGTCAGTTATCCTAGGGTACTCTGTAAAGTCTGTAAAGTTACTATCGGGGTCGATACACTATTAGTGCTGTAAAATGCTCTAAACATCCAGCTGTGGCTATCCATTAAAAAAACAAAAACTGTATAAAAGTTGATAAAACAAAAAGTGTCCTCCCTCGTTTTGAAGGAAATAACAGAATGACTAACAGGAAAAACAAGAATACTGCAGGTTATCTTCTAACAGATCTGCTGCACCATGCCAAAGAGCAGCTGATACCCAGTGTAGCTTGGTATAGCAATTACACTCTTGCTTTCATGCTTTACAATAGACACCCATGGCACCGTTCACTTATCTTAGTGCTACTGATAATTTCTACCAAGAGGGCAAAATGTTCACAGAAATTATATGAAAGAACCTTTTGTTTATTTTTATTAAAGTTATGACATGTTTTGTTTATATTTCCAACTTCACATCATTTCTTGATAAATAAAGGCATATGAACTGGTCCATTACAGTTACATTATCTATGAAGCATGTAAACGAAGCTGTAAATGTCAAAGGGACGAAGAGTAGAAGATTTAGCTTACCCAGTCCAGTATTTCTGTACTTGAGTGGCCTACTTGAGTGGCTGTCCAGCTTGCCTGAAAAAAAAAAATACATATATACAGTACTGTGCAAAAGTTTTAGGCAGGTGTGAAAAAATGCTGTAAAGTAAGAATGCTTTCAAAAATAGACATGTTAATATTAACAATTATATTTATTTAATTAATATATCAATTAACAAAATGCAAAGTGAGTGAACAGAAGAAAAATCTACATCAAATCACTATTTGGTGTGACCACCCTTTGCCTTCAAAACAGCATCAATTCTTCTAGGTACACTTGCACACAGTTTTTGAAGGAACTCGGCAGGTAGGTTGGCCCAAACATCTTGGAGAACTAACCACAGTTCTTCTGTGGATTTAGGCAGCCTCAGTTGCTTCTCTCTCTTCATGTAATCCCAGACAGACTCGATGATGTTGAGATCAGGGCTCTGTGGGGCCATACCATCACTTCCAGGACTCCTTGTTCTTCTTTACGCTGAAGATAGTTCTTAATGACTTTCTCTGTATGTTTGGGGTCATTGTCATGGTGCAGAATAAATTTGGGGCCAATCAGATGCCTCCCTGATGGTATTGCATGATGGATAAGTATCTGCCTGTACTTCTCAGCATTGAGACCATTAATTCTGACCAAATCCCCAACTCCATTTGCAGAAATGCAGCCCCAAACTTGCAAGGAACCTCCACCATGCTTCACTGTTGCCTGCAGACACTCATTCGAGTACGCCTCCAGCCCTTCGCGAACAAACTGCCTTCTGCTACAGCCAAATATTTCAAATTTTGACTCATCAGTCCAGAGCACCTGCTGCCATTTTTCTGCACCCCAGTTCCTGTGTTTTCGTGCATAGTTGAGTCGCTTGGCCTTGTTTCCATGTCGGAGGTATGGCTTTTGGCCGCAAGTCTTCCATGAAGGCCACTTCTGACCAGACTTCTCCGACAGTAGATGGGTGTACCAGGGTCCCACTGTTTTCTGCCAATTCTGAGCTGATGGCACTGCTGGACATCTTCCGATTGAAGGGAAGTAAGCATGATGTGTCTCATCTGCTGCAGTAAGTTTCCTTGGCCGACCACTGCGCCTCACGGTCCTCAATGTTGCCCGTTTCTTTGTGCTTCTTCAAAAGAGCTTGGACAGCACATCTGGAAACCCCTGTCTGCCTTGAAATTTCTGCCTGGGAGAGACCTTGCTGATGCAGTATAACTACCTTGTGTCTTGTTGCTGTGCTCAGTCTTGCCATGGTGTATGACTTTGACAGTAAACTGTCTTCAGCAACCTCACCTTGTTAGCTGAGTTTGGCTGCTCCTCACCCAGTTTTATTCCTCCTACACATCTGTTTCTGTTTCAGTTAATGATTGTGTTTCAACCTACATATTGAATTGATGATCATTAGCACCTGTTTGGTATAATTGTTTAATCATACACCTGACTATATGCCTACAAAATCCCTGACTTTGTGCAAGTGTACCTAGAAGAATTGATGCTGTTTTGAAGGCAAAGGGTGGTCACACCAAATATGGATCTGATTTAGATTTTTCTTCTGTTCACTCACTTTGCATTTAGTTAATTGATAAATATAATCTATTAACATGTCTATTTTTGAAAGCATACTTACTTTACAGCATTTTTTCACACCTGCCTAAAACTTTTGCACAGTACTATATATATATATATATATATATATATATATATATATATATATATATATATATATATATATATAGCTGATAACCAATCAGAGGGCAAGAGGATTTTGTAATCTGTAATATAGAAGTTGCATTTTCCTGTTGCAGTTCAGTTCCAGCAATGACAGCTGGACAGCATATAGGACACTTAGTGTTACTGCCCTGAAAGGAGCATAGAAAACTTACGGAAGGGAAGAAGACAAACAAATGTACAGGAACTTCCTGTACATTCACAAGTTGTTGAAAAAATCTCGACAATTTTACACAACGCATAGCTGGTAATAAAAAATACATTTAGTTACGGTCTCCAAAAAGCCCCCGGAAGAGTACATATAGACCTACTGGTAAAGTATTACTGAAGCATATACCAGGGATTCAAATGTATTAACAAAAGTGCTACGTTATAGATGTTTATATGTAACATATCCGATTGTTCTCAGTACAAGAAGAAAACAGAGATTCACTTATCCTCAGAACCAACTGTTGTAAACTCTAATCGACGCTAGATGGCAGAAGGGTTTTAATAATACTTTTTCTTTAATGGAAAATGTGCATCAAAATGAAACAAGTAATAAGCAAAAACATTAATGGTTTTTTGTCTAAAATGTAACTTTACACAAATTGGTGACTTCAACATTTCGAACGTTTTAAACTTGACTTTTTACGTTTAGTTTCTCATAAAAGTGTATATATATATATATATATATATATATATATATATATATATATATATATATATATATATATATATATATATATATATATAGACACACACACACACACACATAATGAATGCATACAAAACACGGAAATGCAAGATACATACACAATTAAAAATAAACGAGACAGTAATTCAAGGATCATGGAGCCTTTAATGTAATTGAAACATGTATAATACCCTACGAAGGGCAGTTGTATTTTATATCAGTCCAGACTAGCGTGGTACCGTATAAAAACGGGCGAGTTGTCTGTTTGGGTCATTTTTTTTCTAAAAGTTGAAGAATAATTTTTCTGAATTGTCTAAGCAAGTTTTTAGCTAATATATCCAAATCTATCATTCCAATATGGAATACCAGCAGGTTTGGATTAATATTAATATTTTGAAACTGTTTCCTTATTAATTTAGTATTACACTTACTAAACTTGATACTGCCAAAATAGAAATGACTGGAATCAAGTATATAGCTACACCCTGAATGTACATTTTGATGTGTCAATGACATTAAGCACGGGGTGTTACTGCATCAAGAAACATGATTGTAAACGGTAAGATCATGAACAGTTAACATTTTCCTCCCGTTCGTCTGATTGGCTGAAAAATTTGTTATTGGCTATAAAAGCAGCATCAAAGTTGTATTTCTATCACATACAATTTACTTTCTACAACTCGCGTAACTGGTGCAATATTTACAGCAAGTTTTTTTTTTTTATTTAAGAACATCTGGAATCACCACCTGACTTGATTAGCTTTCGAACTCTTCTCGAAGCTCCTCGGATATTTTACACGGCTGCATTGTTGTCTTTGCCATGGCTTGTCTGCAGTTAACGGGGTTTATGATCAGCTGTTTCGGCTGGATTGGAATTATAGTTGCCACTGCCACAAACGAATGGGTTTTGACCTGCAAGTACGGGGCTTCTACCTGTAAGAAAATGGACGAACTGGGAGCCAGAGGTCTGTGGGCAGACTGTGTCATTTCCACAGCGCTTTACCACTGCAAATCACTCAATCAAATCCTCACATTGCCTGGTAAGACTCCTCTTTTTATGATGTTCTCTTATTAATAGTCTACAAAAGTCGAGTTGGTTTATTAGGTAATGATTAAACTAATACTCTATTTGCTAACTAATAATTGTTACTCTGATATATGCAATTTAGTTGCCTTGTTCAGCTGTTCAATACATATGGTTCATAGTCACATGTCACTAAATGTACAGTTTGTATGAACGCATTAAAAAGCAGACAGGCTGTCAAAGAATAAAGGAATGCATTACCATTCTCACTGGGATTCATTTTAAAGGTGTGAACAGTGGAAGATTAAAATACCACCACTCTAACTCTTTAACCCCATTGTGTGATAAATACAATGTTTCTCATCTAATACTGTTTTGTGTATTCAGTAGACCTGGTTTTAAAGACATAGACCTGGTGGTAGCCCTGTGGAGTGTTTAATAGTTCTGGATGACATTCTATCATCATTCGGCTCTGCGGGAGAGTCCTCAGCAGCTGTTACAAAATGGTGCTATTCCAAACACAATACTTTATTTACTAAGGGTCCATTTACAAGTGGATTCAATGCATTAGGTCTATTGTTTTCAGAATGAAAACATTATTCATTTAATAATATGCTTAAGAGGGTTATATTTGACGGCTGTATATGTAGCAAGCCTCTTGTCTTCTTCTGTCTTGCATTCTTGAAAGCTCACATTTTCAATACACCTTTCCCAGCCTACATCCAGACATCTCGAGCCCTGATGATTTCAGCCTCTATCCTGGGGCTGCCTGCCATCCTCCTCGTGATGATGTCTCTACCGTGCATCAATCTGGGCAGCGAGCCACAATCAATAAAACACAAGCGTTCAGTACTGGGAGGAGTACTCGTTCTACTGGTAGGTAAGTCTCCCATGTGTGATGTCCTTTTTGTTTTACATGAGATCCAGGGAATCAGTAGGCTACTGTATATATGATAAGCATATTTTGGGACCTGTATTCATTATTTAAAAAATGCCAGTATTTAGATCCCCCATCATTTAGATAAATTGAATATACCCCCATTTTGGCAAACACAGCTGGTAAACATACATTTTAACTGGGCAGGATGTGCTCAATTACTATGCTTATGGACACTTATAATAAAAAAAATAAGAAGAAAATAAATGTTTTAGAATAACCCTGATCTTACATGCATTGTTGTTTCTTTCTAGTTTTAGTGTTTTTTTTACACTAGAGCAAAAGCGAGGTCAGTCTGTCCCACTGTCTATTACTGCATGTTCTCTCACTCCATGGGGGCAATTACAATATAACAGTGTGAACATGCAAAAAGCCAAGTAGTCTTGGAACATGCCTTTGTCATGCACCATTACACTGGAACAACTGATGGAAACATGTGGACAGCTGGCTTATTCCTTTCCCTTTTCCTTCCAGCATTTGGCGGAATAATATCCACTGTCTGGTTCCCGATCGGGGTACACCGTGATTCAGGATTGGTGACGTTCGGGTACTCCCTGTACGCAGGCTGGGTCGGCGCAGCGCTCTGCCTGTTTGGAGGCTCTGTGATCAGCTGCTGCTCTGGAGATTCTCCGCAGTACGATGAAGACCGATTCTATTATGCCAAACAAGGCGAGGACACCACAGCCTCTGCAAACCAACCCACGAGCGCACAGGTGTGAGGGAGAATTTCATTATAAAGACTGTGCCCCTGGCGCCATATTCCAAAGACTCACCACACTAAACAATAAAGACCGCACTGTGTGCTGTGTACGTTTGTAAAGTATGATGTTTTTTTGTTTTTTTTACAAACCCTTTGTATTTGTGAATAAGCTTTTGTCCTTTGTATTTCCTGTATAGGGCCTACAGACTTTATTTTCCTTGAGTGGGATCCTTCAGGAAGTTTTTATTGTCCCCCACTGGGGATATGAACACAAAGAGGTTTCCATATCTAGTTTTACAGGAGAACCCCTCGTCCAATTATGATGAAACTGTAAATGTAGAAAGACGCTTATTCAATAAGCTAAGAAATTCTTTATTACAAACGAGAGACAAAATCTGTGTGTGTGTGGGGGGGGGGGGTCTATGGAGATGTCTGTCTTTCTGTCTTTAAATACTCATGCATGTCACACTCACCGGGAATGCATGTCATGGAGGACTATCTTTTCATAATTTTGAGCTCTATTATGTCTGTTACCAACACACTACTTCTGTTTATGTTCTATAACAAACCATTATTATCTTGAGAGCACCTGGTAGTTACAATATATAATGGCCTTAAATTAATATAAAACCAATACCAATTTGCTTGCTATTTTATATTGAACCCAATATAATATTAAGGGTGAAGTGAATGTTTTTTTTTAATATATATTTAATTTTTACTAACAGCATGGGCAAAATAGCCAAATGACTATAGAACTCACATAATGTACTGTATATGGTCATTTAAACAAAATGGACCTTTAGAAATTGTATCTGAATTCTGTTTATTCAAGCTGTGAACTAGAGCGCCCCCTAACATTTCCCACCAGTATCGTATGTAATGGGTATGAACTCAACCTGATTCTATACACTGTACTGCTGAAACCTTTTCCACATCCTGGGAGATGTTCAGATAAAAAGGGCTGTAAAGACGATTCTTCCTAAATTTAGAACACTAAAAAATAAACACTGATTTGCTGTAACCCCTTAATTAGGTCGTTTTGCATCTGCTTAACAAGGGAATAAAAGTCTACATGTTTTTAAAGTTTGTGTATTGAATACTGGAGAGACTGTTTCTTTGGCTGTACTAAAAACGAGAGAAGGTATTTCAAACCAGTAAGCTGACGTACAAATTCATCACACCAATCTTTTACATGGCTGCTCTACTTTTATGGTTTTGTCGTAATAATCAAACAAACTGACCTGTTAAAGTACCGATTTGACGCTTTGATTTGAGGGTTGATGGGGAGGGAGGGTATAGCAAATCGACTTATTATTTAATATGAAGATAATTCCCCAGTTGAAAAAAGCTTTGACATTTGCCCTCTAGGTGGCAGGCAAGCTTTATTCACAGAAGCGCTTATGGCACCTGTCTTTATTTGTGCTAGATGAAAGTAACCATGATACCTGTGCCATTCATTGGAGTTAACACTGCATACAATGCCATGCAATGAATATCGATAATTACATGTTAAAATGTATACCTTGGGGGTAATGTCAACTAAATAAATATATCATTAAATGTACAACAGTGCTTTTGGTTATTTATTTTGGTATCACTAAATTATTGTTGTGCAAATAAACAAATGTGTGCAAAACATTCATCGGGATTATATGTTTGCTTTTTTCTACACAACTGAAGAAGGGATTTCGTCCGAAACGTCATAACAGGAGTAATAATAAAATAGAAAAAAACATACACTAAATTTAAAAACAGCATAATTTCATTCTGGGAAGTTATCACTGCAATGCCCACTTCTCCTCCCATCAATCCTATTGGTTCAAAGTTTTTCAGAGTTTGTTTTCTTCATCAGCGATTGGTTATTAAAGGTAACGGTGAAGTTTTATTCCCAGTTGAGGTATTCTGTTCATTTTCTTTCTTTTGTATCCCGTGAACTCATCGTTACTACAGTTTACTTTTTCTGGTTTGAAAGTTTGGAATGCAATTGTCTTTTTTCATTTACACACATTCAGATTTAGCCACATATTCAAAGTTTTTTTTAATAACAATAATTATTATTTGTATCGAGAAACTTTTTAAAGGTGATCATTTTACTTGTATTCCAATGGCTTCCACCTGTTTGCAGATGTCAGGTTTTTTGCTCAGCTGTTTCGGATGGATTGGCATCATTATCGCGACTGCCACCAGTGAGTGGGTCGTGACTTGTAGGTTCGATATTACCACCTGCAAGAAAATGGACGAGCTGGGGACTAGAGGTCTCTGGGAAGACTGTGTGCTGTCCACTGATCTGTACCACTGCCGGTCGCTAACCGATATACTTTTACTACCAGGTAGGAATATATATTTCATTTTAAATGCTGCTTGCCAATTGGGAACATGCTCCATTCTGCAATAGAAATGGGTTATTTTTTTTATCTGTTTTTAAGAAGAACAAAAAATGTAACCTATGCATTTCTGCGTCTGGTGGATATTGCTTAATTGTTGTTGTTAGACCTGTATTTAGCATAATTAACTCATGTGACTAATTTCATAGCTTGGTTAACGTATTTTACTAGTACATTTACAAAGTAATATTTGTTTTGTGTGCGTCTAAAGTATAGTTTACAACAATAGACAGTGTTTGTAATTTATTCTGTAAGATTTCTGTTTAATTCTTTAACATTTGGTTTTACTTTGTGTACCAATTTCAAATTTCATAGAAATTAATATCGTATCACTTCATTGTTAACCATTAGGAACCCTCAACAAAGGAAATATAAAAGGACATAAGTACAGATGACATTTAGCTAGTTAGACATTATAGGTTTAATAATCTGCTAATAATCCCTTTTAATTGTGTAATTTATTAATACGATTATTCATCTTGTTCGTTTGAAATTCCACTCGAATTAGTAATAATACAATTAATTTGTGTGTTTTTGACTCCACTGTGACACTGTACCGTTATCCATAATATGTACAATTATAATACTTTGTGAATCATTTATAAAGTACTTGCTAAATGTATCTGTAACCCTTTACGTTTACAATCGATTTGAAACGTCTCATCTTGTTTTCAAGAATGTCTGGGAAGTACAGCATGACTTATCATAAACAAACCACTATAAAAACAAATATTTATGTCCATATGATATTTTTACAAATGAAAAATGTCAATAGTAAGCAAACTGTTTTTCGAAGTTGTTGTTGTCCTCATTATCGATTTATAAACGTTTTAAAACATTATTATCCAGTTTCCCCTCACCAGACAGTGTCAAAGGAGAAGTTCTTGTCTAGGCATATTGCAGTATCATGAAAATGACACGGCTCTGAAAATGACACCGTGTATGCACATGTTATTCTATTCTACATGCAGTGGATGTAGGTGATGGACGACATTTTCATGGTAGCAAAGTGTTACTTACATTTTTGCACGGATTGTGTTCGTAAAATACGTTGTTTGTAAAAGTGAAAATACAGAGCATTGTCAACTATTTTCCAGCCTACATCCAGACGTCTAGAGCCCTGATGATCTCAGCCTCTATCCTGGGACTGCCTGCCATCCTCCTCGTGATGATGTCTCTACCGTGCATCAATCTGGGCAGCGAGCCAGAATCCATTAAATACAAACGTTCTGTGGTGGGCGGCGTTCTCATTCTACTAATAGGTAAGGTCTCAGACTGCACCGATCCAGTTTTGGTGGCAACAACCCAATCTGATACTACCCACAATTGTTTCCTGTGGTACAGGAAGGTAAAAACATAATTTACTGTACTGGTTTTAATGCTGTAGGCTTCATCATTGTTTTAAATCACCTACTGGTGCTATATCCACATTTTCCATTGTTAAGAATACAAAGAAAAGGTATATATTCTTTAAACGAAAATATGAATAAATAATGCATTGTAGATTTTCTTACCTCTAATTAGTACTGTTGTACTAGAAAACATTTACTTGGGCAACCCCCCCCAAAACAAAGTCTGTTAAACTAGATTATCTACAACATACTTATGAAAATAGGTGTATGGTGTTTTAAAAGCATCAGAACTAGTTCTAAAGAACCTCCTTGTTATTTTTTTTCTTCCAGCTATCTGCAGCATTATACCCACTGTCTGGTTCCCGATCGCATCGCACCGTGAATCAGGCTTGGTGACGTTCGGGTACTCTCTGTACGCAGGCTGGATCGGCGCAGCGCTCTGCCTGTTTGGAGGCTCGATGATCAGCTGCTGCTCTGGAGACTCTCCTGAGTACAGTGAGAACCGCTACTACTATTCCAAGCACCGAGCGGCCCCATCAGCCTCTCCAAACCACGCCAAGAATGCTCATGTGTGAAGGTGGATTGTCATAAAGACTGTGCCCCCTGGGGCCACGTGCAAAGTACTGTATATTTTTGTAAAACTATATTACGTTAAAGCCCTTATGAATTTGTGGATCAGCATAAGATAATTATGCATCCTGCTTCTGCAGTGCCTTTTAGGAGTTCAGCATATTCTGATCCATATGTGAAGATAGCCTGCAGCATATAAAACAAATGAAACACCTTATCCACCATAAAACTAAAACGTAAAGCTGTGTTTTCTCTACCATGAACCAAGTTTCCGCTGAGCATGCTGTTCCAACGATTGCCTTCCCCTCCCTCTGCAGGCAGGTTCATTCAAGTCTCGACGAGAATGGTTAGTTAAGCATTCTCAGGGACAGGTTGAGGGAACAAACAGGGCCAAAGATCGTAAACTTCTGACCCTTCATTGACAAGTAATTTCCAGTTTCCAACAGGTTTCTAACTAAACACAGGTTCCCTGCCGGAAGGAGCAAGCACTGTTCATTATAGAGAACGACATGCTCATCAAGAATCCTCTGAGCACAGCAGCTTTGGGCAGTGGAAAAGCGTATTTACTGATCTCCACAAAATCTGGAGATCAGTTGAGAACACTTTTCTATTGCTGCTTGGTTGTGGACACCAGTGTCAAAATCTTTGGATGTTAAGGGAATCAAATTGAAGCCTGGATAAGCAATCTAATGTATCAGCTCTGTTCAGCAGTTGCAGTGCAAATATACAAAATAGTTACTAATTACAATACAAATCACTGATGAAACAAACAAGCAAACTTTTAAGCAGCACATTTTGATTGGGTATACAGTTGTCACTTGTACACATACTATAGGTAGATGCACCGTGTGAGCTTCAGGCAAGCATCAGAGGTAAAAGCTGTGATCCTATTTGGTTTTTGCAACACTACTGGAGCCTAACAGGAGCAATGTTCATACTCTATCAATACCAGATGTTAACCAAGTTAGCATTTTCAAGAAATAACAGCCATGGCCAATGAGAAAAGACAGTTAAAATCCATTGTGACCACAAAGACGAAGCCTGTCCAACTAACTGAAGCAGCAGGGGTCTGATTCCAGCAGGGCATTGCACAGCTTGACATGGCCTGACACACGCACACACACACGCACACATGCACACACGTGCACACCGCTTCATCCAGCGTAAAAACATGGCCATGCCATGACCTGCCTGATCTCCTGACCTGACTGCACACTCAGTTGAGGGGGAGTGAAATGCCATTCCTCTTAGTCCGATTCAGGACCTCAGTGAGCATACACAATGAGGGACACGCCCAGTACTGACCACCAGTGTGGCTTTGCATTACTGGTAAACCAGACATACAGTTTGCAGACATCCTGTGTAAATATTTACCATCATAAAAGCTTAGCAAAGTGTAATAAAGCAAAGTGAAAGCATGGTAAAGAATAGTGAGGTATGGTAAAGCATATTAATAAACATGGCAAACAGGGGTAAACTATGGTAAATGCATAGTATAACTATGGGAAAAGCACAGGGAAACTGCAAAAATACCATGCATAAATACTGAGGTAAACTTTTATATCGGTTGTTTCATAATTATTGCTTTTGGACTTAAATTAATTTCATACAGTATTTATAAGCAACAATGGAGTGAGATCATTTTCACATATTCCAGGAGAAATACTAACTTACTTACGCAACAGTAGAATTCAATTAATAAATTAACATGACACATGAAGTTATAATCAGCACAATACAATGTAGAAATGACAGAGAAATACAATTCCATTCACTTTTTTACTATGCAACTTTTGAGTTTTTGGCAACCAGGATTTCAGTAGATCCTTTCAAAACGTAATGTTTATAATTGTTCTCAGGTTTGAAAACAAGGATGAACTGAGGGAAGTCATTGCAGTTCTTTTGAATGGTGGATGATCAAATGTACACACAACACTCTCAAGAGTTTTGTACAGCTGTATTTAGATTGTATATGTGCAAATAAAATAACAAAATATCATATATTTTGCTTTGTTTTCATTGTTTCACATATAACTTGAACATTTTGTCTGTTTGTATGTATTTTTAAATGAGGCCTATTCACAATACTTTTAGACTTTTCATAGGTTAAACAGTTGTTGAAAAATTAGAATAAACTTCTTTTATGAAATTTGCCTTTAAAATAACAATCCTTAACTACACATTCCTTAAAGGTTTGTGAATAGGGCCAGTTAAGCCATTAATTTTAAAACTGAATACACAGGGCTCCTGAGTGGTGCATCCGGTAAAGGCACTCCGCATGGAGTGCAGGATGCGCCCTATAGCCTGGAGGTTGCTGGTTTGAGTCCAGGCTATTCCACTGCTGACCGTGAACGGGCGCTGCCATGTGGCGGCGCACAATTGGCCGTGCGCCGCCCGGGGGGGAAGGGCTTAGGTTGGCCAGGATATCCTCGACTCACTGCAACCCCTGTGGGCTTGCCTGTAAGCTGCCCAGACTTGTAGTTCTGGGTTGGCTGCATGGCGAGTCTGCATGGCGAGTCTGCAGTGTGACGGCACATGATTCAGAGGACAGCGTGTGTTCGTCTTCGCCGCTTCTGAGTCAGTGCAGGGGTGGTAGCAGTGAGCTGAGCCTAAAAATACAATTGGACATTTCAAATTACACCTGTCCATAGTTTATCCTTATATGTATTTTACTTTATGAGAAAGCAAGCATAGTCAATAGGCTTGCTAGTCATGAGCAGAGATGTCAAGGGTTGGCTATCCCAAAGAGTGAGATTTCCAGACCAAAGAGTGAGACTTTCCAGATGGTAGTGCCTCCCATCTCTGGTCCTTGGGGACACCCAACGGTCCTGGTTCATAGTTTATTTTAAAATGTACACTGCTTAATATTGCATATGAAACACAAAATGTAATAAAAAAAATTACATCCATGTTATTAATATGATACAAATAACTACTACTACTTCAAATAATAATAATAATAATATTAATAATAATTTATAAAAGATCGGCACAGTAAATAAACCAGCCAGATGGCACCCCTAGCAGTATACTTGATATTTTGTAATGTGATACTTTGTACTGTGATTTTGTAACAATTGTAAGTCCCCCTGGATAAAGGCGTCTTCTAATAAATAAGTAATAATAATAATGATATACCGGATTCAAACTTACTATTCCCTGACAATATACAGTTGTTAAAATTCAATCATACTACCCTGTGTTAAAAAAAAAAAAAAAAAGATTAAGTGATGACAGAAGGGGGAATGTCCTGATGAAAATATCAATGTGGGAGGGGAGGTGGTCACAACATGGATTATATCGGTGCAGTTCTCTTGTTAAAAGTTTACAGTTCGATCACTCTTTATAGCATATGAATACTATTTACAAAAGAATGGCACTTAGAGAAGATAGTGACTTTTTACATGATTACTTTCACATTGTAGTGTCTACAAACAGCAACCAAGTGTGAGAAATATATGCTGCTCAGATGTGTTATAAATCGCAAATGAACTCAAACCTACGTCTGATTGACAGGTTTGTGGTCTAACAGATTCTTATTAATTCCAACAATTTCTGTCTTCTAAATTACCCCACCACTTTCATTACTAATCTTTAGAAAACTTTTTTTTGTACTGCAAACAATTAAGCAGTTATTAAAGGCTGCATTATTCCTTGGACAAATGGTTTAAAAAACGAGAAAGTAGAATCTTCTTTATGTAACTGTAAAGCTTTGCCATCATTAAGTCGGAATAATCTTTTTTTTTTTTTAATCAATGGAGAGTGAGACCATTTTCAGCCCAGAGGAGCACCATCTGTGTATTGATTATTTGTGCTAAATCACTCTGAAGGTCTATCATATATATATAAAATCATGAATGCATTTGTGCACATCAAATATAAGGCCAATATAAGGTGCTTTGTACACTAAAGACTGTCTACAAAGTCATAAAAGTTCTTACCCATGGTATACTAACTATCCATATATACCTCGCTTAATTGTTGATATTTGTGGAGTCGGAACTGGTCGCACACTCAAAAAAAACAATTTTATATTCGTTAAGACATGACCACTGATGTTGTGCATCTCATGTACATTTCATTTGCATTAAAACATTTTGGTTCAAACCCAACAGAATATGTTTTGTCACATACTTATGAGTTTTCCTGTAGGTCTCACTGTGCAGGCAGAATTACCTAGTCACACACTTCCCCGCTGCTATGTCCCACTCTTAACTATCCCTTATCCCTGAGCTGCTCAGAGTTTAGAAACTACCCTAAAATCCCCCTTGATTAACATCATACTCCAGCACACTCTGACAGACAGTCCTACCCACTCTGTGGCATCCATCATGACAGGCCTTCATCAACCCCTGGATGAAACCAAAAACAAGGGAATTCAATTTAGATGGGGCTCCTGCGCTATGCAGCTGGAAAATGATTACCTGATACAGTGATTAGTACACAGAACTAACCACTTAGCAGTTGGCATCATAAAACGGCAGGTTTGCACAATTTTTCAAGACATAACTACCCTCGTTGGCAGTTAGGGCAGCCTTGATTGAAACAATGGCTTATGAGCATGGAGTGTTGAAGAAAATCACAAGGTCTTCTCTAATCCTGGTGATTTGAAGGAGATGGTTTCTGTTTAAAGCTGAATTACAAATAGAAAGCATAAGTATTTATACCTAAAATTAAAACAGTTACAGTTACTCAAAATCAAATGACCAAGATTTGAAAAAACCTCCCTAAGTCACTAGGTTTTTATTATTGATGTCAGGAAGAAATTATACACTTTGTGCTTGCGTTTAAAACCCAATAGTTGGTATCATGGCAACGCAAGTCATACAGGTCTGATCAGAAGGCCAGAGAACAGATGACCTCATGCTTTTTTGTGTGCGTGACAGATAAAAGCCCTGCTCAAGCTTGTCTGTAAGCACAAATCGTAATAAACAAAGAGGTGTGATGGCAGAGTGTGAAAACTGTCACTTTGAATTGCAGCTCACTCTATGCTTGTCGGATTGAATTGGTCTGTGAGGGAAATTATAAATGCCTCCTTCACACTCATACTCACAGTTCTCCTGAGACAGCATGTGATATACTGGTGAAGAAAGAAAAAAAAACACTCTGGTAATAAATTGGATTGTGTCTAATTACAAAGCTCTCCCATTACGATACAACGGACACTAATCTATTATACACCTAAACACAATGGAAAAACTAAACAAAGCACAAAAGCACATTGGTCAAGTAGGACTACTTCTAATGTTAAATAGAGTGGTAAATTTGGAAATGCTTACCAGGAAATTGTGAAACCAATTAATTTTAATAAAAAATACTCCATAGACCAGTGGTTCTCAATCCTGGTCCTGGGGGACCACTTGGCTGCTGGTTTTTGTTCCAACTGAGCTCTCTTAATTGAGCCCTCAATTGAACTAATAATCTGCTTAAGTTGACTTTTTCAATTGTGTAGCTTATAAGAAACTGGAGATTTCAAGTTCCTTATACTGTACAATTTTATATTTAACTTGAAATCTCCATCTGTTTGAAATAATTTAAGAGCTCAGATTAGGCAAATTATTAGTTCAATTACGGTTCAATTAAGTAATTGAGAGTTCAGTTGGAACAAAAACCAGCAGGGAAGTGGTCCCCCAGGACCAGGATTGAGAACCACTGCCATAGACAAGAACAAATTACACGTTACAGTTTGTGGCTCTCAATTTTGTGCCAATGGAATGTTTTTCATAAGACTATTTACTTACCTGAAATGTATTCTGATTGATATAATTGGTCAGTTAGAGGGTGCATAGGATTTATATAGTTTGTTTTATTATTTCTAAATTTAGCACGATTGTTTATAGTTACAGATGCCAATTGGTATTCACTATTCTTGACCCCACAACTCTGAAATAGAAAATAAGAATAAGAATAAGATTTACAATTCTCAGCTTTACAGTATAAATTGTATCTATGAACACAGTATCAGTCTGTGTCAGCCACATTCTCCCAGATGAGATGGTATCTGGAATAGGAGAGATAGGGCTGTTGACTCATTGTCAATCAATCAATCAAGCAACTAATTAGCAAGTCCACTTGCTAGGCTGCTGTCAGCCCACTGAAAGCCAAAGTGACCCAAGGAAAGCTAAGATATTGGAAGTTGAAGGACCTGTTGTAATGAATGATCATTGTCATGATACTAATATGTTATTATGATAATAATATAATACTATGTTGAATGGTAAGGCATTTATTTATTTTTTTATTGTACATAGAATTGTGCACAGAAACAGATCTATTAGCTCTGTCTCCTGCTTTTAATTTGAAAAAGTGAAATTGTAAAACAAAACAGTAACCTAATGAGTTGGAATTAAGCATTCTTTCTGTTACTCCATGAAGAATATGTCTTCCAATTCACTTGTCAATGTACAGTACTTGCTTTCTTGTGAACTTGAAAGCCTTACCATGCCAAGTAAATATGAGATTGGTAGATTTTAATATGCTTTTCTTTCTTTCCATATTTTACTGGATTTTGTATCTGTATATATAATTAAACTTCCACATCACCACATTGGTTCCGTGGTGTTGTTCCATCACAAGTTTCAATTTCAGAAGAGAGTTTCCGTATGTCTGTGGTGGTATGTTTAGCTAGGCATCCTACTTTATTCAGATAGGGAAGTGTTTTCCTGATATGAATCATCCCATTAAGAAAGTGTGCTTCTCATCTCGATCTCTCACTTTTCAGTCGTGCCGATTTCTTCTCATATAAATCTGATGCATGCCGCAAATGTTATTTTTTTTCCGCTACTTGAGAAACAAGAGAGGCACATTTCAAACATATTTCAGAACTTGAGCAGCAACAGAGCAATACATTTGAGCTACACACTCGAGACAAAGAAGAGAGAGATACTAAAATGTTTTAAATGCTACTAAAATGTTTCTATTGAATTTAAAATGTATATTCCACAATTTACTGGAATATATGTGAAGAGGTTCTTAACCACATTATAATAGATTGTGTCCTTCAGCTTTATCTCAATAGAGACAGAAATGGTTTAAAGATAGTGTCTATCATGTGCCAATGAAAGTCAGCACTGAGGAGCTGCTCTGACAGTGCAATGCAAAGTGTGTGGCGGAAACAGTTATACTAAGATGCTGGAATTGGCTTGGACATCTGCTGCACAAAGACAGAAACTCCATGTACAGAGGGCAGAAGAAAATGAGGCCGCCCACTTGAGACCTGGCATCACTCTAAATGAAGCAAGAACGATGGCACAGGACAGAAACAGATTGAGAAACCTGATTAAAAGAATGGTTTGCTTGAAGTCCCAATGCGGCACTTGGCACACTGGAATCGACTGACTATTATTCAGTTTTTTTCTGAATATTTTGGAATACACACTAAATATTTCAGAAAGTGGGTAACATTATAAGTATTTCTATTTTGTGTTTTTTTTAAAACTTGTTTCTCTTTCTCATGTTTCAGAAATATGTCTTGTTTGAAATACACCTCATATGAGGCATATATAAGACATTCTCAACTATTTCTCTGTGAAAGAGACATTGATGACCAGTACATTTTCCCTCTGGGACCTGCTGCGATGCAATCAAATACTGTGATATTATCAGCCGTCTAAATTATAGTTCACTCATAGTTCTCAAAATGAGGAACTCCCCATGTAACACGTACCCATACATTACCATGTAGCAGTAGACACAAGCTAATTACTACATTATTGTGTTCATTGAACTTCATTGTGAGTTTACTGAACCTATTAAAGCATAACCACACATCATGCAATGTTTAGGACAGACTCATTGCTTACTGTAATTGTCTTCTGTGACATATTTGAACAACACAATCGTCTAACAACTATGCTGAGCCTGTGTAGACAGTAAAAACAAAACAGCAGCAGAATGGAGGGTCAGGTGAAGTGTTACAGCAATGAGCCTCAGGGACATGATGTTGAACTGTGGAGTTCTCCGGTTTGAGTAGTCTCAAGGAATGTGTGAAGGGGTACCTGATTTCATTCCATAGTCGATTCATGACCAGGGGTACAGTGTGTGAGCAAAACAGTATTAAAGCAATCTATGATTTTGTTGAAAATATATTGTGAGTATAGGCTCAGCCCAGAAGACTGTAACGAGTTTTCTCTGATCACTTAAAATTGTGATTGTAGCGAACAAAAAATGTTGTGCATTTCCAATTGTGATATAATATAGATCTCCAATTTGCAGTTTTGATAGAAACATCTGTTATAGTAAACTGCATATTAGAGACTAGATGATGCAATAATTATTTTGCTAGTTACAATCAATTTAAGGAAAATGAAATTATATAAAGGACAAATGTCACTGTACACTGTAGTTTCCAAACAACTGTAGTTTCCAAACAACTGGTAAGTAATGTGTGCCTTGTAACCAAAAGAGTTACCCCTTGTTTATTACAAATTAAAATACAGGTCCACAGGGGAGCTTGTTGTGGTTGTGTATCCTCAATCTGCTCTCTACTGGTCCTCAGGAAGACCTAAGAACTGTTGATTTGAAACCCTTGCTATTATACACCAATGACGAGAGTAAACTTGGTGTGTGCTTTTAGTAAAAGATACACTTTTTGTGAAATATTTATTTGAAAGCAATTAATGACATATTGTCATCAAAACAAAAACGTTAAAATAAGAGCCACTCTATTCTGTATCTGCAATAAATAGTTTCATTGTTGCATGAGTCTGCACAATATCTCATTATACAGTGCACCAAAGAGCAAAGGAAACGCAAGAAAAAATAAACAAACCATATTTCAGAAACATCATACCAGAAGTGCAAAATATACAGCAGAAAATAAATATATAGAGATAGATAGATATGTTAATATGCAAAAAGCCAATTTCAACATTTTCAAACAAAGACCGAAGAAACTGGAATGACTGAAACATAGTTTACAAGTTGGACTGGATACGGTTTCATTCAGAGATAAGAGAAACACACAGTAGCTGACTTTAAAAGCAATAATGACAACACTTGTTTCTTAGTATAACAAAATAGTTTTGCAGGTTCATAATTTAACACACTGATACCATACAGTATTTCAATTCAGCCTGTTGGGCCTAAATTATAATTGCAAAGCTGTTGCAGAGTTGTATTTTACTGAATGTCTCTGTTCTAGAAGAAAAAATAACACCTTTTTTCACTGCAGTGTGGAAGTCAAATTCTGAGGTGTTCATGATTTAGCGTTAGAGCATAACCTCTCATTTGACAAAAATCACAAACAGTTCTAAAAAACACAGTGACAAAAATAGTTATTAAACACCTGTAAAAGAAACTGTGTGCATTATGCAAAACCGTCAAGAAACTGGCTTGTTTTCTGTAAAGAGGCCTAAATACCTCCAGGGAACCCTAACATGCCTTGTTTACTTTATGGATCTTCTGGTTGCCGTGCTACAAAACAGATAAATACTGGTGTACGGATGCCCAATTGTATACTTGCCAACAATTGGAAACTGTTCAGCGGGACACTGGTCTCCAGGGGGTGGTGGGGGGTTCATATACATCATATGCATGGGAGGAGTCATACGCAAAAAACACTCAACACGACATGACCACCATGAGAGTAAAAATAGACATAATGAAGCGTTCTTACCTTTGTATAAGTTAGTGATCATATGTGTCAGCCGCACGAAGAGCCCAGCATGTGGTTTTCACTAACTCTACTGTGCAGAATAAATTATTTTTTTTTTCTATGGGTAAATATCGGCACTTTCTTCCTAAGCATCGTGATGCGGGACATTTGCTAGGAAATCGGGACTGTCCCGACCATATAGGGACTGTTGGCATGTATGTAATTGAAGTGGTTTTGCCAATACACGCACAGCTAATGCCAATGAGAGGCCTAGTCAACCCTGCCTTGGCCTTGACTTCCCGTTTATAAATGTAGTATAGCAAGTCCAAAACAATATACAATATTATATAAAAAGAACATAAGAAAGGGCCAAATTGTATGTTTGAAATAAGGGTAATGAAAGTTCATGTACACAGGGTGTGGACCACAATAACAAGCCAGTAGTCTGGCTAAAACCGGTCCTATCAAGGTTGTTTACGTGGCAGAGTGAACATAAAAAGGTTGAAGTGCATGGGGTGGTAGTGATGGGAACATAGCAATTCCTTAACCAATCAATGCTCAACACACAAATCCAATTAGCTTTGTACACATAAGGGCCTCACCCTAGAGTTGAAGCTGTAGCATATAAATACACTGAATCTTGATACATTTCTTGGGCTATTCGGGACATTCAAGAGGACATCCTTCACTCCTGTTCCTGAAAGAATAACCCTCAGTTCAGGCAGATACTGCTCACCTATTCTGTAACTGTTTTTAAACTAGCTGAGTTGTATATTCCGTCTAGGAGTATATTTGCAATAACTGTGTATTTCTGTATTAGCAGTAATCAATGGAGGCTAATAATTGAATAATGTAAGCTTAATAAATATGTTTGTTTGACTTTACTCACTGTTGTCAAGTATCATTAATAACATGGATTAATTAAAGTGATTAGAATTGCTTCCACATCCTTAAGGCTCTTTAATTAATTACCTGCAGTTTAATGTAAGTGAAAACACCTACAATAAAACGTGGAAGAACATTGAGGCCATTCCCTAAATCTCCTGCATCCCTTTTTGTTTTGACATGCATTTCAACATCAACATACTTCAGGGATATTTAGACAGCTTGAGGAAGGGAATAAACAAAGGGACATTGTAGCTCCCCCTAGGAATTAGGAATGGAAAAGCATTTCTTGTTGGATGGGGTGCAAATTAAAACACAGCCAACATTCAGTGCAACCATTGAACTCCCACTCATGCTTTCTTTTTTTTTTTTGGAGGAGAAATACAAGCAAATCACATTTAACTTTTACACACCCTTCGACTTGTACATCAGACTATAAGCAATATACACAAATTCAGGCTGCTTGCAAAGGACAGGGTTTAGATAGGGTTTAGAACAGTGAGGTACATCTCCATAGATAAAATGCACAAACCCAGTCCAAAAATAACACCTTAAAGCTGTCCCTTTTCCCAGATACAGTAGAACTATCTCCGGAGGACAATTAGGGGAATTGTTAACACACACAACACCGACTCATGAAGGCACTATTGCAAGCAAAGTCCAGTTACTATTTGTTTACACATACACCCTTGAGCTAGATGTCATGTAATGCCAGTAGAGGAAACAGCTTTCGGTAGATACCCAACTCCCGTTTTAGCATTAATTACAGCTATACTGGTAGTCAAGTATGCCATACATTTTCAAAACTGTTTAGATATTAAACTCCAAACGTTTTAATGCCAGACATGGCCTAGTTATATGGGCCCATCTGTCACTGTGAATAACCAATGCTTCCCATATAAAAAATATTAAGACAAATTGCCAAGGTGGGGTTACAGTAAAGAGCTCTACACAAGCATTACATCAGTATTTTCTGTAAAGGCAATAAAGTCAACCATAAATTGAAGTAAAAACTTTTCTAGAACTTTCATGTTTTAAACCAAATGCAGGCTGGAAACCAATGCAGCAGTTTGTTGGAAATTGAGCCAACACTAACAATTACATTCTGTGATCATTTTGGTATGTGTGGGTAAACTGAATCCCAGATTTTCCAAATAGCTTCAAACACCGTTTAACTATAGTGTAAAAATCCACATAAATATATAACAAAAAAAAAAAAACAACTTTCAAAATAAAAAAGCAAACATTCTAACCCAAGGGTTGTTTTAACATTAAACACATTCTAATACATTCTTACTCCGGTGAGTAATCTAGCTCGTCATTGGCGATCAGGGCTTCAGAATTCCGACTAGATTTCCCTTTGCGTTTGGGTTTACTGCTGTGCGAGGTCCTGTTGTCTACACTGTCAGGCATGGCTTGCTGCTGCTGGTAATGGTACCCCCGGTCCTCCGGAGCACCCCAGTCCTGGTCCTGGCCGCCCCCCTCCTCTGGGTAGCCGAAACCATCGTCCACAGTGAAGCTATCATCCACATCCCCGTCGTAGCGTTGATAAGTACTCTGTTGAAAGATCTCTTCCCTGGCGCTGATCTCCAGCGTGCTGTTCCATATCCCGTAGCCAAAGTATATCAGCATGCCTGCAGAGAATAACACACACAGGGGAGTCGTTAACAAATGCATGCATATTCTGAGGCACTTTTTGGACACGGAAAGCACAGGTTGGCAAACTGGTCCCGCGGTTCCATTCCAGGTTTAAAGAGCAGTTTGGTATGGGTACAAAATGTCACCGTCATCTAAACTAATGTAGTCTTTTTCTTATTTAGATTTACACTGCATGTCATTTTCTGTTTCGATCATCAAATCCAGGTGACTATTTAAAAACCCTGTGGCCTCAAATGTAACCATTAACCTATCCACCTGCAACACCCTGCCCCCCAGTGGATATATGAAATACCACATTTGTTTTTTTATTTCTTACATCCAGTAGGGGCAGTGTTGCAGGAGACATGTTTGAGAGTTCCTTTAGATGCCAAAGGGGTACTTTCAACATCTGAGTTTTAAGAGGTCACCAAGATGTGATGATGCAACAGAAATTATCAACAAATTGATTCAAAACAAGAGGACTACATTCGTTAAAATAACTGGTATTTGTAAGCAGTACCAAGTTACACTTTCATAGGGAAGATGATGTGATTAAGTGCTTTAGGACCTTTCCAGGAGTTTATTTGGTTCAGTTTATACTTGGTTGGAATGGTCTAGGCTTCTAACAAGAACAATATTGTATTTTATAGGAAAGCAAGAGCAATGGTGTGTAATGTAATGTTTACAAGAATACTGCTAGTTGAACTCCCCCTCTTTGTGAGGAAGTTTGAGTGCCAAGTCTTGGACTGCATATCTCTAGGTCCAAGTTAGACTTAACAAGGCGCATGTGGCAATGACATCATTTAGATTTAATATAGGTAACTGCTGCATTCTTATATTTGCCTGAAGGAATCGTAGGCTGTAATTCCTGAGGAAGATCCCTGCAGAACAATATTCAGATTTGTCACGTTGAATCAGTGCTGTCCTGGCTGTCCATGATGGCCTTATACCTAATTACAGTGTTAGGGCAGGTATGTTTCTAATGGTTTTTGTCCATCCCCTGATTTGTATTAACAACTTTGAAAAAAAAAAATTCTGCCATGGCCAGTTGCTGCTATGAAAACCATAAAAATGAACAAACATTTCATTCTTTGTCAGTGCAGCTGCTCACTAATGAGCTTTAAAAAAAATACATTAGAAAGAGAACAAAATTCAAACCATGCTTATGAATCACTATTCACTAATGTGCCCCTCAAGAGAACTATTGATTTGACCTCAGTTTGGAAAAAAATAGGTTTGCCTTGTCCTTTTTCTAAATGTAATCAATTTGTTACAACAGAATCAATCGGTTGGTGATTATAAGAACAACAGTAATAAATAAATAAATAAAATGATAGAGATAGAGAAAACAGGAACTGCTATTGGATACTAAAATGTTCCTCAGATTGCATTTGCCTGTTTTATTAGAACATTATTTCAAATTCCATTAATATTCTATGAATGTTTTATTTGAAAAGTAAATTAAACTAATTCAGATTCAGAATAAAACAACAAAGAATGTATTTGTTACAACTACTAGACTAGCTTGCATTCACGGGGGTGTATTCAGCTGAACCAATGAAACTAGTCAAATAGGAATCTTTAATGACAACTAACAACTGACAACAGTGCAAGTGAGGATATTTCATTTTGTTTTTCTTTTTGAAATTGCAGAGTCCCTGCAGTTGTGAGATGTGAAAAAAGCTGCTCTACCCACAGGGTATAATGGCCTATGGTTCAGCATTGGATCCCCACATAGTTGAAGTGAAAAAAAATCTTGACAGCGGCTGAATTATTATTATTATTATTTATTTCTTAGTCGACGCCCTTATCCAGGGGGACTTACAATTGTTACAAGATATCACATTATTTTTACATACAATTACCCATTTATACAGTTGGGTTTTTACTGGAGCAATCTAGGTAAAGTACCTTGTAAAGTACAGCAGCAGTGTCCCCCACCAGGGATTGAACCCACGATCCTCCGGTCAAGAGTTCATGAAAAGAAAACTAAATAAGCACTGCAACGTCCTTTCACATGGGAGTAACACTTGTGTTAGAAGAATTATAAAATATTAGGAAATGGATTGGAAACCCAAACTACACAGTGGTTCTGATATTGTAACATAGTACTGATTAATACCATTGGTATCTCAGAATATGAAACAGTTACCACTGTGGGCTCCTTTCCATTAATGAATTATACCACTACAGCTGCCAT
Organism: Acipenser oxyrinchus oxyrinchus; assembly: GCA_030684275.1. Lineage (NCBI taxonomy): Eukaryota > Metazoa > Chordata > Actinopteri > Acipenseriformes > Acipenseridae > Acipenser > Acipenser oxyrinchus. The sequence goes on from CM060262.1 coordinate 12,625,719, forward strand.
TGTGCAACCACTGTTACAGAACCACTGAAACATCATTGTAGTGATAAAAGTATTTAGTAATGGAAATGAAAAGATTCAGCTATCCTCAAAAATCACCATGTTACTTATAAAATAAAACCATGCATATAAAGTGCACACCACTTACCAATGAAGCACCAGACTGTAAAACGGATCCAGGTGATGCCAGAGAGCTTGAGCATGAGGTAAATGTTGACCAGCATGGCGAAGACTGGCACAAAGGGGACACATGGCGCCATGTATGGGAGCTTCTTGGGATTCTCTGGCTGCTGTAGGATGACAAAGACCAGGGCACAGATCAGCACAACCATGAGGACCACTAGGAGAATAGCCCACCAGTTGTGGTCCGAGATATAGTCGGATCCAAAGATGATGAAGGAGCAGAAGATGACGTTCAGTGTGAAAAGCAGCAGGACGCAGTTGGTGACAATACGGCCGGTGGCAACGGTGGGCCGGTCCATTTTACTGGGCAGGCCCAGCCGAATCCTCAAGGTATAGTAGCGAGGACCAATCAGCTTCTTCAGCTTGATAAGGTATATATTCTCTGATTCATCAGCCTCTATCCCTGACGTTATATCCACGGTGCCGTAGTTCGGATGATCGACGTTGTAGTTGGTTTTGTCAGACTTGCCAATCAACATTTCGTTGTCTCCCAGGGACGGCAGGTTTTTGGCCCCACAAGTGTTGCTTGGTGGCCCACCGTACTCCTCCCCCTCACTCATTGGAGAGCAGGCCTCCTTCTCGCACTCGGCTAGGATCCCTTCCTTCTTCTTGGTGTGTTCCTCAGAGAGGAACTTGACAAAACCATCGATATCGTTCTCTGGCTGGTAGCGCAGCAGCAGGACGCACACAGACACCAGTGTGTAGGCTAGGAGGGTCCCGATGGACATCATCTCTATCAGGTCCCTGAGGCTGACCAGCAGGGCCAACAGGGCGGCCAGGAACCCAGACACGACACAGGCCACAGCAGGTGTTTCCGTGTAGCTGCTCACGTGGGCCAGGAACCTACAGGAAAGGTTGCAATGAATTAGTAGTTCTGTACCTTTTAGGTAAAGGGTAATTTAATTTAATCTTTAATTAAAAAAGAAAAGATTAAGATATAAAATGTACCACTGCTTCTAGATTTCTTTGCTTGGTTGGGGTTGGAACACCAATATGGTAAATGACTGACAACCTATTTTTTTTATCATTTTTTATCATAATCTTTGTAATAAAAATATTTTTGCTCTTTGCTTCTTTTGTACTTTAATTGCTGGTACACTATTTCTTCATGGAAAACGATTCACTCAAATCATCTACCAGGATGTGTACCTTCGGTCAGACCATGAAAATTGACCTTTACCACAGGAAATCATACAAGAAGCAGTAAGTGCAGACTTTCTGTTGCTACGGTGTGATGGTTGAAAAATATGTGTAAAGTAAAACAAATAAAACTAAAAAAACAAGCGCTGCAGTGGCGGGTTACAAAGACAGTAGATGTGGATTTTGGACACACCTGAAGAGCAAACCATCTCCAGCCATGGCGTAAATGATCCTGGGCATGGGGAAGAGGGAGCCCAGGAGACTCACAGTCAACCCAGCGATGGAGCCAATGGCCACAATGTACTTGGCTGCATGAAATCCGTGGACCACAAACATCTCCATGAGAGGGGACTCTGCATCAATGTCATTGTAGGGAACCATCAGGGTCAAAATCACACTCACCTGCACATGGGGAAAGAGAATGAAAAGCTGACATGCAATCATGGACCTTTTCTGTGGACAACCAATGCAAAAACAGCAGCTTGCATGGGAAAGAAGTTCATATGGTACAATAATTGTAGGGTCTCAACTGGTGACACGAAGGGTCACATTTTAGATTCCCACCTGAATTAAAGAAGGAATTTAACATTGTCATGGTGACGCTAAACCCTACGTGTCTTAGAAGGCATTTCAAATGCTTTGTCCAACCTCTGTATTTAACACTCTAAATGCAATAGTCCCTTAATGTGGTTCATCTTTTCAAGACCTGATGTATTGTTATGTGTTTACTTTTTGATTTTGGGTGCAGCACGCTGTTCCTCACTCAGACTTACTAAATGCCTTGGTAACCATCCCAGTGAGACATCTTTAAATACATGCATAACAATGTATTGATTAATCTGTTCACAGGTTTAGAGAAAGTGCATTTAGTTATAATGCCCCTTGATTGTGGAACTCTTTGCTCTATTCTATTAGAAATGCTGCTTCAGTCAATATTTTTAAGTCAAGATTAAATACTTGCTTTGATAGTTTATTCTTTTTAACCTGACTTACAAATATTATTATTGTTTATATCTATTTAATATGTTTATTTTTGTAATTTTGTATTTTATCATTTTTATGACTTTCCTGTTTTCTTCAATAGCATTATTATTATTATTATTATTATTATTATTATTATTATGTAATTTTTACTGCTTCTTGATATGGCATGCTTCTTTTTGGTTTAACTTACATGTAAAGCGCTTTGAGATACTGTGGTATGAAAGGCGCAATATAAATAAAATACATTGAAATTGAAAATGTGGGCAGTTGCACAATGATCAATTCAGAGATACCAATATGCTTCGTGTGCAAGGGGTCAAAGTGGGGGTCACGCCTATTCATTCTGAATTTATTCATCTGTCCCAATAATTGTTGGATGGTAGAGTATATACTGCTGCAGTCTTTCCAGGACAACATTTTACTATTGATCCTAGATGAATAGATATGTGGAAACGAATGGCCTGTGTCTGTGTGGTCAGTTATAACAGCTGACACCCCGACTGATTGACTGTGACCCTTGGATCAAACTACCTCAGCTCCTTGCGGCTTCGACTCAACCAGCTGGTTGTGGACACCACTGGCAAGGAGAAGATATCACCTATCCCATTTTAGAATAAAAAATCTAATTAATTAAAGGGATCGAGTGGGGAAACACGTGGAAAGGCCCAGCTAGATAGAGGATAACCAAGTGCATTCTGGAAGGGAGGGTCACACTTAATATTTTAAGGTATTACTGCTATGATAATAAACAGAATCCAGTTTCCATGTGGGAGTTACAGGCAAGGGTATTTGCGTGAAAAACCTCACAGAAAAATCCCCATGATATATTGTGAAACAGAAACAAGACTGGCTTGAGAAATAAATGTGACTTAATGTGTATGCTTGTCTAGTTTTTTCTGTAGCACTGTACTGTATATTAGTGCTACAGAAAAAAAAACATAATATTGAGGTCAGATTTGGAGATACTCCATGAATAACATTGTGTCTGTTAAAACAGGTTATGCTGACTGAAAACCCATCTATATTTTATCAATGTCGTTTTCCCATACAACTCATGATACTATGCTTAGTCAAATTGTAGATTCAATACTACAAAAAAGAGCAATAGACAACCAGCAGGTGATTTTTTTTTCTATGAAGGGCATATTTTGCTTACTATCAACAGATCATAAGAGATTATTTAGTATTAAAAAAATAAGGGATTGATTTTTGCACTATCGAATAAAATCAAATAGAACATAGGTTAGAAAATATTTAACATTGGATAATTGATATTGTGATTAATTTGCTTTAGATATATTTGGTATCCATGGGCTTTCTGTGAGCATATCGTTTTATACTGGATTTTTCTGAGTGATGTAGTAATTAATGTAGTAATTAAATAATTAATAACAAGTGCATGACAGCATAGAATCGGTGTATTGCACTATTTTTCATTACTAACTTGATTTGACTTGTTCACTTTTTAATCTTGATGTTACACAAATAAAAGTTACAAATATTTGGGTGAATAAATCCTGACTGTGGATACGCTTTGTTGCATATAAACTTATTTTATCCAGCCCCTAGCGAGTGGTGCAAGGCACCTTGACTTTGCCACTATCAACAGACAAATATGACATTTGTAATTCTTATTGGCACCCAGCCTTTCCTCATGCAACATCACTAGACAAGTTAAAGAATCCACAACAGAAGACTTAAAATAGGATATCAAATAATAGACTAGTTGACTTAACCAGGTATGGCACTGGTGTTCTGTTGTTCTCTCATCCTTGTTTACAGTGCACTTTTAGTCTGCTGCCTCAAACCATAACCATGGAAACAAGAAGCAGGAACTTCAGTGTGGCAGCCGTCCTCATTTAATTTTAATGCCTTAGTTATTAATGATTTAAAATGACTTTGTGCACAGAATGCACAATGACCCAGTATAAAGAAAGTATTTTGATGTTGTTTTCTAACTTGAAACCTGAACCATGCTTCCTTTTAGCTATACAATCTATTTTTAATTTGCTTTGAATTCAAAATAAATGCAAACGATTTTGGTAGATTAATCACCAGTCCTGTTTGCTACACAAGAGCGTAGCAACATACGGCTCTACTGTATTCACAAAGCTTTAACTCATGAGTTATTTAAAGGATGTTCTGTTGAAGTCTGTTCTGACAGATTAATAAAGTTTGATATTCATGAAACTGATGTATATTTAAAGGTTCACGTGTACAAGAGTACACATTAATGTACATTACACTACAAACAGCCAGTGGTTCTTTCAGTGTTTTCCAGGTCATTAACCACTTGATTAAACACCTGCTGTAGGTCCAGTTACAGAGTTCAAGACCTGGCTTGGAATAGGGCTCTGGGCTGCTCAATGTAATAATATAGGACACGGTTAGAACAAATGCATAGACAGGAATGGATTGAAAGAGCTGCAAGTGAGTACCACTAGACTACAAATAGTTAGGACACCCAGTATATTGCATGTTTTAATGGATCTTCTCCTAGCAGCTGGAGTAATAATACTGACATCATCATAAGACACATACTTACCTCTCGACTACAGAGCTTGCTCTTTAGTTAAATGGTAAGTCTTTAGTCTTTGAACCGTATTGTCTATGGTTCTCATGCCTTTCTATTAAATTAAATAGGCTGAGATGCCAATTCATTACAATGGCACCCAATGTGGGGCCTGAACCCACGACCCTGAGATTAAGAGTCTCATGCTCTACTGTCTGACACTCAAGGATGAGCTTTGATTAAGTGGGGTGGGGGACGATTGTAATGAATCTTCTCCTAGTGGCTGATAAGTTAATAATACTAACGTCACCATAAGACGTCTTTAGTTGAATTGTGAAATGTTGGTCTTTGAAACTTATGGTTTGTGTTTTGTGTCCAGCCCTTGCTTTTCCATTCAATTCAATGGGATGAGATGCCAATTCATTACAGTGTATATAATTGACACAATTATTGCATATTACATGTTTTATTATTTTTCTTATATTATAATAAAAACATCAAAATGTTATAAAAATAAAAAGTAATAATATTTCACAAGCCATAGGGTTACAGCAGCTCAGAACACGTCATAATCTCTTGACATTAACTGGATAGTGACATCATCGGTTTATGGCCTGCTGCAGCCAGGTGATTGGCTAAACCATATGTCAATCCAGGATCATCAGATACACTGTAAAATCTTATAATGAATGAGGACAACATTTCTATCAAAAAGCATTTCCAGTTTGGTGTGCACAAATGGCAATCTGGTACCCTAGCATGAACAGTGTGCAATTTAAAAGCAGTTGGTCTGCTACTCACAGAGACGTATGCAGTGAGGCAGGTCACAAGCGAGGCAGTGATTGCGTACGGAATGGAAGTGTTGGGATTCTTAGCTTCTTCTCCTGTGGTAGCGATGATATCAAAACCGATAAAGGCATAGAAGCAGGTGGCTGCCCCTTGTAGAACCTGAGAGAGATGAATGGATTAGCGTTTGTTTAGTTTACCACAGTCATTCTAGCAGGTGAGCATTTCCTTGTGCTTTACAATGATTAAACTTTTTTTTTAAATTTTTTTTTTACCAATGCACAACACTATAGCACAACAACATCAGCAAATTATTTTTATAATGCAAATTAGTATTTTACCTTGCTTTACCTTTTTGCTTGTACTTTACTATGCTTTTACTATGGAATACCACAGTTAATTCTGTAACAAAGTGCAATTTTCAATAACAATTTTAAATCTGTCAAATTAAGTCAAGCATACATGCACACAGCTTACGAGAGTTCTAGGCAAATATGTACTTTTTAAAGATATGATTAAAACGCCTTAACAATCAGAATTGCATTTCATAACGTTTCTATTCAGAGATAATGCTGCTGTATCAGATGGCAAAGCTATAAGAAACTAAATAGCATATTTCCAAAGCATGTACTACAGAATTTATCCAACTCCTGTAAATCCTATTTTTAAAGAGGAGAAAAGTTTATTTAAAAAAAGATGCATTAATTAAAGATTAAATACTTTAAAAATATGACCCCTGTGTCCTGTAGGTAAATATTCTGTAAGATTATGTATGGTGACAGACGCTCTTTAGTTATTAAACACAGTAAATAAGTGAAGAAATATTTAGTGGTAATACAAATAAACTGTGTTAAACACCTTTGAATTTTACAAAGCTACAATTAAACGAGTACTGTAGAATGAAGTATATTTTCTGAAATGAATAGTTCGGGGGCATATTTACAAGCAAGACTGTTTCTTGCAAGATTTATACCACTAAAATAATTGTATTCCATTCAAATAAGCCTTTTTTTGCACTGCTTCAAAATGTGTCTAAACTTGTTTGTTTAAAGAGTGGAGTGGATATATGCCTCTGTATAGGTTATGAGAGTTTGAAGTAATGGATAAAGAGTTCATTACCCCTGACCATCCGAAAGGAAGAAAGTTTGCGTTGTCCCAGTTGTTGCCGTCGACGAAGAAGAGCCCAGCGATCATGATGAAGACCCACACCACCAGGTTAATAACATTGAGGACATTGTTGAACCCGATCGAGTTCTTCACTCCTAGCGCCACAACCACTGTCACCAGGATAGCAATGACCAGGGCCAGGAAGTCTGGGTATGACTGCTCTCCTTTGCCTGTAAGACAGCGACATTACAAACTCCACACTGACAGCACCACTCAGCATAAGTATCCTGCCCGAGGTCACAGTCGGTTCCACTCTCTCCTCCTGGCATGTGTCTGGGGAACCTAAAGTAGTCTAATTTCATACAGTAATTTTCTTTTTAACGTTTTTAAAATGAAATAGATTTATGATTTATGTCAACCACATTAGCAGTTTATTATTATTATTACAAAAACACGTAGCGTGGATTATAGGAGGCTGTGTGGTCCAGTGGTTAAAGTAAAGGGCTTATAATCAGGAGGTCCCCGGTTCAAATCCCACCTCAGCCACTGACTCATTGTGTGACCCTGAGCAAGTCAATTAATCTCCTTGTGCTCCGTCTTTCGGGTGAGACGTAATTGCAAGTGACTCTGCAGCTGATGCATAGTTCACACACTCTAATCTCTGTAAGTCGCCTTGGATAAAGGCGTCTGCTAAATAAACAAATAATAATTATCTGTCTAAGGATTACTTTATCATGCAAGGGAAAAATTGAAGACTGTAACACATGCAAATCAGGGCACCTCAGAACAAATTGTGCTGCACATTTTCACCCCCAACTTCTCCAAAGAAACCTAGTGGCAGCGTATCATTGAGGATAAACACCTTGCAACCATGCAGACTCGTCACGTTGAGTCATTGATGCTGGTGGACCTACACCCTATTGAAAGTATGCATTCAGAAAGTGCGGGTAACACTTAACATGATAATAAACCATTTCATTTCCAGGTGTTAATGGCTAAGAATGAATAGGTGTCCTCAGTGCTCCCCTTGTGAACCTTGGTGGTAACCTCAGAATCTTGTTGTCCATCATTTGGTGGACCAAATTGCTCTGTGGCAGGGGTGCTGGAACTAGGGCTGCTAGGGGTGGATTGAAGTGCTGTGCCCCCACTATAAAAATGGTTCCAGCGCCACTGCTCTCCTGTGATTGTTTATTTAATTCTGTCCCCACTTTGATTAATATTTCTGTTTTAATATTCTACCTGCTGGATAACTGACTGTGGCGACAATCAGGTGCCCAGAGCTGAAGGTAAGGACAGTTTTAGTGCATGAGGACAATGCCTATATATGCATAAATGTATATTGTCATTTCAAGCAAGGTTCAAGATTCTAAAGTCCTGTTAGCTTTAGAGGGCACCTAAAGTAGGATAAAGACAGAGGCTTATAATGGTAAAATAATTCAACCTGTTCTTTCAAAGTCTTTCTTTAGGTATTTTACAACCACATTACCAATAACAGAATAACAGGAAACAAATCCTGATTGCTTAACATAGTATAATATACATTTCCATTTTAAACTTCTGACAAGATTACAAGAACCCAGTGAGATCAAAACAGGACCACACATGACCAGAATAAGACTATTATATTTTCTGTGTTCCAGACCTATGACCCTATCTCGGTTAATTCCACTCTGCTTGGGGCACTTCCAGGTTAGTCTGTGAGGACTGACTAAAAACTACTGCTGTGGTTGGATAATTTGCAAAACGCCCACCTCTGAAGGACTGTGCTTGAATCCTGGCAGATCAGTGCCAAGTGAAAAGTTTGGTGGTCTGATCTCAGTGGGCAGTAGTCAACAACACCAGACCACCATGCAAATAAATCCACTGTTAAACACAGTTACTTGTTTTGGAACATTTGCTTACTGTTCGATGGCCATTTAGTTAATTGAAGTATTTTACAGCAGGGGTGCAGTTTTCTTTACACATTGTATTTCAGAAACCTCTTGCATAGAGTGCCTGGTGGACATAATTAGTGAGAGCGAACTAAAACTGGCTTGATGACTCAAGCCGCCTGCATACCCTAGGGTTAGGCAGTGAAAGTGGTGTATTGAACTATTTACATAAGATGAAATTCTGTTGTTTTTTTTAGTTTATTTTAGCATCAACAGTGAAATGGTAAGTTGGGAGAGGCCTAAGACTGGATTCTGGCTGAGCTAAATCAGCTACAGTATGTGGGAATACCGCCCAGGAAATCTAAATGAATCCATCTACTCTCATCAGGCTGGAAGCCAGAATCGTAGAGTGCCTCCCTTGAATTTATCCTGTGAGCTTCTAAAAGTGATGCTCTCAATGGAGTTGCAGTCAAAAAGGAAAAGTTATGCAGAAATCTGTTTTATACATTCAAGGGCACCTGTCACATTAAAGAAAATGTCAATTGTACATTCACAGAAATTCAACTTCAATGGTTTAGGATACATCTGGATGTATCCTGTGTAGTGCTGCAGCTGTTTCTGGTGTAAATAATTAGTTTTGTTTCTGGTATTTGTCTGGAATTCTTGAACATTATAAATATGTACAGTATAGTACAATGATATGAAAATTACACACTGGCCATCCATTGCAATATTCTCAGTACCAGAGTACTGTCAGACGCAGGTGTAGTTGGTGCAGTGCTCAGGAATAACACACACAAGACACTGGAGGTTCAATAAAACAGCTATTTTATTTGGCTGGGTTGCGTGTCAACAACACATAAATAATAAGCACGGGCTTTACACAGCCATGTGTATCGCTCTGTGCAAAACAAGGGTTTCAGTCCCGAAATAATATGACACTTTATAATAACACCAAACACAGACGCGGTCACTTCTCCAGACAGGGAGTGCTCGTGTGCAGGTGGGGTGAAAGACAACAGTTTGTGAGACAACGGTACAGTGTAGTCCGGGTTTGGTGCTGGCTTGTAGTGACAGCTCCCGGTTTGTATTAGCTGTATAACAGTGACAGAAGACAAGCAGCACAATCAAACAAACAAAACATGAAACACTCGCGATAATTAATTACTTCCGTTTCCTAAATGGGTCCTTTCAGTAACCACAACGAAGAAACAGATAGCTCGGTCACTTCCCCTAAATACCCTCAGTCACGCCGTCTTTCGGTGGCGCGGCCAATCACGTATCCTCCAATCCGTGACTGACACATCACCTACCGCATTAAGGCGATGACTTCTAGTATTGTGGCTCCGCCCCCGTCCTGTGTGGCCGGCTTCCGACTGACCCTGGAATGAACTGCCAAACCACCCAGTACGGGGCAGACTGTTCCTGTTACACAGCGCCCTCACAGGTCGGGAGGGAGATTGTTGACTCAGATTCATTCGCTCTCTGTCACAGTGGTCTATTATAGAGAAAAGAAGAGACCAGAACGTCAGGCAGTATGCTTTTTCAAGGGGTTGTTTACAAGGGACCAGACAGATTTAGGGTACAAGATTGAATTCTATATTGTGAGATTAGTCAACATTGCTGGACCAAGACTGAATCCAGGGGTTCACAGGTCAATAGAATTTCACTGCAGGCATGGCTCCTTTTCTTAAGTTACAGATTTTCACATTTTCAAAAATGATCACATGTAACTTCTTTGATGAAGGAACAACACATGGGATTCACGTAGGAAAATTACAACGATTACCCAGCTACCTGCACCCAGATGACACTCACATGAGTTACCTGGGGACCTACAGAACCAAGTCAAAGGAATCCATGCAGTAAGCATTAGACCACATTATGCAGAAGGTAACTTTTCACAGCTAGGATTACTAATACCTTCTGAACACACGATACACTTTCTCTCCTGAAGAATTCAAACCTTTCAATACTGGAGAAGTCGACCCGGATTTGTGTTAGACCGCATGGCTGTATATTGGTATTCAAAAGTAGAAGGCACATGTTTTCACTCACAATATCTATGTTTTTTTATGATTGTTCAGCACAGAAACTACCTCCTGGAATCAGGGGCTTAGCTAGGAATGGACATTTGGGTGGGCTCCAACTTCGGGTGGACGGGCAAGTACCAAAGGTCTGACGTCACAGGAAATAGTTTACATTACAAACATGATTTAAATCAATTAAAACTCTGAATACATCAAATATCTCCCCGGGGTTTGAGCAGCGCAACGTAGCCAAGACGGAAAATGTATGGTGCAGTGTGAAGCAAGGCAAACATGTTTTGCAGTTTATAACAGTAGTTGCACGTATACACTACAAATACAAAGCACATATGCATACAACCTGCAGAAATAAACACACTGTGCACAATAAGTGCAAAAACCATTTCATTTGACAAAGTGCAAACAGAAACTAACAAAATTGTGAAAACAAAGTCATTATTTACAAAAATAACATAAAAGGCTTTTTTTCACATTACCCTACTGCATAGCACGACTTCAAAAAATGAAAAACTATAATAAAATAAACACTTCAAAACAAAATATTGTCTAACCAGCTGTAAACTGGTTATAAGTAGGCCTACATACACAATTGTAAAATCGAAATAAGATGAAATATAAGTACTTACATTACTGGCGCATTTGTTGATTCGTCGGTTCGTTTTCTTTTTACAAAATTTGTTGGGACATTGCTAATGCGTAAGACACAAATATAGCTATGGTTTACTGCAAAGTTGGCTAAACATTCTGTATTATATTTCTTAGCATACGCCCTTATCCAGGGCGACTTACAATTGTTACAAGATATCACATTTTTTTTACATACAATTACCTATTTATACAGTTGGGTTTTTACTTGCTCGAGTGTACAACACCAGTGCCCTCACCTGGGATTGAACCCATGACCTTCCAGTCAGGAGTCCAGAGCCCTAATCACTACTCCACGCTGTTGCCCTGTGTAGGTTCTTAGATAGCTAATTGCAAATGTAAAAAATAACTAAACAGCAGCTGCACAAGCTGGTGGTTTGCATGCCTTGCAATGAAAGAAATGTTCCTGTATGTATGCTGCCGAGTTCCGACCCGCTGTAATTTTGATACTATAGTATCGAAGACGTAAGATCTCATATCGCTGCCATCCAATCACCAATCTTTTTTTTTCATAACCATGACAACGGTGCTGAGGTGGGTGGGACGGATATATTTTTGAACCACAAGGATGAGCTAGACTTCGCCGCAGGCGGATTACAGTCCGATACGGTTTGGCATGAAATGTTTTTAATTGTCAATCGCTCCATAACGGGGTGGGCCCATGAGCAAAATGGGTGGTCCCAGGCCCCTCAGGCCCAAGCGTGGCGCCGCCCCTGCCTGGAATAGAAATAATTTGCTGTGTTTGCTTGCTTTTCATTGCTATTTCAATTTGAAGAAAAACAGCCCTGTGAAGTTGACTTCAAAGGACATTAAAAAACCAGCTGAAATTGGTACTTGTTGGCTCCATAGCCTATGCCGGTCCACATACAAATACAACACAGGTCTTTTTTGGTGATACCTTTTTATACAAAAAAATGAAAATGTATATGAAATACACTAGCTTTTGAGAAAACAGGTGTCTTCTTCAGATGAGAAGTGGATATTGAAGATAAAGAAAATTCTTCTTACATGCCTTACGACTGTACAGTATATTATGGCTGAATAGGTTTCCATCTACTTTTATGCATTGGTTACTTTTCTAGGAAATACAAAGACTTTATATGGAATTTAATACTAACATTTGGAAAAAAGGGACTGCCATATTGACTGCTTCATACTTTCCCCACCGTTGTACCTGTTTTTCAAAGAGCCCTCTGGTATTGATACACATTCCATGTACAAGCTGCACACCCGTCCAGCATTTTCTATGCCACAAGAAGGCTACAGGCAGGAGATGGATGCAGCACCAACTAGTAATACCTCTAACATCTAAATGTGTACACAGCTGGGAAAAGAATGTGGCTATCGGTGGAGACTATGTGGGAAAAAGTGTGATATGACCCTGTGAAGCAGAATAACTTTTCTACTCACACAATTATATTTATATAGTATTGATTATAAGCTTCTGCAATCATGATGAATTTATACTAACATAACATTCCTCGGTCTCTGTTTATCCCTACTTTATCAGAAAGCAGACCTTTCTTGTTGCCCAGAGATATTTATTTTAGCTGGAGGGACAAAGACTTCCATTCCCTTTGAAAACCTGCTTGCCAGTACATCTCTCTGAGCTAGGGCGTACTTCTGCTAAAAATTCCTGCAGTAAGAATAAAATATAAAATGGCATCTTTGAGCCCAGCAAGCAAAAACAAAGGCCTTTTTTGACAATGTATTTGCAGCATCTTTGCTATGTCCATGGGCAGGGACTAAAAAACGGCCCTGGACTTTGACCCCGACCGGCCCACCACAACCGGCCTGCGGATACTCCACCGCCCCCGCCCCGCCAACGCACGCACGTTCACACACCAGCCCCTAATACCACCACCTAGCTGCATCACAGCTATTGTTGTACACTAATGCAGTACTATTTTCAGAGTGCTACAGAACACACACACTCTGCACACTGTTATAAGAGTTCTACAGAACACATACTGAATTGTCATGATTGCCTCCTCTTGCGAACCTGCTCTCTATGAGCAGACATCTGACTGCCACTGAGCAGATTTTCAATATCTGCTTTGGAGGCCCTTAAAACATATGCCTCAGCACTACTTCTGTGCATGTTGCTCTTCTCATGCTCTTCTACTCTTTGGTGAATATGTTTCCAATCTGTCATTCCACTCATGAAAATATTGCTGTCGGTGGGCTTGACAAATGCCATACACATTGAACAGTATAAAGCATGGCTTTCTTCACTGTATGACAGCCACTTTCGATTGGTGCCATCTTTAAAACAGAAAACCTTCTGCACCACAGAGTTTTTTTGATTTCTGTTGAGGGTGGAAACTAAAAAACACGTTTAGGTCATCTGACTTGGGTCTCTTGAAATAATCAAAAGTTGGGCTGGCATCCTGGCTCTCCCTGACTCTCTCTTCCACTGCAGCCAAACTGGGCCTATCACCAACCTCAACCTGGATATGAATTAATGAATAAACTAATTAATTATAAAGGCCCAATATTTTGACAAAATACAAAAACACAGCAGCAGCCCCACCATTTGATCAAATGAATGAATGAATAATAATAATAAACCTTTATTTGTATAGCATGAATGGGGCTGGAGAAAAGTAGCTTAGCACTAAAATTCAGTTCATAGTTGTTTTAGCTACAGATTATAAATACAGCAACACAGTGGAAACAATAGCTTTTAGTCAGGCTGAATCATCATGAATTTATTTAATAAAAGGTGGCTGTGCTGTGTCAAGGACTGACTAATATAAATAGTAGAGCTTCAAACGAACATTAACCTGCTGAATGTAATGTAAAAATGCAGATTTCCGCCTAAATAGACATACCCAAAAGTAATTATTTATCATGAGAGGGCCATACACAATAACTAGTAATGCTGCATACTCCAAGAAAGATTCAAATCTCACCTTTCTGGTAAAAATAGTTATAAATTGCTGAGGTGTACTCACTTTAGAGGACACAAGCTCAAGTACATAGTAAAAATATGATGAAAAGATTAAATATCATATATGGTGTAGTTCCTATTCAACAAAGGTTGAGGAATAGGGCTTGAAATGACTGATATGGCTGGCATGTACATTAATCACCAAACTGTCTGGCTGGAATCATGTTACTGGTACAGTTAGTTAGCCTAGTTAGCTAGCACAATATTGAGGCTGTGTTATCTGTCTCCCTCCCTGCCCTGGCTCCCCATTGCCTAGTGCTTCGGATGCAGCCGCTGCAATGACTTTGCTTGTGCTAGACTCACAATCATTGTCGGCTATGCTGTCGCTGTCTCCTTCTTCTGCTACTACTCTAGTTTGAACCGGGGCTGCGGCATCCTCCTCGGCAGGGACTACTACATGCACGTTGCTGGCATTGACATTGGCATTGGCACTACCACCGAATAAATCGGTTAACTTCCTACATTTGGCTGCATCTGACTCAAGAGACTTTACAGCCCCACCTTTGCATTTTTTACTGTGTTGCTTTTCCATGATGTTTTCCAAAATTGAAGCTGACTTTCCTTGACAGCTAGCTACATCAGCGTCTCGTGGCTATGTCACTGTCAGTGTGTGTGTGTGTGAGGGAAGGGGGCGGGGTTAAGGGCTGCAGCCACTGCACAGAGGGAGGAATAGGGAATAGACCATTTTTCTTAAAACCGTATGGGGTAGAGGTCCCATGCAAATGTGGTTCACACTCTCAGCAAGTGGACAATCTCAGCTGGGGACCAATAAGGAGTGCTGCTTTGGCCTGTCTACTGGTCAGATGGCTAACGAGAATGGGCAGTTACTCACAAGACTGGGCCCTTGGCTCCAGGGTTCAGTGGCTTGATATATGCTTATGGTTCGGTAGGTAAAATGAGGCGATTTATTTACGTTAATAAAAGAAAACTGAAATACACAACTAGTGCTGGCCCTATGAGTCTCTATACATTTGGGTATATACCCTGAACCATCACAAAGATGTTCTGAGAATGTTTATTTTTTAAAATGTCACATGACGGCCTATATCATAATAAGTGCTTACCCAAGCCGTTCAGAGTGCCAACGTGGTTTATCATGAAGTGGCTGATGGTGTGATTGGCCAGGGAGTCGAACATGCTGCTGAGAGCACTGGCACCCGCAGCAGTGCCAATCAGGTACTCCAGGATGAGGTTCCAGCCAATGAAGAAAGCTACAAACTCCCCGACTGTCACGTAGCTGTAGGTGTAGGCTGATCCTGTCGTCTTGGGGACCCGCACACCAAACTCAGCATAGCACACCCCTGAGGGGAAAGCATCACAAGATAATCAATCAAACACAGTTCTGGGTCCTATATCAAGCAATCCTCTGCTTTACAAGGAAATGTGCATTCGTACAGCCTGTCTGACATTGACTTACCAGGGACCAATCTTCTTGTAAATTAGAAAATACTTTGAAATTTACTTACAGGTACACCCTGCTTTCAGCTGGTACTTCAGAATCCTTTCAACTGTATTGTAAGTGCACACACTTACAGTATAGAGGGTCCCGATAATCTCGTAATGAGATCACAGGTTACAAATATTGAATTTACAGCCAAATGTAATCCAAACATCTAAGGAGGATGCTGGAAGTGTATGATAAAAGCGTGGTGAGGATTGGTGTAAAATCAAGGCAGTTATCGTGTTCATCATGTAGAGTTTGAAAGACAGACGGATTGGATCAGTACATAAGGGTCTTTATTTTTTGAATGAGGACCCTAAAAATGTTAAATTTCGTTCTGAAAATATAAACATTTCATTATGTTTTGTTCTGTAGTGTTATAAAAAAGATTTGAGACAGATTCAAACCCATGCCCTCCGGTGGCGAAGTCTACTGACCCGTGACTAACGTTCCCTTTCAATTCGAAGACGACCACCAACAACATTATGTATGGGAAATGTATACCAGAGCCATTGCGAGGGAGAAGGCACGGCAGCATATGAGGCACGCATCAGAACCGTATAACCCAAGGTTAGTGGTGTGAGCGTGCAACCACAAGTACCCTCGAATTGAAGGCAAGGAAGGATCTACCACATTCAAGCGGTAGAACCTGGAGAATGTATCGGCATAGCCCAGCTAGCCGTCGTACATATATCGGACAGTGAGGCCCCTCTGAAGAGGGCCCAAGATGTAGCCAACCATATAGTAGAGTGCGCAGCCAGCACTGTCATACGCCACAGAGACTGTGTCCTCAATCCAATGCGGCAGTCACTGCTTTGAGAGAGACTGTCTTAGGGTCAGTATACCGTGACAGACAAAAAGCTGGTCAGTATGATGCAGAGCTCCTATCCACGTAACACATCAATGCCCGCACCGGGCAGAGGAAATTCAATCGCCTATCCTCCTCTGAAGCAAACGGAGATGGATGGAAAGACTCACTGACCCGCTTTGCAGAGGTGAGAGCCAAGAGGAAGGCTGTCTTCATAGACAGATGCTTCAACTCTATGGAGTGTATTGGCTCAAACGGGCCTTCAGGAGAGCCTCTAGTACAACATCAAGGTTCCATTCGGGGAGAACGGCCCTCCTGGGAGGGCGTAACCGCCGAGTGCCTTTGAGAAACCAGGTAGACAAAAAATGCGCACCCGTAGATACTGAATCTATGGGAGCATGGCACGCAGAGATAAATACACCTTCAATGTGGAAGGTGACCTACCAGCATCAAGCAGTTCTTGCAGAAACTGCAAAATAAATGGCATGGGGCAAGAAATTGGGTCATGACTTCTACTCAGACACCAATTCTGGAAATACTTCCACTTATAGGCGTACAGCGACTTAGTGGAGTCTGCCCTAGTGCTCTACAGAGTACCCACAACTGTGTCTGATAGCCCTAGGGCTGTCCAGCGGTCCCGTTCAGGGGCCAGACCCATAACTGGAACCTGCCAGGTTGCGGATTGCCTGACTGAGGAGATCCAGGCAAAGCGGGTTCTCCCAGGGCTGGCCTTGTATGAGCTGGCATTGGGTTGAGAACCACTGATGTGTTGTCCGTCCGGACTAGCACATGTTTTCCATGCAACACTGGAAAAAAGTGCTGGAGAGCCAGGAAAACAGCCTGCAGCTCCAGCATATTTATGTGCAGGGCTATCCAACGGCCCGATCAGATGCCACAGACTCCTCTGCCTTCCCAGACCGCCCCCCAACCCAAGTTGGAGGCGTCCGTCATCACCACTTGGCGAGTTAACACCACTCCCATCCGCATGCCCCCGTACAGGTGAGAGGGCATCCTCCACCATCGCAGGGCCGCGGAGCATGTGTGAAACACTGTCAGCCGACGGTGTCTGTTGCGTTTGAGGTAGAAGTGGAATCCATTGAGCCACGCTTGGAGCGGGCGCATGCGTAATAGACTCAGCTCAATTGCTGATACGGCTGCGGCCATCAGACCCAACAGTTTTTGGAACCGCACCAAGGGGACCTTCGATCCCTGTTTTAACAGGGAGAGGCAACTCTGAATAGCTGCTACTCTGTCGTCCGACAGGTATACGTGCATCGTACTGGAGTCCAGCCGGAGCCCCAAGTACATTGTGCACTGCACCGGTATAAGACAACTCTTTGCATCATTGATGGTGAGGCCCAATCGCCATGCGGGCCACTGCTCCCTCTCACGACTGAGCGCAAATCAGCCAGTCGTTGAGATAGTTGAGTACTCTGATCCCCTGCAATGGCAAGGGGGCCAGGATAGCATCCACGCACTTTGAAAATGTACAAGGAGCTAGGGAGAGGCCAAATGGCAGCACAGAGAACTCGTAAATGCTTCCCTGAAAAGCGAAGCGAAGGTACTTTCTGTGCTCAGGACGAATGGGAACGTGAAAATACACGTCCCATAAGTCCATGGTAGTGAACCAGTCGCCCGGCCGGACTGACTGGAGAATGTGATGGTGAGTCAGCATTTGGAACCTCCTTTCTTTCAAGAATTTGTTGAGGAATTTTAGGTCTTAGATGGGGCAAAAGCAGCTATCCTTCTTGTGTACCAGAAAATATCTCGAGTAGAACCCCTCTCCAAGGGGGGAAGTCCCAAACAGAACTGCAGCGCTAATTGGTCCAAGCGCACCGAGCACTGAAGCGCTGTGCACACTGAGTGCACTGAGCTCCATGAGCACCGAGCACCATGCTCATTGAGTGGACCTAGCGCTGCGTGCACTGAGTACCACGTACACTGAGCAACGGGTACTATACTCACTGGAGTGCTATGCACAGAGCACACCGAGTGCGCTAAGCACCATGCACACCAGGTGCACCGCGTGCACCGAGCACCATATGCACCGAGGTGCTATGTACCAAGCACGGTGCGCACCGAGTGCACGAGCACCATGTGCACCGAGGTAACGTATGCACCGAGGCACTATACGCACTGAGGGCACCGGGCATCATGTGCAACGGGTGCACTAAGCACTGAGTGCACCGTGTGCACTGAGTGCACTGGGCAACCCGTGCACCGAGCACCGAGTGCACCGAGCATCGCGTGCACTGAGGCACCAAAGTATCATGGCCTGAGCGTGCACCGGGGTACCGAAGCACCTGGGGGCAGCTGAAGCAGCGGTGCCTGCCCTAACCGCATGTAGTCACACACCTGGTCAGCGTGTAACGTATGCCAGGGGACACACAGGCCGAAGCCGCAGCGGGCGAATCTGTGAATGGAGTACAACACAATAATACAATAACAACAATATTACAGGGGAGCACACTGCTGTTGTTGTTGATCTTTCGAAGGCCGGGGCAGCCGGCAAGGTGTACTCGACAGTGGGTCTGGAAAAATACAGCCCGTGGAGGACAAGGCCTGCTGTTGTTTTTTTTAAATTTTTTTATTTACCTAGGTGCTGCACAATGCAGGCAAGCGGGATACTGGTTGCGCACTGCAGATGTGCCAGCAAGGGTATTTAGTCAACAACAATATATATATATATATATATATATACTGTATATATATATATATATATATATATATATATTAAAACTGCCACTTGGCAGTCAGCTGAGGAAAGAAAAGGCTAAATCAGGAGTCACTGATTCCGTGAAAACGGCAAGCCAGCTTTCAGCCTGAAAGGCAAGGGAACTGCAGTAGAGTCGAAGCTTTTTTTCACAATACGCTCAGATACCAACACAGAGGGTCTTACCTTACTGTCTTGAGAGGCAAAAAGAGAAATGGCTTCCTCAGTATGATGGTTTTAATCCCTCGGTAGGCGGACCGAGGGCGTCATCCCAAGAAGGGGCCAATCGGCAGCTCTGGTATAGAAAGCTCAGAAAATAACTACCAATAGGCAGGCACATACCATACGTAATGTTGTTGGTGGTCATCTTCGAATTGAAAGGGAACCAGATTTTAAGGACATAATGTGCTAATTAAACCAACTAGTTTAAACTGAATAGTCTGCCCAGCAAGATGCAAGGGTATATTAGTAGTGGCCGATAAAAAAAAACCTGTAAAGCCTCTTTATGTGATCTTTTGTTATATCTTAATTTTGATCACACTGCAAACTAATGTTGATTGAATTAATAACTGATTTAATTCACTGGTTTTCTACGGTGGCCCTGAAGTGCAAAACAGAAATACAAAAAGAAAAGCACAAACACAAAAAGAAAAACACAACAACATTAAGGAAAACACAACAACATTATGGAAAATGCTGCAGCATTAAGGAAAACACAATAACATTAAGAAAAACGCTGCAACATTAAGAAAAACACAATAACATTAAGGTCAACACAACGACATTAAGAAAAACACAACGACATTAAGGAAAATGCTGCAACATTACGAAAAACACAACGACATTAAGGAAAACGCTGCAACATTAACTTCAAACCAGAATGGGTAGGTACATAGGAAAAGGGGTTCCACATCACTGATAGGAGGAACAACCTGTCAATCTCTGTGCTGTGGAACTGTGTGACGAACACAGTCCATATTAATACAATATAATTTCCCTGCGCTTGGTCCTTAATATCATGTGCGGTATTGATAGATAGATAAATAGATAGATAGATAGATAGATAGATATTTGTGTCTAAATACTCGGGAATGGGTAAAAGCCGGACCAACTTAAACCCTGCCGGACGGACTGGCACTTAACCTGCTCCGATCATCTTAACCAACATCAATCGATTCCTCCTTGCCAGCTTAATAATAGGCTTATAGGCTACTTTATTATTATCATTATTATTAATTAAAATGCGTAACACAGTCTATTTTATAATATATATATATATATATATATATATATATATATATATATATATATATATATATATATATATACAGTATATCCTACATGAGAGCAAGAACAAAACGCTGGGAAATTAAATACTGTATTAATAACAGTTCCACAGCACAGTGATTGACAAGTTGTTCCTCCTATCAGTGATGTGGAACCCCTTTTCCTATGTACCTACCCATTCCGGTTTGAAGTTAATGTTGCAGCGTTTTTCTTAACGTTGCAGCGTTTTCCTTAATGCCATTGTGTTTTTCTTAATGTTGCAGCGTTTTCCTTTATGTCATTGTGTTTTTCTTAATGTTGCAGCGCTTTCCTTAATGTCGTTGTGTTTTTCTTAATGTTGCAGCGTTTTCCTTAATGTCGTTGTGTTTCTCTTAATGTTGCAGCGCTTTCCTTAATGTCGTTGTGTTTCTCTTAATGTTGCAGCGTTTTCCTTAATGTCGTTGTGTTTCTCTTAATGTTGCAGCATTTTCCTTAATGTTATTGTGTTTTTCATAATGTTGCAGCGTTTTCCTTAATGTCGTTGTGTTTTCCTTAATGTTGTTGTGTCTTTCTTTTTGTGTTTGTGCTTTTCTTTTTGTGTTTGTGTTTTGCACTTCAGGGCCACCGTTTTTTTTCACTGTAGTACTGTATGCAATAAGGCAAGAGGTTGTAACACATGCTGAAATGCAGGTTACAGCACTGAAGAGAGGAAACTTATATAATCTACACTTTTTAATCAATTAAACTATTATACTATATACATATGCATATTAAATCATAGGGTAATGTCTGAATAATTGATGCCTCTGTAAATGCATTACATCACTTTTCACACTTTTCTTAAAACAAGTATGTATTGGTGTTCACCGTGGTTCAGAGTCCAGTGTGTCTTCTCAGTGAAAGCTGCCTTTTTTTAAAGCACTTACTATTTTACTTTTGTGGGAGAGCTGTTGTATTAAAACACTGTTTATCTTGCAAATCCTGTGTGTTACCAGGGAGATGTTCAAGTGATCTATACCAGCCATTGAAAACAGCCATTAAAGAGTCTCAGGAAAGGTACTTCATGGTGGATGGTACATGTTATGATAGCTCCTGCACCATTGATTTACTATAAAGTATACAAAGGATGGTGCTAAACAACCTAATCTGTACCCAAGGCAGGAGTTCATTATTTCAGTGGTTCTCAAGCTGCAGAAAAATGTACTGTGTTCCAGTTCTTTAGAGTTTGGTAAGCACAGTTTTGTTGTAGCCAAAATAATCTACTGGAAAGAATGTTTTATGAGGAGTTAGAGAAACAGTACACTGTCTGCACAAACAGGTTTATCACAGAGCGAGTGTGTTTATATAATGTAAGCAAATCTGACTTTCAGAAGGAAAACCCCTGACGCGACCCCCAGTTGATGAAATTATTTTCTAGCAAGAATTAGCTAAGCCCATCGAATCCCACTAAATGAGCGGTTACCATATGGTGACCATGAAGGATGAATAATTTACCAACATGAGTAAACCTAGAGAAACCCTTTTCATCTAATTTTCGATTTAATTAATCATTAAAATGTAAGCACAAAGACAATCAATTGTGAACTGCGCTGTACCTGACAGGATGGAAGCTACGGCTGCAATGATAAAGGACACGATAACTCCCGGCCCGGCCATTTCCTTGGCAACCAGTCCAGATACCACGTACATCCCAGTGCCCACGCAGCTGCCAACTCCCAACGAGACTAGGTCCACGGTGGTGAGCACTCGTGCCAGTTTGGTGCTGTGAGGTGTGCCGCTGCCTGCACCTTCCAGCATCGACTCCACCGGCTTGGTGCGCAGGATCCGCGAGTGAAAGGCGTACCACGTGGCACCCCATTGGACTCGTCTTGGGTCCAGCTTGGCGAAAGCCCCACTCATTTTTATTCAGAGTTACAAGAGAAGCTATGGGAGCAGGTTTCTCAGAGTTAATAATTGGGTGGTGTGACTCTCCTTGTGTCTGTAAATAGCAGTTGGAAGCAAATTGGCTTGCTCTTTCACAGAAGATCCGTATCAGCTTTTATCCACATGTTTCAATGGTTTTGCGGATTGCTAATTGACTGACACCTATAAAAAAGAAAGACAAAATAACCATTATTTGGGATGCTGTCCTAACAAAAGTGCTCAGTAACCTTTTGGCCTTTTATATTTTTCACTGGTTTCCACATGGCAGTGTGAATTAAATGGCAAAGACCTACGTTTCCAAAAGTTAACTTCTAAATTACTGCTAGGTATTACACTTGTACTGTACTACCCACACACTCTGTGAGTGCACTACAATCTTGAATACCCCCTGCCATTCAATCTTAGGCTCTCTCAAGTAAGACTGACAGTCTTGCCATTTCACTTGTCAGCTGACCCAGATTTGAACCCAAGGCCTGTGGCAGTAAAAGACATCTAGCCCCCCCTTCTGACTATTAAGATGTGTTATTAAGATGTGTATTAAGATGTGTATTAAGATGTTTCACAATATCAAAGGCCTTCTAGAGTTTAAATGCAGATAGTAATCTGTTGAGCATCTACTTCCAAAATGCTGTTTCATTTAAGCTGGGATAGATAAGGATGCTTGGTGACAGAGTGGCTAAAGGAGTAAGGCTTTAAAACATTTCATTACCATTCATTAGCAAAAAACATTCTCCAAAGTCCCTTATTGCATTGCAAAAGAATATATGTTTTCCCCTTTACCTTACCACAATACTTCATGTTAAATGAAAGTACTTGGCTGCCTCATTACCTGTTTCTATAAATATTGGGAAATTCTGCCATTTTTTGCACCTTAAATTGTTGGGATGGTGTTGAGAAACTTGGTGAGCAATACCTAAAATTGGTCTAAATCCCAGCAACACCACTGGTGGACAGCTTCACAAAAAAAATGGGTAGATTAGTATTATTATTAGTTTATTTAGCAGACAACTTTATTCAAGGCGACTTACAGAGACTAGGGTGTGTGAACTATGCATCAGCTGCAGAGTCACTTACAATTACGTCTCACCCGAAAGACGGAGCACAAGGAAGTTAAGTGACTTGCTCAGGGTCACACAATGAGTCAGTGGCTGAGGTGGGATTTGAACTGGGGACCTCCTGGTTACAAGTCCTTTTCGTTAACCACTGGACCACACAGCTTCCTAACCACTGGACCACGCAGCCGCCTATTAGCGGAGCATTGGAAGAACCTACAGACGACATGAATTGTTTCTATCTTCCACTAGATCAGGGGTGGCCAACCCTGGTCCTGGAGTGCCACAATCCAGCAGGTTTTATATGCAACCCTTAATCATCAATTTCTAAAGACTTGAAACAATTTCATTTTGACTAGCTAAGCAGGTAATTTGTTCAATTAAGTAATTTAGAGATAATTTGGAAGAAAAACCTGAACACCCTGCAGCTCTCATGGCCCAGAGCTGACCACTCCTGATTTAATTGAACACTTTAATTTGAAAGTGATGATTAAGGGTTACCTATAAAACCTGCTGGATTGTGGCTTTCCAGGACCAGGGTTGGCCACCCCTGCACTAGATCAACTCAATCTGAACTTGATCGATGTCCAGTTGGAGTGCCTTTTAAGAGCAGGAACATTTACAGCTCCCAATGTAAGAATTCTGATTGGCCTAAAGTTCGTCCCAATTTTGAATGTCCAATTATGTTCCCTATTATTATTATTATTATTTATTTCTTAGCAGACGCCCTTATCCAGGGCGACTTACAATCGTAAGCAAATACATTTCAAGTATCACAGTACAAATAATAATACAATTAAGAGCAAGATAAATACAAGTGTGACAAAATACAATTCAATAATGCAGCAGATAACAGTGTCAGTGATAGTTACATCAGGATACGATTAAATACAAAATACTACAGATTAAACACTTGGGAGATTACAGTACTCTGAAGTACAGGATTAAATGCAGTAAAATAGGGGGCAGATAAGAGCAAGTAAAGCGCATTTAAGGAAGGGTGATACGTGTCCCAGGGGAAGAACAGAGGAGTTCTACAGGTGCTTTCTGAAGAGGTGAGTCTTGAGGAGGCTCCGGAATGTGGTCAGGGACTGGGCAGTCCTGACATCTGTAGGAAGGTCATTCCACCACTGCGGGGCGAGGGTGGAGAAGGAGCGGGCTCTGGAGGCAGGGGAGCGTAGAAGAGGTAGAGACAGTCTTCTAGTGCAGGCGGAGCGGAGAGGTCGAGTGGGAGTGTAGGGAGAGATGAGGGCTGGAGGTAACTGGGTGCAGTCTGGTCAAGGCATCTGTAGGCTAGTACAAGAGTCTTGAACTGGATGTGAGTGGTGATCGGGAACCAGTGGAATGAGTGGAGTAGTGGAGTTGCGTGGGAGAAGCGAGGCAGAGAGAACACCAGGTGGGCAGCGGAGTTCAGGATGAGCTGGAGCGGACGGGTGGCGGACGCAGGGAGGCCAGCCAGGAGGGAGTTGCAGTAGTCTAAGCGGGAGAGTACCAAGGCCTGGACCAGGAGCTGGGTGGCGTAGTTGGTGAGGAAGGGTCGGATTCTTCGGATGTTGCTCAGGAAGAATCGGCAAGTGCGTGCCAGTGTGGAGATGTGCTGGGAATAAGAGAGGCAGGGGTCCAGGGTGACTACAAGGTTCTTAGCGGAGGAAGAGGGAGAGAGTGTGGAAGATTCCAGAGGAACAGAGATAGAGAGATCAGAGGAAGGGGAGGAGGGAAAGAAAAGGAGGTCAGATTTAGAGAGGTTGAGTTTGAGGTGATGAGAGTGCATCCAGGAGGAAATAGCAGACAGACAGGTAGAGATACAGGAGGGGATGGTGGAGTCAGAGGTGGGGAAGGAGAGGAAAATCTGAGCATCATCAGCATAGAAATGGTATGAGAAACCATAGGATGTGATGAGGGGACCCAGGGAGCGGGTGTAGTGAGAGAACAGGAGAGGACCCAAGACTGACCCTTGGGGGACTCCTGTTGAGAGAGGGTGAGGTGTGGAGGTTGCTCCACGCCAGGTTACCTGGTAAGTGCGGTTGGAGAGGTAGGAGGAGAACCAGTCCAGAGCAGTGCCAGAGATTCCCAGGTCAGCGAGAGAGGATAGTAGAATAGAGTGATCGACAGTGTCAAAGGCAGCAGAGAGGTTGAGGAGAATTAGGACAAAGGAGAGAGAGGCAGCTCGGGCAGACTTTAGTGAGTTGGTGACAGACAGGAGGGCAGTTTCAGTGGAGTGAGCAGAGCGGAAGCCAGATTGGAGAGGGTCGAGCAGAGAGTGGTTGGACAGGAAAGCAGAGAGCTGGCGGTGTACAGTCCGCTTGAGGGTTTTAGAGAGGAAGGGTAGGAGGGAGACAGGATGGTAGCTCTGGAGGGAGGTGGGGTCGAGGGTAGGTTTTTTTGAGGAGGGGAGTGATAGAGGCTTTTTTGAAGGCAGTGGGAAAGAGACCAGAAAGGAGAGAGGTGTTGAGAAGGGAGGAGATGAAGGGAAGTAGAGCAGGAGCAGCAGCTTGAAAGAGGTGAGTGGGGAGGGGGTCCAGGGCACACGTGGTGGGTTTGTGACCCTGGAGCAGGGAGGAGATGTCAGAGTCTGAGAGGGGCGAGAAGGTGGAGCAGGAGGGTGAGTTAGTAGGGGATGCAGTGGGTGTAGGGGTTGGAGCAGGAGGGGGTGCGGGGGAGGGAGAGTTGTTAAAGAGTTTGCGAATATCTGAGATTTTAGAAGAGAAGAAGGAGGCAAAGTCATCAGGGGAGATAGAGGAGGGAGGAGGAGGGGGGAAGGGTTTAGGAGGGAGGAGAAGGTAGAGAATAGTTTACGGGGGTTGTTAGTGGAGGTTTGGATTACAGATTGGAAATGTAGAAATTCCCCACACATCTCAGGATAAGTGAAGTTTCAATGGGCGTCCTCCGATGCCACGACCAAGCCCTTTTTCTCTTTTACCACCAGGAACTCGAGATCAGATGTAAACAAGCTACTGGCCTCTGGAGGACAAAGCTTTGCCTCCCTATCCCACTGGAGCGCCAGAGCCAATGCAACGCTCCCTCCAGAATCCCCAGCTACAACTGGTGACTTCCCACAACCAGGACGCAAACCTGCAGTACCCTGCCTGTAGGACTCACCCTGCACTCCATGCGGCTCTGCTTTTACCAGGTGAGCCACTCGGGAACCCAGTCCAAAATTGAACTGTCATAGTCATCTCTCTGCTGTCGATGGAAACCAACGAGATCAATTTCAAATTGCTTTCAGCTCAATCTCAGTGTCGGATGGAAATAAGGTTTTATTTATTTATTTTAAATTGTGCTCACCAAAATTTCAAATAATGCAGCATCTTGTTTTTATGAGGGTCCCAGAGGACAGCAAGCACACATGCAATCCAGTCATCAATCAATCATTCAACAACACCTTATAATTCAACTTTTAACACACACTCTAACATAATTAATAAATAAAATATTAAACTAAAATAATTAGTCAGTATTGGGTGCATTAGTCTCTCATGAGTGCCTAAGCTGCTTCAGTAACCCAGATCATTAGACTTGGAAATACAGCACTTCAATAAAAAAGTACACAAGTAGATAGTTATCCATTGAAGTCTTGTCAACAAAGCGGTTCACAGAAGCCAGAACAAAGGACTGAGAAATCAAAAGTTCTATCTGTGCTATTTAATTCCTAGAAAACCCTAACGAGCAATCATTTCAGATATTTTCTTATCACCTTCCATAATTGTTAAGTACCAGATAAGGAAAGGAAGCAAAACATCAGTGAACAAGCAGACCAACAGTACACAGAAAAAAGGCCTTGAGCACTCAAAGTGCTCCTCAGCCTACCAACTGACACAGATAAAAACAAAATGGCAGTCTGGGTCCATCCTTTAGCCTACACTCTTAATTACTGCAAAGGAGTGATTACAGCCACTGGGAACTCAGAGAGCAGACATCTATTGTGGTGGTTATGTTGTAAATAATTGCTGGGTTTCTGAGTCTGGCAGTGTAAATACAGTAACCCCATGAGAACTGTGCCAGTTTTATACAGCAGTTGCCTAGTTACCACATGTTATTAAATGAACCAGTAGATGCGTATAAGATAACAAGGATGAGGGTTCTCTTCTCAGATCTCGACAGACCTCAACACCCTTCCCCCCCACCCCGCTGTTTAAATCAAGACAAGCACTCTTATCCTTACCCTTCGTAGATTATTATTTCATGCAGAGCGATTTGAGATTATTGCCATCCTCTAGCACCTATTTCTTTTTCTTGGAGGTCCAGTACTGTCTGTTTTTGTTTGGTCATATGACATTTACCTCAACCCGTCAAATCCTAAATCTAATTTCCCAGGCACAGCTGTGAGAATAAAAGAAAGAAGATAGCAGAACCTGAAATATCTGAAAAATCTTTTGAATGCTTTAGAACTCAGAGAAGTGGTGCCGGTCATTTTACAACCTTGGATAAATCGTTTCCTTAAAAGATGTGGCTAAATACAGCAATGTGTTTTAGAACCTTGCTTGTATTTTACTACATCATATAATTCTTACAGACAATTCTTCTTTTCCCTCTTGCTACATTTTTACATAGGTTAGCCTTATATTCACATATGTGCAGTACACTGAAGGCACAAAACTGTCTTCTTGACATACAGGTTGATATGATCAACATATACCCACCATAAGCCTCAGCTGGATTTTTAATAGCATTTTACAGTACCTACGGTATGAATTCCCTGGATGCATAGATACAGACGTTTATATTTTTTTTCAGGGAAGAGGTTGGGTTTACTTTCCACCACAGCAGGCAGTTGTTTCACTGTAAGTGGATAACTTTCGATACAGTAAATTGAACCGTATTTATGTACTCAATGGAAGCGCTGGACATTTTGAGATGGTTTGTGTGCTGTTCTCATATGCTCCATGGCTGCGTTTTAAATGTTAGGTTTGGTTTGTGTGGGACTGGTATATTCTCTGCAAAATGATTTACTTTAAATTGCATTACCTTACCTACCTTTTATTTGTCATTGGTTTAAATATAGAATACTACTTCTTGTTCAATAGCAGACAAAATACACATGGAGTTTTAAAATCCCAGGGCTGTCATTTATCAAATTAAGGAAAAAAGACAGCTCTCAGTAATGGCATCTTTTGATGTGGCAGGTGTGAGATAGAACAACACTACAAAGAGGTTTCTGGTTTAACCCTTTAACATACCAAGCATTGGTATTGTATATACAGTACATTTCTTAAATAAATATTACTAGTTTTAAAAGGCAGTAATAATAATAATAATAATAATAATAATAATAATAATAATAATAATAATAATAATAGAACTCTGCTCATTGGTCCTTTTTTTATTTATAGCTTGGATCCCTGGAGAACAGCAGTTACATTTTACTAACTTGTCTGATGTGTAATGAAGTTAATATTCTGACAAGGTTATGAATCACTAGGGTCTTTCCTGAACACTTGATTTCATTAGACAGGTCCCTAAAATACATTTAAATGGAAGCACCAGTCACTTTTCTAACTGACTAGTCGACAATTCGGTGCTGGCCTTTTGTTCTGTTATAAGGAGGTATTCAATGAAACTTTCAATGACGCGCTCTATGGAGTTTAAGACTAAAGGGATTATTGAATGATAACACAGGTTTCTGGCATTTTTGTTCCTTCTATGACAGGCAGTTTTATTCAATAGCACCAGAAAACCATGCCATGATGCAGCTCATAAGTTACTGTGTTGTAATGGACACCATTTTAAATGTTTCCTGATAGAAAGCTTTGTCTAGCCGAACTTGCTGAACTAGTGGCAGCCTCTTCTTCCCATTTTCCAGCCTATAAGTAAAATCCTATTTTATTCTGACAGTAATTATCTTATTGCAGGGAAGAGAGAGATTACATTTGTTTCATGATCATCAACTCCACTCCTTTCATTCCTGGCAAGGACATATTAGTTATCTGGCAGGCTTAGACAACTTTTAAAAGAGACTCACTTTAATGATATTAATTATATTAATCTGCTCTGTCTGCAAGATAGACCTGCCCCTTTCTCGGCACTTTTAATTACCAGAGTGGGCCATACATTACTAAAAGCCCTTAGTGAGGATAAAAACCATTTCCATTGACTTCAGATGATGCCAAAGAACACTTCAATGGGAATTTACAAACAGCATGATAGCACTCTTAAAACAAAAAAGTGACAACTTTACAACTTAAAATGAGTTGTTTTAACCACTTTTATCCTGGGGACACCTTCAGTTTTTAATTGATCTGTGTGACAGGGTAATGTCACAGCCCAGGCTTTTACCGGCAGGAAAGAGACCCAGAAACAGAAGCTGCAGTTCAAGCACTAAAGCGCACAAAAACAAACACAGGAACAAACAAACTGGCACGAGGGCCAAAATAAAAATTCAAACAAAACAATACTGCATCCAAACACTACTGTCAGGCTGGGCATTCGCCTTCACTGACCACTTACAAACAAAACAGTGTTACATACAAGTAACTCCCTCTCCTAGTAGAAGGATTTCTCCTTCCTTTTGTGCATTTGGCCACTCCACAATTACTACTCAATTACCTAATTGGGGAATGGCCACACCTGTGATTGCTGGCAGGGGCAGATTTAACCCCATCCCTGCCAACCTTACATTCACACACACACACACACATCACCCACACGCACACACACACACACACACACACACACACACACATGCATGCACCCACGACGACACATGCGCATGCATGCACGCACGCACGCACACACACTATTTACAGCTTCTGCCCTACCACAATCTGTTTCAATGTCGGGATTTGGGGCTACATGACCGACTTGTAACATAAATCCCAATGAGAAATGAACAGCCAAGTGACTTCAAAAACGAATTCATGATCTTGATTCTTCTTCACCGACTTTAGTCATGAACAGCTGCGATAGCCTTCATTGGAAAGAGATTAAACCAAAAGGCAAGCCGCAGAAGCTTTGCAGTAAGAACACTTATTGATAGGCTTTTTAAACACTTTCTTTACATACAGCATTCTTTTGGTAGCACGATATATTGTTTTAAGACTGCTGTCTCCAGTATATTTCGGTGCTGTAGGTCTACAAGATTGCCCAAGACAGCTCTCTTAAAACAAGAGGTAGCCCTGTCAAACATAGAAAGAAACACAATAACTACATGGTTATGACAATACAACCAAGTTAGACTAAACAGTTTAACACATACAAAATAAAGTTTAGGAAACCTACAGTGCTTTACAGTATTTATGGGACTGGACTTTGCGGCAGTCATGCAGTATCACCATGGAGACAGAATATATTCTCTTATGAAGGCCGGAACCCACCCCTTACACTAGGGGTGTGCTAATAGTCTTCCAAGTAATTACCTTTAAGATGTATTTGTCGGCAGATATTAAATAAATCAAAACACACCTATTTATTACGGTGTTGATTTCAAAATAAGAAAAGCTGCCCTTCCCCCACCTTTAAAACCGGGTAACAGTCAATGGCAAATAACCTCTGCAGGGCCTGTTTTAAAAGCCAATTGAAAGGGAATTTTCCTCTCATCTGGGGCGCTGATATTGTTACTGTCCTACTGCCATACCGAGGCTGTAAACTGACAATGAAAATATATTGGAAAATTAGCAAATGCGACTGATTCGTCAGATAAACATGACCTTTCCTTTTCTTAAGCTCGAGCTGCCTCTGTGGAGACTGGGATCTGCATGTCTTTGTCGAGTTCAATCAGAGATAACACCAGGACTACAATCCCACAATTCACTGCAGAGGTGACGCATTTCTAAGGAAACTAAGGAAAGTGAAAACATTTTTTACATAATCTTTGACTGAATCTTTACTGTGTGTCTCAATATATTTGTAACTAAAAAGTGAGGTTTTTATTATATTAGCTTTTGAGTTACAGAATCCATTATGGAGGGTACGTCTGACATTACTGCAGGCAGTATTTTTTTAATTTGATTTACCTCCAATGCAGTTACAGTCGCAAGCTGCGGTTTTTGTCTGGCAGAACAAGAAGCTGCAGTACAATGATGTTAGGAGTATCCACCCTTCACTGCCATTGTGAGGAGTTTATCCCTCACAGTCTCAAAACACAAGAGTCACTTGAGTTTGACGAGTTAAAAAGGCTGATCCATGCAGATAAAGAATGATGCAAAATAAATAAAATAGGATAGTGACTAGGAAATAAATCATGAATCTTACACAAACCAAGTCCATAGTTCTTATGTCCCCAGTTTTTAGGTCACTAAATTGGCTTTCACTTTGGAACTCACTTCACCATTATAGTCTGATTTTTAAAAAGAAAAAAAAAAATTTTTATTAGCGAGCAGTTTAGAGCTTTTTGTAGTTTGTTCTGTTTTGCAGCGCGTCCTGGAATGCATGTGCATTAGGGATGCTGTGTACATAAATGAAACAAGATTGGTAAGGAGGCTGTGTGGTCCAGTGGTTAAAGAAATGGGCTTGTAACCAGGAGATCCCCGGTTCAAATCCCACCTCAGCCACTGACTCATTGTGTGACTCTGAGCAAGTTACTTAACCTCCTTGTGCTCCGCTTTTCGAGTGAGACGTAATTGTAAGTGACTCTGCAGCTGATGCATAGTTCACACACCCTAGTCTCTGTAAGTCGCCTTGGATAAAGGCGTCTGCTAAATAAACAAATAATAATAATTGGTATAGTGCTGTATGATAATCTGGTATAAAGTCTGTTTAATGTTTAAAACATCGCCAGATCCTCATTTTACTTAGATGCAAAGTCATTTTAATGCATTCTGCGATGTTAGTAACACACTACACACTACAGGTTTGCTGCACAACATGCTTCCCGTTTTAGAGGGTACAGTAAGCTTGCTAAGTTCAGAAAGAGCAGGATGCCAACATCCCTCCCCCCTTTGTTGTTAACAGTCCTCTGTTCTTATTGAGGTCACCTGTTACTACCTGTCTAATTGATCCCGCCTCCCTTTTCTTCCATTCCCAGTGTTTTGGGACTATATGGGCCGGACTTGTAAGATACCCTTCCAGAGAAGCACGTTACTGGCAAAGAAAAGTGTTTCTGTGTCACAATCTGCCTGAACCTTTATTTTTTGTTGTACCCGGCTTTGTTTTAGACCCTGTCATAAAAGGCGATTTAGAAAATCGATATTGTTTTTGTTCTTCTAATTATAATTAATGTGGAAAACTAATTCAAACTAACCAGGACCTTCAAATGGCTGAGCTGAAAAATATAAAAATATATTTATAACAGACCTGGAGCTACTACGAACTGCATTATTAGTACCTTCATACCAAGGCTTTAAAATCCATTTTCTGATTTCTCATTAGCACTAACAACACCATCACATCTCTAGCATCACTTTTTTTTTAGTGTGAAAGGTCTTTGGTTGTTTTTTTATAGTTTAATTTGTTATACACAGATATTTCAAATCAAATTCTTAAGACTAAAAGTTGCAGCTACTTCCTAGTACCTAACTACTTCCTGCACTTTAGGTTAATTCAGTTTTCAAGAATATGAATAAAGTGAAGGACGTGATTTAGTACCAGACTGTTTGAAATTTCTATATATTCCAAATTACCACAAAGAACCAGGAGATATTCATCACAATCGCCAGTGTGAAAGGCTGCACACATGAGAAATCCTTTAAATGGAGGATTCGATTAAAAAATACAAAACAGCTTTGTGCTGCCCATTTATCCAAGTTCTATAGCATTATTAAATAGAAACCCCAGGTATACCCTAGGATTACATTTTAATTATAGCACTTATATCTTTCTTGCAGCCTTTGTCTATACAAAAGCAAACAACATCTGTGATAAAGGTTATTTATGGCCTTTTTATGCTGTGTTATCATCAGATAATTACATTTATCATGGTTTGTTATATGGTACTTTTTAAAGCTGTAATAACGATAGCTGTGCCATAATTAATAATGGTATCCAAGGGATAGACCAACACCCCCCCAAATCCCCCTTTTGTGGTAATATTTACTCAGATATGAATTGAAAACGTATGCCTTAAACCAAACAATATAATACAGAGCAGATCATTACAATACAAAAAAGAACAGATGCATTCTCCTTGCCTGTTTTATTTCAATACATCGCTGACAGAGATGAAGATAAACTTGACTGATGAGAAGACGCTAATTCCATTAGACCTCTATGAGCAGGCAAAGTGTTGACGTCACAGAGGCATTTTTATACATCAGCGCCAGCCAACAAAGTGGAAGTTATAAGAAGAGCCATTGAAATACATTAAGGTATTGTGACGGTCCAATGCGATAGGGTCATAACGAGATGTGATTTTATTTATTTCAAGATGGCATCTCGTGGATCCAAACCACCTTTCTTGGCCAAATGTAAAGTGCTGCTCACTGAACTAACAGGGTAATAAGCTGCTCCTTGCCACTGTTATAACTGGAGCAGGTGCTGCTGACAAATACAACAGAATCTCTTTGCTAGAAACTGAGGGTCAAGTACTTAGCTAATATGCATTGTGAGTAAAGCTGGATCTTAAAATGGCTAAAATAAGGTATATCAAAAAGGTTTCACTTCTTTTAATTCAATTCTAAAATATGCATCCTGATTCATGAGTGACGTACTGCATTCTTTCAAAGTGTAACCTTCTGCACTCTATTAGTAACCAGACCATATTTGCTGACCATTTTCATGTTGCATTTCAAATGTATATAGGCCAAAAGGGTTAATAATAATAATAATAATAATAATAATAATAATAATAATAATAATAATAATAATAATAATAATAATAATAATAATAATTATTATTATGGCTAGTCATGTCGCTGAGAAATATGATGATGGTTTAATTGGGTAAAATGCTTGTACATGGTAGGAATTCTGGAACATTGGGTTCCGAATGCCAAGGAAAAAGTAAGTCTGACAATAAATATTACATTTCACTAATGTTCTTGTTTGACCTTTGAGTTGTATCAGTGTAAAGCCTAGCACTGCCCTGCACTATTCATTTGGTCATGTTTAATAATTGTTTATTTAGCAGACGCCTTTATCCAAGGCGACTTACAGAGACTAGGGTGTGTGAACTATGCATCAGCTGCAGAGTCACTTACAATTACGTCTCACCCAAAAGAAGGAGCACAAGGAGGTTAAGTGACTTGCTCAGGGTCACACAATGAGTTAGTAGCTGAGGTGGGATTTGAACCAGGGACCTCCTGGTTACAAGCCCTTTTCTTTAACCACTGGACCACACAGCCTCCTTTTGCATGTACTAAATGAAGTGATGTCAATCTACTCAGAAATGATGCATGGAAATCCCTAGCAACAACAACATGTATATGGCATATATGGTATACTGGCCCATATATAGAATTGTGTTGCAATTTGGCTATACAGTGTATATTAGCCCTATTAGAATTGACATGCCGTTTCACCATGGCCTCTATAGTGTAAATACCATTTTTAAAGTTACATCAAAAATACATATTTGAACAGAACTCAAGATGAGGATCAGACAACGTAACTTTCTATAAAACAGCCAACACAAGGAGGCTTTTTTTAAAAAAAAAAAAAAAAGAATGCTAATACCTAATGGAAAGACTGGCAAAAATCCAAGGAACAAAGCAGCTATGAATGACTAACAGTAATAAGGCATCGCCCTGTTTTGGCAGCACCTCATAAATCCAGGCCCCCATACATCTTAGGATGCCTTGACCAAATTAAAGAGACCTCAGGTATGAATTAAAAATAAGATATTCTGAGTTTGACAAAATATCAAAACATTACTCATCATGGTTAATGGTTCTCTTGTCCAAAACACAAACTTAAAAGATTAGCGCTCCACAATCATGTTCAATATTATATTCAAATATAATCCCTTTGTGTCTGAATGCTACTTTACTCCATAACGTACAGCCTTCTGTGCACTCTATAACTTATCCCCATGTACATTAAGGTATAGGCTTATAATATAGTATGGTACAGTAAAATCATTATAATACAGAATTTATCTGTGATCCAATATTATACTTATACTATATCTTTTAATATTGTGCCGGTATTGCACTACAGAATAAAAGAGCTTTAATATCTGGTCTCTTCCGATCATGTGGGAAGGTTCTCACATTTCAACTGGAGTGATAAAACGGGGAGTCTGTTTTACCCAAGCGTAGCTTCAAAGCAGCTAGACGTTTCATGTAGATAACGGATAAAAGCTGAATGAAACAAATCTGCTACATTCAGCACCATGGCCAGTTCCCGTGAAAACGTGCATCAGTTGCACGCTGAAGGAGCTGGACGCTAATAAGCTTACCTATGGGATGGGCATTTACAGAGAAACACCTCTAAACTGGTTCCATGTCTTTACAGATAAACCCCACTTTAACACGACCAAGTCCTGTCAGTGATACTCAGCTGTGATAATTATCGTCCATTGTACTCAATACAACAGCACTTTTGTCAAAACGAAAGCCTGTGCAGTATATCAAATGCCAAGGTTTCCGAACGGGGTTGTGTTTCTTCATTAACAAGACAATGACAACACAATGCAGCAACCTACCTTATTGCTCGACCCAGAAATGTATTCTGTACTCTGCTAATGTTCAATTTGTTTACTTATCTTAACTCTATTTTAACAGTTGCCGCACTTTTAGCTCAAAGTTTAATGTATACACTTTCTCCTTTATTGTATGGTTATAATGTTCATATATTCATATATCAGTACCAGAACTGAATTAATATGGTGCATTAATAAATAATCTGAATATATCTGTAGTAGATTGAGCATGATGCCATAACAGCACACCTTATAATGGCTGCATTTAGGAGCTGCAATAGATTCATAGTAATGCATCAAAATAGAGAACATATATTGTACCGTGTGTGTGTGTGTGTGTGTGTATATATATATATATATATATATATATATATATATATATATATATATATATATATATATATATATATATATATATATATATATATATATATATATATATAGATCAATTGCAAATACCTTCATCAAAAAACTGATTACGAGTTCAGAAAAGCATCCCGCACTGCTAAAGTGACATAGACTTAATGCGGGTGATTTTAAATATTTAGCATTTCCGTTTCGATATTAAAAATATTTTAAAAACAAAACAAAAAAACCACCAACCAAGTAATGCAACCTTCTACTCCACCTGCACCATTTTTACTGGAAAAGATCAAAATAGAATAAATAGAAAAAGAAAAGAAAAAAAAAACTCACGCTTTTACCCCCGGATTAATGGATCAGGATGGCTTTATCAAGTTCCATTTTCAGCGCAGTATTTGCAAGCATCCAGGATCTGTACAGACGAAGAGAGCGGTGATGTAAAAATGTCTTGAATTATTCAGAGGCTCGCTCACGTGACCAGATCCAAATGTATTATTTAACAATATTCCCCCATTCACAGTTTCTTACGTCAATAGCTTTGTGATGTCAGCCTCACGGGTCATATAGCGACCGACCAGCATCAGCTCCTTCCAACCTAGGAGCATCATCACATTGATCACAGGCTCCGTCTTTGAAAAGGCAGGACAAAAGACCAAGGCAGGTATAATATTGATGCAGAGACCATACAGTTTCCCGTATGTTGTGAAAATACTGCATACAGAAAATATATCTCTGTTGTACAACATATGCTTGCCTACCTTAAAATAAGACGAGATCGAAAATCTCTTATGATATTATGTTTTTTTTTTATTATAAAATTAGAAATGGTTTAAATTTGACCCCGCCTTCTATACATCAACCAAATTTTATTAGCATTATCACAAATACGTGGTCGAGTATTGTTTTGCACAGTCAGTAGCCCCAGTTTTCGTCCACCGGCATTATGTCGGTGAAAAGACATGCGGCACAGATAGAGAGTAATTCAGTTTAGAAGTGAGTTGCACTGCAGTTTATAGAGGTAATATTCCCAGCGGGGGTCTCACACACATTTCTCTATGTATGCTCCATAATCCTGCTGTTCACATTAGTTTAGTCAAATATAGTAACTTGAGGTGATCCTAGATTGAACCATTTTCTGCATTATGTCTTAAATCCAGATTCTAAATATAAAGTCCTAGCTATAAGTCTGTGTCGAACACCCTGAGTAACTTGTATATTGTTTCAACGTCATAGCTGAATGATTCAAATGTGACCAAAGCATTTCCTTGCACAGAGTCAGCTAAAAAACGAAGTGTTATAAAAGGACCATGTTTAATAACTTGTCACCCCTTCCTAATTTTGTTTGCATTTCCTCTCTTTGGACATGCATTAATGATCATAAAACTAAAAAGTCAGTTATGAAACCAACAATAGCCTAAAACAGTTTCATGTATAGCAAACCATTTTTTGTTTGTTGTAAAAACAGGTTTTGAAAAATTACTCCTAAGTGTGTGTAAGTCACTTTAGCATTAACATTTTCTGTACAATTTTGAAATGTGTTTGGTGTCCAATAATGGCTAAAAGACAACCCCTTTTAGGTGACCCTACGTGCCACAATACAACAAAACGGGTACCTATAATCTCCACCAACTTCCTCAAAAGCATGCTAGAAATCTCCCTAGTTCTCAAATGAGCAACCATACTGAACTTAAAGGAGAATTCCCATTATCCAACTGTCTTAACAGTGTTGCATTGTTGTGTGACGTCGGTCTGGGAATAGTCACCTTTGGATGTTAATGTGGAGCCCTATAAATATATTTCTTGGTATTCACCAAGCCGTAATTTGATTTAAGATGAAAAAAATATCCAAAAAGCAGCCTACTTAATAACAACATACCCACACAAGCCTTCATGATGGATATAGCCCCAAGTGAACAATTAATCCTGCTAGATTCCTCATATGATAGTCCCCATTGTTTTCTCCTTACCTAGAAAAGTACATTTTACAAACAGACATATTAACCTTCTGTCTGTGTATTTAAAAATGCAATTATTATTGCAGACCAGTGAGTGAATGATTCGTAGTCTGTATCTGCTATCAGAGAGAATGAAGGGCAGCAGTTTGAATGATCCTCGAACACATCTATTACACACAAGGCACCACAGGGAACATTAAAATTCATTTACAGCTTCTGGTCTGCAACTTGTCCTACACTGGAAACAACAACAGGAAGCAAGGCTGCATGGCTGTGGTGCATGTTCTGAGGGCTTGGGATTTATATCCTGTTCTCCTTAATATGTGGGACAAGTGGCAGGAGTAGGAGTGCACTATACTGGTGTGCAATGATGACTTGATAACCTGAATAAATGTCCTCCGGTGCTGATCGTTCACCAGAACATCATGACAAGGTATTTTGGTTCCCGACCCTAATTTGGAGACTTTAAGACTTTAGGAATAAACTTTATTAGTCAATTGAGACACCTGTGCATACTTAGCCCCTGCATAAAGCGAAGGGAAACCCTGTAAACAAGAACAAGAGTGAGGCTAAGTTTCTGTGTTTGGGTTTGCTATTCCAGCCACTGACCATCGGTGACTGCCCACCACTTTGCTACAGTATAGGAGAGGTCTTTAGCCCTGGGCCATCATTTAAAGCTGCAGAAACCTACACCTGTATTCAGTTCTGCACTTAAAAATAACCGATTTCTGCATTCTTTCAGTCTACCCTTCTAGGAGCATCATAGGACCTTGCTGGCATGCAAGTTTGCTTAATTAATAGTAATTTCAGCTGCTTTCCTGAAGAAGTCTTACCACCCTGTCACTGTAATACAAACAGTCATACTGTTCCTACTGCTTCCAGCAGAAGGAGGTTATGGAATAAAAGATGAGGTCTTATACCCAGTCCCTATAGCTTTTAATGTGGAAGTGCCTTCTGCAGAAATCGTAGTAAAATGCAGTTTTTAGTAGAAAAATACATTGTGATGTGATAGAAGACATCTCATACATGTTTTTTTCCTCCAAAATGTGAAAGAAATTAGACAGATTGAAGTCTGTGATACCTAGAAGTGGCGCTTCTAAAATCCACAAAATATGTTAGAATCCATTTTCATGGATTCAGTTCTGCAGGGCTTTTTTTAAGTAACAATTTTAAACAAAAAAAAACAAAAAACAGGAAAGTACATTTGCTGGACTGCCAATCAGCTATTCAGGCTTAACACTACAGAGCATATGTGTTTTTGATTGTTTTTGTTTTTATCTTTGCATTATATGCATAATTGTTACATTTTATTGATTAGGCCTTCTCCATTTTTTTTTAATCTAGAATGAGGGCAAGCGCCCAGGCCATAGTCAGGCACTGTGAGAGACTTTATCCCTCGCTCATTAGTCATCAGTCCTGGGCCCAATTTATGTGTAGTCATTTTATTTGCCCACTGGGGGCCAAGACCACTAAACTAAAATCTCCCCTGGAGTACAAATTCATGTTTGCCCTGTACCCTTAGGACAGGTCATATAGTGACATGTTGTACAAAATAAAGCGCAGTGGTGACCCTAGTTCATTTGGCAAAATGTTGTAGAAGTTCAAGAGGAAGTAGCAGGGTTAGAAAAATATAGCGTTATATGTTCCCATGCGTTGCTACAACTGTTTAAATAACGTACCTGTCGTTTTTCTTTTCATTGTTAACATCCTGACAACTTTTTACACTAATTAGCTCTTTTCAAAATATCTGCTCTAGTGCACTGGGGTTTGAGATCTGTCCTCTAAATCACTGTTCCG
Source organism: Acipenser oxyrinchus oxyrinchus (assembly GCA_030684275.1). NCBI lineage: Eukaryota > Metazoa > Chordata > Actinopteri > Acipenseriformes > Acipenseridae > Acipenser > Acipenser oxyrinchus. The sequence continues at coordinate 12,665,774 of CM060262.1, forward strand.
TACCACATCGTGGCTCATTATTGCTGTGTTACCTGTTTGACAATGTGGGCAATAATCCTTACACTATCAGTGCACAAGAGCGAAAAGAGCTTGAAACAGACTTTAAAATTTGAAGTGTAAAAAGTTGTCAAGATGTTAACAATGAAAAGAAAAATTACAGGTAAGTTATTTAAACAGTTGTAGCAACACATGGGGAAGTCTAACAAGATATTATTCGGAACCCTGCTATTGACTCTTTAAGTGGTTTTGCTTCTTTGACTTTGGACCTAAACATTATTTCTAAGAAACTGGATTCCTTCCAAATCTTGATACAATAGCTGCCATGATTAATGACTTTGTCAATGTCTTTGACAAAAATCTAATTAAATATGTGCACCCACCTTTTGTAGGCTTGGCATTTGGCCCAGCTGGTGACAATATTTTAATAAACAGAAAATTATGCTTGTTATCCATCGGTTCGGTGTGGAATACCAATATTTTTGACTGATGTTCTATTTTTTTGTTCAACTAAAGCAAATTGTGGAAGGGGCTAAAACATTTATTTATAGATGATGCTATCTTGTAAATTTCATGTAAATCATTTCCATCTGTTTATTTAAAAATAAAATATCTTAAAATAATAATGTTGAAATCCTCCAGATTTTGACTTTTTTGACTTTTTGATTAACAAATGCAGAGCTGACAACGCTGTACTAGGGTGGCTGATTAGGACCTTGAGTTTAAAAGCTGTTTGAGGTGTTCAGTGTTATAAGACGCCGTGCACTTTGTTTACCTTATTAGCAGCGTTGCTTGGCTCCGCCATCGAAAAGCACAACAGGCGTTCTGCTTTTGGCAAGCTGCTTATATTCTGTTGCTGCAAATTAAATCTGCCCTGTTTACAGGGATATGATAGAACAGACAAATTACTGACCTTTAGATAAAAGCAGGCTGCATGGTGGTGCAATTGGTCTGTGATGTTCTCCTGTGGGTAATCAATCATTAGCAAGCAGATAACTCAAGTTAACCCCAAATACAGAAGTTTGGGAGGGTTGTGGGTTGTGACCAGTGGCGGAGGAATAGTCGGTACAGCTGGGGCAACTGCACAGGGGCCCATGCACTCAGAGGGCCCTAGAAGAGTCCGCAAGTTTGGGAAAAAAAATTTAAGTTATAATAGCTTTCACATTTATATTTGCAAAAGTTACCTTCATATTCATATCATTGTAGCTACCAGTGGCAGTAATTACATTTTTATTCTCCCTTGTTTCATCAGGTACTGCTATACTCTTAATTAATTATATTTAAAAAAAAATGGTTGAGTTAAAATTAACTTCCTAACTTTTTTTTCCTTCCCTCGTAACTGTCTTTGCATAGAGGCTGGTGTGAGGCACTGTTTTATATTTCATTGCCGTCTATGTTTCGAACGCCGCGGCCACTTGTTCTTTAGCCTAGTGGTTTCTCAATATTGCAAAACAGTTTCCTACTGTCTTCATTGAAGGTTTTGGGGTACTGTTCAGCAGTCTCTATGCACAATTCATCCTGTAGTTTAGTCGGAAGCTGTTAATGGGTGCTGCAGGGTACCAAAATAAACTAAAGCAAATTAACATGCCTGTATTTCTGATTGAAAAAAAATACGATTTTTTGTGAGAGAAAATTTCTGTGAATTTCTGCGGAATCCTGAAGGGACTGGTGTTTAAACTTGCTAGCTTATGATTAAAAAGAGTGTATTAGAAGTAAAGATGCACACAAATGCAATCCAAGTAGGTGAGCAGAAAAGCTTTTACATGTTGTCGTATACTGTTCTATACATGCTAACATTCTGAGAATAAAATAGTGTTAAATATTGAAAACTTGATTTGGCATGTTTTATGTTTATAAAAGTATTACACAAAGGTTGGGGCCCACAATAAGGTCTGCACCAGGGCCCATCTTTCTCTTCCTCCACCACTGGTTGTGACTGCAGCTTACCAGCACCGATGTATCTAACAGCAGGTCATCTCTGGGGCCTAGGTTTGTATAAAAGTCACAAGTAAAAGTACAGTGTTTTCATCCTAGGCTAGGCATTAATCCTCTTTACAAAATGACACTCTCTGTTTGAGGTGTGTTTGTAGCTGAATTTTATCCCTGGTGTGATACTACTTGATGATGTGGCAAGTCTAAACGGTTAGGGGCAGTCCACATGAACCATGAGAAGATAGTTTGACTGGTGACCCACAAGGAACACTGCATTTTTCTCCCTAGTATGGCGCCCGATGATCTTCAGTCCTCATAATGTATATAAAATATATATATATATATGAATAATTAAACTGATTTACACTTTTTAAAAAAGCTGTCTGACACTTGATATATGGGGTGAGCAACATGGTCTCTGTTGCAACCATTTCCTACTGTAAATAATTAAATTAAACCAATTAAACTCCATTCCTAAAGTAGTTAATACAGTAATTGCATTATACCTTTTAAAGCTGGAGTTGAAAGGCCCTTAAGAGCCGTCGATGCCCACCGCTGTAGAACAGAGCTTTGTCAGCTGCATGTTTGCTTCTCCCTCATTGAGTACATGAAATCTACAGTATGTCTACTGTTCTGCTGCTGTCTGATCTAATATGGGATTCAGCCAAGACTGAGAAGACTTGATGCAGCAATTCTGGTTTAAGGCAAAAGAAAAGAGTGAACACAGTTTGCCTTAGAATTGATCTGGCTCCTCTCTTCTAACGTCTCACACAGGGCAGTGCTTCTATAATGAGCTGGTGGAATAGCATCTGCAGTCTGAGATCACAATGGCAATGTAACTCTCAGTATGAGATCCAAACCTGAACTTACAGCAAGAAACATTAACAAGATATGTGTATGGAGAGGAGAGATGACTGGTAAACAGATATGTTTACAGTATTAAAGTTGTATGCACTTCAAAATGCTGGTACATTAAAATAAAATGATATGATCGGGAAAATAACTTTGTTAAATACATGTAACTAATGTAACATGTATGTAATCCTCACAATCACAGAATTGTGTGCTAAGTGTGTAGTGAATGGGCTCTACAGTGGTACTACACATAGTTAAAGTGCTTGTGCCATGTGCCAATATACTTTAGAAGGATGTCCATTACAGCTACTTCTTTGTTAACCTACGTGTATCAATTCTTTACAACTACGGGGACCACAAAATACCAGCCAGACATTTCCCTAGCAATGAACTGCTTCTCATATTTCAGCCAAAGCATCCAGTTAATGTGTTGTGTGATTCTACAAGGCCCTCAGGCAGAGTATTATGCTCTTATCAGAATAGATTAGTATGTTAATAGCAAGATTGTAAAGTGTGTTTTGTATTAACAATGTGTTAATAAATGAAAAAAATAGGAAAGTACTGTAAAGCCCAGAGAGGAATGGTAAAGCATATTTAAAAAACAACAAAACTGTCAGTCCATGCTAAACTACAGCAATGCAGTAGAACAGCAAAGGTTGTACAGTAAAGCACAGGGCATTTCACTATACTACAGTACTGGCATCATTCTAGTTAGCTCCAGTTACCTTTGATTCAATTAAATCTGTGCAATGTGGCAGTCTGTCTCTGGGAGTGAGTTGATATAATTGTATTATTTTATTTCAGTATATAAGCAGTTTAGTGTGCTAGATTATGTGCATGTATCTTTAGCAAACAGTTTTTTTCTGTTTGAGGTTGAAGAGAATGAGTCACACAGGATGCTTATATAATAATGACAAACAGTATAGATTATTGGAAAACCACATTTAATGATTAAAAATGTTCAGCTGGTACATTAGAGTCATTAATAAGCAGTGCAGAAAACTGCTAACCATGGATGACCACTTCTTTGTTTATAATGAACCCTGGCACATTAAAACCAATTCTAACAAAGCAAAAGGATTAGGATTAGGATAGTGTAAGGATTATTGCCCACATTTTCAAACAAGTAACACAGCAATAATTTTTGTTTGTTTGTTTTTTAATCACTCTACCTACTGTGATTTAGAGGAGACACACAAGCCCAGTGCACTAGAGCAGACATTTTGAAAAGAGCTTTGAAACAGACTTTAAAGTTTTAAGTGTAAAAAGTTGTCAGGATGTTAACAACAGAAACAAATGACAGGTACGTTAGTACAACAGTTGTAGCAACACGTGGGGACGTATAATACTATATTTTTCGGACCCCCGCTACTTACTCTTTAAGTGTCCACTAGACAATCCAACATGCTTCTGTAATTACATAGATATAGAGGCATTAAATAAAATGCATGTTTTCACTTACTACTGTAAATCCATTGAAAGCGACTGCATGACTGTAAGTATCTTGATTTTTAATCTGATTAATATCAGAAAGCTCTTGTGGTATTTCTTCAAAGCTAACTTTTTGTGTGGATCTTTACTTTACCAGAATCCAGATGGACCAATCCTTAGGGTTTAGAAGTTGGGGGTCATTTGTCTCCAATTTCTTCAATGCTTTATTATAAGCATTACTGATTTACTGTCAGAGAAAATATATTGTACCTTTTTAATCGCTGTCTGTGAATCTGCTGATCATTACAAAGGCAAAATGAAAAAAGATAGCACTATCCTTCAAACTGATGTTCAGTCTTCTGGTCATAAAAATGTTTTATAGTAGTTTGAAAAGATTTGAAAATGATGTTAATTGTAAGCCACATCACCACAGGAACCTATTTGCAGTAACTACACTTACAGTTTCGCTGAGGGTGTAGATCTCACACTCAGAATGTTAATGATAAAGAATTCTAAATGTTAAACTACAAAATAATCTACTTAAACAGATTAAATACGTTAATATCAACTTTATGTCTGTTTTTTATTTAGATTTAATGAACTATGATATGTTTATAAGTGTTCGGATGCTATCTTTAATCACGTTGAGAGTGTATTCTCTCTTGCAGTCTTTATATGACAGACTTGACACAGCAAACGACTGCATAAGAAATACACTCACAACTTGATTAGAGATAGCCACCAAACAACTATAAACATTACAGTATTGGCATATCTTCAGAAGAAAGAAATCATAACATGTGCTTGACTTCTAAATTCGGAAATCTAATAGGTAGGCTTGTTAAGGGGATTATGAATGTGTTTTCTAGTTGTTGGGTGCAGTGAGGTTTCTCACAATCATTATCAGTTTTTATTTCCCAAGCATTTAATGTATGTATTCTTCCATACCTTAGCCTTCCTTGCATTCTATCAGAAAGTTTATTTATATTTACAAAACAGTTTCCTTCCTCCTTCAAACTGCTTGCTCCTACCTGACTCAAGGACATTTTTTTTGTAAGGAATAAAAACCATTTCAACTGCATAAAACTGGCAAGATTAATTAAATAAGATACTTATTTTTTTCTCTATTGGGTAGGTCAAGCTTCAACTTGAGGCTAGGGTTGTTATAAAAAGAAAATATACACAAAATGATATTGTACCAGATTCTTACAACCATCATATTAATTACCAGTACCATGGTTACACATATAGCCATATGGAACACCTACCCTTTAAGAGAAGGTCTTAATTGATTGGGAGATATTCCCAATCAATTAGACAAGAAGAATGAATATAAAAACCGACTCCAGCATTTATCATGCTCCTTTGCTTTCTCTTGTCATTAGGTTTGAGTCTAAAGTGGTGTTATCTTGTCTTTCACTACAGTCGATATGAGCTCATTTATGGTGGTCATAAAATTATCCATTTTTAATCGCATCATGGTTTTGGTCTTTATCAGCCTAATTGACCGTGTATCTAAACATCTACGCAGTATGTATGTTTGGAGTTACTGCTGACGTAAGAAATGGGTTTACTTAATTTTACACTGGAAACACATAAATACTATAATAACACTGACAAGCCTACTGTGCGGGGACTAACAGAAACAGCCACCTACAAGATGTTGCACACACTTCACACTTGTTACACAATTGTCAAACTTGAAATGCATTCTGCATTATATAAAAGCTGCATATCCCTTTTCAAAGTCAGGGTCCACAGGTGGGCAAATCTACAGATATGACTGATACTTAGCAGGCACTTGGTTGACTTCCGTACCCAAGACTGCATAAATAACTAACCGCAGATTTCCACTCTCAAGTATTAAGGATTGGAATCCCCCCAGGGCAATTTAAAAACCTTGCAGAGTGTCAGGTCACATTCATTTTCTCACTGATAGCATTTTGGCAAGTATTTCACTTTTCTTCCACCTTCTGTAAAATTGTGGGGTTGAATTTATCAACCAAAGCCCTTCCTGGATAAACCACGAGTTGATTTCAGAGCACAACACTGAGGAATCACCATGGATTGCAGCAGGGGTAATGCCAGGATAACCATGGAAGTTTGGAGAGAAAATGTATTTTCCACATTTCTCAAAGCACAACGTGAGGATAGATGTGATACAGTAAAAAGAGGATAATTTACAGCAACATGCATGCAACAGGACAAAATTGCTTGGAGATGTGACAGCCAGTTTAATTTACAAGACAAAATAAAATGGAGAGGGAGCTTGAGAGACTAAGACAGTGGGCTCTGAGGCTCTATAATAAAATACATATGTTACCAAGTAATCCTCAAAGAAACAGGTACCCTTTTGCCTTTTTTTAAATGTTGAGTTTTGGTGCAAGATGATTCCTGTCAGCACTTTGCATTTTCAGTCAGGACAATCTTGTGTTAAATAACCACCTTTTATTATAATACAAAATCTTACCGATTTCCAAAAACAATGAACCCAAACAATGGGTGAAGAAAAATAAAATAGATGGAGCACAGCCTCATTCCTTGGAACATCCCAGCATCACCTGCTAAAAAACAAACAATAAAATAATAAATCTATGAGACGTGTTCATCCCAGTGAACAAAAAATATTAGGCAGAGGAGTATCATATACTCCTCCCTCCGGACGAGGCTGGGAGTGAGGTGGTGGTGGGGGAGGAGGTGATAATTCGAAAGCATGGCAAGACTGAGTTTGCAAAATAGGTTTATAATATATACCTTTTAGGTTAATTGGAACTTGCTGGTGATAGGCTTGTAGATTAACCAATGAATGTGCTAGGCACTTGTAGTATTGATTTCCTGCCTGAAAACCTCACAAGCTTTATAAAACGCAGATATGAACAGATGGTATTTTTGTTTGCTGCAGTTTTCAGGGGAGAGATGCTTCAATTGTCTTGTCACAAACATAACAATGCATAACAATAAAAAATAATACAATTGATCATTAACCACAGAAATATAATTGTAGATAGCTGTCACTGCAAATACCATTTGGACCCTATTATAAGACATTTTACAAAGATATCACCCTTTACCAGTCTAATATATTTTGTTATCATTTTTAATTATTCTCTCTTAATGCAATTTGACTTGTAGGGTAAAGTCAATTATCTCTTTCACTGCTTGGCGCCAATTTTTTTATGACCCTGCTGTACGGCACAATGTACGTGTCCCAGGTGTGGTACTTATGTGTTTTCAGCTGCAGGCATACTGAATGTCAACACAGGCGTTTTTCATTTCATTTTTGGAGGAGTGTGTTTGGGGCCTTTTTGCCTGTGCCTAGAAGCTGTAATGTTGCTGTTTTTATTCCTGGTGACATTTCCTGTAGTTTTCAAAGCTTTTGTTTTAATGAGTTATGAAAAAAGTAAAGAAAAAAAACACAAAGTGGTAGTGGAGAGTCGCCGTTCACCTTTTCAATGCTTTTGTGCAATTTTTACACATTGGGAAACAAACAATTGCCATTAACTGCTCATTTGCTCTAGAAAAAGAGCAGTAGAAAGATGTTTAACATCATCATTTTTAACATTATTACATGTTTATTGAAACCATGAGACATTTCAAACAGCAAGGGAAAGATATTATTTTCAGTTCAAAGTATATCATTTAGGGACATCATTAGATACAGCGCATTTTAAAGAGTATGCTTGAGTTAGGAAATAAAATGCTAAGACAAGAGATTTGATACAAAAATGAATACTGACAAGCATGTTATGTTGGATTTCAAATGAATTCTGAAGGATTACGCACAGTTATAAAGTGTTAGATATTGTAAGATTCGAATAAAGGGTTATACTATGAATAAAATAACAATTGATGGGTAATGCATTTCATCAGTGTCAGAGAGGCGTATTTTATGTAAGAATCGATTTCAATCACTGCCTGTAGCCCTCTTTGTTTTTGCTCCTGTATTTTTCTGTAACGTCAAAAGCCTCAAAAGCTCCAATGTCAACATATTTAATTTCTTTGGATAGCAATGCTTTGCCTTTTTGTGCTATGATAATTATGAAAAAGAAGCAAACATTCTAGTAATTTGCAAGGTATTTAGAGTAATTGGAATCCTCTGTCATGGGATTTTAATTAACCAGACACAGATTTCACCGTGAGATTTGTATTACTTTTGTTTGCACCATTGAACATGGAAATAATGCTGGTTAAAACAGGCTTAACACAATGTGATACCATTATAATTATCCTAACCCAGTGTTTAAGATACAGAGTTGCCTCTAATTATTGAATTGATAAGGAGAGTGCCTTGTTTATTGACAGTATACCCTTTATTAATTGTTAATTATTCATTTACCAGTCTGTTGAACGGTTTTCTTTGATAAAACAGTTAACTGGACAATTATAATATATGCTTATTTTCAAATGTAGGTGAATGTGGGTTGAAACTGGTATCTGTCAGCTGCACTGGAATAAAGTGGCAGAGATCTCAGTGGAAGCTAAGTGTAGATCCTTAAAAAAAACTCCCCAGTGTACACAAGCCAGTGCTGACAACAACAAAAAATCTGATTAAAAATGTCATCCTTGGTATGTGCAGAGGTTTAAAAATAGAAATAGTGCAGTCTTTAATCCACAGTCATCAATACTCCAGTAAAGCTCTTTTTCCAATAGTACCAATGTTAATGTTGCAGAGCCCAGATGCTACAGACAGGTATCAAGTGATTATTTTCATATACTGGTATCAGGCTTTAGTAATATGATTCCTGCGTGATTCCAATTCAGAATACTTCTGAATATTCGATCGATGGAGTACAGCAAATGATGAATGAAGAAGGAAAGTGCTCAATTATCATTGCCATCCTTTTTGAGACAAGGGGGTGGTTTGCAATGATCCTATTTGTATAGGTGCTGACTCAGGCATGGGTTGTTTAAGGTGGATAAAAGCATCACTTCTTAGTAAATGGCATTGAAACATGACATTCTTTCGTGTACTCTAAATAATGAAAGGCAGTTCAAAGACTGCTTGGAAGTTCCCAATCATTTTGGAGAGCACTAAGGAATTTTCCAACAGCCGATTGGACAATTAAACCAAGTCACTATGCTTACGTGCAAAGCCTGTATAATGCACCTGTGCAGTTGGATCTAGCCTGCTATAAATATAATACTTACTGCCTGACCTAAACTAAAAAACATTATCTCCTTAAAGTAACAGAATGGTGGTTATGTCATCAGTTCAAGTGTATTGACTAGCAGCACAGTGATTGCCTAAACCAGATTGATCCAAAAACAGCAGTTACACAGCAAAAGTGTACCTTAATTTTCTAATAGTTCCTAATTTAAGTGTCCATAACCTGTATACTGGTTAAGGTGAATGATTAACAGATTCTATGTCAGTCTAAATACTGTGCTAATATAAACGCTGTTTACACTGCATTTTCATTCCAAAGCTGGTAAAGCTGTTAGCTGTAATTGATGCTCATTATAGGTCTTAAATTTCATGGCAAATGTAAATACAAACAGTACACTAAAATCTAATTCAATCTGAATCAGCCTTAGCGCTAGAAATGGCATGAATCTTAGGCTGCTGATGAAAAACACGTGTTGCTATGGAAACAAGCCAGCAAAGAGCAAGCAATGAGCAAGCAAGCACCAAAGCAATCTACTGACCCTCAAGAAACCACTAAATAAATAATTGTGCATAAGGGACACCAGGCCAGGTTATGATTGAGACAAGGATAATTAAAAATATCAATTTCTAATCCTTTTTAACGGCTGGAACCTGAAATTACCCAGATTAAAAACAACAACAAAAAATCTAATTAAAATTCCCCAGAAGGTAAAATATGTATGCCAGTGCACGTTTTTAATTATGCCATTTTGACTAAGAAAAATCATTAATCCCAGGGAACTAAAATTATATTTCTTCAGAATACACTGCATGCAGACACTGACAATTCTCCTGTTCTACCACTCAACCTTATCCTCAGCCTAATGAAAGCAATCCCTCTGTTTCACTGGATATACATCCAAGCACTTATTCCTTGGTGAAAGCCAGAGCCATCTTGCCCTAGTACTAATGCTCAATTTTTACCACAATAATCAGGATAATCATTTACTGTTGGATCTGTGGTGAGTGCTGAGAAGCTCAAAAATAGTTATAGAGTTGGTGTGGTTCAGGAGGTGAGCATATCATCACTAATCAGTCTCCTTATTCAAATCTTGTTCAGTATTCCTTGTCCCTTTTTGCGTCTGTTTTTTCCAAATCTGCATCCCCTACACTACCTTTGTAACAGGTGTTCCTCTTCTGGGGGTGTTGTCCCATTCTCTCCTCATAGGAGGCTCCAGTCACCTCTGTACGAAGGTGGCTATGTAAAGACAAAGGGGGGACCCGTAGGCCAATGTATTTCTTACCTCATCCTCTCCATACTCCCCATTAATTCAGTCATTGCCCAGCTTAGTAAAACTATTCTAAAACAGAATCGCATGCCTTACAAGACAAATCACTCTAATGCATAATCGCTAATGATTACGATGTTCATTGTTCTACTTCCACTTCACACGGATGATTAAATAAGTATTGCAAGGAAGCACAAGTTGTGCAATCTATGTTTTAGATTAAAAGTGGACAAATCAGCACAGAATAACAGCACTGAGATACTTAAACATGAAACAGGTCTTACTAGGAAGAATTCAGCTTCCTCTCTTAGGTGAGCTCACCCCTGTTCTATTTATAACCAGTGAGTACCTTTTAATGATTTTGGCTGATCGCACTGTTATAACAATCTGCAATCACTATGCAATTACTTCAAATTACTTCTATGTTATTTTTCAGATGTGTCAGTAATATTCCCCTAATCGAATACTCTCCTTCTCAGTAGCATATCGTTCTCCTTTACATCCATATTATTTTTCTTTGTAGCCTTCTCTTAGGCTACAACTAAAGTTGATTAGAGGACATATGGAACAATAAGCATTTTTAATAAAACCACAGGAACAATATTGTTCAAAATAAGGTGTCTACATATTTTAGAGCCAAACTAAAGAGAAATAAAATGTGAAATAAAACATTTAGAATACATCTACTTGGCAAGGTTAGAGATGTTTTTATTTTAAGTGGTTTTAAGAAGACCATATATTATGGACTTACTCCTGTAAAAGGAAGACTTAACACAGCTGCTGCTCCACCACAACAGAAGTAAGTTTAGAGTTCACGAAACCACAGTATGAAAACAAATCTTTGGAATAATAACTGAAAGGAACTGGTACAGGCCTAGACAGATACACACACACATAAATGTATTCTCTTGTGACCTCTATTTCAGATGCACATACAAAGAGGTAAGTTCAATGTTTTGACAAGCATGTTATTGAATTGAAATGTACGGTAAGAAGGTTAACAGAACAGAAGAAATAGAGGCTGCTGGTCGGCCCTGTGAGATATAATGTGATGAGCTGGTTTTGCTTCATTACAAATTCATTAGCAAACCATGCTAAGGATACAGAAGTCCAGTACAGAGCAGGTCCAGTGCTGAACATGAACCACAGACACAGGATAAAATGCTCTCTGGGCATAATTCATTAATGGCAAACAGGATTATCTTTGCTTTTCAGTAACATTTTGTTCAGGGTTCATACATAATGTCTCCCATATGTCCTAGGCTGTCAAAAGTGGGTCAGAGTTTTAAAGAGCAGCTAGGTATAGGTATAAACAAATTCACATTTATCTTAACTAGCATATTCTTCTTGTGTAGAATCAATTAGTACATCATTTTCTGGTATAGCCATCAGATCCTGGCGACTTTTTAAAACTAAGAAGATAAAAGCACCATGAAGCCTCAATAGGGCTCTCAAACACGATACATGTGAGTGTTACCATAACCTGTCCTGCTGCAACACTGCGGGGGTTTGGTTCATGATTACACTTTTGGTTTACCAGCTGAACATAGAGAGAAGATATGTATGCGAACCCTTTTGAGGAGGTGCTTTAAACATCCGAGTTATAAAATGTCACTAGGATGATGAAAGAGAAAATAAGATAAGTTATTCTAATTAACAAAAAGGATACAGTACGTACAATATTTCAGACCTGAATCAAGATGAAATTAAACCAGGGGTAGACTTACAGTATCAGTCGAGCACAATTGGGCGAGGGTCTGTAAATAACAGATGTTGTAGATTTAAGCCTATTGGTATGCAGCTGCTGTTTCTAGAGCTGCACATTCACACTAAATCTAACCAGCTTTTATCAGTGTGTTTTGTGCCTGCAGGTTTTAGAACACTAGGTATAATTGAAAGAGCTGCTGTGTCGGGGAACAGATTCATTCACCTGCGGGAATCAGATGTGTGTGCACATACAGTATATTACTTTGTTAATCTACACTACTTCATGATGATTTTATTTCTGTCTAGTCGCTCCTTCCTGTTTTGACATCTTCTGAGGAGCATCGTGTGTGCCTGTTCTAGTCTGTAGACAACAAACAAAATGGACTGTCTACTAGACTCTACAATGTGATGTGTTTGCATGAGATTTACATCAACACACCAAAAATCAGTCGTAAGAGGTAAAGTGCCAGACTACCTTTGCTTATGGAAAATAGCACAGCTAGACTTTAATTTAATCCTTTACAGATATACAGTAATTAATTTACCGTAATACAAGAACACATTTTTGTACATGTTTCCTTTGGATTTCATGCTACATAGGGTCTATAGTGTAGAGAGTGATTTGCTTCAAGTAACACTTCTCAGCTTGAACAAATCATCTAAAAACAGAATATTGACAGCCAGTCAGTATATCTCAAAATGAGTAGTCCTCATGAAAGCTATTGTGCTCTGCTTTGGTGACTTGAATCAGATCATTACACATTTTGCGCGGGGCCAATGGGACTGAAGGCAATGTTTCATCTGCCAACAAACTCCGCGGCAGGTGTGGCTTGGCTTTGTTTTGACTCTGGAAAATTGACAGTTTTCAGTTAGGCTGTGTAAACGTATGTCCTGCCCCTATTGAGTCTGTGCTCATAGTCATGAGTATGAGACGTTTTCTCCTCCTCCTGGAATCCTACTGGAAAACTGTGTAGCGCAATTCAGAGTTCACCTCTAAATATGTGCATAAAACAATTTTTAACCCAAAGCAGGACCAACCACTGGAGGAATTTGAGAAAGGAATTTTAAACTTGACAAAAAAGTCCATTTGACTCCCATTTCAGAGCCCCCACATTTGTGAAATGTGAAAAAAAGTTGGTTTGGTCACAGTTAAAGTGTTGACACAGGTTTTAGGAACGAGAAGAAAAATCTTGCAGCTGACTTTTCAACAGAGCCTTCCAGGTTTCTATCACAACATCATTTTGTATGAAACGAAGAAGTTTATTCATATCAGATGTTTTATTTGTGTTTACAAGCGCATACATTGTGTATTTATAATTAATCTTAAAAATCCTCAGTGAGACTTCCACGTGTTACAGGAAGCTTTTTCAGATAAGTTTCAGCATACCGATATATTACAGGATGGTAATGCAACCACGCAGTTCTGTTTTCTAGTCTGTGTTCCTCATGACATAGCTCTTTATTTTCTGCAAGGGAAACCCTCCTGCGTGTAGATTGATACTGGTGGATTTTAGGTAGGTTGAGGAACACAATGACTCAGAGTTCTGCTAGCCTTGCCGCATGGCTGAATCTGTGAATGGGAAATCCTGATTCTCTGAGTATTGGCACCCAAGCTGACAGTGACTGACCCACCTAATAATTACTAGAGCATAGAATGTGTCATTGTGAAAGGGAGAAGGCATCCTCTGAGACTAGCACGCACTGTCGACTGACAAGCTTCAGTTTCTAGCTCAAGGCTCAATTTGTTTGATATGAAAACGGCACTCACGCAGGTGGCTTATACAAGTGTATGCAGATGTTTGGAATGTCAAGTACAATAGTTGCAAATAGAGACAAGCCTCCAAATAAAAGCACTGTGGTTTGGTTGTTATATGTAAAAAGTCAAGCAATATCAAGAACGCGATTCCAACTAAATTTATCTCTAAATAACACAGAACTAAAATGGATTTTCTTCTTGGTTTAAATTCTTCGAAAGAGTTTACAGTAATGGTTGCTGGTAAAATAAAAAAAATGCAAATAGATGCACCACCTCTTCATCAAAAATAGAAATAGAAATGTTAGAAAAGGAATGTTTTAAATTTGAACTGTGCCCAGCTAAACCTCAACACCACATAAGATACCGATAATCTTTATACACATTTGTGCAGGTATCAATCAATCAATCAATCAATCTTTATTTTATATAGCGCCTTTCTTAGTGGACCACAATCACAAAGCGCTTTACAAGATGCAGTAACAACAAGAAAATCCATAATACTTTAAATAGAGAGAAATGCATAATACTTGCTATACAGTTAAAAAAACAAAAAAAAGGAGTATAGGAGTTTCCTACATAATTAGAAACACCTTCCATACCACTGTCAATAAGGTTTAGCTACCACATGCAGCCACGTGAAAGGCAAGGTACATTAATTGTCTGAGGGTCCAATATGTGACCACTCCTCAAAGATTATTGCCTCTAGAATAGCCCATAAAACCATCCATTTGGTAGCTCTTCCTTGTGAAACTTCAGTGATTTGTGCAATCTTGGATATGGGAACTACCTTCCAGTCTCCTATTATCTCTCTATCAAAGTCCATCAGATCTGCTGTCTTGTCCATCGTGAATGAAACAAAACAGGGAGATGCAGTTTTTTTAATGTAGTAGTCGGCAATTGATTTAACCCTGGTTTTTCTCCCAATTTGAAATATCCAGTTGTATTTTAGGCTCAGCTCACCGCTACCACCCCTGCACTGACTCGGGAGCGGCGAAGACGGACACACGCTGTCCTCCAAAATGTGTGCTTCTTTTCACACTGTATATTCTTAAATATTACAGAATACATGCCAGCCCTTTCACACGAAAGTGTCTGCTGCACACTGAAGGTGGTTTCACTTACTAAGCAATTATTCAAATATGGATGAATCTGACTACTATTTACACTGATAGTTTCAATGTGCAGTCAAACTGGCATTGAAAGACCACCTGTAAAAAAGGACTCCTGTCTATAGTAACCACTTTGATGAATCACCTGTATAATATCTCCCATGTTAATGAAGACCATGTGTCTATACAGACTATTTTTAAATGGTTGTTTTCAGCGATTACTGTCCTGTGTCAGTCTGTAAAACAGATGTAGGTCGGTTGGCATTGACATGATTCGATTTACAGACCTAGCAAGGGGAATGCTGGCCTCACCACAGTGACCAGAACACACACGACAACTCTTAGCAGCTGACAGAATTGTGAAAATATCTGTCATTTCCCATTTCCGTTTGGAATCTCGCTGTGCAGGCACCTGTATCAATATAGTCGTTGAAATATCCTCTCCTTTGACTCCCCAAACATATTCTGTTTACTGCTGCCTGTGCGTTTGCATTATATTCAATGTGATTACAAAAGTAATGAAGTAATGTGAAAACTTTACAATGCATTAGTAAGACCTCATCTATAATATTGTGTTCAGTTCTGGTCACCTTGTTACAAAAAGGATATTGCTGCTCTAGAAAGCGTGCAAAGAAGAGTGACCAGAATTATCCCTGGTTTAAAAGGCATGTCGTATGCAGACGGGCTAAAAGAATTGAATCTATTCAGTCTTGAACAAAGAAGACTACACAGTGATCTGATTAAGTATTCGAAATTCTAAAAGGTATTGACAATGTCGACCCAGGGGACTTTTTCAACCTGAAAAAAGAAACAAGAGCCAGGGGTCACAAATGGAGATTAGATAAAGAGGCATTCAGAACAGAAAATAGGAGGCACTTTTTTACACTGAGAATTGTGAGGGTCTGGAACCAACTCCCTAGTAATGTTGTTGAAGCTGACACCCTAGGATCCTTCAAGAAGGTGCTTGATGAGATTCTGGGATCAGTAAGCTACTAACAACCAAACGAGCAAGATGGGCCGAATGGCCTCCTCTCATTTGTAAACTTTCTTATGTTCTTGTGTTCTTAAAGGATAAACCTGTTATATATTCTCATCCTTGTCATCCACATTACTGGTACTATACTACAGTAAATGAAAATCTGTAGTAGGCTAAAACTATGGGAACATAAAGTTAACAGACCAATTAATAATAACTTTAAAAGAAAAGAAGCTTGATGCTTGAAGAGTTTTTTTTCAGCATTTAAACAGCTCAGGACCTTTGCCCCTCCAAAAAAAGGGATGTCCGATGAGTGGCTCAGTATTGTTATAGTTTGCCCACACGAGAGAGCGAAAAAATGATTAGCATGCAGGAGAGGAAAACAAAACCCTTAACTGGCAAGGGAAATAAACCTCTGGGAATCCATGGCTAATGAAATGCATTTCCTCCAGGCAGGCTTCTCTGAAACTAGGGACAGAGTGAATTAAGTGCTTTTCTGAGATCGGAAGTGTTAGTCCTGATGTATAGCTGATATGCCTCGGACGACCACCACCCTAGCTGTTTAATTAGGTGGTCGGGGGCTTCTTGGCCCCCGACTACCTAATTAAACTGAATGAATGGCCTGAATATTTGTCTGCTGAGAATCCGCACCTGGACAGAATCTGACAAAGATGGTAAATGAACCATTGGCGAGTGCCAACAGTTTTCTTTTCGTTCAAAAAAAAGGGGGTCCTGACTTGAGGCGCCCTGAAGAGTTCGGAGATGGAGGAAGGAGAGGAGGGATTCATTGGGACTTATGTGAGAATTTCATTTGAAGTAAAAGATGAGAGTGCCTTTGCCTTCTTTGGTCAGTTTTACTTCTTTTTTTTACTTCAGGTTGTTAATGCAAGGGTGAAGAGAGGTAATGAAGGCATGAGAAGAGGCTGTAAACTCAGAGCATCTTGAAAACCTGAAAAAAGCCAGTAGAAAAAGAGCTTCAAGAGTTTTGTTGAGTGAAGCAGAAGAGAAAGAATATCTGATGTAATAGGCAAACGAAAGAGGGAGGAAGGCGGTTCGGAGTGCTGGAGCCCTTTCAGGACTAAGGAGAGTTGAGAGTTATCGAGAATAGGGCTGGGAGCACCGAATATGAGTTTATGAAAAAATGGAATGGCTAAAGCACCTACTTAGATCGAAGACACTTTTTTCTGACTGTTTCGAAGGAACACGAAGAATGAGGCAATAACTGAGGTGGAGTAAGAGGGAAACGGAACATTGGAAGTAGCGTGGAAGTTCTTAAAACAGGTCCAGATAGCCCAGTAAGTTTGAAGGGTGCGTGGCGAGATACCGTGAAGCAAAGTTTCCTGGGCTTGAAAGATGAGGGGATATATTGGGTGAACTGCAGCAGAGTTATCTGAATGAATTAATATAGACTTTTTTGACCATTTGGCACCCCATAGAAAAACAGCTACAGCGGATATATTTCAGAAAGAGCAATCGACTGATCAAAAGGGGGCATACAGTAGAATTAAACTCCTGGGGCCAAGGAGCTGCAAACCATCTTCCTCTGAAATAGCCTCCGAACCCTTAAGACGGGGAGGCATCTGTGAAAAGCTGCAAATCTTCGGGGGGAAAGCAAGCAATCGTCGTAAAAGAAAGCAATGCCGTTCCACTTGATTAGGAGGAGTTTCCAGAGCTTCACAGCAGAAATAATCTATGATAATGGAATCCGAAAGAGAGTTTGCAGAAGCAGCAAGCTGCAGCAGATAGGAAATGAAACAATGACCCTGCGGAATGATTCTCATGGTGTAGTTTAGATGCCCGAGGAGAGACAAGAGCTCACATTTTGAGCGCGGGGCGTCTGATAAAAATGATGAAATGACAGATATGATATGATCTATTTTTTCCTTGGGAAGTGAGGCTTTGAAAGAGTTGAGATTAATTCCCAGAAATTCAATGGAAGTGGAGGGGCTGGAGGTTTTCTCTTCAGCTAAGGGAATTCCTCATTTAGAAAAGACGGTTTTTAGAATGGATATGTTTTGAGAGGGTGGGGCATGGGGAAAGTCGATTAAGAGAAAATCGTCAAGAAGGTGGAACAGAAATGGGATGCGGTAGTTATTAAGGAGAATCCAGCATAGAGATTCAAAATGGTGTTGCAGATTTTTGGACTGCTTCTGCAACCGAAGGTAAGGCGAACAGAAAAATATAATTTATCATGCCACTGAACGCTGAAAAGGTGCCATAATGGGGGGTCTATAGGCATGATTTTGAAAGCGTTTGCCAGCCACACATTTTGACCTGCTATTTTTATTAGAGAAATGGCGTGATCTATTGTTGTGTACTGAATAGAAAAGTCTGCATGGGGGGTTAGATTGTTAATGCTGGGGATGGAAGAGTTATGGGATGCAGATAGATCTATGATGAGACGCTTCTTTCTAGAATACTTCCTAGTGGTGACCCCTATAGGATTAAGGAAGCTGAGTGTGAGAAGAGAAAGACAAGAGCTGAAGAGAGCTGTATAAGAGAGGGTGGAAAGGCAGAAACGGTAGCTGCCGGGGCTTGTTGGGAGCTCAGAGAGAACATAGGAATGGGAAAAGAGGCTGGGGGGGCTGGTTGGACGTCTGCGGAGGACATGAGATTAGGAAAAGGGGCTGAGGGGGCTAGATAAATACCTTCAAAGGACGTAGCATTGGAAAGAGGGACTGTGGGAGCTAATTGAACACCCACAGGGGGAAGTGAAGGAGGAAATGTGACATGGGGCTTGTTGAACACCCATGGAGGACAGGGAGTGAGGAAAAGATGAAGTGGGGGCTTGTTGAATGCCCACGGAGGACATAAAGTGAGGGAAATGCAAAGTGGGGGCTACACTCGCAGGGGGAGGGGGAGCTGCAGCCTGATGAAGTTGTGTGGGATGAGTCTCAGGAGTGATTTGCTGGGAAGGGGATCTAGGAGCCGGTGTGGAGGCAGCTCTGAGGGGAACATGAGGGATCCGTGAATGGGCGTGTGTGCGGCCGCCGTGGCTTGGGGCGGAGAGTGAATAAGGAGCAGAGGCAGGGAAGCTGGGACCCAGCGTGACGTCATTGCGAGAGCGACTTGTTTACAAGGAGGTTATGTAGAGCTGGAAGAGTTGATCTTTGTGAGCTGAACTGCTGAAAGGGATGTTTTTATTTCGAAGTTGCTGTTGGAGTTTTGGGATTGTCCAGGACTTAATATCAGATGCTGGGGGACGGGCGATGATTCGGGAGCTTCGACGGACGGGGAACCGCTTATTTGTCGAGCAGGAAATTGGCGAAGAAGAACAAGACAGGTTCTCCGCCAAGATGGCTGAAAAAGTCGGAGTGGGGATAACGGCAAAACGAATCTGCTGCCGAGAGGTTCCCGGGGCAGGCCGTATCGGGTTCAGGGGAGTTTCCGAATCAGAGTCGGCAGGAAACAGGTCTTTGTCGGAGACGGTGTAATCGAGGATAGCTTCCATTGTGAAAACAAAACAAAATCAAAGTGCGGGGTGAGTACACAGGGTATTTATAATAGTGATGATTATTCAGTAGGGAATGTATAGGGGGTAATTGAATGACCTAGCGAATGAGGGTTTGTCCATCTCCCCGAACCTAAGTTATAAAATTAATTTAATGTAACAGTGTTAATGGAGCTGAGGCGTTACTAATGACAGGTGTGAGTTTGGGAGCCTTGGCCATAATAGGAGGGCATCCAAGTTCTCTTAAACACCAAATCATCTCTTCTACTGATTGAAATAAATACATTAAATAAATAAAATAGAAAATGGTCTGAAACCTGTCACTTATCCCCCTCCTAAAACAGGAAAACAGGTTTCCACTTATATGACAGCTGCTGTCACTCATTGTGGCAAAGTGCCCCCCCTGTGTATTATATGTTACGTGTTGTGTGTAAATGTTGGTGTATAGTCATCGGTACACGGGATATAAATGGGTCTGTGTTTCACGTGTGATTTAAAAATGTAGATTTGTATTTAGGCACGAGGAGGGCACAAATCACTTCACATGCTGGTTAAAATGCAATGTGTGGTCACGGGAGTGCACTTAATTAATTCACGTGCAGTTGTACCGAGATTCCAATTGAATGATTGACTAGCAATCGAGTCTCGGTACAACTGCATAAAAACAGCATGTTTTCACTCACTCAGGGTTGGGTGTTCGGTGAGTGGAGAGCGGGAGAGAGAGAAGGAGAAAAGTACATGTATAGTTGTCACTCACCGTGTTTGCTCGTGCACTGTCTGTTTACTGTATAGTCCGTTTTGTTTATATATTTATTTTTGGCGTAAGTGCCGTGTCCTGGTTTTTGTGTGTTTTGTTACAACCGTTTATTTTCTGTCTGTTTGTTTATTAAACGCTGAGCGAAAGCATTCGCTCAGCTTCACCAAACTCCTCTCTGTCGTTTTGTTCCTGCTTTTGCCGTGACGTCACCGCCCAGTCATCCTGTCACACGTGGTGTCAGAAGTGGGATAACAGCGCCTCCAGGACTCAGGCCAGAGTATAAGAACCAGCAGTTGTCCGTTCTGGAGGTTGAGTGTACAGAGGAGAGTACGGGGAGAGAGCGAGACCGAGAGCGAGAAACATAACATTTAAAAGCGACTGCTAAACAGTGTTTGTTTATTCGTTTGGCCCTTGTGCCTTTTGTTTTGTGTTTGGTTTAAATCTTTTGTTTTGTTTAATTATTAATAAATACGCTGAATGCCATAGCATTCAGCTTCACCCGCCATCCACTGTTTGTGATTCAGTTACTTCCTGGTCCGTGGCGTCATCAATCTCACCACTGCGAGCCAGCCTGCCACATATGGTGTCCTGCATGGGACAAACAACGCCTCCAACAGCCGGACCAGGAAAAGGAAGTTTTTTGTTTTCAAAAAGTGTTTTTTTTGTGAAGGAAAAAAAAAAAAAAAAATGGGAAGAAAAAGGGAGGCGAGAGGAATGGCCAGCCCCACAACAGAGGGACAGTGGAAGCCAGAGGATGGATCCTGAGCTCCGGCCATGGGATCTCGCATGGTGGGTACACAGGAGGACTCCATGGAGGAGTGGTGCACGTACTGCCATCGATATGGGCATGAGGAGGAAAGCTGCCCAGAGGTCGACCGGGACACAGATGAGGAAAGGGATGAGCCCGAAGTCCCGTTGTGCCCAGCCCAGAAGGGGGCGTGAGCATCCAGCGCAGAAGGGGGCGTGAGCATCCAGAGCCCAGAAGGGGGCGTGAGCATCCAGCGCCCAGAAGGGGAGCCCGTGCATCCAGCGCCCAGAGGGGGAGCCGTGCATCCAGCGCCCAGAAGGGGAAGCCGTGCATCCAGCGCCCAGAGGGGAAGCCGTGCATCCAGCGCCTGGAGGGGAGCCCGTGCATCCAGCGCCCAGAGGGGGGGAGCCCGTGCATCCAGCTCCCAGAGGGGGGGAGCCTGTGCATCCAGCGCCCAGAGGGGGGGAGCCCGTGCATCCAGCGCCCAGGCCTCCAGCAGCAGAGGAAGAATACCTGCTGCTTCTGCCTCCACCACCAGGAGCAGAGCAGCAGGAGCTGCCTCTGCCTCAACCACCTCCACCGCTTCCACCACCAGGAGCAGAGCAGCAGGAGCTGCCTCTGCCTCCGCCACCTCCACCGCTTCCACCGCCAGGAGCAGAGCAGCAGGAGCTGCCTCTGTCTCCACTGCCAGGAGCAGAGCAGCAGGAGCTGCCTCTGTCTCCACCACAGTGGGAGGACTGCTTGCCCCTCCCACCTCCACCAGCAGAGGGTGAATTCCTGCTGGTTCCGCCTCAACCGCCGTGGGAGGACTGCTTGCCCCTCCCACCTCCACCAGCAGAGGGTGAATTCCTGCTGGTTCCGCCTCAACCGCCGTGGGAGGACTGCTTGCCCCTCCCAGTTCCACCAGCAGAGGGTGAATGCCTGCTGGTTCCGCCTCAGCCGCCGTGGGAGGACTGCTTGCCTCCGCTACCTCCACCAGCAGAGGGTGAATACCTGCTGGTTCCGCCTCAACCGCCGTGGGAGGACTGCTTACCGCTCCCAGCTCCACCAGCAGAGGGTGAATACCTGCTGGTTCCACATCCACCATCATGGGAAGGACTGCTCCTGCCCTGCCTCGCACCGCCCAAGGATGCCTGCCTCGCTTCACCCAAGGATGCCTGCCTCGCTTCGCCCAAGGATGCCTGCCTCGCTTCGCCCAAGGATGCCTGCCTCGCTTCGCCCAAGGATGCCTGCCTCGCTTTGCCCAAGGATGCCTGCCTCGCTTCGCCTGGGGCTGCCTGTTGCTCCGCATTGCCTGGGGCTGCCTGTTGCTCCGCATTGCCTGGGGCTGCCTGTTGCTCCGCATTGCCTGGGGCTGCCTGTTGCTCCGCATCGCCTGGGGCTGCCTGTTGCTCCGCATCGCCTGGGGCTGCCTGTTGCTCCGCATCGCCTGGGGCTGCCTGTTGCTCCGCATCGCCTGGAGAGCCACCAGTTATAGGTGCGAGGGAGAAGTGGAGCTCCGCTGCCGCCTCCATGGCCAGGGGCTCCCCTCCCGAGTTCGCCTCGGAGGGTCCGCTACTGCTGCTGCTGCCGTCGCCTCCCGAGGGTCCGCTGCTGCTGCCGTCGCCTCCCGAGGGTCCGCTGCTGCTGCCGCCGCCTCCCGAGGGTCGCTGCTGCTGCCGTCGCCTCCCGAGGGTCCTGTTTTGCCTGGGGTCGCTACCAGTCCTGCCATACGGCAGGAAATACTGTGGCTGGAACCCCATGAACGGGAGCTGCCGGCCACGGAAAAGGGGGAGGTCAGGAGACCAGCTCCCCAGCCGCACTTGCGGCAGGAAATACTGTGGCTGGAGCCCCATGAAGGGGAGCTGCCGGCCACGGAAAAGGGGAGGTCAGGAGACCAGCTCCCCAGCTGCACTTTGCGGCAGGAGATAGTGTGGCTGAAGCCCCGGAAGAGGGAGCTGCCAGTCACGAAGAATTGGGGGTGCCAGACATTCCACCATGGCCACCCCAGAAATAACTTGCTTCCCCTCTTCCGGGACTTTGGGACTGAGGGGAGGTGGCCATTGAGGCCATGTGTGCTTTGCACAAGGGGGTATATGTGGCAAAGTGCCCCTGTGTATTATATGTTACGTGTTGTGTGTAAATGTTGGTGTATAGTCATCGGTACACGGGATATAAGCGGGTCTGTGTTTCACGTGTGATTTAAAAATGTAGATTTGTATTTAGGCACGAGAAGGGCACAAATCACTTCACGTGCTGGTTAAAATGTAATGTGTGGTCACGGGAGTGCACTTAATTAATTCACGTGCAGTTGTACCGAGATTCCAATTGAATGATTGACTAGCAATCGAGTCTCGGTACAACTGCATAAAAACAGCATGTTTTCACTCACTCGGGGTTGGGTGTTCGGTGAGTGGAGAGCGGGAGAGAGAGAAGGAGAAAAGTACATGTATAGTTGTCACTCACCGTGTTTCCTCTCGTCTGTTTACTGTATAGTCCGTTTTGTTTATATATTTATTTTTGGCGTAAGTGCCGTGTCCTGGTTTTTGTGTGTTTTGTTACAACCGTTTATTTTCTGTCTGTTTGTTTATTAAACGCTGAGTGAAAGCATTCGCTCAGCTTCACCAAACTCCTCTCTGTCGTTTTGTTCCTGCTTTTGCCGTGACGTCACCGCCCAGTCATCCTGTCACACTCATTTAAACAGCAACCTGAACCTCCAGGCAAATTGTATGCATTCTTTAAACAGAAACACTGCAATAGAGACAACACAGCACCTCAACAAATCAATGCCTCTTATTAGCATCCATTCTGGACATTAACGAGATTCATGCTGGAATTAATCAGACACTGCTAAAATGTCAACACATGCTGTCATTTCCCATTGAAAGCCATTTTACCTCAGAGACAAAGTTTGATGTTGTTTTAAAGATTTTTCTTTATGAACAGAATAGTCTGATAAAGAATATCTTAAGTGCAGTACACCTGTATTTAATTTGTGATATAAATAATATTTTGGCCCCTTGCTGGTAGTGGTTAATAGTAAAATCTGTGAAAGGTATTTTTTTCCAGTTTAGAAAAGATGGAAGTGATTTAGTGACGTGAGAGTGTGGATGAGAGGACGGGGTAACTGGATTGGGTAATGTGGTGAAATAATAATAGAGCAATAGTATTAGAAGTAATTCTCACAATCTTTAACAGGTGGTAGGGAAAAAAAACATAAAAAAATAAATTCAGATTCTTTAACAACACTATCCACATGAATATGTGCTATATCTAATGTTATCTATTGCTCAGCATCTGACTAACACCAGCAATTAAGCATTCTACGAGATTTTGATAATTAGAAGCCAAGACGAAGGTTAGACTGTAGGCGGACAAAACATCCATGAGATTTTCCTTCAAAGCTATTTTTAGCAGCGCTAAGCAGTTTGATCTCCTGCACTTCAACAAAGAAAAAACCAACAAGGTCTGAGGAATAAGAGCTGTGTCTGGTTTTATTGTAGGGTTAGAATTGAAAAAAAAAAAAAAAAAAAAATAATAATAATTTTTTTTTTTTTTTTAAAAAAAAACCTGAAACCAGATCTAAAACCATGCTCTTGACACTCATTCCGCTACCACGGCTGTAAATTCTGAATTAGACACATTGGTAGTACCATGAAAAGGATGATCTACATTATATCCACTATGTGTGTATGTAACAAAAAGTAAGTAAACAGATTACCTCCATATACCCCTAGATATTGATACACTTTTCAAGCCTCATCATAATTTGATAAACCGTTCTCTAGGTATATTTAAAAAAGTAAGTGTGACTTATATACAGTTGAGAGTCACCATATACCCCTCCATTATTACGCACTTAATATTTTAATATGTACTTAATATTTTAATATTTTAATATGTACCTAAGAAGGTCCTTGGCAAGTATCGTTACAATTGAACAAGCAGCTCTCTAGATTATTATTTTGTTTCCATTTTTATTTTGCAAGATGCATCTATTTTGTAAAACCAGTACCAAAATATATTGTACATGAATTTCAATTCAGTAATTCTGGTGATACTGTAGTATTTAAATTCAGATAAACGATTCTCATGACATTGTATATGCATTCACTGAACCTGGGATTGTAACTCGCTCTAGCCCTTACCCAGTCCTGGGTCTCAAAACTTCCCTTAGCTATATTTTCGAATGACTAGGAGTTTGAACAACCAGGCCCATCAGAGCATGAATAAGCTCCTTACTGATAGGAGTTCATGCAGCTGCAAGGGTGGAGCAATTTATTTAACACCAAACTCCTGATTGTTCAAACAATACTGAGGGCAGTTATGAAACTCAGGACTGGGAGCAAGACTAATGTGCAAGCTATGCTCAACATTCATTCAATCTAATTTCTCCATTTCTCATGTGCTTGGCACCAAAATGCTAATGCAAGAAATGGTTTATGCCATTTGTACCATTGATATTCTTCCAGTTAATATGCACCTGCCATTGGCTCTTTGTACAAAACCATTGTCATTGCCACTGTACTGCCATTGAAAATAATTTATTAAGCGTAGTTGATTGAAACTTAGCAGACAGTGATGAATCATTATTTACTGTAATGCCTGCCACAGAATCAAGTGTACATAGAGCTATTCAATTTCACACTGAATCACTGAACTTCTGCTTTTAACCAAGGCGCAAGCTGGCACTGGCACGGAGTACAAACATCCTTTCTGAGCCCTTGTGCAGGACTGGATGCTTAGCGGAATTATAGGGGATAAAAGGCTGAGCAATAACTGGTTTCCTCAGGCAGTGTTTGACTTATCAGGACTCTTTCAAGCATTTTTTTTTAAAATTGCGGTAGAAGAGATAAGGAGGCTTCGAGTTCCTCTTAAGATTTGTTAACATTAACACTACACTGAACATCTTTATAGTGCTGCTCTTTGGTGTAAAGCTCTCAGTCCCATTCAATTACTACCAGAGGAATAGGAATATAATGACATTATTTTTATCGAGTGAATGGACATGTTCTCATTTGTTCCAGCCTCAAGTGTCAGTTTCTGTACAAAAAAGGCCTGTCTTTATGAACAAGTTTTTTTTTACCAAACAATGTCCATTAACCAAACAGCATGCATGTACTGTACAATGGGTACAGATAATGGGGTGCTAAAATGCACTTTAATCCAATTACGTATCAAATGTGTGATTATTCATTTGGGAACTAAAGGTATGATTTCCAAAAGGAGCAAAAAAAAAAATGAAATACCCTAATCTAGAAATTGAAAGAATATTCACAAGGAGGGACACTCTTTAACTGGTGACTTGCTGAGATCTCCTCAACAGCTTCAGTATAATCTTGAAGCCATGCTGATTGCCAGGTACACACTCCTAGTTCATCAAAGGAAAGTGGTAAATCGATAAGTGCTAATGACACAGTTTAACCACATAAGACAGATTATACAAATAAATACCCTTTTTGCACAAATGAACTTTTTCAGACGGTCAGAATTTGTGATATATTTTCTTTTAATGCAAATTAAACTGAACACAACATTTATGGCCAATGTATTGGTAACACTTTAAAATAATGACTGAATACCACAGGAATAACACCTGAACATCTTATGCACTTCTGAGTTCTGAAGTCATTCATTTTGAATTCAGACCTGTTAATTCACGTGAATTGAATTACCTGTATCCATTCCATGTTTCTTTCTAACAAATGATGTTAACCACATGTATAAGGCATGCATTCATGCATGAATTAACACCTCTCACAACCCCTGTTCATGCGTGAATGCATGCCTTATACATGTGATCAATATCATTTGGAATTCATTAGGAATTTGTGGCCATTATTTTAAAATGTAAACCAATATATTTAGAAACTGTTATTTAAAGTTGTACTGTTTTGTTTTTTTTTCTTTCATGCTGCCAATACTAAATGACAAAAACAACCAGCATCTGATTTATTTAGCTAAGAATAGATGTACAGTTTCTGGAAGAACCAATACCTTACGCTATGAGCTATGAAATTAACTGTTGTCGGTATCCATAGCAAACAGGACAGCTAAAGTCTCCTATTCTTCTGTATTCAGGTTATAAGCAACACTGTTTATTGTATTACAGCACACTGACAGGAAATTAGTCCTCTCTCTGTATGCACAGGAAATGAAATCACAAACATCATGCCTCATGACAGCCACTGTGAGATAAAACTATTTGAGCAAAGCAAACCGGCTTTTATGTTAAAAGGACAGCAGGTGCTTCAAGTGAAGTGAATCCAGAGAAAACAAGCAGTTAAATTGAAAACCCATGTATTACAAAGGTCATCAAAAGGTAAGAGAGTTAAAAACAGATGTAGGGCTTCTCAGATCTCTATAGGAACTGAACACATACATACAGTGATACAAGACATCTGTATATAATATGAAGTGCTGAAACTTAGTTTCGGGAGGAGAATGTCTTATCCCCACAACAGCTCAGGAGAACTGAAGGTCAGTGGGAATCCCATGACCAAGCCAATCCCTTCTTTACAACAGATGTTTGGCTGCTGACTCCAGGAGGACAAGGTCCACTCCTTCAGGTGTCCACTTTGACCACTCTCATATATAATATATAACACACACACACACACAAAAATAACCCAAAACCACTGTTGAATTGTGCTGCCGAAATTTTTTTTTTCAGTGGGATGTGACAGCTTGATGGATACCATTGATAATATTCTATATGTAGGTCACAGTGTATTAGTTTCTAATGATACTGACAACTGTATATTCTATAATGTGCTATTTACAGTATATCCTTGTCGAGGGAGATGTATGTTACATTACTGACGCCCCTTGTTTCAACAGGTATTGGAGACAGCTGTCTCAGAGCACAATGGAACCATGCTACAGCTAGGCTCCTGTGTAACTCGAGGATCACTGATAGGCAAGCAGGGGGACATTTCAAAGAGGAAGACAATCAAGTTGCTTAAGCGACAATATTTGAGAGAAATCAATATGTGTCAATACAATTCTCCTTCTTTTGAATTATTTTGTAAAGCATTTATTAGTAGAGGAATATACTGCACCAGAACATGATGCAGGCAGACAGGCATGTGCTTCAAATGTCAACAGTGCTTCATTAAAAAACCACCAGTCAATAAATGACTTGATTTTATCAGAAATCAAACACTTGTGCAAATAACCCAATAGGCCTCACCACTTTCAGTGTGTTTCAGTGTGTAAAGTATGTACAGCCCCTAATGATCACTTCCATGTGGAAGATCACTGTGCATCTCCTTATCAGAATTCTTACTGGAAAATTACGTCACAGAGTGGTCAAGAGTTCACCTCTAAATACATGCAATCTGTATCACAAAACCAAAATGACAGCCGGACGTACTGTTATGGAGAGAGGGATTTTAAGCCAGATGAAACAATATAGCTTGACCTCCAATTGTAGTTGTGAGATCTGAAATAGTGGCTTTTTGCATTGTGTATAATGGCCCATTGAAAAGCATTGGATCGCCACATAGTTGCATCAAAACATTTGGGGCTCAACACATGCTGGATTCATGAGATGAGAACTTTATTAGATGAAACAAGCAGAACATGCGGAAAGCTGTAACAAGTAAAGGCAAGTATGCATTTGCAACTGGATATGTTGTACATTTTTATCCTAAAGAGCCCCAAAGAAACTCCCACTTTAAGGCCATTCTGTAATTATTTGGCCAGTCAGTGTAAAACAAATCGAAGCGACCACTAGGCACTGTTACTGCATTCATTGGAGAGGAGATGTAAAAGATGTTGGAAACTGTCACACACACAATTCACTATGGTATTGAATCCATATATTGAATCCATAATCACATATCCGACATTTTGACTTCAGTGACGGTTAAACAAGTTATTTTGGCCCTTTACAACCCTTATCCGTTTTTTCAGGGAACACAAAAAATATACTGTCAAAATACATAACTGAAAGGACCGTGTTTTAAAATAAGTAGGCTTCTATTTTGATGTACTGTAGTTGGTTTTGTTGGTACAGCACTATACTTTTAACAGAATAAGTATTTTAATTCAGAACGATATGATTCTGAAAATATTACTTGCCAAAAGAGATGACTGTGGACTCTAATTCTGTACATAATTTTAAATCTGGTACATATTGTAGCACTATGTACAGTTCCCCATTAACGACCCAACAGCAACATGAAATCAAAATGTTATCCATGCACAGAACTGCGTAAAATGTAAAAGGCAAGGCAATTTAGCAAAAGATTAAAAGAAACTCAACAGCAGTTTCCAGAATTAAAACAGTATCCAAAGTCAGTATTCAAATTGTAGAATATAGTGCTCGATAAGGCCCTAATGTTACAGTTCACTTCCAAATGAAAATGCACAAAAGCAAATAAAGATCACTGGTGACTGAGCCGGAAATCGCATGTCACTGGCAAGTGCATTCATTTGTTACATATATATAATGGGATTGATTTTATTCTTAATACAAGGGAGGTAAAACGTGACTGACATATATCTGGGTAACGGATATCCGAGTGCTGACTGTATAAATCATAACTGCATCGTAAAATAAACTGAAATGTGGGATTGCATTTTCACATTTGCATGTAGTCACAGGAGTGCTGTGTACATTATTTAGCTATTTTTGTTGTCTGTTTTGTTTCAGAACATCCCCCCAGTTTGCGCAAGTTGTATGCAGAATGAAGATAAAGGTTATTCATCAATATTTCATATGGCACCACAAGATCCTGGGAACAACATTTATTGTCAATTGTTCCCCATAAAGACCTTTTGAGGACTGAGTAGATAAATCATCCAATCTTCAAATAAATGTAAAAGATTAATGAGGAATCCTTCCCATGAGTGCACATCGTTTGTGTAATGAGGATACAAAAAACAGTATTCTAAAGGCGAGTATTTTTGTTATAATGATACTACCAGTAAACTTGTGTTATGATTACTTGAAGATACTTCATGAACTTTGCTAGATTCCAGACACTGCACATTGAAAACTATATATTTTAAGGGTCTTTGTGTTTATTTTTGAATAGTGCACAAAATAATGTAATACATCACTCTCCTTTTACAGCAACATTTATTCTGAGCTGACTCAGTCCTTTGTTGAAACATCATTTAAACATGTAAATTGTGCAACATGCTTCAGAGGCTGTGCTACTGTTCTTTAATTTATTTTATACACTTTGAGTGTGGCTATAGCAAGAAGGTAAGCAAACAAAAGGATATCAGTCACCAGAAACATCCATACTGATATTATGGAGGTTATTGATCTGGCCACAGAAAAATGAATGTTAATTAAATAATTACACAGAAAGAATAGGTGAGGCTTAAACTGAAAGGATATTTTCCATCCAGCTCATGCACTTTCCTATTGTTTACAGGGATATCTCTACCCATTATTGCATTAAGTGTCAACACCTGCTGCACAATTAAAAGGTTTCTCTAAAAATGAGTAAATTATCATGGTATTGAAAACAAAGAAGCCTTGTTATATATGTTACTGTGAAAGCTTTATACTGAGCAATGAAACACAGTACCGGTATTAAGTGGTAGTACTGCAGTAGCTAGATACAGGCTGAGTGGTCTGATATTTGTTGCACTCCAACTGTTTATAATTCTAACCATACACCCCTGTCTATTAAACATGTCAGCCCTCCTGCCAGTCTGTGTTATTTCTCCCTCAGCCTGGGTATTTAACATCAGCGGTAGTTCATGGTTAAATGACACTTTAATACAAACCTGTCAGGTCATTCATAACCGGAGCTGCTGCAGGGCATTTGAAACTGGCACAGTCTACATGAACACACTTCACAGGCAATATGTTAACCACTCTCAATTTTAGTTTGATAGCTTACAGACTCACCCTCCCTGTGTCACAGAAAACCATACGGAACATTTATTACCCCTATTTTTAATTTTGAAACCTGTTGTTATCTGAATAAATAAGCAGATCAATTATTTAAACAGGGCCTTTGTATTCCTGAGTGGTTTCTAAATAATGCAGAGCATTCAAAATGCATTTTTTAAATATATTTCGCAAAGGGCCCAGGATTTCAATTAACCAATTCTATTCAGACTCAATGCATTTCCATTATTCATTCCAGCCCATCAAATAAATGATCTGCTGTCTCAGGACAGGCAATAATAATAATAATAACCCAAATGCAAACATATACAGTGGCTCTCAAAAGTATTCACCCCCCTTGGACTTTTCCACATTTTAT
Organism: Acipenser oxyrinchus oxyrinchus; assembly: GCA_030684275.1. Lineage (NCBI taxonomy): Eukaryota > Metazoa > Chordata > Actinopteri > Acipenseriformes > Acipenseridae > Acipenser > Acipenser oxyrinchus. The sequence continues at coordinate 12,697,082 of CM060262.1, forward strand.
TGTGTTACAACATGGAATCAAAATTGATTTAATTCAGAGTTTTTGCCACTGATCAACACAAAAAAGTCCATAATGTCAAAGTGAAAAATAAAATCTACAAATTGTACTAAATTAATTACAAATACAAAACAGAAAATAATTGATTGCATAAGTATTCACCCCCTTGAGTCAATATTTGGTAGAGGCACCTTTGGCAGCAATTACAGCAATGAGTCTATTTGGATAAGTCTCTACCAGCTTTGCACATCTGGTCACTGCAATTTTTGCCCATTCTTCTTTGCAAAATTGCTCAAGCTCCGTCAAGTTGGATGGGGACCTTTGGTGAACAGCAATTTTCAACTCTTTCCACATATTCTCAGTTGGATTGAGGTCCAGGCTTTGACTGGGCCACTCCAGGACGCTGACCTTTTTGTTTTTAAGCCACTCCAGTGTGGCTTTGGCTGTATGTTTGGGGTCATTGTCCTGCTGGAAGATGACTCTTCTCACAAGTCCCAGGTCTCTTGCAGACTTCAGCAGGTTTTCCTCCAGCATTTCTCTGTACTTTGCTGCATCAATTTTGCCCTCTATCTTCACAAACTTTCCAGGCCCTGACGCAAAGAAGCATCCCCATAGCATGAAGCTGCCACCACCATGCTTCACGGTAGGGATGGTGTTCTCAGGATGATGTGCGGTGTTAGGCTTGCGCCAAACACAGTGCTTAGCGTTGAGGCCACAAAGCTCTATTTTGGTCTCATCAGACCATAGAATCTTCTTCCACATGGTCTCAGAGTCTCCCACATGCCTTCTGGCAAACTCTAGCCAAGATTTGATGTGAGTTTTTTTTCAACAATGGCTTTCTTTTTGCCACTCTCCCATAAAGGCCAGTTTTGTGAAGCACCCGGGCTATTGTTGCCGTATGCACAGTGTCTCCCAGCTCAGCCGTGGAAGACTGTAACTCCTTTAGAGTTGCCATAGGCCTCTTGGTGGCCTCCCTGACTAGTGCCCTTCTCGCCCGGATACTCAGTTTTTGAGGACAGCCTGTTCTAGACAGATTCACAGTTGTGCCATATTCTCTCCATTTCTTAATAATGGACTTTACTGTGCTCTGGGGGATACTCAATGCCTTGGAAATGTTCTTATATCCTACCCCTGATTGGTGCTGTTGAAAAACCTTATTCCGGATTTGCTTTGAATGTTCCTTCGTCTTCATGATGTAGTTTTTGTTAGGAAATGTACTAACCAACTGTGGGACCTCCCAGAGACAGGTGTATTTAACCTGAAATCATGTGAAACACCTTAATTGCACACAGGTGGACTCCATTCAACTAATTATGTGACTTCTAAAGACAATTGGTTGGACCAGAGCTTTTTTAGGTGTGTCATAGCAAAGGGGGTGAATACTTATGCAATCAATTATTTTCTGTTTTATATTTCTAATTAATTTAGAACAATTTGTAGATTTTATTTTTCACTTTGACATTATGGACTTTGTTTGTGTTGATCAGTGGCAAAAACTCTTAATTAAATCCATTTTGATTCCATGTTGTAACACAATAAAATGTGGAAAAGTCTAAGGTGGGTGAATACTTTTGAGAGCCACTGTAGAACCACATGATTAATGCTACTATTCTATTTTTACTTTAAAATGTTTATTCTTAAAATCATCCTCAAAAGAGGAAGGTTGATTGATTGGGCCACTTGTTTGTAAGTTTGACATACAGACAGGCAGTCAGACAGACAGAAATACATGCTCCATATGCACTCAGATTACAAGACTCTTGAATATCTTGAACTAATGAAGGCTCTAAGCAAGTTCCATCACAATTGGTGTTGGTATCAAGAGAAGATATGCAGTATGTAAAAATATAAGTATGACAGACACCCAGACAGCCTCCATATAGCCCCAAATTATGATATACTAAATAACTTGTACTAAAGCAGTTCCCTAGGCAGTTTTAACACAATAGGGAAACCAGTTTACGAGGTTGAAGTAACATTTTTAAGCGTGACACACATTGTGAGGGATAACTACAGAGTTCAGAGGGGGCATACCAGAATATAGTGTATAGTATGTGGTTACATACACAAAGATTAATGTGGTCTAGACAAGTAATACACATGGACAGATTCCAGCTCCCAGTATGTAATTTCACTGTGACTGTCAGGGAACGAAAGAAAGTATTGAATGAAAATCATACAAATACAACAGAGAAAAAAATAGTTTCACCTCATTGACTGTGTTTATGAAGAACCTCATGCAGATGGAGCACAGCTTGAATTCTTTGCAGAAATATGCAAAGTTAAGGTTAAATCAATAGAAATTATTTCCAAATGTGATGGAAATGTATTATGTATTTTTTTTTTTAGCAGTAGTGGGAACTATTGGTGTAACAGTGCTTTAATAATGTTTATGATGTACATGTAATTTGGTGTGCAATTTTAATAAGAGAAGCATATATATATATATATATATATATATATATATATATATATATATATATATATATATTTTTTTGTTTATAAGTCCAATTTGAAAATCTGTTACAGACTGTTGCTGCCCAAAAACCTGGATACTGAGATATTTTCCTCTTTACAGTCATATTTAAAACAGTGTGTGTTGTGTTAGGAGTTTTTGAATGTTTTATCCCAACAAAATCAGGTCTTAAAATTCTTGTAAACTTGAATGAAGTGGGTCAGCACTTGATCACCGTTCACAGTCATTTGCAAAATAAAAATGCCATCCCACATGCTAGTCTTATCAACAAGATTGAAATGATTAGTACGGATAAATACCAGACCTGCAATAATGGGTAGTTCATCTAGAGAAACACAGAGCAGCCCAATTTATAAAATGCCACCACCTACCCACAATCCACCACTTTGATCAATGCTCCTTTCAAACTTTGGGAAGAACAGACAATTACCAGTCATTTGCTTGATCTATCCTTTGAATAGAAATGTCACAGCAGCAACTCCGTGTTTCTCAAAATTAGATTTTGAGTTACTGAACTGAGCCAAGGCTGGCATGTCTGTACTATGCTCCTTTATACAGTTTCATTCAACATTTATAGTACCAGTAAACAGACATCTCAATTAGTATACCACTGTAAACAGAACAAGAGAATTAAGCTTTGGTGCACTTTTATTGTTTACAGACACAGAATTAACACACAACACTTTTTTTTTTATCAGCTTGTCTTGTAGTACTTACTGTATGTCAGTGCTGAAACAGCTTACTGCACACAATATGATATAACCTACTGCCTTGACTGAGCTTTCTGCAGCCTTATTCCAGTGTATCTACCTGCCAATGTGGGGAGGTCGCAATACATTTAGTGGCCGATGTAAGGAGACGTGCAAAGTGATTTGCGGCTGCAAAACACCCATATTGCTGCCAAAAACTGTGTTAGCTGGCGTAAAGTGGGACTTTAGCGGTCGCTAAAAATATGGCGTATGTAAAGAATGTTTTTCACCTGCTGTTCTGCACCTGCTATCAAATTAGCACTTTGCCATCATTAATCCATTTAAATTATATTGAAATGTATTCAGATGAAGAAAAGAGCATGGAAGGATTTTGCCTTTCACTTGGGCAGTTGCTGACCTTCCAACTGACAAGGTGCAAACCATTGTAAAAGCAAGTATAAAACTACACATCTTCAGAGACCTGTCATTGGGCTCAGGATGGCTGCTGTGTTACACTTCCTGATGCGGCCACGCTTGGCTCTTGTTGAGGACAGGCAGGAAAACCTTCGGAGGAGAAGGGCAAGACAGAGAAGACCCCACATATTCAAACCCAGGGTCACTTTGTTTGGGATGGGTTGTCCTCTCCGCTTGTCTCTCCAGGGGTGTCAGCTGTGATGTGGATGACGGCTCTCCTCCTGTTCCTTGCATGCCTGTGCTGCTTTGCAGGTTTCGCTTTCGCTCGCCGCCGCAAGTCCTGCCAACTTTTCATTACCTGTCCTCCTGATATCATCGACTTCCTCCACTATAGAGGACCATATAGTCTCTTTGGTAGCAGAACTGATGTTGGTCTCAAGCTTTTCCAAATAACTGAATTTCATGATGAGTGACCTCAGCCGTAAGGACTCTCAGCGCCTCCCAAGCATTTGATGGCTGTCCTCTTTCCTGTAGATATGTACTGCAGTGTCCTTTGAGGACTTGACACAGGGCGAGGCAGGAACAGTTGTGTTGGTTGTGATTGAATGGAAGACATAAGAACATAAGAACATAAGAACATAAGAAAGTTTACAAACGAGAGGAGGCCATTCGGCCCATCTTGCTCGTTTGGTTGTTAGTAGCTTATTGATCCCAGAATCTCATCAAGCAGCTTCTTGAAGGATCCCAGGGTGTCAGCTTCAACAACATTACTGGGGAGTTGGTTCCAGACCCTCACAATTCTTTGTGTAAAAAAGTGCCTCCTATTTTCTGTTCTGAATGCCCCTTTATCTAATCTCCATTTGTGACCCCTGGTCCTTGTTTCTTTTTCAGGTCAAAGAAGTCCCCTGGGTTGACATTGTCTATACCTTTTAGGATTTTGAATGTTTGAATCAGATCACCGTGTAGTCTTCTTTGTTCAAGATTGAATAGATTCAATTCTTTTAGCCTGTCTGCATCTGACATGCCTTTTAAACCGGGATAATTCTGGTTGCTCTTCTTTGCACTCTTTCTAGAGCAGCAATATCCTTTGTGTAACGAGGTGACCAGAACTGAACACAATATTCTAGGTGAGGTCTTACTAATGCATTGTAGAGTTTTAACATTACTTCCCTTGATTTAAATTCAACACTTCTCACAATATATCCAAGCATCTTGTTAGCCTTTTTTATAGCTTCCCCACATTGTCTAGATTGTCAAGACATTTCTGAGTCAACATAAACTCCTAGGTCTTTTTCATAGTTCTCTTCTTCAATTTCACTATCTCCCATGTGATATTCATAATACACATTTTTATTGCCCACATGCAATACTTTACACTTTTCTCTTAAATCATTTGCCATGTGTCTGCCCAATTCTGAATGCCGTCTAGATCATTTTGAATGACCTTTGCTGCTGTCGTCTGCAAATTTACTTACTATACCAGAATCTAAATCATTAATGTAGATTAGGAATAGCAGAGGACCTAATACTGATCCCTGTGGTACACCACTGGTTACCTCACTCCATTTTGAGGTTTCTCCTCTAATCAGTACTTTCTGTTTTCTACCTGTTAACCACTCCCTAAACCATGTGCATGCATTTCCTTGAATCCTTACTCTGTTCAGTTTGAGAGTTAATCTTTTATGCGGGACTTTGTCAAAAGCTTTCTGGAAATATGAATAAACCATGTCGTATGCTTTGCAGTTATCCATTTTCAATGTTGCATCCTCAAAAAAAGTCAAGTAGGTTAGTTAGACACGATCTCCCTTTCCTAAAACCATGCTGGCTGTCTCCCAGGATATTGTTACCATATAGGTAATTTTCCATTTTGGATCTTATTATAGTTTCCATAAGTTTACATATAATAGAAGTCAGGCTTATTGGTCTATAGTTACCTGGTTCGGTTTTGTCTCCCTTTTTGTGGATCGGTATTACGTTTGCTATTTTCCAGTCAGTCGGTACAACCCCTGTGTCAAGAGACTGTTGCATGATCGGTTAGCGGTTTGTAAATAACTTCTTTCATTTCTTTGAGTACTATTGGGAGGATCTCATCCGGCTCAGGGGATTTGTTTATTTTAAGAGCTCCTAGTCCCTTTAACACTTCTGCCTCTGTTATGCTAAAGTTATTTAAAATTGGATAGGAACAGGTCGACATGTGGGGCATGTTGTCCGTGTCCTCCTTTGTAAAAACCTGTGAAAAGTAATCATTTAATATATTTGCTATTTTTTTTTCATCATCTATGATTTTGTCATTTGTGTCTCTTAGACATTTGACCTCCTCTTTGAATGTTCTCTTGCTGTTATAATATTGGAAAAATATTTTGGAATTGGTTTTAGCCCCCTTAGCAATATTGATTTCTATCTCTCCCTTGGCCTTTCTAACTTCCTTTTTGACTTGTGTTTGCAGTTCCAAGTACTCTTTCTGTGTACTTTGTTTTTGGTCCCTTTTAAACGCTCTGTAAAGTGCCTTTTTTCGCTAAATATTTTTTTAATTGATCTATTAAACCATTTTGGCCATTTTGTTTTAGATTTAGATTTGTCTACTTTTGGGATGTAATCGTTTTGTGCCTCTAGTACTACATTTTTAAAAACAGCCATCCTTTTCTGTGGATGTTTTCTCTATATTTTACTCCAATCTACTTCTGTTAGTCTCTGTTTCATACCTTCATAGTTTGCTTTTCTAAAATTGTAAACCTTAGCTTTAGTCATTACTTTTGGGGTTTTAAAAATATTTCAAATGAGACCATGTTGTGGTCTGAGTTTGCCAATGGCTCTCTGACCTCTGTTTTAGTTATTCTGTCTTCGTTATTTGAAAAGATTAAATCAAGGTATGCCTCCCCTCTAGTCGGTGCCTTGACAAATTGCGTTAGGAAGCAGTCATTTGTCATTTCTACCATTTCAATTTCGTCCGTCGTGCCCCCACGGGTTCTCCCATTTTATACGGGGAAGTTGAAATCCCCCATTAGTATGGCTTCTCCTTTTCTACACGCATTTCGAATGTCATTGTACAACAGATTATTTTGCTCAGCGTCTGAGTTTGGCGGTCTATAGCATGCTCCTATTATTATGCCCTTTGAATTTGTGTCCATTATTCTGACCCATATTGATTCTGCATTGTTTTCTTTGTCCTGATTTAACACCTGGGCTTCAAGACTATTTCTTATGTATAGCTACCCTCCGCCTCTTCTGTCCTGCCTGTCTTTCCTATATAGTGTGTACCCACTAATATTATATTCGTCTCCATCACTCTCAGACAACCAAGTTTCTGTAACACCTATCACATCGTAGTTATTTGTTAGTGCAGTAGCTTCAAGTTCTAACATTTTGTTTCTGAGACTTCTAGCATTAAAATAGATACATTTAATAGTTGTCTTACCTGAGTTGTTGTCCTTGTTTTGATGTGGTCTCCCTTCTGTTTTTTTGTTTTCTCCCCCCTTCCTTTCTAGTTTAAATGCTTCTGGACCTCCTGAAGGATCCTCTCCGAGTAGATTGGTTCCCTTTCTGTTTAAGTGCAGTCCGTCCCACCTGTATAGATAGTCCTTGTTGTAGAATGTGCTCCAATGATCAAGAAAGGTGAAGCCTTCCTGGGTGCACCACGATTTCAGCCATGCATTTTGATTTTGTATTTCCAGCTGTCCATATGGTCCTTTGCAGGGCACCGGCAGTATCCCAGAAAATACCACAGTTTTGGTCTTGCCTTTTAATTTCCTTCCTAGCTCTCTGAATTTGTTTTGCAGGGATCTTGGCCTGTCTCTTCCAATGTTGTTTGTACCGATGTGGACGACTACTACCGGGTCGTCTCCTGTTCGTTCTAGGAGTCTGTCCACATTCTCAGTGATGTTACACTGGTATCAATCCTATACTAATTATGTTATAGTAGCAACTACTGATTTTAAAGTAAGATCATATAAAACTAACAAGAATTAAAACTATGAGGCCAGCATACTCTTTCAAAACAACATTATGGGATTTATTGAAAAGGGCATGTTACTGCAATGTGTAATATTGTATATTGGAGTTTTTGATGTTTTATTCTAAATCATTTTTATTATGCTATTTACTGTATGATTTTTGTAACGAGTGATGGTGTTACTGGTGATACTAGTAAATATGCAGTACAGCAGTACATTTCACATCAATTATTCAACTGTTAAATTTACCACCTACAAATCAAACATGTCTTATTGCTCTTCCACCATCCCTATCATTTCCACTGTGCTTTTATTCTCTTAGGGCAGAATACACAATACTGTACATCCCATGCTCTATATCTTGCCAGGCATAATAATCATTTGAAATCTCATTATCTCGGTTAACAATGTCTTATCCACAGCAATTTTTTTTTTTAACAATATGATTTTGTTTATATATGGAAGGAATGTCTGCCATTACAATTTACATACCATTAAATGGTAATGTCCCAACTCCACATGTTCATCTGTTCACTATTTGATGTGAAAGATCTATCGGATGTATTCTTGTGTTTTTATCCTGAAATTCTTGTGTAAGGTTGTACCTCCTGCCACATAACATTGGTACAGGTAAAGGTGTGCCAAAGTTATGCTATTTGGGTTAATTTAAGGACAAGGAAATACATTTGTTATGAAACCAAATACAAATGTGGGTTTGGGTTCAACTTTAGTTCAAGACACTTGTTGAAAAAGCAGCCACTTGTTGAAAAAACATGATGCATTTGTAATTGTACTGGCATGAATATGTTGGCAGCGTTTATGAATACCACTACAGCAGAATGGTTAGTTAACACCTGTATTTTAAGAACATAAGAACATAAGAAAGTTTACAAAGAGAAGAGGCCATTCAGCCCATCTTGCTCATTTGGTTGATAGTAGCTTATTGATCCCAGAATCTCATCAAGCAGCTTCTTGAAGGAACCCAGGGTGTCAGCTTCAACAACATTACTGGGGAGTTGGTTCCATACCCCAACAATTCTTTATGTAAAAAATGCCTCCTATTTTCTGTTCTGAATGCCTCTTTATCTAATCTCCATTATAATACCAGTTGCTGTCAGGAATTCGATCTTCATTAACCTGTGGCATCATCTTCTGCAGACTAGCTGTGTTTGGGGCAGGAATTCACGTCTAATTAAATTACGACAGTGTTTGCTGTTTCAATCGTTTAACAATTTCCAATTCAGTTATAGAGGAGCCTTGGAATTTCACAGCAATTAAGGAGAAGTGAATTCTGTTTTTAAAGGGACCACACATGTAGATTATTGGGAAAGCCACCTCCATTCACTCTATTTCTGTCTCTGTGAGATCTTCATTTGAAGTAAAAATATGCCAATGATTTGATTAAAAATGAATGGCAAGTGTAGGTCTCTAGCCTTTCCTGATTTGCATATTTCCTGTTTTAATATTTTATTTAAGCATCTGTTACTCCCAGGCATTACGCTCTTAAGGGAATGCAATGTTCGCTTCCAGTGGCATTCTAATTGCTTTGTTACATTTTCTTTTACTAATTTAATGTATTTTCAATCCCTTTGAGTGGGTTCTGTCCCTTCCATGTTGAGTTACTATTATCTTTCTCTAAGTCTACCTAGCTTTGAGTTTGCTTTGATATTGACTGGAGTTAGTATCATTGCATAATGAGTTACAGTATCTATATGTAGTCTTTTTGGATGACTGCCTTGATAATAAACAGTGCAGAAAGTAAAAAAAATAAAAATGCATGTTGGTTAAGCCCACATGCATTTAATTAGGTGGGTTGCACAGGCTTTGTCTAAAATGAAAAAGGAGGATGATGTTTAAAAAAAAATGATGCTAATATATTTTTGTGCATAAAGATTTAAAATATACATACAAGATCCATCATCAGTGACTACAAATAAATAAAAAATAACATGATGTCAACCCCATTGTGTCATGGGGTAATACACATATTTACACCAGCAGTCGGTTCAAGCCGGGAATAATAAAACACCTTCTTGTTTTATTTGTTAGATATGGCAAAACACAGTTACCGGAATAATACACAAAGGCCTTCATTGTCAACAGAATGCAAAGATTATGGGAAGGTCCTTGGAAAATTACAGAATTACTGAAGGAAGAAGAAAACTTGGCACACTAGTAAGCTTGGTAAGAATTATAAGGGAAAAGAAAAAAAAATATGAAAACATCTATGTCCTTGATGTTTCCTCCCAATTAAGTCTGTTTTGCTGGCAGTGCTGCTTCAAAATGGCAGCATTGTCTTGGTCTTGAAGAAGAATCTCTGTGTATGGGGCTGAAAGATGAAAGAAAACAAAACTCTTGTTATAGTTTGGCACTGTATCAGAATCTGGCTCAAGTGAAATGGTTGACCTGAGCCTAGCCCCAGTAAACACAAGATGATCAACAAAGTAATACATTTATGCAAATCAAGTATAACACAGCGCAGTGCACAACAAAAAAAACAAAAAAAACAATTGCAACTAGTAACAGAAATCCACAGTCCCAGGGCCACGCTGCCCCTCTGTTATACACACAGCTGTGTAGCCTATAGAATTAACACATTTTGTTTCATAAAGTCGAATGAAACCTGCTGAATATTGAATTTACATACTGCTTTGTAGTTTTCCATATACATGTAAAATGTAGATTAAAAGTACTAGATGTCCTAGCTGTTTGCAATAAACACCCACCCATCCCTGTTCTCTTGTGGTGGTCAGTAACAGCTGTGTTTTATATAAAAACCCACAGCATCTAGGGAGATTATGGTTTTGAGATTATTGGTTTTGAAATAGTTTGTAGAAAGACTCCCACAGAAATGTTACAATCTAGTGTGGCTAGATTTTTAGTTATTCGTTTGATGGGGCTGCATTAAAATCCTATTCTTAGTTCCAGTAATTATGAAATTCTGTTTATTAAAATTTAACACATAAATACACTGACAAAGGTCTTAATCCAATTGGCTTTAGTTTTAACCATGTGAAATGTAGTATATGTCATATCCCTATTGAAACCTATTAGCAGTAAGTATACTTATAATTTTGCTGTGTAGATATCACACTCTGAATGTCAATGACAAAGCATTCTAAATGTTTAAACCTAAGCAGGTTCTATATAAACAGACTAAATAAATTTATGTCAACTTTTAGTCTGTTTATTATGTATACAATTTCAACTTAATTAGAAGTAGGCACCAAACACTTACATTTTACATTTTACATTTTAAGAAAAACAATTTGTAGCATTGTAGATTCAATACACTCAACTAACACATCATCGATCATGAACATGTTTTTTTTTTTTATAATACTGAAATTAATTCATAAACATGACGTCAACGGTCAACGCAGATAAAACAAGTGGTTGCTAGGTTTTAGAACACCACTGTGTGTTGCAATTTCCCCAAAAGTTATGTTTTAGCACTTAAAGAAAAATGATTATACAGAACAATATAAAGAATCACCTGTATTTCAGAAGTGCAGGGTACACGTAACATTAATTTCTAGATGAGAGGTTAATCGTGAATAAACTCCATCAGTTAATCCCGAGCTGAATGCAGATCAAAAGCATGTTTAGTTAAACCAGCTATTCAGATTTTACAGTATAGTTATACTTTAGGTTTACTGGTAGATTACTGTTCATAATTCTAAACAACCCTGCCCTGAGCTGTGTAGGCAATACCACGGAGAGCTGATAGAGCACACAGAGCGTCTGGGGGAAGATAACAAGCGATCCATCCTGCTTTTGAAACTGACTTCCATGGGGAAGATTGTTTGATGTGTTGACTACACAGAACAGGGCTGCTGCTTCACACATGGAAAATCATCGAAAACTGTTGTATCGGGAAAGCATACGGTTCAGTGGAGCAGTGAGCATATCTTTAAAATAGAGACTTGCTACGGGTACGGAATATCACAGTTCACTTATGTATTCAATTTGTATAACATTTACTGCTTCAATCGTCACATATAAGAAGTTTAAAGCAACCCAGTTGCTTCAATACAGCTCTCTGTCTCGTCATGTCCAGCAAGATCAATTATAACCTGTCCCCCTAAATACTCTGCCAATGGTAGATGTAAGAAAATAATAATCAATAGTCACCAGGACGTAATAAATGAAAAAGAAAACAATATAAAAAGAGAATCCAAACAAGAAGACAAATACATTGTTAAGAAACTGTGATATTTGATACCAGCCGCTCCTCTATAGGCCCTATAAGAATGTAAACACATGCGTCATCTCAAATTCTCAGGTTATGTTTTACATATTCTCAGGTTATGTCAGATATTTGAGTGACTAAATCAATAACTGTCGAGATGGTTTTAAAAAACACAGTTCCGCAGCCTTTTAAAAGCATATGCTGTATGAACTGTAATGGCTTTGTTCTAAAATTATTCAAAGTTTTCTCTCCGTACCCACTGACTTGAAATACTGTGCATGAAAATAGATTTTAAAATGTGCAAAATAACATTAATATAAAAAAAAAGGTTGTTGGGAGTAATATTTTAGATTTTTTTGATTAAGAGTTGAATGCAACTTTTAGGGGTGCAACCTGGATTCAGTGGTGACATCAAGGAATTACGGAAAAACAATGTGGTGTACTAATGTGACACTGTGCTGTTTATTTTGAATACAAGTTTGGGAAACAGCTCCCTAGTTAGTTTAGACAAAAGGGGTGAGAGCAGTACAGAGGGTTGTGCCCTCTGCTTCAGTGTTTATTTATTGGGTATTAAGTTTATTTGGTTTCTTTAAACCTTTTGTTTAATTTGTTAAATAATGAGCAGCACTTTAAACTGCAATCTCTCGTCTCCTGTGTTTGCTATTCCTGCAGCTAGCCCTGACCGACCGGCTACCCTTCCACACACAGCCATTCACTTTCATTGGGATTCCAAGCCCTGTTATCCTCTGATAACACAATATGACAGTTTGGATAAACAAATGTCAGAAAGAGTTCTTTGACAGCATAGCAACAGGAGCCTGTCGCCAAGCAGAATTACTGATTTGTATGAAGTGGCACTTAACCAATTTCTTGTTTATTTCATCAAAAGGAAGACTTTAAAACAAGGAAAGATCAAAGCTCTATTCATAAAATACAACAAATGCGGTATTGTAATTGTATAGTTACACCTTCTTTCTGCTGAAAATGAAACCATATTTCATTATTTAATCAGAACTTTGACACAAATTCCTGTTCATCGCAACAATAAAATTAAATAGAAGAAAACTAATTCTAGAGATACTGAACAGCTAAAGTCAAGTGTTTAATTTGCTGGTATTGCAGGAATGGTAATATGACTCCTATTGCATAGCAGTTTCACCCATTCCACATTTTACTACAAACTTGATTAGCCACAGTGTGTAGGAAACAAGCTCAGGTGTGTCTAACTAAACTCATAGTAAAACCAGAAATGGATCAAACTGCTATAAAATGGGCATCTTATTTCCATCCCTGTATTGCCCTTTAAGATTAATTCTGATCGGATTCAATGCAGCACCAATTTTTAAAGCCAAGAACATTTATTTGACAGATGATCATGTTGCCTCTTCCCATCTGGTTTACCATTCCCAAATGCTTTTTTAATGATCCTGAAAATGTAATTAAAATAGATACACATCTTTCAATGAATGCACTGCCACAGTCTGTATTTCTATATTTATAAATAAGGAGAGATATTAAATCTTGGCTACAGTTTTTTTTACTGTTGTGCTGACACACTTAGGTATATGTCACTATACTTGACTAAAGTTATGATCTCTGATCCCAGGATTATCAATTGTGTCCCCCGGTATCCCATCATGTCTGCATGCAGACTTTTAACAGGAAAATCATATCAAAGAAGCAACATGTTACTTCAAATCAATACTAATGAGTTTGAGCAAACACAGAAAGCCATTACAGTTCTGAGACACTTTGCAATCTGAATACACAGAAAGTGGAATCAAAGGCAATTACAAACGGTAGAGCTATTGTTAGCTCATAAGGTTTAGGAAGTATTCTAGGATTCCTGAGACTAATTGAGGAATCGAAGGACGTCCATGCATAGTATAAATAACGCTGCAATAAAGGAATGGCTATTTGGTACATATTTACAGAACAGAGGTGCCTAAGTACTGAAATAACCTGCCTACTCAAATTACCCACACATTCAAATAAATAAATGGCAACTTTTTTGTGTATCCACTCACCATCCCAGGGCATTTTTCATTCATTTTGTTAGTAGTGTGTTAAGAGACAGATAAGCAAGGTTTTTAAATCTATTCCTATTTGTGCAATGAACATTATCACTGGTCTTCCTGTTCAAGTGTTGTTTCTTTTACTTTACTGTGGATATGCAGGTCTTATAAATGGAACAACATAGCTGCTGTTGGTTCCTGGTACCTATTCACTTCCTGTGTTGTAGGTCAGATTTACTCAAATGTTCCAACTGTAAATCAGACCATGTGATCTACAGCACTAAAAACAAGCCGTAGTTTATAGTCAGTTGGCAGTCAGTTCTGTTAAACGCAGCTCTAAATAAAATTATTCACTGGAGAAAGTAATTTGGATACGGTATCTTACTTCTCTCAGTCCTCCTGTTGGCAATTAACACATTAAAGCCCTGTGACCAAGATCTCCCGAATATGAACAGGGGTGAGAAATGATCTAACGGCAAACTGTCTGGAATTAAATGAAAAAGTTGTATTAAAGACTTTAAATGATAGTATCGTAAGATTTCATTATGTACTACTTTCTCTGTTTATAAGTCAGGGAATTAGATAAAAAACATAAAACATGGAGCGTGACTAAAGGTTTTAAGAGACCTTTTCCACATAAGGACACCGTTCCTTGTTAAAAGACACACTTGGCAGCACAGCCGGTAAAGATGTAGTCTTCATGCAGCAGCAGCACAGGCCCTTGTGCAGCTTTTAAGGTTGTATTTATTAGCACAGGTGCCTGAAGACAGTAATTATTCTCCACTGCAATCAGCTTTCCATCGGTTGTTTACCTCAACTGCTGGCAAAGAAGCACCATCATAATTTCTCCATAAATAACAGACATCTATAAAAAAGAAGCTAATTTAGCAACTAAACTATTAAACTCACTTCACCACAGGCAATAAAAATTGCAATTCAGATAAATCAGATGTAGGCATTATACTGTATAGCTGTTGCAGTAGCTTTGTTGGTAGGTCCTTCTCTGTCTACTTAAAATATCCCAGCATTTTGAGCACAAAAAACATAGAGCTCTATATGGATTTTACTTTTACCATTTACCTGTTTTTAATACAAATGTCAGCCACCTGTTGGTAGGTTTAATGGAGTGCATGGTTGTTCTTTTTTTGTACATTGCCCTGGCAACCATGACAACATCTTAACACATAGAGCACAGACTTGCATCAGTCAACTGTTATATTCAGATCAGAAAAGAATATGTTTGACGCCCAAAAACAAAAGCTAAGATTACTGCAGATAATATTTGTGATTGGATTAAAGTCATATTAAAATAACAGAACATCATACTATGGTAAAGGGATGATGAATTATATCTTGCAGTATTTTGACTGAGACATTAACATTATATTGTGCTGTTGTGCTGGTTTCTTTGGATTGCTGGCAACTACTCAGAACCATGCCAGAATTACAAGGGCATCCTTTTTTTTCCCAGGCACATTGGCTGTACACTGGGCTTAAAGCCTGAAGTCGGAGTTTGCTTTATTTCCATTTTAGACAAATCTAAACATGAGTGTGTTTTATTGAACAAACAAAAGAATGCCTGGGGGGCAAAGAACAACAGGAATGGTGTTAATGACCAAGTGGTTTGTGAACATAAATAGATGAGTACTATAATAAAGTGGAATAATTATTTAATGAAGCGTGTGTCGATAATGTTGTTTGAAATATGGCAGAAGGTTAAAACAAATGTGGCCACAAACTGATCTGTTTTTTAGCGAAAGATTATTATTGTGCAGCTGTTTCTGTATTATACAGCAATGGAAAGATGGCCTGCTCTGGTGCTTAAATACATGTTATATGAAATTATAATTCAAAGCCATTTGAAAACAAGCCTTATTAGCTAAGAAGCTAATTATCTGTATGGTAATTAGCAACAAACACAAACAGCCAGCTCACTGCCAAAGTTGATGCCATGAACAGCAATCATCATCATTGAAACCCGACATGCAAAAAACTCTGGCGCTCCTGTTACTGAGTGACATGGGCAGAGGTGTCTGCTGAAAGAAATTTGAGACAGTACTGTATTGCTTTCTACAGTGGGTTCTGGGAAAGAGAGAGTTTGTACATAGGCCCTCTTAAAGTCTAAGGTAACCTTGTTGGCTCTGGAACTGGCAGCCCTGCTGATCTCTAATTGTGTGAGGGGGCAGAGGAAGTTCTTAAAGTGAACATCACTGACAGGGCTTCAGCAGGAAACCTGCTAGATCTGGGCCATTGTTTTAATGTATGTAACCTCTGTGCTATTAGGCCTTGGCACAAACTGACTTTTATTTTTGTTGACATAAAGTTGTGCAAACTAACACGAAGCCATCCTAAAGTAAAATGTAATGTAATCACATTTTTGTTTTCTCAAATTTCGTAGAGCCTACTTTCCTATTTTCTACTATATTGTTGAATAAGCAAACCACTCTTTCCTGTCCTTTTAATTTAAAATGTCTCTGAAAGGCACACCAGCTCTCAATTATTAACTCCATCAGTTCAACTATTTTACATATGCTAACTAATCCCCATAGGTTTAAATGTTAGGTATGTGTTATTTTTTGGTTATTATCCATGTTTGTTGCTGTGATTTCTTCCACCCCACAGCACTTACAATGTGACAAATGGAACTATTCAGTCTATTATTTCCAGGACATTAGTCAAATAGCAGGAAAAAAGACTAGTCCCTTCAATATAATGGTATGTCTAGTCGACAACGTTCAGCGTTCTAGATATTGCAGATAGAGCAGATCAGATCTAGCATTTATCTGATATTATTATTATTTATTTCTTAGCAGACGCCCTTATCCAGGGCGTCTTACAATTGATACAAGATATCACATTATTTTTACATACAATTACCCATTTATACAGTTGGGTTTTTACTGGAGCAATCTAGGTAAAGTACCCTGCTCAAGGGTACAGCAGCAGTTTCCCCCACCTGGGATTGAACCCACAACCCTCCTGCTCCCCTACTAGTATGGTACTATGGCTGTAAATCTATGTATAACAGATGAAACCTTTAAAAACTGATGTTGCCCAAGTCAAAATGAAAATAGTCTGTAAAGCAAGAATGATTGATTTTAGAGATCAGGATGTTTATCGCCATGTACAACACTTAAAAACAAATGATCACTGATTACACACCATATACAAACCATGGAGTTTCTTTTGAATAATTAAGCCATTGTTTTTCAGTGATTTTATTGTCCTGCTTGGCAGCTGACACTCGATGTAATTTCTGTTTTTGTATAAACAGTATGCATTTGGTTTTGTCCAGTGGAACAGAAGGAATGTTTGTACAGATGTCATCTTGACATAGGCACTGCAGTATTATTTATTGCTCAAGACTTGACTAAAGTGGATTAAGTAGAATCATGTGTCCAGTGAAATGAAAGTGAGACATACTTATGGATTTAAATCATGGATTTGCATCTCATACCACCCATGACATCATATAACATCTGAAAAGTTATGAATACATTTTATTTATTCTTCTGTTTGTGTACATTCATGATTTTTTTTAAGTTGATTTTTTTTTACTTAATTGAGCACGGCAGTTGGCATTCTTTTTTGCATAAAATATTTTTTTGCTTTCTAAATATTATTGATCATGTTGATGTCTATATTAAATACACACAATGTTAAATGTTAAGCAATGGCATTCTCAATCCAAATCATGCACAACTGGAGCGAGTTGAAGCGAGCAGTGAAAAGAAGGCAATTTGAAGTCTATAGCAATTTAAAGCAAATCTGTTGATAAGATCAATAACCTTAATGTTTCACCCCAGTGTGAAAGCATTGAATCCAAATCAACATTTATTACACACTACACAGTAGAATGAAGTTGAAATGAATACAGGAAATTAAAGGAAACCACTGTATATTACCACAGTGTAATTGAGGAGTGTCTTGGAAAAACTTGATATCCCACCATTCAGACTAATTTTGCTTAAAATTACAGACAAAAACTATTTTCTGGATTTTATAAAAGATGTTATAGAAAAACGTGAAAATCGAACATTTCAATTTTCTGAAAAGTGGATTTGGTTTGACACAAGCCTAGGTTATTTAAAGAAAATTATCAAATGTTTCCAGGACACCCCTCAATGGCTATCAAGACATTTAAAACAGAAACACAACTAAATAAAATGGTAACTTGTCCACTCTAGGTACATCAATGTTTTGTTGGTGTCTAATACAGAACAGTTTGGTATTTAAAAAACAGACAGATAAGGTAATCACAGCTGAGCTCATTGTGTTGCTATTTCTGTGCAGTGCAATACAGAACGACCATCGCCTACTAGCACCTGTTTCCTATTACTATATTTCCCCATCAACTGGAGACTCCACCTCAAAAACAAGAAAATTCCACTCTGGAAATGTTCTTTATTAAACAGCAGAGAGAGCCCACCAGGAACACAGCAGCGAGAGGGCCTGGTTCTTACCATTTGTAATGTTTGTTATTTTAAAAAAACAAAACACCTGTTGTTCAATGAGAACACCCCCCCCCCAAAAAAAAAAAAAAAAAACACAATTTATTCACAGGATCAAAAGTGAAAACCATGTGTTCCTTTCTAGTTGTGTAATATTAATACACGTACACAACCTTCCCCAGAGCAACTATATGGGAAAATACATGTAATTGTGCTGTTATTTTACTGGTATGTTGCAGTTAATCCTCTCACAAATACATATTGAAGCAGAGGTTCCTATTCCAGTTGATTTTCAGACTAACCAAAAAACAAGATTTTGCTGGTCGTTTGTTTACATTTCCTAAGGGTAATGTCATCTGTAGCTGCTAGAAGCCTTCTTTCCACCCTGCTTCTCTTTTGAACTCAACAGGCAATGGTCATGCTAATTACTGTGTTACCTGCAGCAGCAGTAGATCATGACACTCAACTCTGAGCTCCAGTGGAAAACTGAAAAAAAAAAAAGAAATAATTCTGAGGAAAAAAAAATGAATAGCTAATATGTCCAGTGTAGATTACAACAGCACCAGCCTTTTGAATACACAATGCCTATTAGGAGCTATCGACCCAGTTGAATTTGGCATGGCTGTGGAGTGGGAGATGTTCACCTGGTATACCCTTGGCAAGTGGATGGTTTGAAGAGCATAACTGACACTTCAGGCTCATCTTTCGTGGCCAAAAAAACTGATGTTCAGATTTGTCCATTCAATAAGCATTCAGTAAATTTAAACATCAGTGTGTATTAAAATGCAGTAAGGTGTTGTGTTTGTGTTTATTATGAGTGGCCCCCAGCAAGCACACAACCCAGCCTGCCTGCCACTTCAACTGATGCGCTGGGCCTGAATCTGGAGGATTGGTGATGAGAATAAACAAAGGCTTGACATTTAAAATATAATTGTGCAGAGGTTGATAATTGTAGAACAGTCATTTCAAATATAGCATTTACATAACAATATGTATAAAGCATACAAGTAGGCTGTTTTAGATTTTTGCAGTTTTCCTTTTCAGAAGAAAAACAATGAATTCAGTAATAAGTTTATCTAGCCAAATAGTATCCCTCTACAGTGTATTGAGACTATTTTTCATTGGTGGAAGGATACGTTCAATAAAACGTAATTTAAAGTTCAAAATCTCTTGTTTTTATATATTTTCTGAAAAACATTAATTTTAAGCCATTTTGTAAGAGCAATAACACACTTGAAGGCATGGGTTGAACTGATACAAATCACTTATCAAGTGGTTAAGGAACTTGGGTTGTATCCGTACACTTTCGAATTCTTCCATTTCTTTTAACGAAACTTTATGTCGTTAAAAGATCGGACAGATTGTTCATATCCAAATTGTCATTAGATTGTTGGCACAAAAACAAAGATAAAAGAGCACAAACATAAAATAGTGCAAAATACATGTAACAAACTATTCTCAAAACGTGTGTTTTTAGAAATGGCTTGTTGGCTTCTTTAATAATCTATATATTTATAAAAAATACTTTAAAAAACATTCTTCAAATAACTCATAAGTTCAAGCTTTGATGGAAATCCTCTCTTCATTATTAGCAATTTCAGAAATGTACTGTAGAACTGTTTATATTCATGCATGGAATTGGAGTTTGTGTTCCAGGCTATGTTTCTATAACATTCCAACCATGTACAATTACTTGCTAAATAAATAAAATACATTTTAAATATATTTTTATTCTACATTACTCTATTGTATTGATTGGACAAAGTCACATGTGTCCACGGTAACAGAATATTCAGTAATATATAGAAATTCTTATTTGTAAATAGCATGGTTTAGTATTTGGCATACTAAAATAAACCAGAATAATATTCTGTACACTAGACAAAGTTGTTCAAATAAGTCTAAAACCAACAAAAATGTTTCAGTGAGTGCCTTCATTAGTGGCATTATACCAAGGGAGGCACTAGCTAACACGTTTGTTGACTTCATCATTAAACAGATGAAGGCACAAGCTGAAATGTTTGTTTGCCTGTCTTGCCTCCCCATTTTGTGAGAGAGAGCTACTGAACATGCCTTTGTTCTTCCTGCCATGGCTGGTATTACGAGCTGGCGCGTGAGGCTGGAACCTGTGTAACAACATAGAGAATATCTGCTCAACTTGAAACCTACACAACACTGTACAGCTCCTCGGTGCGCCTCTCTGTTGTTTACAGTGCTCATTTCAACAGTGACCGTGTACTTACTGTTTAAGTGCCAGTTCCCTTGTACTTTTTGGCAAACAAAGTAAGTCTTCATCCCTAAACCTTCCAGCCTTTGTATAAATGTGTGTATCTGATAAAGTCTAATATCACACAGCATGCCTCACACAATCTATACGGGACTGGCTTGACACTTTCTTCAGTTTTTTAAATGTGTCATTTTTTAATTTCGCAGCAATATCATTCAAAACACATATCAAGTGAAAATTCAACTTAGAAAATAAATTATTCAAATTCCAATCATCTTTGGGACCCTTAAGTGTTATAAAATCAAGGCCAGCAGTCATTCTCAGATAGATTCCCTGGTGCTGTAAAATGTTCCTACAGGGTATTGGTTGATCAAATCAACCCCAAAGTCAAAGTTTAAAAAAAAATTGTAAGAATAGTGATATAAACCATGCCAACCAATCCTGTACGAACAATAAAAAATATAAAATCAAGAATTTTTCATAGCACTCCTAATTGTATTTCAGTGTGTGCGTTGTATATGTTTTGAAAATGTAGTGTACAGTTGGACAGCCAAAACGAAGAGCAGGTAAACTCAATAACAAGGCACAGAATGCAAAAGCTTGAATTCTATTTGTAAATGCCACTGAATGGATGCTGTCATACCGCCTTATTTTCTTTCTTACACTTTTGTTCACAGATTTGCTTTGTTCAGTATTTATGCAGCACTATACTTTTGTTAACAATCAAATATGATCTCTCTGATGTATCTAATTCCCCCGTGGAACTTTTTTTAGATTATTTTGCCAAAAACATTCCTCATAAATTCAAGATCTTAAGCAATATTCTGGCTGAAACACAAAACCTATAAACTTTCAACTTTGCCAGCATGAAAGGTGTTGAACATTTCATTCTATTTATCAAACCAAAATAATATAATATCTTACAAGAAATATTTTATGTTTTTTGAGCGGTCAGTAACACAAGTGCTTTCACCTTTTAATGGACTTCTTTATCAGCAACATGAAAAATCTCAACAAAACGAAAAGAAAAACAATGAAGCTAACGTCTTCAATGGTAGGTCAGTGCTGTACTCCACCAAATGAAGTAGACAAACTTTTCAACTAAAGGCATAAGGCAAAATGTTTTAATACTTGGCTATGTTTGCTTTGGTTTTACCTCATAAATTATTATTTATATGTATTAATTTAGAAAGTATTTATAATGATTTAGATTTGTATTAATTGTTGCTCTTATCTCAAACCTTCTTAGGATCTGTATTCTTATCCCAAGACAACTATGCATTGTATTCCCCTAACATGAAATCCTATTAAATTTACATTCATTAGAACTCTTTATGCAGTCCCCACAGATGTTGTAATGAGAGGGGAGTTTTGTTGAAGCTAAATTTAGCAGCTGATTAATTATGTGTGGAATACAAAACTGGAAAAGTGGGGGTCCAACACACATAGACCCGCCTGCTGTTTCTCTGTGCCAAATGGCCATGACCTCACATTCCAACTCAACCACAGAGCTTGCAAAATATGGAAATCTGTGAAAACTTGCATCTCCAAGCTTCACTGTGGACCCAAGACCGTATGATCATGCAAATGGATGCTTTTGTATGTATATGCTTATAAACTAGTGGATGTGCTAGCATGCCAGACTATTTTGGAATTACATGGTTTTAATGTAGTCTTTTATCAATGTTAGTAACACAACTTGCCATGCGGATGTACAGTAATGCAGATTCAGCTGTTCTGGTGCTTGCATATTATTTCAAAAACAGTGCGCAACCATGTGCTTATGTGCATGATTATACAGTGCTTGTGCATGCCTTAAATAGTGCCATTTAGCTGGGAAACACCCTTTCTAGTGGAAGCTAACAGTATAATTTCATACATCTCATCAAAATGTATGCTGAACCCTTGACCCAAAAGACACTTTAAGAAGCGAAACCTAAATTATGAAGCCAGATGAAAATGTGTTTCTATATCCAATGTTAGTACATGACAGGTAAGATTTGTGGAAGGACTTCTTAAGCTACTGAGTTATTGAAGGAAAGTCTTGATGAGCTCAATAAAGTTTGATATTTATCAGAACTTTTGTAGACTCAGCCATGATAAAGCCAACAACGGTCCAGATCAGTTTCAAATGATTTAATAGTTTTGCACTAGCAGTGTCCCACAACCATGTTCAATTTTATAATAATAATAAAAAATAAAAAAAAAATAAAAAATGTATCACTTCTACAGCATAAATCAAATCGCTGGATAGGACATTCCTCCATAGTTGAAAGGAGTGCTGCTTTGATTTCACACAGAGCCAAGGACAGTTGCTATCTGGAAAGGAACTTAGAAACTTAACAAGAGGCGCCAACTCAGTGCAAAAATAAAAAACGTGGAAGGAGGCCAATATAAAACACAAGCAGCTGCAGATTTGTACTGATCATAGCTGCATACAAGCTCTAAGTGAGGGGGTGGGGAGGTGAGGGGGTGAGGGGGTGAGGGGGTGGGAGGCTTCTATTTTCTACAATAGGTTTCCTGTATTATATCTTTATTTCTGTCCCTATTAGCCAGAAGTCTGGTTTAAAGTTTCAACGCCTCCCACAAAACAGTCCGATTAAGCTTTTTTACATTTCTAACAAATACTTGGGTCCCTTAAATGTTATTGTGATTTTATTTTTTAAACTTTTTTAAAAGCTCCTTATATCTGGTCTCAGCAATACCTAAAGCAGATCAATAACTGCAGTGAGCAATTGTAGAATCAGCATAAAAATAGATCATACTTCATGAATGATCATGGAAAACTGTAGTTACCACACAGGGATGGGCAAATAGTACTTTGTCTGGGCCATCCTCATGAGTGAAATAATACAATGCATGGAAAGGAAAGTCTTTTTTAAAGCAAGTGTAGCTAACAAAACAAAGCAAAACAAAATCTGAAATATGCTTCCATTTACTATATATGTCTCAAATATGTCTCAAATGTGCAGTTTTGAAAGAAACACATGCTATAGCAAACATGTATTTTAATTTAAATGTAACATCTGGTACTACATTAGGTAGAAGGAAGTTCTCAATTTGCTTGCTTTGCCTTCCAGGAAGTCTGTTACTGCTTTACTTCTTTGTTAATTTTACCTCAGCTGCAATGCATGTCAGTCATTTGGGGAAGCAGCTGGTTGGTTCCTGACAGGAAAGAAGGACTTTAAGGGGTGGGGACAATTTCACTCTACAGGTACAAGAAGACCTAAAAGCATGGCTTGCAAACAGAGATTTCTACAACCTAGTGTACTGCCGATATGATGATTTTAAAAATACATCTTTGCTAAAGACTGCACATTTGAGACGTATACAGTGATGCAGCAAAGCAACATATTTGAAACAGTGCTATTCAGCCAGTCATTCTGCGGCTGGATTTGATTGAATGCCTGGTACATTCCAAAATGAGATCCAGTAAACACTCTGTAACATTTATTAAGAACGTTATTCATTCATACGCTAGAACTCTCACTGTAGATTGATTGGATCTTAATCACTTCATGTGTGGCCACTGGACAGGTGAAAAAGTTTTAACAATATCTGTAACTTCTGTATCTGTATTTATCCATTATTAAATGTGTTCGTCCCATTTGTCCAACACCCTATATATTTCTTAAGTAGGCATGTGATTATATTCATATGAAAAATACTGAATCCTTTTATATACCATACATTTTTGCCATTTCCAAACAGACAAAACAGTCCACATTTTCTCTTTCCTATGACTATAAATGTTAAAGGCCAGTATTCTTATCAAGGACATTTCCTCTTAGCAACCCTTGCTCCAGAATACAGTATACATTACATTTTTAACAAAAAGGAGCCCCGCCTTCTATGGCAATAAATATAACCTGGAAAAATAGACTGAACGCCAAAGCACTTTTAAAACAGTATCCTGTAAATCTTTCCATTAAAAATGTGCGCCCGTCCAACAAGTTCTATTTTTCCACAGCTCAATTGCTGCCAGAGGTCTCCCCTGAACAATATATCTAAATTACGAGCCCCAGCAGATGGAAACCATACAATCTCACAGTCGGTAAATTCATATATAAATGTGATCTATTGCTTCTGCATCAGCCCCGCACCAACAACACAAACACTGGCACCCCCATTTTATATTAGAAGGCAGTTAAATCCCAATGGTTTTACCATCTGGATGTTATTAAAATGGCCTCTTTTTAAAAACTATATTATACAAACGGTGTCCGCTTTTGAGAGCTACTATATAAATATAACTTTGTTCTTCTAATATATTTGAATTATTGCCCAAGGGTTATAAAATCCACAATCCAAAGGCAGTATTTTAGCTAGTACTCATAGAACTCACTTTGTTTTATTACAACTTTCTTTTTTTGACAATTTGCACTGTCCTCTTTAGTTTAACATCATCATAAAAGATGTTGAAGTCTGTGTGCTTCTGATAATAGTGTAATTAAGAAATTGGCTTTTATAACAATATTGTACCCTATACCTTGTGTAAATATAGTTCAGAGAATTATGCACTTTACCGTAATTCTCCATATATATAACGCACATGTGTTAAGCGGACAGTCTTCGACAGCACTGTCTCTGCGCTAAAACATATTACTCCCTGGGTGGAGGAGTGAGCAGCCCTGCCCATGGTGCATTCTTTACTCATATCGGAACTGTCTCCCCACCATGAATGTTCTCTTGCTGTTATAATATTGGAAAAACATTTTGGAATTGGTTTTAGCCCCCTTAGCAGTGTTCATTTCTATCTCTCTTTTGGCCTTTCTAACTTCCTTTTTGACTCTTTCTGTGTACTTTGCTTTTGGTCCCTTTTAAATGCTCTGTAAAGTGCCTTTTTTCGCTGATTTTTAAAAAAATCGATCTATTAAACCATTTTGGCCATTTTGTTTTAGATTTAGGTTTGTCTACTTTTGGGATGTAATTGTTTTGTGTCTCTAGTACTACATTTTTAAAAAACAGAGATCCTTTTTCTGTGGATGTTTTTTTATTTTACTCCAATTTACTTCTGTTAGTCTCTGTTTCATACCTTCATAGTTAGCTTTTCTAAAATTGTAAACCTTAGCTTTAGTCATTACTTTTTGGGTTTTAAAATTCACTTCAAATGAAACCTTGTTGTGGTCTGAGTTTGCCAATGGCTCTCTGACCTCTGTTTTAGTTATTCTGTCTTCGTTATTTGAAAAGACTAAATCAAGGTATGTCTCCCCTCTAGTCGGTGCCTTGACAAATTGCATTAGGAAGCAGTCATTTGTCATTTCCTGGGCCGGATGATATCCTCCCAATAGTACTCAAAGAAATGAAAGAATTTATTTACAAACTGCTAACCAAGATCATGCAACAGTCTCTTGACACAGGGGTTATACCGACAGACTAGAGAATTGCAAACGTAACCATTTCAATTTCGTCTGTTGTGCTCCCCACCAGGTTTTCCCATTTTATATGGGGGAAGTTCAAATCCCCCATTAGTATGGCTTCTCCTTTGCTACACACATTTCTAATGTCATTGTATAACTGATTATTTTGCTCGGCGTCTGAATTTATGCGGTCTATAGCATGCTCCTATTATGCCCTTTGACTTTTTGTCCATTATTCTGACCCATATTGATTCTGCGTTGTTTTCTTCATCCAGATTTAACACCTGGGCTTCAAGACTATTTCTTGTGTATAGCGCTACCCCTCCACCTCTTCTGTCCTGCCTGTCTTTTCTATACAGTGTGTACCCACTAATACTATATTAGTCTCCATCACTCTCAGACCACCAAGTTTCTGTAACATCTATCACATCGTAGTTACTTGTTATTGCAGTAGCTTCAAGTTCTAACATTTTGTTTCTGAGACGTCTAGCATTTAGGTAAATACATTTAATGGCTGTCTTACCTGAGTTGTTGCCCTTGTTTTGATGTGGACTTCCTTCTGTTTTTTGTTTTCTCCCCTCTTCCTTTCTAGTTTAAACGCTTCTAAACCTCCTCAAGGATCCTTTTTCCGAGTAGATTGGTTCCCTTTTTGTTTAAGTGCAGTCCGTCCCGCCTATATAGGTAGTTCTTGTTGTGGAATGTGCTCCAATGTTCAAGAAAGATGAAGCCTTCCTGCATGCACCACGATTTCAGCCATGCTTTTCGATTTTGTATTTCCAGCTGTCTGTATGGTCCTTTGCAAGGTGCCGGCAGTATCCCAGATATATCAAATACCACAGTTTTGGTCTTGTCTTTTAATTTCCTTCCTAGCTCTCTGAATTTGTTTTGCAGGGATCTTGGCCTGTCTCTTCCAATGTTGTTTGTACCGATGTGGACGACTACTACCGGGTCGTCTCCTGTTCGTTCTAGGAGCCTGTCCACGTTCTCAGTGATGTGTGTGACAAAGGCTCCTGGAAGGCCGCACACTGTTGTAGTAAGGAGGTCCAGACTGCAAACTGAACTTGCTGTGTTTCTCAATATGGAGTCCCCAACAATCATGACCTCCCTTCTTTTTGCTGCCTGGCCGCACTGTTTATAGGGTCCTGAATGTTGTTCCTTTTGTTCTCTTGATTTTGGTTTTGTTAATCTAAATTTTGAAGTGGCTCGAATTTGTTGGATGTTTTGATTTCTGGTGGTTGTGTTTTATGAAGTTTCTTTTTTTCCCTCTAAGACGCTTGGGTTTCTCGTAAATCTACATTATTACTGTTTCTGATACCACTCTCCTCCCACAGTGGTGTTTTCTGTAACAATTTCTTGCAAAGTCTTACAAATAACTCGAGGCCAAAAGCAGAGCTTCAGAAGCAACGCAAAAACCTCAGGGGTTGCTCTCCCACCGATGAGAAATTACAGTTCTGACCAAAAGTGTTTGCTCCCCAGGTGATAATTAGTGTCTGTTTACTAAAGCTGCTTTCTGCTGTGTAAAATATTCCATAGAAAAACAGGGCCTTCCAGGTTTGTCTTCGAAGACCACTGAAGCTCTGCTCAGATCGGAGCCTGACTCCAGGATCAGATCCCTTTAGTACAACCGACCCCAGCTCAATGCTACGACGTTAGAGTGTGGCATAATGCAGATTTAATGAGAGATTTAATGAGAATTAATGAGCCCTTGAAATATATTTCTAGAAACGTTGAGGTTTCCCCACAATTGAAATACTTACTATAAATACAGTTTTGCTATTAAAATTATGCTAGTACTGTATTGGTATAAGAAAATAGTGTTTTTAAAAAGTATTTACAGCTTCCATCCATTTAAAATATGCAGATATAGCTTGAACCTCAAACTGCAGTGTATTGACGATAATGTAAATAACATCACGCTCCAGACTATGAGGTTCAAACTTTAAACGTGTTCCTGTTTACAGGTAAGCATTCAACTTTACTATGATGAATACAATAATGTTCATTGTGGTAATGGTTTATTTATTAGTTTAAAAATGTTTAGTAAAATGTGACCAAGAGTGAGTTGTTGGAACATTGATAAATAGTGATGTGAGAGTCTGTAAAATAATTTAGAATCAGTAATGTATCATGATTCATTTGGTATAATAATTGTGTAAAAAGTTCTTGGTAGTGGAGCGTGATCCAGATCCTAGTAGTAAAACACCATCTCATCATCCATTTTTCTTCCCATTGACTTCTATACTAATAAGTGATTATATAGAATGAAATAAAAGTTTTAGTACTCCTGCAACGTGAGGGGGAGATTTCCCCATCACTGAAAAAGAGAGGGGGGCCATGTCCCTCGCGTCCCCCGTGTAAATTACGCCTATGCTCATAGATCTATAATAGCCAGTGGGAGGGAGTCGTTTGTGTTTTGGGGAAACGCTTTGTTATAGCAATCGGCTATGGTGTTTGTTTCCATTATATTCAAAAAAGTGTCAAGTTAGTTATAAGCTTTCATCAAATGATGAAAACATACAGAAACAGTGTGTCCGCTGAAAGATTGGGCACCTCATTATTATCCAGCTCAAATCTTTCTCTTTCTGCGTTTGGGCTCAGTTTCTGACACAGGTGAGAAGTTGATAAATAAGATTTGCTCTTTAAATAATTCACATTAGACCGAATTTACAAGGGGTTCTACAACCCTACATTGCACAACATTGGAATTAACAGTTTCCTTGACTTCTCCATTAGCAACTGAACAGTGAATAATGCCTGGTAGTCTTCCGTCTCACAACAGATGGTGGTATCAGATCTGAATGAACAAATGTAGATCCTGTCAGCATCAAATATTCCAGGAACAAATAGCATTGCGTTTGCTAAAACATACAGAAACAAACATTCTAACCTCGAGTTGACAGGGCGCTTCTGAAATTAGAGAATCTGTTCAAATGCCAGGTTGCATTTCTCAAAACTGCTTGTAATAATATTTTACAAGAAGCAGAAACTGCAAAATAATAAATCAACTGCGAAGAGAAAACCATCCCATGACTCTTCCTAATGCCACTGGAATTTCAGGCAAATATTTCAATGAAATGTGATAGAATGACGTAAAAGTCAACTAGACTGAACGCAGCAGCCAAATAAGTCTCAGTTCTAACTTCAATATTGAGATCTGACATGTATGAGGAATATAACCTAAAACAAATATTGAAAAAGCAGGGCACTACTAGACCAAATTTCTTTCCGACTCATTTTACATGGGAGTATGAACCTAATCCTCGATTCTAATATCTACATGTTACCATCAGTGCACTCTCAGTGACCTCTCCTGACCCATGAAATACGCATATTGAATCAATTTGCATGCTAGTGTTTTTGTTGGACTCTCATTTTGCATATAGATATGATTAGAAAGCTATATATAAATGTATAGTAATGATTAAGTATTTTTGTAACCTAGCTCTAATGGCAAGTGACTCAGACTAAATGTATTGATTAGCTGTTAACCATGAAAGGCAGAGGCCAAAGGGCCATAGACAGGGCAATACTCTAGACTGCTTTATCAAGCATGGAAGGATTAATATTTAAACGCTACCCCTTATATGCCTTTTTCTGGTTACATTGAAATAGCATTAATACATTAAGCATATGCATGCACTGTGCTACAAACCATTTGGTGGTTCTTTTATAACCAATAATTTGGGTCAAGAATATCAATTAGCACTAAATTCAATGTAAGATTTTCTAAATTCAGTTATTGACAACAATACTCTAAATACTGTTAAAGGAACACGTCAAATACAGTACAGGTAAAAATTGCAGCGGGTCTGAGTAGAGTTAGAAGAGGTTTGCTGTATTTCAACACATACAACTGAATGGACAGTTTTGTTTAAAACCTTGCTTGTCACTGTTTAAAGTCAATTCAAACCAGACAATCAAGGATTAAGAAGAATATAGTTGGGAAGCGTTCACAGGCAGACCAAAAGAACACCTCTTCACATGTGGTTTAAATTATGGGCGCCCAAACAAGTTGTTTTTGAGATGTAGTTATCTGGCACATGGTTTTGTACACCCATCACTGGAGTCCTGATGAGTTACATCACCATCCAAACAAAGACTTGCCAAGGAACTAAAAGCAGAGCTGGCAACAGTAAGAACAGCCAAAAGATGATGTGTAAGAGAAGAACAGAAGCAAAGCAAATAGGGAATTACTATAAATCTAATCCAAGGCTGTTTAGCAGGATCGACATATTACAAGTACAGGTCATGTTTGTTGATCACAATCTAAATTTCCTTCACATGTTCCTGGGCAGTGGTTAGTGTGGTACATGCCAACAACTTGAACCAAAGCTATACAGACAATTGCCACTGTGCCAAGCAGCTTACAGTTCTGGTGGCAGGAGACTTTTGTTTAGATGGAAAGTATGTGAATAAACTCCATGTGTAAGGAAGTCATAAAAAGACCATTGGATACGGTTGACTTTGAAGTGCTGATTTATATGTGTTTTTTTGTTGTTGTTGTTGGTAAAATGCCCTTGTGTTGAAAGACTGAGAGAAAAAGATTTGGAAAATAGTTCAAGGTGTTTCTTTAAAAACCAAGGGTTTGCACGCTACACTATAGTGTAATTTTGGCTTTCCCCAACTGTTATTATTATTATTATTTGTTTCTTTAGCAGACTACTGGGAATTCTGTGAGCTTATAAAAGAATGTTGGTAACATAAATGAGGGCTACCAAAAAATAAAAAAGTAACCAAGTGAAAAGTCATGGCGGACAGGAACACATACATGGGGAATTTGAAAAGCTATTTACTGCATAAACAATTCTACAAGGAGAACAACTTTTATGGAAGTTTCAAGACTTAAAATAAACAAGCCAAGTATTTAATTCACTCTTAGGGATGCTCAAATGGTTTCTTTCTAGATTTGTGACAGGGTGTGAGGGGGTTATCCCAGTATAACTACGATGGGTAGTGCAACACAAGCCAACCCCAAGTCTTACAAAGTGTCCTGTACTGCACTGTATATTTGCTAAGTTCTGTGCAAACTCCCAGTACTGTATATTTCAAGTCTGTAGATGATTTTTCTCCCCAGATGGTATGATTTTTCACCTATCATTCTCTCCAGCTCTGTTTTTCTCATTAGCCTCCACAGCCCAGTGTGTTCCACAGGTATCAGAGTTACATGGGTACCATGCAAACCCCATTTGTTCCAGTGCACACAGAGAATGCCCTGCTGTGGCAGTAAAATATTATTAACTACAGGAGCTGGTCTGGACCGTGATGTTATGTCTAGAACAGAATCCCTCTGTCACTCACAAGTTTCAAAGCTTGAAACCACAGGCAGCTCCAGGTGGAGGCCACATGTACTGGGACAGAAGGTGGGGGTATGATACAAAAAACATGGATATTCATTTTAGGAGGAAACAAGGCTTTGTCTTGCATTATTATTAGTAGTAGCTTCACTGGTAGGTTTTATTAGTATTAGGATTACTACCACATACATTGGTTCTAACCACGTTATTGCATTATGAACTAAAATCTCTACGTAACAGATGTCATTTTGCTAACGACAAATGTGTCTATCAAGAACTGTCAGATGCCAGTAATACAAAAAAAGCACAACAAATGAGGCAAAATAGTCAAGATTGGTATGACATTCACACAAGAAATGCCATGCCTCTATCTTGCATCAATCAAAGAGTATGAGTACATTATATGTCAAAACATGATATTTGTTAACAGTTGGCATGCGACCACTACATAATAATTGCCAAAGCTATCACATTTAAGATTAAATCTAAATTAATGATTAATTACAGATATTTTACATGTAATAATCTGAAATAAGAAATGATCACGAAGAGAAAGTAGCCAGTGGAAAGCAATTTTTCCAAACCTAGTAACACCTCTGAGGTAGGTAAGCCCTCTAAAAAACTAGAATGTGCCAGTTTATTTGAACTTCCTTAAATGCATATTATAAATAGGTTTTCTGATTATCAGTTTTAACCAGTAAAACCCGATAAAATACCCCTGATACAAAAAAATGAAATTGGTGGCTAGCCAATAAACACCGGAAAAACTGTGAAAATGGTTAATCAATTCACAATGACTTTACGCTTATCCCATAAAAAAATAAAACCTACTACAAAAATAATAATAAATAAATTTACCAGTGCTGCTGGGCAATGTCCCGCCTTCCTGTCTTCTATCTGTCATTGATTTGTTCTGAATACTTTAAACTCGCCCAACTACTGAGTGACAGCACATTTCTATTGGAGACTCTGCTTGCAAGATTTAAAACGAGATTAGAATCAGGAATGGAGGCTTGTTAGCGGGATTTAAAGCTATATTACAGTTAAGATACGGAGGATTTAAAACAGAATTGTGGCGAAATGTAAAAAAATGCCTACACATGAAAACCCCAGAAGAATGTGGCCATGACCATAAAGATTTTGTTGTGGAAGACAGCAAAGGAAAGAAGGTACAACCTAAGTGTGCAAGTACTGTCGAGTTACTATACATATTTTGACAGAAAAAAAAACACTCAAGCATTTTGAAAAGTTACCGAAAACACTAATTTCATACAGTATATCAAAAAATGAAAGCCCCGAAAAAAAACGATTTACATAAAACTCAAATAGCTAAAAATAAGCACCAAAAAATACAATTAATAAAAACCGAAAAACAGAAGCCCTAATTATAAACCAAACCTTTAAAAAACATTTCCTAAGTCACATTATTCTGCTGTACATCGTTTAGTTTTAAAGACTTTATTTTTACTTTGACATGGATTAAATTGGTCCTGCCACAACACTGTATCGGTTTAGGATAAAGACATTCCGAGCTGACTTCCAGTGCAGTGGGTATTAGGACTCCACAGAGTGTCTTACATGTAAAAAGCATTTAAAAGCATGATTCAAATGTTGGTTGAAGGGACCACGCTTCTACGTCTCTGTCTATGCATTGGCAGGGGAGATTATATTGTCGGTAGCGTCATATGACCTCAATATGTCAGCCATATTAGGTCAGAGATCAATGGCGTTAGTTCACCCCCCGGAGGAGTATATATAATACTGAAAATATACATTTCCAGCTGGTTTGAGATCTTAGCAGTAGCAGGTGCGGCGGCAGCGGTCTTATAGACTCATACAAGCTCCCCTCATGGGATGCCTAAATACCAGTCATGCCCAGTTACTTATCTGAAACCATAGGGAGCACTGAATTGGTTTTTTTGCTACTGCAGGCTACTGGAGGTGAGAGATTTGGAGTTGGTTCGCCTCAGTATACAGCAGAGGCCCCTACAGGTCAGGCACCAGATGTGGCCAGATAAACTGGACTCTCACTTACATCTTAGTAACATCTGATTTTTTTTCCCTTTTTGTCCAACCCCTTTACTACTTTAAACATGCAGTACATGTAACTCATGTCCAACATATCTCAGTTTCAAACATGATAAAAGAATAAATGTTTTCCTTGGATCTGACTCTGTTTGTCCTCCTCCTGAGCCTATAGCAGGTGGTCGACGGATTCTTGGGAGAAATTACAATGAGATCCTGACACTTTCCTGGAAGACATGCCCTTTCATGGATCTGCACATTCTTCACAGCTGAATACCACGAAGGAGCACAAAGGAGAAAAAACCGCCCCTTGATTCACGGTCTGTGCCTCTACAACCTCTCTGATAAGACTCGGAAGCTAATAGGGTTGACAGTTATCCCCTGTAGAAATAACCAACATCCAGTTGCTTTTTGTATCTACTGTAATATAAGAGAGAGTAATATATCTTCAAGTATATGCATCTCCTAATAATCTCTGTATTTGTTATATTACTGATTTCTGTAGTCAGTGCTGGCAAGAGTGGGATGTTACAATGTTATACAGGAAATTTTACCCCAGAAACAAAACTAATTGAAGATTTCAACAAAATACTACACTGATCCTGGACGCCACTGCCCTAGGTCATTCATTAACTTGGTTCTTGCTCCCAAAACAATTTCCCTTCCTTTTGCCTTCTGGAAATTGCGTTGTCTGTCTCTGCTGTGTTGGGGGCTCTTTTGTGTAATAAATGTCTTTTTCAAAATTGTACTTTCGGGGGCTCCTGAGTGGCGCATCCAGTAAAGGCGAGTTGGAGTCCAGGCTATTCCTTTGCCGACCAGGGGCGGGAGCTTCCAGGGGGCGGCGCTTAATTGGCCGAGCACCGCCCGGGGGGAGGGAGGGTTAGGTCGGCCAGGGTGTCCTCGGCTCACCGTGCACCAACGACCCCTGTAGTCTGGCCGGGCACCTGCGGGCTTGCCTGTAAGCTGTCCGCGAGCTGCGTTGTCCTCCGACACTAGCTCTTGGGTGGCTGCATGGTGAGTCCGCAGTGTGAAAAAACGCGGTCGGCTGACGGTACACGTTTCGGAGGACAGAGTGTGTTCGTCTTCGTCCCCCCCGAGTCAGCGCAGGGGTGGTAGGGGTGGTAGCTGTGAGCTGAGCCTAAAAATAATTGGCCATTCCAAATTGGGGAGAAAATAATAAAAAAATAATTGGCAACGACTAACTTAAAAAAAAAAAATTGTACTTTCAAAGACCGTATGATCTGAGAGCATTAGAAATGACTTTGGAAGCAATCCTCCATAGGATTTATAAAGAACATTTCAATGCTACAGTTTTCAGGAGGAAGCATCAAGAAGTATGGTATATAAGGGGTGTTCGTTAGCACGTTTTTTTTTGTTTAAAGCAGAAGTGCTAGATTAAGTTTGAGATTTGATCAGGGGTAGACAAACTCACTTTTCCTGCACCTAGTCCAAATCAATTAGTTAAGACATCGCCATCTAGTATGAGGATGGCTGAGTATGAATGCAGAATGCACCGTTCACACTATTGTGTTTGGAATGGATTTACCACAACAAAACTAGAGCGTTCATTAATGGTTCATGTGGTCAAATGGTTTTAAAGCTCAAATTACTACAATACCAGGAAGTCATTTAAGAGCGGGAGCACAGGAACTCTGTGGCTTACTAAGAAAGAGTATAGTACTTAGCTGAAAAAGGCTTCTTTTTCATTTGCTTTGGTTGACGTCAGAAAAGGGTTGAGAACATAATTAAAGCTGGCCGGTGGTGTATTCCCTACAATAGTGCATTATTAATCACCACAGACTCTGTCAATGCTAATTGCACAGCTTGGAGGGATCACAATTTCCTTTTGAAGTAAAATGGCACTAGGTCTCTACTTAGTCTTTTAGAG
Organism: Acipenser oxyrinchus oxyrinchus; assembly: GCA_030684275.1. Classification (NCBI taxonomy): domain Eukaryota; kingdom Metazoa; phylum Chordata; class Actinopteri; order Acipenseriformes; family Acipenseridae; genus Acipenser; species Acipenser oxyrinchus. Next base: position 12,732,060 of record CM060262.1, read on the forward strand.
CTCTGTTCAATAGCAAGCCTGTGGGTGCCAGTGGGTTTTGACTCCAATGGAGGCACTCTTGTTTTCCTATTAATATATATATATATATATATATATATATATATATATATATATATATATATATATATATATATATATATATACACTACCGTTCAAAAGTTTGGGGTCACTTAGAAATTTCCTTGTTTTCGAAAGAAAAGCACATTTTTTGTCCATTGAAATAACATCAAATTGATCAGAAATACAGTGTAGACATTGTTAATGTTGTAAATGACTATTGTAGCTGGAAACGGCTCATTTGTAATGGAATATCTACATAGGCGTACAGAAGCCCATTATCAGCAACCATCAGTCCTGTGTTCCAATGGCACGTTGTGTTTGCTAATCCAAGTTTATCATTTTAAAAGGCTAATTGATCATTAGAAAACCCTTTTGCAATTATGTTAGCACAGCTGAAAACTGTTGTGCTGATTAAAGAAGCAATAAAACTGGCCTTCTTTAGACTAGTTGAGTATCTGGAGCATCAGCAATTGTGGGTTCGATTGCAGGCTCAAAATGGCCAGAAACAAAGAACTTTCTTCTGAAACTCGTCAGTCTATTCTTGTTCTGAGAAATGAAGACTATTCCATGCAGAAATTGCCAAGAAACTGAAGATCTCGTACAACGCTGTGTACTACTCCTTCACAGAACAGCGCAAACTGGCTCTAACCAGAATAGAAAGAGGAGTGGGAGGCCCCGTGCACAACTGAGCAAGAGGACAAATACATTAGAGTGTCTAGTTTGAGAAACAGACGCCTCACAGGTTCTCAACTGGCAGCTTCATTAAATAGTACCCGCAAAACACCAGTCTCAACGTCAACAGTGAAGAGGCGACTCGGGATGCTGGCCTTCTAGGCAGAGTTGCAAAGAAAAAGCCATATCTCAGACTGGCCAATAAAAAGAAAAGATTAAGATGAGCAAAAGAACACAGACACTGGACAGAGGAAGATTGGAAAAAAGTGTTATGGACAGACGAATCTAAGTTTGAGGTGTTCGGATCACAAAGAAGAACATTCGTGAGACGCAGACCAAATGGAAAGATGCTGGAGGAGTGCTTGACGCCATCTGTCAAGCATGGTGGAGGCAATGTGATGGTCTGGGGGTGCTTTGGTGGTGGTAAAGTGGGAGATTTGTACAGGGTAAAAGGGATCTTGAAGAAGGAAGGCTATCACTAAATTTTGCAACGCCATGCCATACCCTGTGGACGGCGCTTGATTGGAGCCAATTTCCTCCTACAACAGGACAATGACCCAAAGCACAGCTCCAAACTATGCAAGAACTATTTAGGGAAGAAGCAGTCAGCTGGTATTCTGTCTATAATGGAGTGGCCAGCACAGTCACGGATCTCAACCCTATTGAGCTGTTGTGGGAGCAGCTTGACCGTATGGTACGTAAGAAGTGTCCATCAAGCCAATCCAACTTGTGGGAGGTGCTTCAGGAAGCATGGGGTGAAATCTTTTCAGATTACCTCAACAAATTGACAACTAGAATGCCAAAGGTCTGCAAGGTTGTAATTGCTGCAAATGGAGGATTCTTTGACGAAAGCAAAGTTTGAAAGACACAATTATTATTTCAATTAAAAATCGTTATTTCTAACCTTGTCAATGACTACATTTCCTATTCATTTTGCTATATTTCCTATTCAAACTCATTTCATGTATGTTTTCATGGAAAACAAGGAAATTTCTAAGTGACCCCAAACTTTTGAACGGTAGTGTGTATATATATATATATATATATATATATATATATATATATATATATATATATATATATATATAAAAGGTATAAACCACAAAGGGCCGTGCGGTTCCCATTAAATATACGCACACCTGGGTGGGGATTAGGTCCGATCAATTGATTTCACAGTATAGACAAGAGCTACCAGTAATGTAGGGACGCAACAGTGCCTGCCAAACAGAGCCCGGCTACAAATACATTTTTTGGCAGCATTTCCTCTCAAGCCATTTCCAATGGATGTTCCTTTTAAACTTAATTTTGACTCTCGCACATAGAGATTAAGCCGGTGTCATGTTTATGACGCATGACTTCTGCATTACACCTTACCAGAGTGCAAATTGTGTTGGAACAGAAGATGCACGGGGCCAGAATTACAATATACCAGATACAATACAAAACTAATTTACTCTTATATAGCCCTTATCCTGCCAAGGCATCCCAGGGCGCTTCTCAATCCCAAATACTCCAAAGAGGTCTCCAGGTTAGATTTGACAGATTCAGTTGTGCTGGCTTTACTGTTAAGAAGTTGTACTGAATTCCACAGGCAGGGGGGCATAAAAGTCAAAAGTCCTAGCCCCAGGTGATTATAGCTAGCTTTGTGGAATTGCCACTATATCAGAGTTCTGGGATCATAAAAACATTCAGAGTGCCTGCTGAAGTCCCGACTGAAGTAAGACTGTTAAAATTCAGGGGATTACTCTTATGCCTCGTTACCACTAGCTACACTGCCTGCGTATCCACTGCATTTTCTCAGGTACAGCTAACCTTGGAAGTATTTGCACTACATCACAGGTCTAATGGCATTCTGTGACACACAGCATGCTAGGATTCTGTGGCTTTTCAGAAACAACAGATTGTTTGTGAACATTAAGGTTGAAAGAAGTCTTGTTGCTGTTTTCATTTTCATTATCCACGCTATTGACAGCCTTATAAATACTGATTTTACAGCAACTGGCAGCGAAAACAATGAAAAAGAAGATGATGACCTGTACTTATTTGTTCATAAAGCTTGCATGTATTTGTTTGTGAAGCTCGCATGGTAAGTATTTGCTTGTGAAGCTCGCATGGTAAGTATTTGTTCGTAAAGCTTGCATGGTAAATATTTGTTTATAACGCTCGCATGGTAAGTATTTGCTTGTAAAGCTCGCATGGTAAGTATTTGCTTGTAAAGCTCGCATGGTAAGTATTTGTTTGTAAAGCTTGCATGGTAAGTATTTGCTTGTAAAGCTTGCATGGTAAGTATTTGCTTGTGAAGCTCGCATGGTAAGTATTTGTTCGTAAAGCTTGCATGGTAAATATTTGTTTATAACGCTCGCATGGTAAGTATTTGTTTGTAACGCTTGCATGGTAAGTATTTGTTTGTAAAGCTCGCATGGTAAGTATTTGCTTGTAAAGCTCAAGATGGTAAGTATATATATATATATATATATATATATATATATACAGTATATACAGTATATATATATATATATATATATATATATATATATATATATATATATATATATATATATATATGAAATCACCATTTTTTTATTATTACTCTAGTATAACTAAAAAAATACACTTAAAAAATGTCAAACATTGAAAATGCTGAAGACAATGCTTTTAGTAAAGAAGAAAATTACAATTTTGAAACTAAAAGCTCAGTCTTAACACAATGAACCAATTTGTTTTCCTCAAGCCGAAGGATTAGTTTAATCTCATTGAATGGCATGTGTTTCAGTGCTCTACATTGGTTTTTCAATGTATAGTACTCGACAGTAAATGTTTTTGTGAAGTTATGTCAAATCACATAGAAGGCAAATAATGAATATTACCACACATGGCAGATATTACGTAACTGAAAACAGATCCTAATGACCAAAATCTTGCGTAATGTTAAACAATACTTTCTTGTAAGTTTCACATTTGTAATATGAAACCTGACCTTTAGTCAAAGTGATTAGGCTTTTATTAAAGAAAACAAAAACACTCCAATTTTTCAGTGAATATCAAGCGGCCAGATCCTTGTTGTATTTTTGTATGTATAAGGCTGCCACAGTGAAAAAGCTTGTGCCATTGTAGCTGCCATTGTGCTACTATTGTTCATTAGGACAGAAAAAGTTATGTTTAGCTGAATGAAGATTGCATAAATGGTAAATTGAATCCAGTGTTTTCATAAAAAGGGAGCAGTGCAATAAAAATGTTAGTAAGAGAAGAAAAACAATGTTTAGAATTCACATCCTAGCCTTTTATTTAATGTATTAATGCCTATATTTGCATTGTTTTTTTATTGTCTTATGTAATGTACTTCACTGTATTTAATGTATTATGCATTGTTCCTCACTATCTTGTAAAGCGCTTTGTGATGGTGATCCACTACGAAAGGTGCTATATGAAATAAATATTGATTGATCGGATTAACCTGCTGTAACCCGTACTCACACAAGCTTCATCTTATCTCACTCACTGCTGGCAGTGGCAGGCTTCAGATCTCCATAGTAATTCTGAACAGGTAGGCCTTATCTCCTGTGGCAAGGTGGAGATATGTCAAAATATACTTCCGTCCGGATTTGGACCGGAGTCTACCTGTTGAGTACCCCTGCTACATAGTATATTTAGGGTGTCTGATTTTCGGGTGACATTCATGGGGTTTCCATGCGGGTCAATTTACACGTGAAATGGCGATGCGCCTGCATGTTTGGGAGAATTACTCAGGTAAATGCAGAAAAAAGCATTCGGGGGGTAGAAATCGGGTTAAATCAGATAAAACCCGAGAATCAGACACCCGAAGTATACTATGAAATTTGATAGAGTAATATACAACAGGTGCATGTCAGGATTTACCTCAAGGCAGCTTAGTCACGTGTGCTATGGATGCAGTGCATGTTATACTTGGAAGTAATTACAGCATATAGCTCAACAATGAGAATGTAGCTGTAGTGTAGTTTTAAGCATTACAGGCTTTATTATGCACTCCGATAGCCGCCTCTATATTGCAACCAAAAGTATTAATAGTATTCTATACTCCTTCATCACCATTGCTCATGATGATACTGTGAACAGGACTAGGATAAAGGTGGGGAAGGTGGGAATTTCTGGAAAAATCTACACAGGAAAAGAACTCAGCTGTGTAATACTGAAAGGAAAAACAGCCAATTGGCAAACTGTATAGGGAATCCCACATGATAGTTGGTACCCTGGCACACTGAGGCAGATCTATGAAAGCCAAACGGATGCTGCTCGTATCTTTTCAATGACACACGGAGGGGGCTTCCATTGAGTTTAACACCCGCTGTAGGTATGTGAAACTTTACAACCCTCTAGGTGTTCTTCAAAACTTTTAACCTTTCCTTTAATGCTCTCTGATGTGTGTTTTGAGAAGCCAAGGACAACATCTGGGGCTGCGCTTTTCTCATAAATCACCAGCCATAGGGATATAGGAGCCAACAATGAGGACCTGGGTCTCAGTAGTGAGTCTGACAAGGTGAACAAACAATCCCATTGAAACCAGATGAGAAGGAGTCTTTGATGTAGTGGAGAGAGGGTCAGAAGCACTTTCCGTATAGGCTCTGCCACAGAACTCAGAGCACTCTCAATGGTACATGGCCTCGCTGTGTTTATACAGTCTTAGGTTTCTGCTCTCCTCGCCCTTTTAGAAGAGGCTCCACTTCCATCCTTGTCCTGATTGCCAAGTGGAATTCCTTCCCCAAATTTAATATTGTTCCCTTAAGGATTACTGCCTATGCATCTTATTTTTCTTTTTTTTTTTGTACTGTACTGGTATCTGTCCAAAATATGCTGGCCACTCATTATAAATACTGTAAGAAGAAAAAGGTTAAAAATTGGATGAACAGAAAACATTTGGATTCCATTGGTTTTGTGTCATTGCAAGGGTCTCAGTATGAGAGGAGTGTTGGAGTGGAGAGCCTGCCTGTATGAAACCTCCACCAACACTCCTGTCATACTGAGACCACAGGCCAGCTTATATACCATGTGACTGATGCTTAATTGATAGGCAGTTACCTACTTATGCCTCGAAGCAAGGACTTGTTAAGGCAGGCTCTCTTTTCCTGCCAACCAAAACATACACCTGTGCATCCACATACACACTTTTCCCTCTTACATTCCCCCACCTTGCCACACTACCCAATGATAGACAGCAGCTTGACTCAGAGGACACAGATGTACCACACTATTGTCCAAGCAGAATCTAGGTCGAACACAGGATCCCAGTCCAAGGCTTCCATTGCTAACCATTAAGAATTTAAATCCTTCACCAGAAAATAATGAACAAACCTCTCCATATGCAAGTGAAATTTAAAAAAATCATTATTAGCTTATCACTTTCTTTATTATTATTTGTTTATTTAGCAGACGCCTTTATCCAAGGTGACTTACAGAGACCAGGGTGTGTGAACTATGCATCAGCTGCAGAGTCACTTACAATTACGTCTCACCCGAAAGACAGAGCACAAGTGACTTGCTTAGGGTCACACAATGAGTCAATGGCTGAGGTGGGATTTGAACCGGGGACCTCCTGGTTACAAGCCCTTTTCTTTAACCACTGGACCACACAGTCTCACCATTTGGAATCATCACTGGACCACACAGCCTCACCATTTGGAATCATCACTGGACCACACAGCCTCACCATTTGGAATCATCACTGGACCACACAGCCTCACCATTTGGAATCATCATACACACACACACATACACAGAAATGGTTAACCAGTGTGTATTGGTATTACCATAGTGATATGTATATATCTGTACCTCCTGACATTGAAGGCCATTTGGAAAGGGCTGGGCGTTCCATGTCAGCTTGCACAATGGTGGTGTTCTTGCTTAACAAAATCCATTGCTGTTTTGGAGGAGGGGGCTGTTACTGAGAATGTTTTGGCATAAAAACAGAATACCCTTGCAATGACACAAAACCAATGGAATCCAGATGTTTTCTTGCAGTATTTATAATGAGTGGCCAGCATATTTTGGACAGATACCAATACAGTAAAAAAAAAAAGAAGAAAAATAAGATGCATAGGCAGTAATCCTTAAGGGAACAATATTTAGTTTGGGGAAGGAATTCCACTTGGCAATCAGGACAAGGATGGAAGTGGAGCCTCTTCTAAAAGGGCGAGGAGAGCAGAAACCTAAGACTGTATAAACACAGCGAGGCCATGTACCATTGAGAGTGCTCTGAGTTCTGTGGCAGAGCCCATACGGAAAGTGCTTCTGACCCTCTCTCCACTACATCAAAGACTCCTTCTCATCTGGTTTCAATGGGATTGTTTGTTCACCTTGTCAGACTCACTACTGAGACCCAGGTCCTCATTGTTGGCTCCTATATCCCTATGGCTGGTGATTTATGAGAAAAGCGCAGCCCCAGATGTTGTCCTTGGCTTCTCGAAACGCACATCAGAGAGCATTAAAGGAAAGGTTAAAAGTTTTGAAGAACACCTAGAGGGTTGTAAATTTGCACATACCTACAGCGGGTGTTAAACTCAATGGAAGCCCCCTCCATGTGTCATGGAAAAGATACGAACAGCATCCGTTTGGCTTTCACAGATCTGCCTCAGTTTGCCAGGGTACCAACTATCATGTGGGATTCCCTACACAGTTTGCCAATTGGCTGTTTTTCCTTTCAGTATTACACAGCTGAGTTCTTCTCCTGTGTAGATTTTTCCAGAAATTCCCACCTTCCCCACCTTTATCCTAGTCCTGTTCACAATATCACCATGAGCAATGGTGGTGAAGGAGTATAGATTACTATCAGTATAACATGCACTGCATCCATAGCACACGTGACTAGCTGCCTTGAGGTAAATCCTTTGTATAACACACATCTGTTGTATATTACATTATCATAAAGTTCATAGTATACTATATAGCATGGCTACTCAATAGGTGGACTCCGGTCCAAATCCGTACCTCCAAGTCATATGTCAATCTGTTTTTACTTGCATTCACATTGGAAATGCTATGCATTTTTCAGACAACATTGTTCTTATGAGTGTGTGGTGTGCGAGGGTACAGTATGTGTCGCTGTGATAGTAAATAGCAGATACTTACAAATGAAACAAAATGTACAACAAGTCAACAGTATTAGGAGCTCAAATGAAGTGAAGTGTGTTGGCTGCTGTGGCCTGTTTTGTAAGTGTCAACATATCCCATCTCTACGGATAATAAAACAACCATCATTAGTCTTTTTTTTAAATACACAATTAAGATACAATGTTCATACCCTATGGTGCGTCTTCAGAAAATTGCACTTCACAGAGACGATTTATTGTATTGGCGATTAAAATTGTCAGATTCTGTGATCCAAGTCAGACTTACAAACACATGCAGTTAAAATATTTCCTGTCTCAAGTATCTGCAGATCACATTATATGTGCGGATATTCATTCTCCAAGATTATTAACATTATTAATATTAATATCTGTTCTGACTGATGCAAATCTTTGTGTCTCTGTATTGCTCTTGCTGAGCTTACCTGTAACTTGAGGACCTGCCACTTCTCCCACTTACTGTGAGTATTAGCTGATTATAAATGTACTGAATGTAAAATTACTGTATGTTTTATTATTTGTAAGGTGTTTTTATTTTTAATTCACTTGAAAGAGAAAGCACAGTGGTTTTTCAGTCCAGTTTTTTTTCTTCTTGTGCTTCAGTTTTGTTTGCTACAATTTGCTTTGTTTTGGCAATGGTGAAACACAATGTTTGGCTCTGCTAACACTGACACATAAGAATACAGTAGTTATACAATTATATGGTTATGGCGCGGAAAGAACTCATGCAGTAACAAGTCAGTGAAGAAGGAAGTAAAGTTTTGATTACCCCAAACACTCTGTTAAACCTAGTGAAGACTCTCAAACCAGCAACATGTCTAAAAACTATATTAGTGTAGCTCTGTTTGTTTGCCAGCATTACCAGAGTACATAGAGTACCCAGAGTACATAGGTCAAGGTCAAGTGCATGTTATGGTGTGAAAATTAGGTAGAAAGAACATTATATTTGGGGTTCCTCTCAGAAATGTTATAATTTTTCTATTGTATCAATATTTCTCAATATAGAAACTTAAATGCTAGGCTAACAGCATATTGCAGTTGCATAACAGGAAAGCACTATGGGAAGACATATCTAAGGGCTTCACTTTTGAGTGGCAAAGGTCCGATCTGCAGGGAATGACAGGTTCACAAGTCATGACCATGGGCTGCTGTCTGGCAAAATCCAACACCATCGCAAAGGAAGAGGCGATTCCCTTGGGGCTGAAAGAATCTGCTGAAAGTTCAGGAAACTGAATTATGTGAGCCATGTCAGCATTCATGAATAAGAACACTTCGCTCCAGCAATAATTATTCAAAGTTTTTGTTATGGTTTTAATAATAAGCAACCGTTCCTGTGAATACATATGAACAAGGAAATTGCCTATTAAGTGACTTTAATAAAGCTAGAGAAAAAACAAACAGTCTTCGTGGGGGTAAGAAGTACAAACAAAAAGGCTGTAAAAACACACACTAAAATGGAAAGACAATGTTAAAAATAACCTGAAATTGAACATTTAAGCCTTCTTCAGGAAATATAACTGGGGATTGGGAGAGGAATGTATTATTGTGAAAGTGGATTTTTGAAAGCCCCTTTAATATTGGAGATGAAATTTGAGGTAACGAGGAGTAGGCTTTGCTTAAAAAAAGGTAGCTTGACCAAAACTCTCTGAAACAAGTTAAATGTTGTGTACTATGTAGTATACAATTGATGCATCAGCAGTATAGTGACAACATGTCCGGGTTATAACACATGTATCTTCTTATCCACCAAGCAGACTCTGTTTATTAAATAATAAATAAAGTGCCATAATACTATCAATAGGGGATAATGCCTCCAAAGGCAGCCTTGAGTTTGCAGGGAATTTAAATTGATGTGTTAGAGAGATATGTGACCATGTCTCAGTGATTACTGCATATCCTTAACTTACATTTCTAGTAAATATTACCCAATATGTATTGCCATCATGTTTTAGATTTCATATTTAGTTATATAATAAACACATATTAAAAGTGTATTTGACCTTTTAATGGTATTTCTTAAGCTATTAGTGAAGGAAATGTATTCCTCACTCCAGGCCTGCTGCCAGCTCTCCAAAAACATGTAGTTTACAAATATTTACACAAATATTTACACAATATTTTTTCGGTGAGGATCCCATGTTCCTAGGATCACCGTCACCTTGTTGTTTCTTTTTTTAAGCTGTGTCTGGTTCCCTGCTTATTTATTCCAGGTTTACTCTTGTTTGGGACAACTAGAGTTTTATTATCTGCAACTGCTGTTGAATTTGGTCATTTGAAACAGTTCGGCATCATTAGTTTAATTGTATCTGAAATGACAGCTCTCATTCATATAATGAAGGTTCAGTGTACACAGGCTACGTGTGTGTGTATGCCTGGTCATGCCACTTGGTAGAGAACTTGTCATTGTGAAATAAGGGTTTTCTAACTATGAAACCCAAAGGGTCTAATCAAATTCTATAAAGAAACATTGTCACAGGCTTTGTGATGCAAGTTTTCTATTTGAAAAAGCGGAAACGTTTTTTGAGTGATAATCTCACTCGCTGGAAAATTACCACCTCTTGACTGTCTGTCTTGGCTGCTGCTACAAACCATAACCTTTAAGGAAATAACGATGAACTCCCAACAAAACATAATTAAGGCTTCTGCATGTTCACTTCTTTAACAATAGGGCATGATATTTCTCTCAGCAGCTGTTTTGTTTCTTGTTCTGAGCTGTGCTCTGCCTTCCGTTGGTGGTTCCAGATAATCTCATGATCCCCATCGCAGCCAGTCAGCCCCAGCAGCGCTGCCACTAGCCTTTTATACCTTGCAGACAGAAACACCATGGCACCTAAATAGCATACTGATAAGGCATACTGTAATAAAGGCAGTAGTGGAGTAGTCACTCACAGCACCCCTGCTGTACTGCCTGCATTTTCCAATTTCTAACAATTCACATTTGATCAGAAACTCCATGCTAGCAGACCCTGACCCAAAATAAAGCCTTGAGAACCTATGAATCATCTCCCACTTGAATTCATGAAAGCAGGGTTCAGGCCCTCAATGTATATGCAAGTACAGTAAGTCTTAAACAGTATGCATAGAATTAGCATGTTTTTTTTTTCAATATATTAAAGACCTTCCATGCTGCATTTTATGGTGCTGCCTATGGAAACAAACAGGACTTGGTCCCAATCGCAGATGTAAACAAGGCAATATTGATTACCTTTGCCCCTGAAGCCTGCACAAGCTGATCAGAAGTTGCTATACAGTTGAACTCGGTTTTTGTTCATTTTTCCTGGTGTGTTATTATTTTTATAATTTTATTTAATTGATTTGATTAGTGCACGCTTTATGTTGTCTGACACTTTATCATTGATTTGCATCATGTTATGTTGGCTACTCCACCCGTTTCCCTTTATCTTCCTTATTGGACATTGAATTATTGATCAATTTACACACCAGAATATAAATAGCACATGTTTTTACAGACTGGATGGCCATCCTGGGGCTTGTGTTTGTCTGTGCAGGAGTGGGAACGCAGACCAGTAAATGGAGCATCCCGACTCAGTACTGGGCTGATATGCCAGTGTTGAATAATGAACGAGAGCGGCTTGAGTGTTTTTAGCCTGGCGGTAGATGACAGGAATTTAGGAAGTGAAACAGAACAGGCTACACTGTGATGCTGGTTTCTCTCTCTCTCTCTCTCTCTCTGTCTCTATCTGTGTTCCCCCCCCTGCACGGACAGTGTGTGTATATATAGACCGCAGTGTGTGTGTGTGTGTTTTTTTTTTACTGGTACTATTTTGTTTCACTGTTTCATGGAAACGTGTGCTCCCTTTTATTCGCTGGGTAGCGATGCTGTTGCACCTGCACTTTGTTTAATACATGACCTCCATTGATGTGAACTTGTTTACCCATTTGAAGTCTAATTACTTGCATGTGAATAGAATGATTGTCTCATTATATAAGTACTTTTTAAACAATGTGTGGCTACTTTAGGATTTTTAAAATAAACAAATGTCTTCTAAAATATATTTGGGTGATTTTTCTTGGCGACCTTGTTCCTGCTGTTTTCTGAATAAAAGAACCTAAAGGTATCCTGTAATCTGTTCTGTGCCTTATCGCACTGAACTGGCGATTCTGTGATATTTATGAATTAAAGGCAGGTGTTTGCTGTCCCTGTACGCTCCCGTGCCCGGGGAGAGGTTACACATGTATCAACAACTGCTGCAAAGTCACTTACAATAGGACCTCGGTACCTGCATTATACAAAACTGCTAGATACATATCTTCTTCTAAAGGGGAATATAGTCAATACTAGTAAAAAAGTTAAGCTGACTTAACTGAATCTATCATCCAATCGTTGTCCCACCCCATATAATACTGAAGCGTACAGAACATTTTCACTGGTCTGTCTCATATTCAGCAAATATAAACAATACCAAATATATATATATATATATATATATATATATATATATATATATATATATATATATATATATATATATATATACAGTACTGTGCAAAAGTTTTAGGCAGGTGTGAAAAAATGCTGTAAAGTAAGAATGCTTTCAAAAATAGACATGTTAATAGATTATATTTATCAATTAACTAAATGCAAAGTGAGTGAACAGAAGAAAAATCTAAATCAAATCCATATTTGGTGTGACCACCCTTTGCCTTCAAAACAGCATCAATTCTTCTAGGTGCACAAAGTCAGGGATTTTGTAGGCATATAGTCAGGTGTATGATTAAACAATTATACCAAACAGGTGCTAATGATCATCAATTCAATATGTAGGTTGAAACACAATCATTAACTGAAACAGAAACAGCTGTGTAGGAGGAATAAAACTGGGTGAGGAACAGCCAAACTCAGCTAACAAGGTGAGGTTGCTGAAGACAGTTTACTGTCAAAAGTCATACACCATGGCAAGACTGAGCACAGCAACAAGACACAAGGTAGTTATACTGCATCAGCAAGGTCTCTCCCAGGCAGAAATTTCAAGGCAGACAGGGGTTTCCAGATGTGCTGTCCAAGCTCTTTTGAAGAAGCACAAAGAAACGGGCAACGTTGAGGACCGTGAGCGTAGTGGTCGGCCAAGGAAACTTACTGCAGCAGATGAAAGACACATCATGCTTACTTCCCTTCGCAATCGGAAGATGTCCAGCAGTGCCATCAGCTCAGAATTGGCAGAAAACAGTGGGACCCTGGTACACCCATCTACTGTCCGGAGAAGTCTGGTCAGAAGTGGCCTTCATGGAAGACTTATGGCCAAAAAGCCATACCTCCGACGTGGAAACAAGGCCAAGTGACTCAACTATGCACGAAAACACAGGAACTGGGGTGCAGAAAAATGGCAGCAGGTGCTCTGGACTGATGAGTCAAAATTTGAAATATTTGGCTGTAGCAGAAGGCAGTTTGTTCGCCGAAGGGCTGGAGAGCGGTACACGAATGAGTGTCTGCAGGCAACAGTGAAGCATGGTGGAGGTTCCTTGCAAGTTTGGGGCTGCATTTCTGCAAATGGAGTTGGGGATTTGTTCAGAATAAATGGTCTCCTCAATGCTGAGAAGTACAGGCAGATACTTATCCATCATGCAATACCATCATGGAGGCATCTGATTGGCCCCAAATTTATTCTGCAGCATGACAACGACCCCAAACATACAGCGAAAGTCATTAAGAACTATCTTCAGCGTAAAGAAGAACAAGGAGTCCTGGAAGTGATGGTATGGCCTCCACAGAGCCCTGATCTCAACATCATCGAGTCTGTCTGGGATTACATGAAGAGGGAGAAGCAACTGAGGCTGCCTAAATCCACAGAAGAACTGTGGTTAGTTCTCCAAGATGTTTGGGCCAACCTACCTGCCGAGTTCCTTCAAAAACTGTGTGCAAGTGTACCTAGAAGAATTGATGCTGTTTTGAAGGCAAAGAAAGGGTGGTCACACCAAATATTGATTTGATGTAATTTTTCTTCTGTTCACTCACTTTGCATTTTGTTAATTGATAAATATAAACTATTAACATGTCTATTTTTGAAAGCATTCTTACTTTACAGCATTTTTTCACACCTGCCTAAAACTTTTGCACAGTACTGTATATATATATATAATTCTCTGGGGTGTAATATATATATATATATATATATATATATATATATATATATATATATATATATATATATATATACAGTATATTGTAGCGATCTTGGTTCCCGCAGGCAGGCATCACACAGGGCGAGGCAATCCACACACAGGACGGAGGGGCGTGAACCTGGGACCTCTCAAGACTAAAGCATAGCGCCGATACCGCTGTACAAAGAGCCGCTCCTTTGCAAGGAGTGTATATCGGGCTTATGTCTTTGTGTGTGATTACGTCACCTACCAGCCCTACTGCTGCCTTCCCCGTGCACGCTACAATATACAGTATATATATATATATATATATATATATATATATATATATATATATATATATATATATATATATATATGTGTGCTTGTTATTATTTATTATTATTATTATTATTATTATTGTATTATGATTTATGTAAATAACGAAAAGCCTTATTTTTGTGTATTGTTATTATTATTATTGTTATTGTTTGTTATGTGTAAAAACCTTGTGAGGATGTATGACTGATCAGCTACTGATTATTTAACTAGCTGACAGTCACACATACTTATTAAACCCATGCCAAATGTGACCGAGGGATAATATAATAATTGATAGCTAGTTAATCCCTTGATCACCACTATAAAAATCTGCAGCTTTGGATGCAACGGGTTGAGTGTGTTCAAGAGGCGGAACGAGTCGAGTGGTAAAGGAAAGTAATATTAAAGAAAATATAAAACAATTGTTAAAGCGTGCTGGATCTACACCAGCACAGTACTTATTTTGTTGCTGTTCTGTTTGTTTGTTTGGCCAGCGTGCCCTTTTGTTTTGAGTGTTTTGTTTTGTTAAAACTGTTTATTTTCTTGTTTAATAAAACGCTGAGCACTGTAGAGTCTCAGTTTGCCCCGCCATCTCCATGTTTTGGTTTTGTGTTTCTGGTCTGATGTCACCCCTGCAAACCATCCCTATCAAACTAACTAACAGTAAGGGCCTGGTTTATTAAGCTGTAATCAGGATAATGCTTTCATCACAATATGACCAAGTCAAGCAACAGCTGTACCAGTTTACGGAACATTTGTAAATATACTGAGCATCAAAAGAAATGTATCACTTCTAATTTGAGCATCAAAAGAAACTTATCACTTATATTTGGATAAAATTCACGAGATGTGATCGAAAAATGGCAAACTGTTTTAGAGCAGATGCTGCAATATGATCTGTCGATCTTGGGCAGGTGTTGTGACTCTTGGTCTCCCAGTTCGTGGCCTGTTATTGACACAGTGTGTCTGGTTATACCGTCTCGCCAGGTTTGAAATTGCTGGCTGTGAGTACGTTGTCCTAGTCCACCCTCCAACATGCCGATTGCACGAAGGCGCTGCTCTCTTGACAGACGTGGCATATTGTTTTTTTTTTCTGTGATTTTCTTTATTGCTTTTATTCAAGCTTGCAATTCTACAGCTAAAATCACTCCATATCCAGTGTCCAATCAACTGTCTCACTAATTAGGTGATTAAGTGCATATGCTTCAGTCATAGTCAATCAAGCGTGTCATGGTCAAGGATGAATGACTGAGTGATTAAAAAGAAACCAAAAACATTTTGTCAATGTCTATCATTTATATACCTTATTTTTTTCTGAAAATAAATGTTTTTATAATAGTGATAAGTTTCTTTTGATGCTCGGTATGGTACTAGGTGCATTACATTGGAATTCCTGGAACTTTATAATACCGAATAATAACAATATAATCATGGCGCGGCAGGCCCTGCACAAGTTAAATATGGGTTTTTGTGGCTGGCAGCCATCTTGGATCAGTGGACAAACAGCGTGGAGCTAAGATGGCCGCCATTGCTCAGCCACATAGTTTTTAAATGGAAAAAGTGTGGAATGTGGCCAGGTGTTATTTGATTTATTGTCATTAAACCCCTTATCACATGCTTTAAAAGGGGAAAAATAAATGTTTGTTGGCAGCAAGCAGTGGCAGCAGAGAGCAGAGCAGAGCAGAGCAGACGGTTGTGCCCTCTGTGTAAGGCACTGAGATAGCTGTAGCTTGGGTGCTGTGCTGAAGTGTTTTGTTTTGAATCTGTGTTTGTTTAAACCTTTTGTTTGTATAGAATAAGTGCGTAAATTGCAGTTTCCGTCTGGGTTGCTAGTCTTGCCACTGACCAGCCCTGACCAGGACACTACCTCGCCACAGTGGATAATACATTATATTTCAAGGAAATCTTCCAATACCAGTGACTGTAAATAAGAGGATGTACTATACTACCAATTTCAAACTCATCCCTTTGAAGTGACATGTGCTTCTTTTTTAATATCGGTATGCTGCATTGTAATATTAAAATGTGTAATAGGCTTTAATTAAACACAGTGGACCTCTGACAGTAACTCATATTGAAAACTTCACAGGTCCCAATTTGTTCTTGAACAATAACACTGGATAAGTCTACACTCTGAATATCATTACAAATGACGTTTTATAATCTGCCCAGTTCTCTGTGTGTGTGTGTGTGTGTGTGTGTGTGTGTGTGTGTGTGTGTGTGTGTGTGTGTGTGTGTGTGTGTGTGTGTGTGTGTGTGTGTGTGTGTGTGTTCACAATCATATTTGGTTTGGAATTACATTTCTTCAACAGGGCTGTAAAGATATGGATTGTTCATGTTTGAATAGTTAGATGAATTAGATTAACGTATTCTTTCATTTTTAAATTAGCTGGAAAGAAAATTATATTAACCACTGTGACAAGATAGCGGCGAGACAGAGACTCAGAAGCCAGGAAGCTGCAGTTTGAGCACCAAAGCGTACACTTAATAAACAAAACACCAAATACAAACAAAAAGGGCACACAGGCGAAAATAAAGATTTAAACAAAACACAAAAACGTTCAATTAAGGAGCAGCCACATTCTCA
Organism: Acipenser oxyrinchus oxyrinchus; assembly: GCA_030684275.1. Lineage (NCBI taxonomy): Eukaryota > Metazoa > Chordata > Actinopteri > Acipenseriformes > Acipenseridae > Acipenser > Acipenser oxyrinchus. The sequence continues at coordinate 12,748,902 of CM060262.1, forward strand.
CGTGTTTTTGGCAGGGACAAGAATTAACCCTGCAAACCACCCCCAAAACACCATAAAACACTACATTATTTACAAGCAGGGCTCTTGCTCTGCCACAGCCATGTAAAGTGAAAACTGCTTAATATAATTAATTACTGGGTAACTGTATGAATCAACCGCATATTGCAATCAGGCATTTGCAAATATGTGTCTCAGCTAATTTATTATTGTTGTTGTTGCTGTTGTTGTTGTTGTTTTTGTTATGTATCTCATTCATTGTAGCCTAGACAAACTTCCTGGAGATTGAGTTTGTTAGCAGTGAAGTGACATTTAAATTAAGTGGGGGAAACAGGGGTAACATACATGATTGGACAAAACATAAAATAGAAAATACATACAGTTGTGACAACATGGACAAAATAATGATGAACCCTGACTTTCAAAGAAGACAGGGACTACACAAAGACCCCTAAGGTGCTCTACAATGCCTATATACTAAACAGCTAAAAGAAAATGAAATCAGTGGTAAACACATGTATTATAGACTGCAGCTTTAATGTAACAAGATTTATGTCACTCTATTTTACCAGGGAAAATATAGGATTAAGTTAAAGGCACACAAAATTAATCTTCTGTATATTTTGTCCAAATAACCAAGCTCAAACTGTCTTCACCAATTAATATCTTAACGCAATATTTGCAATAGCAATCTTTTTAAATAGTACCTTTCAGTTGCTGTCCTCCTCCATTAATCTCCTGCTCTCTATTCTTATACTGTTCTTGGAAATACATTCTCAGAGATTTTTCAAATTCCAGAAAAATAATATTTTTTTAAATAATAGTGAAACATTTTTTTTTTATCTGCAGCATTATGTAAATCCATTATCTAGGTACAATTTTGTAAAAAAAAATTAATTCTAAAATGCTTTCTTTGAAATCTGGATTTAATAACACATTGCTTAGGAAAATATATTTCATAAACACCTATATCAATCAGCAAAAACAGTTTGATCCCATCTGGGCCATAACCTCAAGCCAGTTTCTTGTAAAACACATCAAAGAGGGTCTGCTCTTTGATAAATCCTTCTGCCTAAATAATATGGCCCAGAACATGGTGTGTACCCTCTGAGCACAGAATGTTCACATAAAACAACATACCAGGACATAGAAACAACTGAACTACAATTTAAACAGCCCAGCAACGTGGCTCTCTAGATACAGAGTTACAATAATATAATCCGATACATTTTGAAACGTTAGGATTACCAATGACCTTATAGATATGCATGCTGGGTCTCAATATTAGCTTTACTAACTGATGTCAATCAGAAAAATGTTAGTGGTTCCTACCTCAGTTAAAATAAATGTGAAACATATGGAATTATTAAAATCTAGTTTGTCATCCATTTTCAGTTAGACATCCTTTAAGTAAGAAAGAAAACATATTAAAATATTAACCTTAATATGTTAATCTTAATCTTAAATTACAGCAGGCTAGTTACTTGTTTGCTTCATGCCAGACTCCATATGCAGGACTGAACTTCAAGAAAAAAAAAAAAAGAAGATATCTCAACAACCTATGAGTCTGTACAGTTAGTGGGGAGAAAAAAAAACATTCTTATCTGTTTTTTTCTTTACCACCATGGCCACTAGGGGGTTGTGGAGCAGCAACATTGAACTTATGCCAAGTTTGGATAAGATGAAAACAGTAAACCCCATGACCTAGCAGTCTAAAGCACTGCGTTCAGGAATCTGCAAATCCCAGGGGAAAAAAAAGAAAAGATATCTGAGCAAAAACATTTCAGATGCACACAAACAGCCAAGTTGGGATAACAATGTTATTAAGACATCATTTCTGCAAAAGTGGCCAAGTTTTTGAAAAAAATATATACAAATTAGTTTTTTTACTTTAAATACAACGTGGACAGCCCATTTAAAGAGCCCCCAAGACATCTACTTCTGTATTTTATGGCAATTTCTTCACACTTTATTATTTTTTTTTTCTACAGGAATATCTCCACATACAGTATACTTTATTATCCCATAGCCTTTGATGCAATGCAGATCAATCAAAGGGAACCATCCTGGTTGGTTACGCTCCATAAACTTGCATGGACGGTATGCTCTATAGTTATTAAATATTAAAAGGAAGACTTCTTTTCTCTCACTTTTGAACACTCCCATTCCTATTTTTTTAAAGAAACATTAGGGGCAAAGGCACCATCCGTAGTCAAGCAGGGTGCTGGTAGACAGGTGCCATTAAGCCTACCATTAAGCCCCAAGCCTCTCCAAACAGGGAATGACAGTTAGTCAAATTGCTGCTATTTTGAAAGCTGCCTTAGGTCTTTCTGCCAGCCTAAAGTACCTTAAATAACCAGAGCAACTTTCAATTGAAAGCAATAGCCGATTAATTAGAAATGAAAGCACAGGAGTTCCAAGACCTGAAAATGCACCTTTTAAAATCTATAGCATGTGCTTCAAAAATCTGACAATTTTAAGTACAAAATAAATAAATACAACTCATAACAAGAAACTATATTCCCAAGGTCACCGTGATTTTATTTATGGCAGGTTTTAGATCCATAACGCCCATAGAGGCTCTCATCACAACCCTATACGGTGAACAGTTTGCCTTCCTCACCCAACAACAGAAATCTATTAGTCTTGTCCAAAGGATGCAAAGGAATTGGTGTTTCCATGGCAGCAGTGTCTCCACGGCACCACATATCAATCAATTAATCTTTATTTTATATAGCGCCTTTCATAATGAAGCACCATCACAAAGAGCGATTTATAGACCTGTTCAATTCTGGCTACTTGTTTAGACCACAGACACTGGGCCAAGCTGACATTCTTATGGTTGCTGTTACACCTACATAGCCCACAGCCCAAACACTGCCTTTGAAACCAGAATGCAATATACCTATTCCCCTACTCCATTAAATCATTTACACTACCATTCTGAATGGCAGCAAGACAGTTATTGCAAGGTTAAAAATCAGGATGTAGGAAATTCATCCCTTTTTTTAAATTTGCTGTACCAAGAATACAAAAGAAGATAAATCTTGCTCACATAAAAAATATCACTGCTCATGGTTAATCAGAAATTTTAAAATTGGTTTGTTATTAAAGACCATTAATCGTAACTAAATGCCACTATAGATCCACAGTGACTAATAAAATGTATGAAAGAACCAACTAAGCTGAGTCAGCCAACTGGTCTTGTGACATTATGTTTCGCTTCTATTAAAATCACTCAAGGCCTTTGCACACATTTCTTTCTAGGATAAACTAGCTACTTTTCCATTCTTATAAGCAATTTCAGCAAACAAGTCAATACCCAGACATGCGAGAGACTAGCATCAGTGGGTTACATCCTCTACCACTGGAATGCATTTGAATGTATTGAATGTTTGTGGGAGGGCAGGGTTTTGGACAAGCCTGGCTAGAGGCATGAATAGCAGACAGAGACGGAGGACTGCAGTTCAACACTTCTGGCACACTTTTATTAACAAAAGCAAAATGAACAATTAAACAGACAAAATGCACAAAACAAAAGCATCACTCAAGCAAAACTATCTTGGTGCTGGACAGAGAGAACCACCTGCTGCTCTCAGCCCTTCTCTGCACTAAATGAGCACCAAGGGGCTGACTCCTCTAATACCTAAAGTTAAAGAACGACAGTGCCAAATAAGTTAGAACAGAACTTAATCCTGAAAAATAAGTTGCAAGCTACTGTTTCAAGATTCATCTGTTTTTGTTTTTTCGTTTTCTTAATTTTTTAGTGTGTCCAATTATAATTTTCCCCTTGATTTTCACCCAATTTGGAATGCCCAATCGCTTTTCTCCTCATCGCAGTAATTCCCCACATGGCTTAGGAGACCCGAAGATTCAGTGGGCTTCCTCCTATCCCACAACCAAGCCAGCTTCCTTTTTCACCCAGGAACTCAAGATCGGATGTCTGCAAACTACTGACCTCTGGAGGACAAAGGCCAACCCTGCAGGTGTCTGCTTTGAGCTCACCGGGCACCTGGCCAGCAGGGTTTGCTGTAGAGAAACAGTCCCTGCCAGTTTTACCTCTCTAACCCACAACAGTGCCACAGCCAATGCGACGCTCCCTTTGGAGTCCCCAGCGAAGGCCGGCCTACTTCGCACAGCCACGATGTGGCCCTGCGCTGTATGACTCGCCCTGCGCACCACACGACTGTGCTTCTACCAGGTGAGTCACTCGGCGACCCCTGATTCATCTGTTTTCTTGTCTTTACAAACTCAGACAATGTCAGACATTCAGCTTAAGTGTATGTACAACCAAGATGTACAGTATGCGTGCATGCAAGGGGATGTCTGGGATATAAGACTAAGGCACGATTAAAGTCATTTTTATTAAAAACAAGATTTACTATACAGAATCTCTGTGTTGCATTCCGCCCTCAAAGCTGCAAGATTAACTTTCAGGATGCTTCTTATACCTTCTCTATTTAAGGTAAAAACTAACGTACGTCACCTGGTGATTCGTTTGAACAATATGTATTGCACAGCACATTACGGCACTTAAAATGGATTTTACCTGGTTAATTGGCTGTAGTAGTCTTTTTACTGGTGTAACGGAGCTGAGTTCGAACTAGCAACCATGCAAACCGCCCTCTTAACCACTATGGAAAACAGCTATGCTCGTCTGCAGAAGCGGTTATACAGCTCTTAATCCCATCTCACCAACAGGGCTCATAATTCATAATGACAGTGCATTTGGATGCCTTATAATTGTTTGAACTTTGCATTCTTATTTGGACTCATCACTGAAGGCACACAGTGGTGTCCTATTGGAAACTCTATCAATGACCCAAGCTGTTGGAAGAGCTGGTGCTACTGGTTTTCAGGTGGTCATGCTGGTTTAAGACACTGTATATCTAGTTTAAAAGCTGTGCAGGTTCAAGAAAAAATGATCACCCCTTTACTGTGGCATTTTAAAGGCATTTAACTGTTGATTACACTCTTAAATTACTTTACAGACCAGCGAGCAACCAATAAACATGCAATACAATTCCCAACTTTACCAGCAGTTGCTTCAATTTTCAGCAGGATGTCCATTATAAAAAAAAACACAACAACAAATCGACGTATCAGAAATGTTTATGTTTGAGCCACTCTTTCCTCTGTTGTTAACACAATCCCAAATACATTGATTTATATAGATCTGTGTGTTGCCAGCAGGTAAAAAATAATTATATGCAATCAAGTATTAATGTTCTGCTTGTCAAGCAGGTCAAGCAGTTTATGCCGGAGAGAAATTCATCAGTGGCACAGTGAAAACAGCAGTAGTCTGTACCTGCAACTGAAATACACAGCAATCCCCTAATGATCTAGTATCTTAAACGTTTCATGTGCCTCTAATAAGGGCTGCTAGATCTTTGGTTCCTTCTGAAAGGCATACATCTGCATCTCCCATCAATAAAGTGAGACAGAGATGCAGGATGGAGAGCAGTGAAACAGCTTATTCAGCACTGAAGATAAGGCTGAGTTTAAACATGAGTTTTAACTATTGCCTTATCTTTTTATGATGTTTTCCATCATTCCAAGTGGTTCTTTTTGCTATCGCTCCAATGAGCTCGCTGTAATCAGACCATGTGACCTACTGCACAGGTACCAGGATGTAGCGGTTTTTCTAGAACGCTGTATTTGAAATATTTGCAAATCCTGAATAAATGGTAAAAATTCATATTGTAAAAATGTGGTCTTAATTGAGAGGTTGCCTTAAAGAGAGCTTTTATCGTAATTCATAAAAAAAAAAAATACTACATCACTCAATGTGCTTCTCATGATGTCTGTCTGATTCCCAATATGTCAAAGTTGAAATATTTTCAATCCTACAGTTTAAATGTTTAAGAAATGAGACCAAATCTAACACCCTGATTTACAACCATTATTTTCCTGTTCATGGCTTTGATTGTGAGTTGGTTGTCTTTCATTTCTATAGGAATGCAAACCCAAGGGTTCAAGTACGTTCAGTGATGCACTGTTGAACTCCCTCAGTAACCCTGTAGGCCAGGGGTCCAGACTGCAAGTGTACAGATGTGCAGTTGCACTGCCACGCCAGTGACATCCACAGACACAGCTGTGCAATCGTTCACATTACTTTGGAGTGGAAGAAAAGTAATCCAAATTGGGGAGTACAATTTCATTTTTTTCCACAAAATAACCACCACTCTTCACCTCTTGTGATTCAGGATAGTATTATGGGAAATGCTCGCTGCGGGGTGATATTTCCAAGAAAAGATATTAGAAGGCTTCTCTGTATTTTGCCTGGGGCGTGGGGTTGATGATATTGGTGGCTTTTCAGTGTTAGAAATGTACAGTAGCATTTTAAAAGCATGACTCTGTAGTGAAGAGCAATTCAACATGACAAATCGACTGACTCCAGGCTACAATACTGTCAGGTTATCAAAAGCTGTTATACTCGCAAAATCGAAAAGCAATAGGGTCCATTCAATTGGTTTAAACTCAGTATTGCTTTTGCTGTTAAAAATAGGACCCTCCCTTGGTTTTGCATATTTGTGTTCACAAATTTTAATGTTCTTTTTCTTAAATAGACCCCAATCTCTCTTTTAAAAACAATGCCCTCCTTCCTGAAAACAAGCACTGATATCCAATCTGCTGGACTGCACAGTGCTATGTCATTATAACGCAGAAGCAGTATTAAAGCAATATGGCTATGGCTCCCATTTTCACCAGAATGGCATACTGAACATTCTTCAGTATTATCGTTATCACAAAACATACAATATTAACATAATGGTCATCAGTGCAGTAAATGTAATAACATCAATGTGGATAACTGGATAACTGGAGCCCCACAGGCAAGAAATGGTTACATTTATTTTGCCATTTAAAAAAACAAAAGCAATAAAGAAATAACATACTAAATATTATTATTAGCAGACGCCTTTATCCAAAGCGACTTACAGAAACTAGGGTGTGTGAACTATGCATCAGCTGCAGAGTCACTTACAATTACGTCTCAAGCGAAAGACGGAACACAAGGAGGTTAAGTGACTTGCTCAGGGTCACACAATGAGTCAGTGGCTGAGGTGGGATTTGAACCGGGGACCTCCTGGTTACGAGCCCGTTTCTTTAACCACTGGACCACACAGCCTCCTCACAGTGTCCAATACATAAAAGATTATTCAAAAGCCAGTTCACACACTGCTAACAGATACAGTTATACTGAAAACTGGTAATTCATACATAAATACAGTAAGTTATTGTATTTCAATGTTAATAGGGCTCCTATTAAGTCTAATGTCAGTAAATGAGACCTGGCCGTGCAATTTTAGACTTCTGTACTAGAAATGGCTAAGAGATGTTTACTAGGTTTTTAATACTGTTCCCTCTTTTATAGCGCTTTTCATTGATTCTGTGTTAGTTTATGGCATGCAAATGTATCAGATATCTGTCCTACAGATAAACTCCTGGTACCGTTACTGTAGATCACATGGTCTGATTACATCAAGAACATTTGATGAAGTTTTTATCAATAATGTTGCCTTTGAAATATTGTATATAAGCAAATAACCCATCTTCATCATAAGAAATAAGAATGTAGGTCTTAGAGATACCAAAATTAGCTTATAAATGAAGTGGCAAATGTTTCAACTACAAGTCTTTCTCAATGTCTTCTCATCAATGTTTGTAATTTAATTTATTTTTGGTATATTTCTTATATTAGCACTACTGAGTGTTCAAGTCATAAAATATTGAAAACAGATTTTAAAACCTTGGGTAGCAGTCTTTTGACAGGTTTAGAGAGTCTGCCTGATCATTCTAGCTTTCCTTCCACTTGGAATTTGAAACAGGAATTCAGTGTGTTACATGTATAAATCACGGGAATGACTAATATACTGATTGAATGAAGGACGACGTGCTTCCCACACACCAAGGACACTTGCATTGTGGGTGCTCCATTTCTAATCCATTATCTAGCATACATAGAACTACAAATTCACAGAAGCAAGGAAATGACAATACTGCATCAAATGTTTTTACACATAACACCGTCCCCTAAGTTCCATTATCACTCAATACATATCTCAAACTTTAAGTCTTCATCTTCAGGTAACAACAAATGTCCCATGACCACAGTATGACTGCCACATTAGGTCACACACCAGCAACAAAGCACACCGGACATTCTTGTGAATTGTCTGTGTGAGTAGGGGTTGTAACGTGGAAGAAGTCAATATGAAATAGTATTTTTATTGTAGCACTTAAAATATAACTTTGCAATCTCAAATGGATTATGAGATATGAGCTGTCGAATAAGCTTGCAACATATGATTTACAATGACATAATTTTCATTTCCTTACTGCAGGATAGGACATGTGCATAGCAATTTGATCCATTCCTGGTTTTACTATGAGTTTAATAAGACACACCTGATCTTGTTCCCTATACACTGTAGCTAAGGTAAGCAAGCTCGTAATAAAACCTGGAATGGGAGAAACTGCTATGCAATAGGAGTCTTATTTCTATCCCTGTTACTATGAAGCCTTACAAACTTGTACTAGAATTTGTAAGTGGGTTATTTTTTTGTACACAAGACATCACTTATGTTAAGAATAGTATGTAAAGATATACTGAACAAGATGTGAATTAAATACATCTAACTTCAGCATGTTTCACAGGCAGCAGTGCAACATGAAACTATAGCATTACGACATGGGAAGAGAACACAATGAATCACAGGAAAGCGTCTCAGGAACCTTGAGTTTAAAGATTATCTCTGCACGCCCTCCCTTTCTAAAAATAAACTTTTCTTTCTTTCTTTCTTTCTTTCTTTCTTTCTTTCTTTCTTTCTTTCTTTCTTTCAACACTTGAGTATATGTATGCTGTCAAATTGCTGCAGGAGCAAGGCTGTCTAATATGTGTGTCTAATGTGCTCCACTATGATTTATATAAACCCTAACCCATATTTATTAAATACAGGCCCTGCATCACTTGTTATTGATTTGTACTATTTAGTTCTCCAACCCAACTAGAGTGCAGAAACCCAAACAGCGCTCTCTGTTGGTCTTCAGCCAAGATGGGCCTCAGTCTACAATGCTACTGTGGTTTTACTAAGTGATGACTTCACTCAAACAGTGAGTCTAAGGAAAAAGGAATGTCTTACACGCCTTTGAGCTTCATAGTAGGCAATTCACAGGAGGACACTGCAACTACTACAACCAACCACACACATAAACATACTCTATATAAGAAGGTAGTTCAGTCCGTATTCACATACACGCCAACTGTCCTGATATGGTCTGGACAATCCCGATTTCCTAGCAAATGTCCCGCGTCCTGATGCAGTTAGAAAGTCCCGATATTTAGCCTTGAAAATTCTTTAAAGCTGTAGGGCATTCGCTCTCATGCCCGTACTGTTTTTTTGGGGCATTTTTTCTCTTTCTCTCTCTCTCTTTGGGTTGCTGACCTTGGCTGGCAGGGATTGTGTTCGCATGACCAGATGTGTTTATTGATATACATCATATCCAGTCATATTGGAGAAGCATATTGTTTCGTCACTGCTGCTGCAATATGATATGATGTGTATGATTTAGAGTAAAATGTGTGCAAATTAAATTAGTATTATTACAATCATGTGCTCCTTTAGTGATAACGGATAAATGAGATGGGTTAAGATTTAGAAATCTAGAAGTTTCAATGCCTGGCACCAGCAAGAAATTTCAGACTCACAAAAACACCCTGAAAATATTTTTCTTCTTAAAATCTCATCAGTTTTTAATCTCCAGCACCGCGTGTAATAATGTTAAGAAAAGTTACCTTACATATTCTTCCGAGCTGTAATGGAACAAGCCATGAACGTGGTTCTGAGTGCTGCTGCTCCTGCTCGGAAATGAACCAAACAAATTCTATAATAACAGAATATCTTTGAATGGACTGTCTCTACCAATATTTTTGCTGTCTACTGACAATCTGTCTAGCAGGTAGTACCACAGAGATGTGACTCTAGCACCCGCATGCCTCTATTGGCCTAGCAGGGCTGGCTGGGGGTAGTATTGTACGGGCTAAATCGGTAGGGTTGAAGGGAATGCATTCAGTGTCCCGCTGAGCAGATTCCAAATGTTGGCAAGTATGAATTCAGACCTGGCCATGAGGTAATGAAATCTTTATTAATGTTTTTCATTTTACAGGGAGGACACTTGAAAATATTGAGCACTCCCTTGCTTCACAGGTCTAGGTAAACATCCTTATAAATACAAGCCAAGAAAAAGAGAAGCCTCTCAACTATTCAGTTTCACAAGCATATCTCTCTCTACAGTAGTGATGATGTTTCCAATATAGTGAATAAAAAACTGAGTATGATTAGAATTTCTGCAGTGCTCTTTGAAATATTATCTAGATGGGCCCTGTTATTATCCTCCAGCCTCTGTACCAGCCATGTGACCATCCTCCCTTTATAGTACAGTGCTTTCAATTGACCCAATCTGTCTTGTAAAAAAAAAAAAACTGGCAAACAACAAGTTAGGCTCTCAGCAGCAATACCCGACTGCGGACTTGTCGCATACTGTGCTATATTTGGAGGTGAAGGTCAATTCCTTAAAATTATCAAATCTTATTACTATGAAATATACTATTGACAAACGTTATAAATTGACCAGTTTTTACAGTCTTTGGTTTTAACCATTCTGTCATACTTCACTGCATTGTTTTGGTTTCATCCTTATTCTACCTGATGTAATTAAACAATTAACAATCTCTCAATTAGCTTGAGGACAATTGCAATTAATTACAGTTGGTACTGGTGAATAATGTTAGGTTACTTACCGCAACTCTAGTTCCCTGAAAAAAAAAAACACCAAAACATTACTTATGAGATATGCCTGCCTATTGGTAGGTATTTACTGAGCTCTTTATATCAGAGCTGCCGAGAGGCCCCTTCCTGGGGTGACGTCCTCGGTCCCGCCTACCGAGGGATTAAACCCGTCATCCCACGGAACCCATTTCTCTTTTTGCATCGAACCCATGAGGGCGACCGATGTGACCTCGCTGGTTGGTGGATGTCTTCTCTTTCCGGGAACCAGGGTTATGGTAAGTAACCTAATGTTCCCTTTCAATTCGAAGACGACCACCAAAACATTACTTATGGGAAAGTATACCAGAGCCGTCGCAAGGGAGAAGGAACGGCAGCATATGAGGGAGGCATCAGAACCGTGCAACCTCAAGGACCCTCGTGCCTAATGAAGACAAGGAAGGATCTATCACGTTAAGGCGATAAAACCTGGAGAAAGTATGCGGCATAGACCAGCTACCCGCATTACAGATATCGGACAGCAAGGCCCCTCTGAAGAAGGCCCAAGATGTAGCCAACCCTCTGGAAGAATGTGCAGCTACCCTCTCAGGTGGGGGCAAGCCGACACTATCATATGCAGTCAAGACTGTGTCCACAATCCAGTGCAACAGTCGCTGCTTCAAGAGGGTGCACGGTAGCGAGCACCCAGGTGACCGAGGTGCAAGCGTGCCAGTATTGCAGCTGGTGTGCGGAGAACGGATGAGTCTGAGGCCGCAAAGCCTTCAGGGCCCCTGCTGGGGCTGCTGAGGTTGGGGTGGTTGCCTAGGGCGATGGCCCTGGAACTGCCTCCTGGAACGCTGTAGGCGATGCCTCTGGTCACCCAGCGGAGCCGTGGGAACCGGAACCGTCCTGGTAATAGTGTCAGCCTGGGGAGATTGGCAATGGCTCGACCTGCCCCGCGCTGGAGCACGGGGAGGGAGTAGCACAACCTCTTGCCGAGATGCCTCGCGTTCTCTGTGGGAGCGCTGCAGGATCTCCTCCACAGCTAGCCCAAAGGTATGCCCCGGGGATATCAGCGTGTCTAACAGCGTCGCCTTATCCGCATCAGGGTCCCTTGCCTGCGACAGCCACAGCTGTCTGCGAGCTACTACCAGGCTTGCCAGGCTCCGGCCTAGGGCTTGCCCTTGAAGACCGGAGATCTGGAGCAACTTTCCTGAAAGGAGGTGTAATTCAGTGGCCACCGGCTCTGGGAGCGAGGCTTCTCTAAGTATGCCGTCCATATAGACGGTCAGTGTGCCCGCCGTGTTTGCAAGGCGGGTCACCTGTGCCTCCGCTGCTTACGCCCTCTTTAGGTGTGTCAGGTGTGCGGGTTCAGGCACACAGGGTTTTTAAGTAAACCCCCCACCGGCAGAGTCTTGACCAAGGCCGCAATGGTGGAATCAACCGGGGGAAAACCTGCCAGGCCCAGCTTCTCCGCGCCTTCCAAAGAAGTGGCTTGGCCGCTGTCGTCCAGGGGACCTGCAATGCAGACGTAGAGCTCGAGAGTGGGGGCACACTAGCTTCCAAGGCCACCCTGGAGTTTGCTAAACGGCATTGGCACTTCGATTGGAACTGGGTGCTATGGTCAGATGAGACGAAAATAGAGCTCTTTGGCCACGCACACCAGCGGTGGGTTTGGCGTCGAAAGAAGGATGCGTGTGTAGAAAAGAACCTCATACCTACTGTAAAATATGGTGGTGGATCTTTGATGTTATGGGGCTGTTTTGGTCCTGGGGCCCTTGTTAAGGTCAACGGCATCATGAACTCTACCCAGTACCAGGCCATTTTAGCAAAAAACCTGGTTGCCTCTGCCAGGAGGCTGAAACTTGGCCGCAAGTGGATCTTCCAGCAAGACAATCACCCCAAGCACACATCAAAATCCACAAAGAAATGGTTAATTGATCACAAAATCAACATTTTGCAATGGCCATCTCAGTCTCCGGACTTGAACCCCATTGAAAACCTGTGGTTTCAATTGAAGAGGGCAGTCCATAAGCGCAGACCGAAGGATATCAAGGATCTGGAAAGATTCTGTATGGAGAAATGGTCTAAGATCCCTCCCAATGTGTTCTCCAATCTCAGTAAGCATTATAGATAAAGACTCAGTGCCGTTATCCTTGCAAGAGGAGGGTGCACAAAGTACTGAAAACAAGGGTGCCAATAATTGTGACACTTCATTTTTTGTGGAAATAAATTTATAATTTGAGAAACGTGTAATTTTGGTTGATTCCATTGAATCATTAATAAAGTCAAATATATTCCACATGTTGGAAAATTACAATATAAATCAGTACTGGTATTATTTATTTTATACAGTCTTTTTTGCTCATCTTTATCAAGGGTGCCAATAATTTTGGAGGTGACGGGAGGTTTAAGCATGTTCTACAGTGTTTTCCTACATGCTACAAATACTGAAAGAAAAAAATACAAATAAAACCTATGCATTGGGTTTTATAAAAAAAAATTAATAGCGGATTTAACGAACCTGATAATTATTTACAGTACTTCAAAGTGAAAGGGGAGATTAACTTCCCCTTTAAAACAAACCAACGCTGTATTGTGTATTGTATACAGTATTGCAATTGATTAGGTTATACCGACATCTGCTGGCGGTTTTTTTTTTCTAAATTTGAAAGACAGATTCACAAATCCTAAAATCAACAACTGTCTTATGAAAGGAGAAACTATCTGTTTATTGATTTAAAGTTCTGCTGCATTCATATAAAACAGTGAGCACTTTTCAGTCTAGGAAATGCTGAGTTTTTCTAGTTCATTGAGTATTGGTTTCTGCTTATTTCAACATGTTCATTAAAATAGAACTTATAAATCCAGTGAAATGCATTGTATCTGTATAACCTATTATTTATCTACAGCTGGGTTGCTACTGTTTGCTTTAATGCCTATCGTGTGCTATAACTTTCTCTCTCGTCACTTACTTTTTTCTGTTTCCTGTTTAGTCCACTAGAGGGCACCCCTAATCAATACCAAACGCAGTGGTTTCAGCTGTAATCCATGACTGTAGCGACCCAGCCAACTGGACATTTGTGTTGTCCTGGTTGTTTGTCCTGTTTGTGTGTCCTGGGCTTTGGTGTTTTGTATATTGTTAGGGTTCAGACCACGCCACCTAGATATGGAGTGTGTGTGTGTGTGTGTCTGGGACGCGCGAAACCGGAGGGAGAGAGTGGGCGAGATAGTGTGAGAGACAGTGAGACAGTGAGACAGCGAGAGACAGTGAGAGACAGTGAGAGACAGATAACGATATTGTCTGACAGAGCAACAGAGTGAGTCTGAGGTTACCTAACCTGTGGTGTGGCAAATCAGAGAGAGGCTGAGGGCTGTGTTACGGTCGGGAGAGCGTAAGGAACTGGGGAGGGGGGGGACTGACTGCAATTTAGTGAGTGACAGGGGAGTTTGTTATTTTGGCATGGTCCTGGCCCAAACAGGGACTCAGGACGGTATTGAGTTCTGTTCAAACAATAAATTAGTGTCATTTAGCCCTGCACACCTTGTCTCCAGTGCCATCCATGAGAGCTCGAGTCGTCACAATACCTTAACTGTAAACAATTACGAATATGTGGTTTCATCGTCTGAAAGGGTTAACAGGCAAAAAGTTTATAGGTATTTCATGAAATTGGCAAAGAAAATAAAAAGTGTCGAGTTAATGGTTCAGCTGATCAACTTGTCCATGTATTATTGTTACATGTACCTTTGTAATTGAATTGGTCTGCACGGTATTGTTCGCGTTTTGCTCATTCAGTCTGTCCATTGTACTGCAGCCTTTCTAATTTGATTAAATCAATATCGTACTTCAAAGTAAATAACCCAATTAAAGAAAAGTCCATTACCGACGTGAAACTGATAACAGGACACTTAGTATCACGAAATAACAAAGGCGTAGACTAATGTGTCTTGTAATGGGTTGCACGCGGGAGCTGTCTTCTCTGTCACCTCAGCTCAAAAGGAGTGAGACAAGTTGAATCGATATCCTGACACGGACATAGTACATGTTAACAACAATATTCAACATATACACATTGTTTTTAAACAAGAGTAGTCAAACTTTGATTTTAAATGTATTTTATGAAGAAAACATTTTAACTGTCGTAGTAGTCGTAGTAGTAACACTAACCGGTACTACTACTAATAATGTAATCTTTGTTCAGACTGTGAAAATTGATTTTAATAAAATCTGTGAAATTGTACACTCTTT
Organism: Acipenser oxyrinchus oxyrinchus; assembly: GCA_030684275.1. Lineage (NCBI taxonomy): Eukaryota > Metazoa > Chordata > Actinopteri > Acipenseriformes > Acipenseridae > Acipenser > Acipenser oxyrinchus. The sequence continues at coordinate 12,763,917 of CM060262.1, forward strand.
CCTACTTGCTTCCATGGATTATCAAAACCCAGACTTTGTTGGCAGTTCAGTGTGTTTGTGTACTTCAAATATTTCAGCTTTTCTTTTTTTTTTCTTTTTTTTTTAATCTGCCTAAATAAATGCTCACTGGATCTAACACTACACATAATTGAACAAACTAAACAAGAAAGCGCAGCCCTGAAAAGTGAAGTGATACAACTAAAGGAGAAGATGCAAGATTATTATTATTATTATCATTATTTATATCTTAGCACACGCCCTTATCCAGGGCGACTTACAATTATTACAAGATATCACATTATTTTTACATACAATTACCCATTTATACAGTTGGGTTTTTACTGGAGCAATCTACCTTGCTCAAGGGTACAGCAGCAGTGTCCCCACCTGGGATTGAACCCACGACCCTCCGGTCAAGAGTCCAGAGCCCTCACCACTACTCCACACTGCTGCCCTAAGATAAAATGAAATCAGATGATTTTAACTTACAACACAAAAAAACAGTTATTAAAACAGTAAATTTGAGAACGAATTGAAAGCGTACAAATTAAAGAAATTTCAGAGACTGTGATGACTACAAGAATGGGATAGTGTATAATTGGCAAGCCAATCGCAAAAGATTCAAAGACGGGGAAAACGACACATCAAAGAACGCCCGACTCTGATGAACACGGACTGTGACTTCAGTGATCAAGGACATACAAGTGAATCTTCACACAATTCAGGACAGGCCCGTGCAAACGATGCAAAGAATCACCACCAGGAGTCAGACAAACCACATTAATTAAGGAACAACAAACAGCTTTGAGTATGGGTCTTTCTTTTGTACCCATGAAAAGACTGAATGCCTTTATTTTGCGACAAAATGTACAGGTGCACTTGAATGTAATACCTTGAATAAGTTTAAGAAACGATCTACTTTTTTTCCAGCAGCAGTTCTAAATCCTGCTTTAAGTACTTTTTCTAAACTGATAGAAAAAGAGATTGAATGTGTTATAAAGAAACATCTTACTTCGAAAAATTCAAATATAAGTAAATTGGAAAGAGGCCAACTACAAGAAAATAAGACGACTGTTATTAAATCTGCTGATAAAGGTGGCTCCATCATTATTCAAAATGCAGATGATTATGTCACTGAAGTGCTTAGACAGTTAAATAATAAAGATTATTATGAGCCCCTGTCAGCAAATCCAATAAGGCACCTCAAACAGGAGAGAGATGATATTTTGGATCGAGCCAAAGCTAGTAACTTGATAACACAAAACCAATATGATTTTCTTAAGATAGAATATCCAATAACACCAGTATTCTATACATTGTCAAAAATACATAAGAACCAGGCAATTATTTCAGGCAATTATTCAATTTCTGAACCTTTAAGTACATTTATTGATTATTTCATTAAAGAAATTGCAAAAAAATACCATCTTATTTCTCAGATATAAGATATGTTATCAGATTACTAGCCCAAAACACAGTTCCTGCTGAATCTTTTTTTGTTACATTTGATGTGGAAAGCCTATATATCAATATACCACACAAAGAGGGATTAGAGGCTCTTAAAAAACAGTGATTTACCAGCTCAATTTTAGTTGGAATTAACTGCATTTGTATTAAGATAAAATTATTTTATGTTTAATAATAAATTTTACTTACAAACTCAGGGTACAGTAGTGGGGTTGTGTTTTGCACCCAGCTACACAAATTTATACAAGGGCTACTGGGAAAACCTGTTTATTAATGACAGGGCATCTCATCTTTCTTTGCAAAACATATTGTGTTGGAAACGATATATTGATGATATTCTGATGATATTGACTGGCTCTGAAGCTGATTTAATTTTATTTAGCGAATACATTAATACTAATAATCTTAATTAAATTTTCACAATGGAATATAGTCAGTTGGAAATACATATTTTAGATCTATCAGTTTTGATTTGTAGCAATGGCATGTTGGACACTTCTATCTTTCAAAAAGCAACTGATAGAAATACGATTCTGCATGTGAATAGTGATCACCCTAAACATATGATTTACAATATACTATATGAGCAATTTTTATGCTTAAAACGCACTCCGGACAATCAATCGCCCTCCGACTCCCAAGCCAGTTCTGGTTTCTATGAGGAGAGTGACAGCACCTCAGTATACAGTGAGGGCCTGTCTGGGTCGGACTGGAGCATTCACTCTCTATCTCGCCAGCATACCACAAGGAGCACCAACTGCTTGTCAGAACTCAGATCAGCTGCTGCTGGGGAGTGAAGGGAGAGCAGTGAACAGCAGTCCAGCAACAGACCCAGGAGACCCTTCTCTACAGGAGACCTACAATTGCTCAGGGGGTTCCTGTCGATTGCTGACCTTTATTCCCAGTCCTACAAGGGTGCTGTCTTGTTCTGCAGCCTGAGCTGGGTCTCAACCCAACGTACCAGTCCAATTTAATTTCTCGAGACACCAGTGAGGTCTATGAATACCCAATCCCTTTGCATACTGTGGCACTACAGAGTACACTGTATGCCACTGCTGGGGTCAGTTAATCTTCATCTCAGCGCTCTTCCAGAGAGGACCTTAGTGAAGACACTGACAGCAGTAACACTACTTTAGCATCTGATGCTCCTGCATTGACCCAGTTGGGATATATAACTGCAAGATCTAATTCGAGCCACAATTCTGTGGGTTCAGTTGAGCTGATTCCTTTCTCACAGTTATGTAAACTGGAGAAGTACATCTCCAAGCTGGTTCTGAAGTACCAGTGCCGTTCTGTTGCAGCCCCCTTGAATGCTGAGATCAGAGAGCAAGAACAGCTGTTATCTGCTCACCGTAAGAGTCTCTCATTGTCTTCAATCACAGCAGCAAGAGGCACTGCTGTTAATTCTGGGTTTCGCAGACAGATTTCTACCTGCTGTCTGGTCTGATCCCTGAACTGTAGTAGCAAAGGGTTTAAAAATTCCCAAATATGGCACAATTCTAGCAGCAGTGGCAGGAATTCTGCACCCTCCTATTATTCTGATGATCTGGAAACAAACAGCAGGAAGGACATTTACAAACTAAACACGTTTTTTATCCTGCATCTAGTCTTGGATTGAATGAGGTGAAGACTTGGAAAGAGGAAAAGGAGGAACTATGGCCCTGCTTTCCTCAGCACTATTCCAACACTTGCAGAGTGCTTGTGAAATTGTCCACCTTAATCTGTGGATGTGACTCTTTCCTAACAGAGTCAGTCTCATTTTACCTGTGGAGATATGAGTGGCAGTAACTCCCCAGTGTAAACAAAATGAGACAGAGTTTCTGGAGGAGACTGGGAGCCATGATAAGTGGTGGTACTGCAGGCAAGAGTCACTCAGGATCTGAGATGCACCTAGATTCTCTAAGACCTCAGAGGAACAATCCGCTTTTTCGACATGAATCCCAGAACATCTTAGATGTCCACACACCCTGGAGACATGAGAAGCAGAAATGGATGTCAGTTTCGGATGTGTCCTCCTCCGGTCACAGCAAGGAGGCAGCAGTGAGTCTATGCAACCGCTGACACCAACTTCATCACAGGCAAGGAAGGCCCAAACACCTAACAGCCCGATTCCACAGTACTTTTTCCTCAGGCTCTCTATCTGGACTTGGTCCCAGTCAAGGAGACCTTGTGTCTGATGACCTCTATTCTGGCAGTCAGTCGAGTCTCTCCAGTGAGACCATTGGCAGTTTCAGTGGGGATTTGGAAAGCACACAGTCTCATCTGGGGTGCAGGGGATCCAAGGATACAGAGCAAAGGCTATACAGGACCAAGTCTTTTAGAGAGCTGAGGAAGAGGATGCTGAAATCCATCTGGCAGTTTTCATTCAACCTCCTTTAAAATGTGAGGCACAAAGCCTTTGAAGCCCTTTAGAACTAAAGAGTTTGGACAAAGTGAGATTTATGCCTTCTAACTGCTTGACAAGCTGAGTTAGTCAATACTATGAGTTTTACTAAACTGATTTGTGTGCTGTGCCTTTTAACAGATCCAATAATTCAATTACATTGTCATTCACACACTGACAATGGGCCATATTTTAAAGTATTCTAGCCACTGGCAGATCTAAATTCAATAATTTTACGAAAGGACAACATACCAGTATTTTTGAAGCTGCTTCTGACTTGTTTCTCACTTTTGCGGGTTGTACTGCTTTGCTAACTGGGGGACAGGGCCAGTTTATTAAAACAAAATTAGCATAAACAGACAACTCAAAGGGTTAATCAGTTATGTGTTACTGATTTGAAACAGTTTGTTTTACATTCCAGTATTGTTGCAATCCAGATATAAAGGATTTGTACATTATATTTGCATGTACTTATTTGCAGGTATCCAATGATAAAATTGATTTTGATTTATTTTTGATGTTTGTTATATAATTAAAAACATACATATTGTCTGTACATATACACATCCAGAAGCCCTGTAGTATGTCTTTACCTGATGTCTATCCAATATTCACAGACAGAGATAAAATGTTTCTTTTTTCTATAACTTATAATTACACGCTATAGCTTTGTTGATTGTACAGCATATTGACGTGAAAATGGCTATGAATTAAATGAGCATTCTTAATTTACAATCCAATAAATGTTAACGCAGTATAATTGGGTGTTAATTGAAGTGCATTTTGGGATTGCATCTGGGTGTAAATAGTAAATACCTCTCTGGCTTTGGCTGAGGAGCTGAGAGGGCTGGGAAACAAATACAAAAAAACCCATTGATCCTTCCATCATATCCAGGGTATGAAAAGCAACATCTCAATCAGTGCCTGCAAGTCTCTTTAGTGTATTTTTGTTAGTATAGCAATATATAAAATGCCAAGGATGGTCCTATTTTAATCATTTAAACTGTGGTGGTATTATGCTGTTAAGTAAAACAAACAGACCACAGTATTGTTCTTGGAGCATACTTAATTGATCTAAATGGTGCCACTGTTTCAATAATTAGTAAAGGAAAAAGGTTATGAAAATCAAACATCCAACAAGGAATGCAGTCTTTTCCGTTCGTTTCAGTGTGTTAAAAATATGAAATATGAACTTGGAAAAGTTCATATTTGAAAAATGTAAATGACGGCAGTGGTTACAGACATGTTTGAAATTGATATTTCATGCGCTGGGTGTGCATAATGCCTTTTTACATAATTTGTGGATTCAGAAAATATTTTTGTTAATCCTACTGCACTTTCTAGAACTTTATAGCTGTTGGGATTTACAAATGCCTGTTAGTACAGCACATCATTTTTTTGTTCCACCTGGAAGTATTAGTTGGGGAACATTGATTCTCCCCTTAATAAATCATTGCTGTGTAACTAATTTGACCACTGCAGATTCCAGCCCTACAAAGTGAATGGGGTTTGTAATTGCTTGTTTAATAGTTCATGGATGATTCTATATGGGTGATACAGTTTTTTAAAATATCATTGTGGATGCATATCTCTTTATAAGTGTATTGTGGCTTTCTTGAGCTCCTGCTGATTCAGGTAATTGGCTCATTAGCCAATCAGGTGCCCAGTCAGGTATGCACTGACCTTTGTGTCTCTCACCTGCAACACTGGTGTTGGAATTTTAAATTGAAAAAACATACTGAGAAGGGGTTTTTTGTGTGTGTTTTTTTGCTACTTTATATTATAATACATGCAGAACTTGAGAAAAAATGAACAACTGCCCCCCAGGGATAATTCTCTACAGAATAGTGGTTAACAAGCCTAAAAATAAAAAAACATTTGCAAAAGGACAAGGGTGGTTGTTTCAGCTTTAATGGAACTACCATAGTGTATATTTGCAGAAATAAACTTCTCTAATGTCACATTCCCCATGTGTATCAGATACTATGTAGGCACACGTGTGTCATTTTAAGGTATCTACTTGACGTCATTTTTTATGCGAGCGCCATCTTTTAACAACCTCAGTCTTCAGTATGTTGTTTAGGGTTATGTGATGTGATAAATATTCAAATATGATATTGTTTAAAAATGACACTCACATTTAAAAAAGTGAATGCAGAAAAAAATAACCTCAACATGACCTAAACACAGTTGGGTTTGATGAACATTGAATAAATAAAAATGGGGCAATAGACAAGTTCAGCTCTGCAAATAAATGGCATTTCCAACAAAGGTGAAACAACTTCCACAATAAATATTACATTGTTGTCCTTTAACCATGTTGCCTGCTTCTGGAAAACAATGCATCCATGCTTCTGTGGCAAGACAGTTTAACATGTAATCCATGATGTTATGACAAGAGGAATCTCTCTACCATTCACTTTCATTGTGATTCCAAACAGTACAGTTACAGTTAACAAAGCAACAGCAGCCTGACTCCAAGCCATTTCTAATTTGGTTTAAATCTGACTCAGAGCGGAAGCAGACATTTCTGATTTTTTAAAATTAAAATCCATGCCCTTAAAATAGCGAAGACCAAAATGCCTGTGTAATAGATACAAGCACAGTGTGCATCTTGCATTCACAATCTCATATCTGATCCACTGAGAAGACTGTAATCTCCTTGTACAATCAATTAATAGTGTTTTTAAATCGAGTCTTAAAACTTACTTTTTTAGAAAGGCTTTCTTATGATTCTGTATTTCTGTTTGGCCTCTGTGTTTTTATGACTTGTTGTATTTTCTTTTGTTAAGCTCTGAGGCAGAATGCTTTTAAGGGCGCTATATAAAATAAAGTTTATTATTATTATTATTATTATTATTAATAAGGTGAGAATTACATTAACATGCTCATGCGACCACAAAAGTGGTCGCACGCATAAAGATATTACAGTTAATATCATTACTTTGTTCATGTTTTGTTTGATATCTAAAAAGGATATTAGTACAACAATTGTTTATATCAATATTTTAAAATAACTGTTTAGATCAATTAAATAGATGACCTATATATATATATATATATATATATATATATATATATATATATATATATATATAATTGTTCCATGAATCTGTCTCTTTACCTGGCTGTGAGATTGTCACATGATTTCAATGAAATTAGTAGGTCTGTTCAGCCCTGGCCTTTAGAATCAAGACCAGATAAAGGCCGGTTCAAAGAAATATTTGAGCAACAGAACACATAGCCACTGATTTCAAGCATCCTAAAATTGTATGGGAAAGTACTCAAATGTATAAACTAGAGTACTCATTCTTTAACACCATTACTGATAACCCCACATATTATTTCCCCTGATTTCTGTTTACTTAAAATATAAAAAAGGTAATTTTTCATTTTCATTTTTTTTAATTTTATTACAAGCAACGGGAACATACGTACAATATTAAAACTGAGTTCATGAGTTGGAGTACAACATATGCTAACATTCTTGTCAATGTTATTGTAAGTTAATTAATAAAAATTCATGAGAGGGAAAAAATTAATTAAAGATTAAACAATTGGCAAAGAAATGTTTACTTCATCAGATCAAAAGACACTAAACTAGTATGGCTTACTACCTGAAGCATATGCATCTAAAAAAAACACACAAAAAAACATTTCTATATCAAATATATACTGTTATGCTTTTTACTGTAAAAAAATACAACAAACAAAACATTACTTGGAGTCCACAGTGTTTTAGAAGCAATCACATAGTAGGCCAACTGCTGCGATACTGAACACAGTTTAGTATAGATTATCTATATTATACAAACAGGTTCAAGCAAGTCTTTGTTGGTTTGTGCCCTGAATGTTGGTCTGCCTTACTTTTTGAGACTGTTGCTCTTAAATGAAAACACACTCCCAGACTTCAGCATTCTCTTTCCCAAGCCCCCAAATGTTTTGGCCCTGTGAACCATTGCTTCCTTCATCCTTCCTTCAACCATTGCTTCTGCATCCTTTGCTTCCCAGCCTTCCAGAATGTAATGTGCAGCAGCCCCGTCCTCACTTAGACTGCTACAGCTGCTATCCATATCTAGCCCGCTTGAGAGTCCAGGCTGACTGTTGTAATGCAGGTCGTCAGCTGCGAGATCCGCTTGAGTTGACCCAAGTCCAGAAAGACAGTCTGTGGAAAATGTCTGCTGTTGGTTCGGGAAGGCCCAGCCGAACCGACTTGGCGCTCGTTTGGACCTGCCTTGGCTGTGCAGAAGTTGAAGGTGCCATGGATTCTCTGTACTCCCCTTGCTGTGACTTGAGGAGGAAACCTCTAAAACTGACATCCATTTCTGCCTCTCATGTATCCTGGGCATGTCATGCTCCAGGATGTTTTGGGATTCGCTCTGAGAAAGTGGTTTGCCCCCGCAAACCCCCACAGAATCAAGGTCCATGTCATAGCTTGACCAGTGACTGTCCCCAGATAGCCTTGCTTTCAGTCTCTTCTGAAAGTTGGTGAAAAAATTATGAATGCCTTTTCTGTGTCTATTGTTAAAGTCAGCCTGGCTTCTGCTTTCTGCTGAGAAAGATCCACTGCTTGAGCTGGAAGAATAAATGGTTCTGCTAGAATTGTGCCATCCATCCAAGCAGTTTTGGGAATTGCTGAACCATTGGCTACTTCTGTTTGCCTGGGTCTTCACCTGATAGAAAGAGGAAAGTTGTTTGCGCATTTTCCAGTCATGGATAGAATTAGAACCAGATTTGACAGAAGTGTCTCCAACTGCTTTGATTGAAGACAATGAGATACTCTTGTGGTGAGCAGACAATTGTTCTTGCTGCTGCTTTCGGATGTCAGCACTCAAGCGAGCTGCTGCAGATTGGCATTGATACCTTCGAACCAGCTTAGAGATGTACTTGTCCACTTTGCGCTTCTTTGAGAAATGGGTCGGCTCCTTGTGAAGGCAGCTTGAAACAAGACTTTTTGCAGGTACAGATTCAGACATCAAACTGGGTCTGCTAGATGTTTGTTCCATAGATTGCTCTACAGGAGCAGCAGTTTTGAAAGTGGTGCTGTCTTCACTAAGATCTTCTCTGGAGAAACTCTGCAATGATGACTGACTGCCACCAGCAGTGGTGTACAGTGGACTCTGTAGTGCAACAGCATGTAGCGGGCTCGGGTAGTGATAGACCTCTCTGGTGTTTTGAGATATCAAATCAGAGCAGTATTTTGAAGCAAGACTCAGCTGAGGTTGCAGAATGGAGGAGACAGAGCTCCAGTGGGACTGGGGGCAAAGGTCAGCAATGGGCAGAACCCCCCTGAAAGAATCTATGTCTCCCATAGAGAAGGGTCTCCTCGTGTCTCTGGCTTGACTGCTGTTCCCTGCTTTGCCTCCACTACCCAGCTGCAGTCTGAAGTCTTTTAAGCTGGTGGTGCTCTCGTCTGTACTGTGCAGGAGTGAATTAGAGCTCTCACTCCAGTCCGACTCAGATGAGCTCTCGCTGCCAACTGACGTAAAACTGTCACTCATGTCATGGAAACCGGAACTGGTTCTGGAGCTGGAGTGCCACTGGTTTTCCAGAAATGCTGTTGTTAGTATTCCAGGTACAGTGCGAGTGCTGGATCTCTGATACAGATGTTCTGAAGACAGGCAGGAGCGGGTTGGAATTAATTCAGTCCTCTCTGACAGCACATCCTGAGAGTGGCACCTGCCCAGCTTCAAACTGGACACCCCCTCTTGAAGCTGGTCCAGAAAGTAGCAGTCTGAATCTACGAGCTGCCAAGAGAAGTCCCTCCTCTGGCTTTTGTTTTGCTGCTCCCCACCATGCTCCAGCGCTGCTTCCACCATCTCCTGGTGCTTCGATTTCAGCAGATCCAGTTCCATAATCCCAGCCAGAGTAGTTTGAAACCGCTCCTCAATCCGGAGTCTCTCATCCCTGGACCAAGCTGCACACTGTCCAGATTCCCTACTAGTAGCAGCCATCCTTTTTCAAAATCGTTGTGTCCTTTTTCAGCTTCCCACCTCAGATCTTACTTCTCCTTTGGCTTTGGCACAAAGAATTGTTGAAACAAAGTCATGTGGATTCCAAAAGGGCAGTGAGGACGCTTTTATAATCCAAGCCCAGTTGCTCTCTTCATTTGGGAAATTGTGGGCGGGGAAAGCAACAATCTCAGTGCTCATTGGCTGGAATAAGTTTTCAGGCTCACTAAAGATCAACCCTACATTTCACCCTTTGATCTTCTCTTTGATGCGATCAAATTAATACAGTGAAGTGGATTCGGTACAAACTAATCGCAATCCTGCAATAAAGGTTGCTATACAGTACCGTAATTAACTGTTAAATGGTTCCTCGAGATAAAAGCGTTTTGTTGATTGTAGTCTATTCTATAATACGTAGCCCAATGTACATCTACTACAACCTACATTGTATTCAACTAAAACAAGACGCCAGCATCGCTGCTATTAAAATCTAATTTTGTACAATCACACACATACAGTATACAACCTTCCTGGCTGATTGTATGTCCTATGACATATTGTAGAACAGATGAATAACATGTTCTGTAAAATGTAACGAAAATATCATTATTCTTGAACTGGAATATGTTGAAAATAAATAAACGTAGCCTACACATTACCTGTACTGTGAAGTATCTTCCTGTGTAGGCGTATACCCCTAGTTTCCATCTGTTTATTTAGAACACGATTAATAAAATAAATGTTCTAGATATTCTTAAAATTGAAATTATCGATGCGCATTGCCTGACACACAACAAACAAGCGAATTGTATCATTTATCCAAATGAGGAAGTATAAGGACAAATCTAACTTTAATGTGTCTACCTGTAATTCTGTTTAGATTTTTCAATATGACCGTAAAACCAAACGTTATAAATCCTATCGATAAATGTTATAAATCCTAGTTTATTTTAATTGTTTTTAGAACATACTTCCGACAAACAAAAACATTACCGGTAAGTGTTGTAAAAAAAAAAAAAAAAAAACATTCAGCAATGTAAAATAAATAAACACTAAAACGTATTTAGCTATAATATGTTGTAAAAGTTACAATGCACCTTTTCACTAATTCTATACTGTATAATAATTGCAACGAATAATTAATTACATTAAAATGGGGAAGTCAGAATCAGTGAATGCGTAATATTATGTAGTATTCCTGTTTTATACTGACTGTACTGATCTAAAACATGTTTTCTATGTATTATAGAATATGGATAATTCATGGGATACTTCACTCGTTCTGCAATGACTAATTCAATTGAGTAATTCAGCGCCTTATGCATACAGAATAACCGGGGTTAAGTGAGAAGCAGTATAATTGTAATCCTGTTTACTTTATCAGAAATCTGCAGACTAGTTAGAGTTGCTACAACAGACAGCACCCATTACAAAACCGACACATCGACCCGTTTAGTTAGTTACTAGCTGAATAGCCCATTAATGAGGGTTCTATTTTGTTTTTACGTCTCTAATCGATTTATCTCCATCTTGGATGTTGATTGGGACAAATGAGAAACTAATTGCCACAGTAGTAACACACCATTGTAACAACAGATCCCGTGGAAGCGTAAATTAAATGATATACATTTGAATTGCACATGACAGTATCGTTTAAGGGTGAAACTTCAGGATATTTAATGCAAACAACAACTGAATACACATCTTCAGATAATCACCATAGTAATTACGATGTAGGAATGCAGTAGACTGTAATTTGGTTAATTTGTACATTTGCAACATACCAAACCATTAACTTGTTTCGTGTATGTGTGCATGTTAAATGTGTTGTTTATTATTATTATTATTATTATTATTATTATTATTATTATTATTATTATTATTATTATTATTTTGTATTGTATCTGATGTAACATGCATTTAATTTTATCGGTTAAAAATGTAATAATCGTGGTCGCTTTACCAAACCAAAACATTGTGCACCATTAAACCAAAAATTACATTTGTTTCTTTTAAACCCGCATAAAGTGCTTATTTTGACTGTTTGCGAATATACAGAAGAATGCAAGTTATCTAAATAAACATGATAGCTTACATGTGTTTAAAATATGTTTTAAGATGTGTTTAAAACATGAGTTAACTATATAATATAAAAGGGCCACTGTGCGTTTATAGAACTGTATAGATTCTAAATCTATCTGGGTTTTAAACAGAACCCTTATGAGCTAGTGGTCTAAGTAGGCAGCATCGAAATATGGAGTATTAAATGCTTTTTCTTAAAACCAGATTGCCACTTACTTAGAAATAGCATATCAGATTTTTTTTTTTAAATTCAAGCATACACATGCTGTATATATACATGTCAATGAATCCAAAACTGCAGCTAAAACTGAGTTTTTAATTATATTAATTGATTAACATAATTACGCTTATGATACATCTATGTTTTTGCAAGCTTGTTTTGTTTTTGTAATGGTTTATAAAACAGTGCAATAGACGTTCAATCAAAAGACATCACTTTCCAGCCCGAAATGTTCACCCTTTGATCAGTACTTTGATGTGGAAAGTTTAAATAATTTAGATGGAAGTATATTGGGTACAAACCGAATACCATGCTAGTCACATATGTAAACACCAGTATATAAATAGTATAAATGATCTTGTGAAGATCTAATGAAGGCATTTTGTGAATTATAGTTATTTTCACAGGTTCTGTGGTGTAGGAGAAAAGCATACAAGATATTAACACCCTCTTTACAGCATGTATTCTGTAAATTTACACTACTGAAGAACATCTTAGGGTTACACTTCTACATTTCTCTAGAATTGCACTCATTTGGTGAAAAACAATTAAATGTAGCCATCCAAAACACTGAAAATATGCACTCGACAGCTTAGTAAGATAGTAGTTGTATACCTGTAGGATAGAAAGCTCATACAAGCTCTTCATAGAGATGCACCAGTATTGTCATTTTACTACAGTACTTACAAAAAGCAGTCTAACATGTAAATAAGCTAACCTTTTTAGTAATGTTTTTTTATGGTTAAAAAGAAGAAAAAGACAACCAATGCATGCCAGTGTTGATTTTTTGTATTTGTTTTTTTAGGTATTGATTTATATTGCTAGGTTAGATTTATATGCGGTTATTGGGGTAATTATGTGATTTGCAGGCAGTTCCAGTGTATACTGTAGCCACCAGCAAAGAACGTGCATCTCACAAGCTGATAAGATTCAAAGTGTATTTTTTTTTTAGTAATTGATCCAGGTGGGGGGTAAGTTAAAGCCTACTAGTTGGTCCTATTTTATCCTCCCAAATCTATGTAGGCCAATAACATATCAGTGAAGGTAATCCAGTCAGCTGTTTTGGAGATATTACCATAAGCAAAGCCTACAAATTCACCCAAGTATGTGTATTAAACATGTATTGTTTAAAATGTAAAGATACCAGGAATTTATTTTATAGTGGATATGATGGTGCTTGCTTACTATGAAAAATCAGAATATATGCAGCACACAAAATATCTTGCAAAACAATCACATAAGCGCGAGCTAAATAAGCTAAAGTACCAGAATAACACACTGTCACAGCTCATATTCAGCTGTACTACTCCCACAATATAGCATATATTAGCAGAACCCATCTGATGCCACAAACATTCACTTCAGGTCAAAGATGGTAAACAAACTTATGACAGACTTTGACAGTCTTAGCATGTGGAATAACTTCCTGTAACAAATGCATGTGCAGAATTTCCTGAAATTCAGGTGACTGTTGCCAAGATATAGCCTCACCTTACCAATCACAAGCCATAACTCATGAATTGGTTACCATTGCATGCTTGTGCTAACATGTCCATACCTATTTCCACCTCAACAGACTTTTATCTGCAAGCGGTTGACTGGTTTGCCTGCTCACTTGGGATTTGAAGTATGCACTCTGAAGTGTGTATTGGATAAGAAAAAGGACAGAGAAGCTGTATATAGTGCACAAACCTTTATTCAATAAATTAACTGAGCTATATAAATATAGATGGTGCAGTCACTTTGTACTCATTTATATAGGCTTATTGGCTGGCAGCACTTCACTCTTCAGTCTCAGACTCCTCATCATCCTGGCTGATCTGGAAGTAGCGCAGCTCATAACTCTCCTTGTCTGAAGACACCACTCGCAGCCAGTCTCGCAGGTTGTTCTTCTTAAGGTACTTTTTGGTGAGGTACTTCAGGTATCTGAAACATGTTAGATACAGCTTTGTCTTAACTTCCGAGACTTCTTGGCATTAAAATGCACACAACCACTGTTGTACCACCACAACTGCAACAGATATGCCCATTACCAAAAAAGCTATGCACTCAATATCAAAGGACAGAACATAGTTATTGAGACTGACAAACATGTTTCCTTATCCAAGACAAATTAAAAGGAATTAGCCAGCTTTGACATCACTAGCGTTTAATAGATTTGGCACTGTTATATTACTTCCATTCCTAATCTTACCTCTTGGAGAACTGCTTTTCCGACGTGACGCTGATCTTGTTCTTCAGACGGGCGATTTGAACTACATTGCCCAGGTTTCCAGTTTTGCCATTTACCTTGACCTTCTCCTTAAGAAACGTCTCCTATTTAAATAGAGCAGATCATAGAACACTAGGGAAGGGGGCCCTAGGCTATCAAACTAGGGAAGAGAACCCTAGTCACAAAGGACAGTTAGAGATGCACTTCTGCACCCAGAAAGCATACAAACCATTCCTGACCTTATTAATCTTTCAACTTTAACAAGACTATTCTGGATATGACAGCTTTAAAAACGCTGCTCATATTTAGGTACCAACACAACAGTGTGAACCAACCCTCTAGTCGCAATTTTTTTGTCCCAAAGCTTCAAATGTTTTCTGACAAGACAGAATAAACTAAGACAACTATTGAAATACAGCACAAGAGTTGGTTCCCCTATGGCAGGGGTGGCCAACCCTGGTCGTGGAGAGCCACAATCCAGCAGGTTTTATATGCAACCCTTAATCATCAATTTCTAAAGACTTGAAACAATTTCATTTTGACTAGTTAAGCAGGTAATTTGTTCAATTAAGTAATTTAGAGATAATTTGGAAGAAAAACCTGAACACCCTGCAGCTCTCATGGCCCAGAGCTGACCACTCCTGATTTAATTGAACACTTTAATTTGAAAGTGATGATTAAGGGTTACCTATAAAACCTGCTGGATTGTGGCTCTCCAGGACCAGGGTTGGCCACCCCTGCCCTATGGTATGTGTGTATGGTCAATTTGTGTCACACAATTTAAACTTACAAAGTTTCCAGAGTCAAGGATGCCATCTTCCACAGGGTGAGTGAGGTCAAGAGAAAACTTCCATGTACCCTTTTTTTTGTCTTTCCTGACAACAGTTGGTCGTTTCTGTTGAAATATAAAACACATTACTGGTTAGAAAGCAAACTTACTTCTAATTGGAAACTTTCCACGGCAATTTTATTTTCACTAAAAGTAAATCAAATAAATAGCGAGAACACCTTTGGGAACTGAGGACATGAAACAATATGTTAAATATATAAAATAACTTGTGCATAGGTAGTTGTAGGAGACAGCGACAGGGGTACAGTGCTTCCTCTTTAGTTTAAATACTGTGTAACGGGTTATACTTTGGTACATATTAACTAAGCAAATAGGAGTGGCTGAATTTTACTATTTTGAAGAAAACAATTCAAAACACACACACACTAGCCTCAAACAAGTAAAAATGTCGTTCCCTGTTTCAGTCTCAGCCCTTAAGTACCACAGTAGCAGTTACAGGCAAAATACTGTAACAAGCAATCTGTAAATTAACTAGAAGATGCATTAAGACGCGAAGTTCTGCCGCAGTGTCACCGACTCGACTGGTGGTACCACAAACGTAGATGTGTATCCGTCCGTCCCAAAACGTATTGCATATACTATTTACTCTAAATGATGTTTTTCGTGTGAAAGAACACATTAATTGTGACGACCCCCTGCCTACAATGCGACTGTGACTCGACAAGGAAATACCCCACACAAGGACACACACCAGTTACTTGCGACAGAAAGGCAATCCAAAAATGTCAGCTGCTATGACCGAGTCCTTATATCTAACTACACGTGTCAAGTAATTTCATCAGCTCATTTTATCTTTAACCGAATTTCGCATTCTTAAATCACATTCTTTATACTCTATATGCGTTAATACATTGTTATATGTTGGAAGGTCGTCGTTTCAACACGTTTATTTAATACTGAAATGTAAGAATTTTAAAATCTTTAAACAGACCGATACTCACCGGCGCCATATTGAATTAGCGAACCTAAAAAAGGAAGTGAGGTCACATTTGCTGGGGTTTTGTGTTTGGCGTGACGTCATGAGGGTGGAGCATGGATGTCTTGGAAAAGCGAGCAGACTGTAACACTTGTTGCATGCTATGGGTGTAATAGAAAGCAGGAGGTAGCATTAACAAGGCGTCTTATACTACTATTTGTTTATTTAGCAGACGCCTTTATCCAAGGCGACTTACAGAGACTAGGGTGTGTGAACTATGCATCAGCTGCAGAGTCACTTACAACTACGTCTCACCCGAAAGACGGAGCACAAGGAGGTTAAGTGACTTGCTCAGGGTCACACACTGAGTCAGTGGCTGAGGTGGGATTTGAACCGGGGACCTCCTGGTTACAAGCCTGTTTCTTTAACCACTGGTCCACACAGCCTCCTATAGGGCATGCAACATTGAAAGAACACCTGTACAGAATTGGAGTGCATGAGGGGTTATGTATGGTATGTAGCGTAAAGGAAACAGTGGAGCATCTGATTGAATGTGTTCGATATAGGGAGGTGAGAGAAGATATGTGGAAAGAAATTAGGGCTTTTAATATTTCATTTTTTTTTCTAAATGGCATAGGTGATGGAAGTAAAATAGAAAAAAAAGTATTATTGGAAAATATATTAGAAAAACCAGAAGATTCAAGAATATTTAAGTTGAATAACCAAATCTGAACAGTAGGTGGCGACAATAAGAAACTTGGTGGCCATTATCTATAGAAGCGGAAGAAGAAAACTTGTTGAGAGTAAACGAATTCAATGTAAACTAGAAAGAAACGAAGTACGGAAGACTCGTTATTCTTAAACTGTCTTCCGTTTAGTTTACAAATTATACTTTTCAAAACCAATATCAATTGAGAATACTGTTATATAGTTTTAATAAAGAGCTGTCGGCGGCATGCATGTGTTACATTTAAATTTGAAGTACAAGTATAGTGCTTGGGAGGAGACCAGAATTTTCTGTTATAGTGCCTTAAATGTACAAGGATATTGATTTTCCCCAAAACTTTAGACCATATTGAAGTACAGTACAGTTAAACTTCAAATCCACTGTAAAAAAAAAAAAAAAAAAAAGTGATCTAGTCTACACATTTTAAATTCATAAAGTGGTCTCAATATAACCACTGTAAATACAGTTTACCCCTCTCACCCACCCCTACAATTAATAAAATAACGAGGCCTACAGTACTCAACTCTGCAAAATCTAACAACACGTTTTTAAGATAATGTAAAATTAATAGACCAATGCAAATGTAAAGTATGTGGATTAAAACAGCTTACACACACACACGCGTGTGTGTGTGTGTGTGTGTGTGTATATATATATATATATATATATATATATATATATATATATATATATATATATATATATATA
Source organism: Acipenser oxyrinchus oxyrinchus (assembly GCA_030684275.1). Lineage (NCBI taxonomy): Eukaryota > Metazoa > Chordata > Actinopteri > Acipenseriformes > Acipenseridae > Acipenser > Acipenser oxyrinchus. Next base: position 12,781,433 of record CM060262.1, read on the forward strand.
TATATATATATATATATATATATATATACACACACACACAGTACTTTGCAAAAGTTTTAGGCAGGTGTGAAAAAATGCTGTAAAGTAAGAATGCTTTCAAAAATAGACATGTTAATAGATTATATTTATCTATTAACTAAATGCAAAGTGAGTGATCAGAAGAAAAATCTAAATCAAATCCATATTTGGTGTGACAACCCTTTGCCTTCTTCTAGGTACACTTGCACAAAGTCAGGGATTTTGTAGGCATATAGTCAGGTGTATGATTAAACAATTATACCAAACAGGTGCTAATGATCATCAATTCCAAACTAACTCCTGTGTATTTCTGACCACATAATTCATCAGTCTGAATTGAGAGAGGTCCAGGATTGAATGGCAGAGGATGTTCAGGTCAGGATTTTTTTTTTTTTTAATATGAATAATATTTTTTTCATTTTCTGTTTTTTACAAACTGGCTTTAATTTTACAATTCATTTTCACCTAATTCACAAGCACCAACATTTAAAATAAAACAAAACTATAGCTTTTTTTAAATATAAAAACAAAGAAATATTCTAATATAATAAATGCACAACAAGCTTTACTGCTCTTTCAATATAGCAGTAATCTATACCGTTTAAGGGTGTTAAGGGTTTGAAAACAAGGCAAGGACAACTGGGAGTCTTTACCTTGTTGGGACAAAGGGCTTTGGTTTCAGCACCCAAAATCAGAATTGACAATTAAAATAAACACTTCCATAAATCGTACCTGTCGTATACTTACAGTTACTAGTTCATTCTTGCATGCAGTTTTTAAAGAAACCAATGTTATAAAAATGTGTCAGTTAGGGGAGGCAGACAGACAACTGTACCTGAAAGTAAGCTACGCAACCTGAGAGCTTTCTTTAACCTAGTTTTATGAAAATAACATCTGAGGCATAAGTAGCCACCTATCTTAAACACTCACTTGTACTGAGAAAAAATAATTAGACACTCTTATACCATAAGAGACCAGTTCAGCTGTATATATTTCCTTATTAGAAATCATGCTTTAAATAAAACAAAACAATAATTACATTAATGCCGTTATCCACGTCTGCAATTTTCTACACTGCACGAGACAACGCTTAGGGCAAAATAAGATGTACAAGAATATTCTGAAATCTGGCATTTTGATTGGTTGAGAGTGGCTTCAAGATTTAAAAATAGTTTTACCATTTCAAGCATACTTCCCACTTTGATAGCGGTCTTCTAACCTACTACAGTACTGCAACCTTGCCACCTTCTCCGGAGAGTGACATCACACACACAGGCAGAGTATGGGGTAGGAACTCCCTATTGTGAATATCCAAACAGTGTAAATAATCCGTGACAGCAGCTATCAGGTCGCTGCTGTGTTGTCTAATGCCTGGCTGTGGCAAAAGATATCAGATGCCTCTGGGCTCACAGTTGTGTTGCATGCATGCTCTGAATGGAAGCCCAACAATGCATCAGACCACATTGCGTATGCCTGGAAACTGATTGGAGCTTGCCAGAGAGGCGACTTGGGAAGGTTTAGCTGGAGCAAATAACAACTGACAGAAAAATACTGTACAGTGGCATCAAAAGGGATTCAGTTACCCTTGGTTTCTATATTATAGGAAAACTATATTGAAGATGATCAATACAATAAATAATGAACTGATTTAATGTATGTTAAACAAGTATGTTAGCATCGTACATCCTCAACCAAGGATGTACATTAAAAATCAGAGTTATAATTTTCATGAAAAGATAAAAAAAAACATGTAAATGTGACATGCAGACAGACAAACCCATACCTACATACAGAGCCTGTAGAAAGTCTACACCCCCTTTAAAAATTTTCACCTTTTGTTGCCTTATAGCCTGGAATTAAAATGCATTAATATATATATATATATATATATATATATATATATATATATATATATATATATATATATATATATATATAATTTTAAATTTATCTACACATCCAACCCCACAACTTCCAAGTGAAAAAATATTCTAGAAATTTGTAGAAAATGAATTAAAAATAAAAAACTGAAATAGCTTGGTTGGATAAGTGTCCACCCCCATTGTAATAGCAATCCTAAATTCGCTCAGGTGTAACCAATCGCCTTCGAAATCACACACCAAGTTCAGTGGCCTCCACCTGTGTTAAATTGTAGTGATTCACATGATTTCAGGATAAATTCAGCAGTTCCTGTAGGTTCCCTCTGATGGGTAGTGCATTTCAAAGCAAAGACTCAACCATGAGCACCAAGGTGCTTTCAAAAGAACTCTGGGACAAAGTTGTTGAAAAAATATCAAAGGCCTTGAATATCCCTTGGAGCACGGTCAAGATGATTATTAAGAAGTGGAAGGTGTATGGCACCACCAAGACCCTGCCTAGATCCGGTCATCCCTCCAGAATGGATGACCGAGCAAGAAGGAGACTGATCAGAGAGGCTACCAAGAGGCCAATGGCAACTTTGCAAGAGCTACAGGCTTTTATGGCCAAGACTGGTCAAAGTGTGCATGTGACAACAATATCCCAAGCACTCCACAAATCTGGCCTGTATGGTAGGGTGGCAAGGAGGAAGCCATTACTCAAGAAAGCCCACCTTGAATCCTGTTTGAAGTATGCAAAATAACATTCAGGAGATTCTGTAGCCATGTGGCAAATGTTTTGTGGTCTGGCGAAACTAAAATGGAACTTTTTGGCCTAAATGCAAAGCATTATGTTTGGCGCAAACCCAACACAGCGCATCACCCAAAGAACACCATCCCTACTGTGAAGCATGGTGGTGGCATCATCGTGTTATGGGGATGTTTCTCATCAGCAGGGACTGGGGCACAGGATAGAAGGGAAAATGAATGGAGCAAAGTACAGAGAAGTCCTTGAGGAAAACCTGCTGCCCTCTGCAAGAAAGCTGAAACTGGGACGGAAGTTCACCTTTCAGCATGACAACGACCCAAAGCACACAACCAAAGCTACACTGGAGTGGCTAAGGAACAAAAAGGTAAATGTCCTTGAGTGGCCCAGTCAGAGCCCCGATCTAAATCCAAACAAATTTGTGGCATGACTTTAAGATTGCTGTCCATCAACGCTCCCCAAAGGAACTTGACAGAGCTTGAATTATCAAATATTGCCAAATCTAGGTGTGCAAAGTTGGTAGAGACCTATCCCAACAGACTCACAGCTGTAATTGCTGCCAAAGGTGCTTCCACCAAGTATTAACTCCAGGGGGTGGAGACTTATCCAATTATGATCTTTCAGTTTTGTATTTTTAGTATATAATTTTTTTCTCAATAAAAACTTTTTTTCCCCTTAACAGTGTGGAGTATGGTGTGTATATAACTGGAAAAAAGTCCTCATTTAAATGCATGAAATTCTGAGGCACTGACACAACAAAATGTGAAAAAAGTTCAAGGGGGTGTAGACTTTCTATAGGCACTGTATTTACCCCCAAATCCTGTTACACTCAATACTAAATATAGAATGTCCTAACTAAATATTTATCACAGTCTCACTCAATAAATGGTGCTAAAGAATGTCTATACAATCACAATAAGATAAATGTTTAAAACTTTACAATGCATTAGTAAGACCTCACCTAGAATATTGTGTTCCATTCTGGTCACCTCGTTACAAAAAGGATATTGCTGCTCTAGAAAGAGTGCAAAGAACAGCAACCAGAATTATCCTGGGTTTAAAAGGCATGTTGTATGCAGACAGGCTAAAAAATATTGAATCTATTCAGTCTTGAACAAAGAAGACTATGCGGTGATCTGATTCAAACATTCAAAATCCTAAAAGGTATAGACAATGTCGACCCAGGGGACTTTTTTGCCTGAAAAAAGAAACAAGGACCAGGGATCACAAATGGAGATTAAATAAAGGGGCATTCAGAACAGAAAATAGGAGGCACTTTTTTCAACAGAGAATTGTGAGGATCTAGAACCAACTCCCCAGTAATGTTGTTGAAGCTGACACCCTGGGATCCTTCAAGAAGCTGCTTGATGAGATTCAGATTCTGGGATCAATAAGCTACTAACAACCAAACGAGCAAGATGGGCTGAATGGCCTCCTCTCGTTTATAAACTTTCTTGTGTTCTTAACAGTTCTCTAGATTTATAAACCCTCAAAGTGAGATGTGTGAGTGGCACATTTTAAACCACATTTGTTATTTATATAAATAAATACACAGTGTTTTTTTTAAATTTGGACCAGTGATGATGTTGATTCATTTGATTATGTACAACAGTCAAGAGGACTGCAAAGAGAAGCTGAGCAATTCTGTCCTCCAAAGTGAGAAACAAGACAACCCTCTTATACTATTGATTGGTTACATTCTGTAACCTTGTGAACTTAAATCACTTTTGTATCAATTTAGCTATTCTGCACTCAAGGAATAGCTTTACTGTATCAGTGTTGTTATATATGGCTATTAATACACCTTTGTCACATATTTGAGACTACATAATTTGAAGCTATGTTATTGGGGTAATTTGAAAGTACCATACTCCTCTGGTCATACTTTGGGGTTGCTAGTATAATTAGTATAAGATAGTAAAAGCATGCATTAGTATGGTATCATACAAACACATTGCATAAGTTGCACTAAAACCTCTTCAAAAGGAACTATTGTGTATTCTGAACAATGGTTTTATAATTGGTTGTTAAAGGAGTGTAACCAAAGATTTTCTTGCTTTTGTTAGTATTAGCAACATTCTCAATGTTCCCCTAATCATTGCGCCCAAGATCTTTTAGTAGTATGCAGATTTTTCAAACATCTAGACAGCACTGTAGATTAAAAAATGTAACCCACTGCCTCTCTTCCATTATTACAGTTCTTCTTTTACAAAGATATTTTAATTGTGGCATTGCTCCCAACAACCACCGACTGAACTGTATTCTATATCCCAGATTTCCAAACCCTGCCTGGCTTGACAGGGCATGTAACTTTTTCAGGATACACTGCATCATATTCCTATGCTCTACACCTTAATGTTAAATAAAACAATGGCACACACCACAGGTTTAAAAAAAAAATTACAACCAAATAAAAAAGAAGCTGACACATGCAACAAGCTGAGACAGGAAACAATCATGTGGCAGAGCAGATAAAGGTCATGAATATTGCTGAATTTGTGAATGCAGTACTACACTAGCACAATCAGCTGGCTCCTGATTATTACAGTTATATCGTAGTAGTGAGAATTGCTATTGTAATTCTGTATGATGAAACAGGTTTAGAATTTCCCATGCCAAGTTTAGCTTCGGCGTGATATTTCTCATGATATGAGAATGAGGGAAGAACTACTTAGATATGTGTCTGTGGCCATGATGTTATCACAGAAATGGAAGGCCCAGAAAACAATTAGTAAAACTGAAATAAAGTAACTCATTTATGAAGTAAGAATTCAAGCCCGTTCTGAAAAACTTTGAGCTCTGCTGTTCAGGCAACACACATTAAACTCCTTCATCCCCCAGTGCATTTATATCAACCCAAAAAATCCTTCCTCACGCAGCCTTATTAGCATTAACTTGATGAAGGAATTAGCTGAATCATTTGTCTGTTTGCATTCTGATAAATATAACACAATTAAAAGTCAACTTGGTATGGTTATGGAATATTAGATCTCAACTAAAATATTCACTATGAATCATTTTCTAATTGAGTCAGCATATCCAGGAAACTTTTTAAAACTTGGAAGTTTATAGCCCCACTATAGCTCTCAGAAGAAGCATGCCTAAACTCTAACGGCTGGTTTCACAGATCTTGATTGGCGCTAATCTTGAATTACCTTACCTGAAGTTACATTAGGTAACGGTAGTCTAAGATTCGTGCTAATCAGGGTCTGTGAAACCAGATGCAAGTACATCAGGTACACCAGAGTGTAACCTTTAAACTGCCCCCCTACCCACAACACTGTGCTCCTAGTGGATGTTAGAAATACCAGGGAAAAAGTTAATGGATACACACTGTTGTTTCTGATGTTCTTTAGACATGCTTCAGAGAGCTTTAATAAAGCTTCGGGGTGCTGTAATCATCTGAGTTTTAAACCAAAAACGTTACCAGGAAGATGTAAAACAGGAAATGATACAAAGTGAATCACCAACAAGAAAAACACATGAGTTACGAGAACTCTGATATGTTCTGCCCGTGTTACCCTTACCCTTTAATTAAGTCATTTGTAGTGTAACACTGCAGAGAAAAAAATTGCAGTAGGTGCTAAAAAGATGGACTGAGCATGTTTGTTTTAAGGGTACAATGACCAGTTAAATTGCCTGCCAACTTATTGCTGCACATAAATCCCTTCTCAGTCTGAACTGACTAAACTCAATCACTCATTGCACATTCTGGGCCTTTTGCCAGAGTTTTGGTCAGAATCTAATGAGCGGAATGAGGCATCAGTGTTGGCCTGTACACAGAAACTCCCCCAGTTCAGTTCAATATGCTTTCCTTTTAGGGTGTGACAGTAATGGCAGCTGATTGTTCCTGGCAGAGCACTGTTAATATGCGTTTGCTTTGTGAACAGGAGCCTATTGGTGGGCAATAGATTTCATCAGGTGTTTTCACAGATTGGGAAATCCCAGGGTAGCAACCCATGAGGACATCTTTTAACAATATATCGTTAAGATAATGTTTGAGAACAAAAAGAGGCTTGTCCCTTCATAGCACACTATTTACGCCTACTATGGGAATGTCATGGTTTTGTTTTTTTCTAGTGTTTTGCATGCTACTGCTTCACCTGGCAGGCTATTGTATGTATTTATTACTCTGTCTAGAAATAACCGTTTCCTACCTTCTCATACATAAACAGACAACATAGTGTGCACACTGGTAACAAAAACTACATTTCACTACTACAGTACTGATCCTGTTTTATGGCATGTCTTACTTATTAGCAGGGATACTAATCTGTTTGATGCAGAATATTGGAGAATAATTCAGATTTTCTAACTTGTTGCAGAATTTATTTTTTTACAATTAACCAAAAAAAAAGCTGTTAGTTTGGTAACATAAATCAGCACCAGTGAAGTAGCTTTATATTTGCATAAGCATACATGTCCAATTTAACTACTTCCACTTGGCAGAAGTTCAGAAACCAGGCTTTCCTGTTGAAAAAAAAATATGTGTAAGTTTCCCAATAAATACACTTTGTGTTCATAGATAATTAAAATCGCCTGGTTAGATATACTGTGGTTAAAAAATATTTCAGCTTTTAATTTTAATTGCAGGTTTTATTATTTATAGCATCCCTGCTTATTACACACAGCATCTACAGGGCAATGTGACATTACAACCCACAGAAATAAAAGCCACCTGGTCTTCTTTTTCACACGTGCTCTTATCGTTAACACTCATTATGAGAGCTAATTGAGTGTTTCACCTCATTAGGTTGCTTGCTTTGTAATGTTCAGAATAAACACTTCCCTTGACAGATATGTGGGAGTGCCTGACTATTGTGTCATGTATTTCCTCTAATTAATCAGATCTCAACTATTTGGAGCTGACCGGACTTTATGCAACAGGACAAAAAGCATTAGCAAGGGTTTAAAGGTTTGGAACCATGGTTTTAAAATTTTCTTAGCCTTAATTAGCTGTCCTTTTCACTACTCCCTTGTCATGGTTAAGTAAACATTCTAATTCATTTTCTTAACTGGAAAGAGAGTTCCGCAGTGCTGCAATAAAAAGCATGGGGGGTGGACAAAATTCATATAAAATGAAGAGAATCATCAAGTTCGCATTTATAGGAAACACTGAGAAAAACTGAGCCTTCTCAAGTATAACAACAGTATGTTTAAAGCTGTATGAGGCACTAAAACACACTGCATCTATGTGACCATATGAAGTAACACAATGGATGTGCAAAATGCTTGTATTTGTAGGATTTAAAACCATCTCTCCATGGGCTAGTTTCAACGAACCCTTATTAGCATTAATCCTACCTAATGTTACCTTAGCTAAGGTAGTCCATGCTTAGTGCTAATTGGAATCTGTGAAACCAGCCATTTGAGTCCTAGATGGTACTTTTTTTATGTATGTCTCTGGTGTCTGAAAGTTCATGTGTCTATACCACGCCCGATACTCATGTACACTTTTAAACTGCTATGGAAGTTCCAAATGACATTACCTTTTGTGTGACTATAGTATTGATCACATTAGTGCTTGTCCTCATCTGTCACATTGTATCAACCTCAAGGTTTTATTCAATATCATTATGATGACCAAACTCTGAGTTAGTTGCTATCCATGGACCCGAGGCAAATGCACAAAGTAAGGCTGTAGATCATATTGGGTCACGAGGAGAGCTTTAACCTCAACCCTTACCCAAAAGTACTACTACAAAATAAGATTTTTAAATAAACCACATATATATATATATATATATATATATATATATATATATATAATATATATATATATATATATATATATATATATATATTATATATATATATATATATATATATACAGTACTGTGCAAAAGTTTTAGGCAGGTGTGAAAAAATGCTGTAAAGTAAGAATGCTTTCAAAAATAGACATGTTAATAGATTATATTTATCAATTAACTAAATGCAAAGTGAGTGAACAGAAGAAAAATCTAAATCAAATCCATATTTGGTGTGACCACCCTTTGCCTTCAAAACAGCATCAATTCTTCTAGGTACACTTGCACAAAGTCAGGGATTTTGTAGGCATATAGTCAGGTGTATGATTAAACAATTATACCAAACAGGTGCTAATGATCATCAATTCAATATGTAGGTTGAAACACAATCATTAACTGAAACAGAAACAGCTGTGTAGGAGGAATAAAACTGGGTGAGGAACAGCCAAACTCAGCTAACAAGGTGAGGTTGCTGAAGACAAGGTGAGTTTACTGTCAAAAGTCATACACCATGGCAAGACTGAGCACAGCAACAAGACACAAGGTAGTTATACTGCATCAGCAAGGTCTCTCCCAGGCAGAAATTTCAAGGCAGACAGGGGTTTCCAGATGTGCTGTCCAAGCTCTTTTGAAGAAGCACAAAGAAACGGGCAACGTTGAGGACCGTGAAGCGCAGTGGTCGGCCAAGGAAACTTACTGCAGCAGATGAAAGACACATCATGCTTACTTCCCTTCGCAATCGGAAGATGTCCAGCAGTGCCATCAGCTCAGAAATGGCAGAAAACAGTGGGACCCTGGTACACCCATCTACTGTCTGGAGAAGTCTGGTCAGAAGTGGCCTTCATGGAAGACTTGCGGCCAAAAGCCATACCTCCGACGTGGAAACAAGGCCAAGCGACTCAACTATGCACGAAAACACAGGAACTGGGGTGCAGAAAAATGGCAGCAGGTGCTCTGGACTGATGAGTCAAAATTTGAAATATTTGGCTGTAGCAGAAGGCAGTTTGTTCGCCGAAGGGCTGGAGAGCGGTACACGAATGAGTGTCTGCAGGCAATAGTGAAGCATGGTGGAGGTTCCTTGCAAGTTTGGGGCTGCATTTCTGCAAATGGAGTTGGGGATTTGGTCAGAATTAATGGTCTCCTCAAAGCTGAGAAGTACAGGCAGATACTTATCCATCATGCAATACTATCAGGGAGGCATCTGATTGGCCCCAAATGTATTCTGCAGCATGACAACGACCCCAAACATACAGCAAAAGTCATTAAGAACTATCTTCAGCGTAAAGAAAAACAAGGAGTCCTGGAAGTGATGGTATGGCCCCCACAGAGCCCTGATCTCAACATCATCGAGTCTGTCTGGGATTACATGAAGAGAGAGAAGCAACTGAGGCTGCCTAAATCCACAGAAGAACTGGTTAGTTCTCCAAGATGTTTGGCCCAACCTACCTGCCGAGTTCCTTCAAAAACTGTGTGCAAGTGTACCTAGAAGAATTGATGCTGTTTTGAAGGCAAAGGGTGGTCACACCAAATATTGATTTGATGTAGATTTTTCTTCTGTTCACTCACTTTGCATTTTGTTAATTGATAAATATAAACTATTAACATGTCTATTTTTGAAAGCATTCTTACTTTACAGCATTTTTCCACACCTGCCTAAAACTTTTGCACAGTACTGTATATATATATATATATATATATATATATATATATATATATATATATATATAAAGCTAAGAACCATCTAAATTATAGTACCTGCAGTTAAATTGGTGTTTGTTTTATAAAGTCAAGAATTGTTTAATTAAATTCAGATAAAATGGAGGGAAACTTTCTAACTCCTATATTCTGCTCACAAACATAAATTAACTTCCAACAACCTTTATTAATAAAAGCAGTATTATTTCAAAGTACAGTAACATGCTACTTAATAAACTTGGTACAGTGCTCCACCTCTGTAAGGCGACCCTTTATACTGTGGAATCTGTTATAAGGTGGTATTGTCGTGGATCCCATTTGCCCCATAATGCCATAACAGAACTTTCATACTTGTTACAAGACGGAACACAAAAAAGCATGTTCTTGTAACTATGGCACCTGACTATAACATTGTAGATTTGTCCAATGGCACAAAAGCAGAGCCTGAGAGCACAGTAGTAGTAGTAGTATATCTATTTCCACTACCTATACATGTAAAAATGTAAGTCTGATGTAAGGTAGAGTGGCCTTGGATATCCTTAGTAAGTTTCATCATAATTGGATAAGCAATTCTCTAGATATCCATAATACAAGTGTGACATTGGACAAGCAGCTCCCTGGATATATAAAGCTCTAATATGGGATATACTATCTCCACCTCACGAGGGATATACATCCCCAGCGAGGGAAAGAAAAAACAGAGTAAAGCTGACTGAACAAATCTGATTGCACATTTATCCTGTAAAAAACCTTCTAGGCTTAGATGTCAGCACATAAACCAAAACCTGGCAAGAATAGTGTCTCAAACAGCAAGAAAACCTTCAGGCTGCATTTAGCCTGGTATGCTAGTTTGGCAGCAACAAGCTTACTAAGAAATTTGCCAGCAGAGCCATTTAGTACTTTTTATAATACAGCTCCCGTAAGTAGATTTTGGTTAGTTCAAGAAGCCTCAATAACAGAAATTATGAAAATGATTACAGTACTGTATATAAACACAATTTTGCTATGTATTTCAACAAGAAAGGTTTGTTTTCAGCATGTATGTATTCAAGGTATGTTGTTGACTGCCTCATTGTTAGGAACAAAAACACTGCTGGTAATATTTATTCATATTTTACTGAAGCATTCTAGTTTGAAGATGTGAGACACAGAGATGCAGATAAAAGTATTTAACTACACCTCTTTCCACCAAGGTGTTTTTTCAGAGTATTATACATTACTTAGTTACAAGCTGACCACCACTTGAAACGAAAAGCAGGGTGACTGGAAAAGACATAAAGATCACACACACGGGGAATTTTACTAGTTACAGCACAGATTTCCAGGCTTATTCATACACATTCAGTATAACTTGAGGTAGAGACAGCTTGCTCAATCCCTGTATTAGGTGTGTTTATTGTGCTTATAGATGTATATCGTTCAGATGTCCCAATCCTCTTCAGCTGTAACTTCCCTTAAAGACACACCACAACATGTGGTCTTTAAATTCACATTGTAGTTGCAGTAAGGAGTTGCACAAGATATTGCCTACTTTGTTTCCTAAAGGTTAGTCTCCTGGAATTATGAATGCTGTAAAATAATTTCCGATTTAAGATGTTCGAAGGTTAAGTATCTAATTAGAGTCCATCAGCATTATGTGAAAGGGGAATCACACTTGTATCGCAAATTGAAGCTAGAGAATTAATTTTATACTGTACTTGTACTATTTATGTAAAGTTTATTAAACATGGATGGATACCACAGCAAAACACCAAGTTGTAAAGTAACTATTTTAACTCAAATGAGTTGTATTATTGTAGCACAAAAATGTGCATACCTGCGTTGTTGCTTTATACACTAATCCTGTATTACTCCAGCATGTTTTTGCACCCACATAGACTAAAAGATTAACAAATCTTTGAGATTCCAGTGAACTGCTTAAGCACATCAACAGCGTGTTCAGGAAAATATATGTGTACGTACGTGTTATATAAGCACTCTTATTCAGAATACTGGATCAGTATCTTAGGTGTGTTATTTGGAATAGATGCATTCTGAATTTTTGCCAGAATTGTTTTGGAACACACACACAAATTATTAGTGCGATACATCCCTGCCATGGCTGAAGAGCCATCAATATCAAAAAAGTAGACCATTGTAACCAACTGTAAAAAACATTAGGTAATATTTATGATCAACAACAGACACACATCCCAGGGTTAATACTTTTTGTTAAAGTGTCTTTACTATTGGATAAGACATTCTCTCGGTATATATTTAAAGTGTGAAATGTACACACAGGTGTAAAAAATACTGCTTAACCCTAAAACACGGTTAAGAAAATGAGTAACATGGTTTTAGACAGCCCTCAGTCCATAAATGACTAATACCAAAAATTTCTAAAGTAAAAATGTCAACTTAATTAGCAATAATTCCAGCTTTATTGGAGAAGTAGTAAAGTGCCTCATTGTACTACTAGTTTTGTATTGCAACAACATATGATATAACACAAAGTATCCTGTGTCAGCAATTACACCCTACATAATAGGCTGGTGACTGAAGTGTTCCCATATGGTACAAAACCACTATTTGTTTACATATCAAATTGTATAAACATGCACTAATGAACACTACAATATTCCTCATTATGGATATTGTACTGCATGCATGTATGTATCAGAATAATTCATTTCTGGCTCACATTTATAGTGCCAAATAATTATTTGTAAAATTAAGGGTCCTTATATTTTCAGCTACCTTTGAATAATATTTCAAAATGACCCAGGTCTACTATATGAATATAGTCCACCACAAAAAGAATACACAAATCTAACAAAGTTTCACATGTGATTTTCAGTATTCTGCAAAATTGACATTAAACCCTTAAATCAGGCATCTGCATTTATCTGTCCAGGGATTTTGATACTTCTACAAAGAAAGTAAAGTAAAACCACTCCAGTCTAGCGATTCATGAGCTCCAGGAGCCAAGTCACACAAAAATTCTTCCATAAGTTTTTATGACATGCACTAATAACATGTATATTAAAAAAAAAAACAAAAAACAAACAAACACCTAAACAGACCATTTGACAAAAGTAAACATTTAACGATTACTTTTTGTTTTTTTACAATACACAGGATACAGTTGTCACAATTTTCCACCAGAAGGGCAAAACGTCCTAACAAAAATACATTTAAGTTTAATACAGTACTATTTTTTTTTTTTTGTTGTTGCAACAACTTGTGAAATACATGAACGAACATTCATACGGCTCCCAACTTAAACAGCCCCTGCTAGACAAATAACTGAAAAATACCAAATAAGATTGCCAATACAAAAATACTAGCTAAATAGGAACATTTATTATTGGTTTCTTTCAAGTTTTCACTTTATTCCACCCCTTGGGGTGTTTTAACAAATGGAGAAATGGGGTGGTTCTAGATGTAATGCAAGTAAATGGAACACGTGTCAGGTTCATGAATGCCCCTTTTTTTTTTTTTTTTTTTTTTTTAATTACATAGAGTAACTCCAAATAATCAGTTGTTATATAAAGTACAATAATTATCACACAATAGTAAAGAACCATATTGCCTCAGCATCTAGTTTAGAGTTGCCAAGATATATTTGTTTAATTCCAGACACCAGTTAGTTTGGGAAACTCACACCACCAGTTGGTCGATGGCATGCTGGACATCAAAATGCTAGAGGCACACGCATAACTTTATGTAGGCCATTAGAAACTGGTTAAATAAACATTTAACTACAATCTGTTAGATCAGTTTGTTAACACAGGTAGAACAAGTCCGCCCCCAAAGCCCATTTGCAAAAGGAATCATCTCATTACATGCTAAACCAAATTGGAAAAGCACTGCCAAATTTGGCAGGTCGTAACTTCATTTCAAACATGCATGCAGATTGCATGAAATACAGTGAACCTTGTTCCAAATGTAGAGAATGCTGTTCTAATACAGTGCAGCAAAGTCTATAGACTTAATTAGTATAGAGGGTAGTCACCAAGTTACAGTTCATAGCCAAATTTCAAATGACTCCTTTTCATTACTCTTAGGACATCAACAACTGGTTTCAGTGGTAGCACTAATCTTTGACTTCCTAGGCATGGTACCTTAGGTATGATAGTCTTAACATCCTTAAGAGGCCTTTGTCAGTTATAGCATAAAATACTCTAAATGAACCAGTAAAGTTTCATTATCCTAAACATACCAGTTTCCCTATGGTTTACACTAAAACATAAAGTGTGTCAATGTAAATTCATTGAGGGTAATAAGCTTTACTGGACCATCCAGTGTAAGCACATTTGATAATCTGAACTTTAAAACTCAAAATACAATGCAAAAAGTTGGCCAGCTAAGTCTAGAGGAATACTTTTTTTCTTCTATTGGTCATAGATACACTATTGAAATAATGCAAAGTGACTCTACTCCAAGTGATTCTACTCCGACACCTCTTTAGCCACCAAAGTGAAAAACCCACCTGATTCAGTCCCAGAAACACCAGTAGGTTCCTGGGATTTCCAGGAAACAGGTTTTCCACTTTAGCCAAACATTGAAGTTAATGTCGTGTTAGTGCATGCAAAACAAGCAGAATGACACCAGCAAGCGCTTGTCAGACAAGAAAATAACTTCATAGACAAGCTGCAGGGGAAGTTCTTCACTTATTTTAATATCACTGCATGATAAATACAATAAAAGAAATAAGCAACTGAACTGCATTTTTTTTCTATTTTTTATTTTTTTCCTCCAGTCTGGTGACAAAGGCCTCAAGTGTAAAGGTTTTGCAACGTTAACGCCCTTCCCCCAGTTTGAGTCCCTCTTTTACGCACGCCAGAAGGCGTTAGCACAACATTCTGAATGCCTATCTAGTTGAGACATGTACAGGCTTTGACACTGTTTTATTTAGGTTGCCAATGACAGCCAACAAGTTGGCGTCTAGTACAGAGGTAATAATTGCACATGGCCACCAGGTTTCACTTGGCTGCAGGTTTGAATTAAGGCAGACTGGCATTTAGAAAATCACTGAAGTTTGTTTCTGGTATGTGAATTTTAGTAGTACCCAGGGCCTTGTTTAAGTGCCATCTGGAGATCCACAAATTGGTCTTCAGTAGCATTCAGTTATGCACAATAAGCAGGGGCTACCAACATTCAATATCTTGATAACAGTATGGCCTCCATTGAAAAAAATGCTTCTGACCCTGGGCACCAGTCAGTTCATAAAATCAAAACTATATTACATTTTTGTATAAGTCAAAATGCAAGATTCTCCTGAGAAAATATAACATTAAATGAAGCCTGGGTCACAAAATTGGATCCCCTTTCTTTTAAACATTTTGGAATGTAAGTGGTAAGACTGACATCTTGAAAGACAAACAAACAAAAAAAAACAACAACACACAATTAAAAAACCTCAGTGATTTGGCAGAATACCAATCAGCCTACAAGACAGTTCTAAAAGTCCAGCAGTGTTTTGGAAAAAGAAAAACAAATTGAAAAACAATTGAGGTTGTTTGTGAAGGCCATAGCTTTGGTGACAATTAGAACCAAAATTTTAATTTGTGGTAGGTCTCAGCCTGAGCAGCCAGTCTCTCTTCCTATTTACTTGGTCATAGCCTTGATGGCAACAGCAGCTTCCTCACCCATGGCTGACAGCACAGTAATCTGAAGGGGAAAAAATGAAGTGAGATTTATGAACATGAGCATTTGCCCACAATTCGTACAGTTATTACAATATCTTTATAATATGAGCAATTGCATATTAGGATTGCCACATTAACATTGTAAACCAGTACACTAAATGTAAATAGATTAAGTGGTACACTTCAAATTTACTTCCTGACAAAGCAACCTAGGGATCAACTAATAAAGAAAGTTATAAAACACTACATTGTTAAAAGTGCTCCAAATTTTGTAAGCAACTTAGAACAGTGAAACCTGTTGATAACTGGTAAAAAGGGACAGCTGAGACAGTCTACTCAAAGTGCTTTGGTGAACAAAGATATTTTGGTATACTGGCTGGTAAAAGCACGTACAAACTACAGTGTTCATATGACTTTTCCTACAATGACAACAAAAAGATTCTACCCAAGCTACTTAAGTTTAAATGTATGTAATGGCAAATCTCACACATTCAGTTAAGTTTATAGAATGGTTAAAAAAGTGCACTAGTAAACTGAAGAAGGTATACAAATAGTTCTCTTGTAAACCAAGTACAAATACCGACTGCAAACAGTCCCCCTTTTAGTAGTCGCCAGTTATTTATTGTTTTCTCCCAATTTAGAATATCCAATTATTTTTAGGCTCAGCTCACCCCTACCACCCCTGCACTGACTCGGAGCAGCGAAGAAGAACACACGCTGTCCTCCAAAGATGGTGCTGTCAGCCGACCGCTTCTTTTCACACAGCAGACTCACCATGCAGCTACCTCAGAGCTACAGCGAAGGAGGACAATGCAGCTCTAGGCAGCTTACAGGCAAGCCGAGGATACCCTGGTCGACCTAAGCCCTCCCCCTCCCGGGCGGCACTAGACCAATTGTGCGCCGCCCCCTGGGAGCTCCCGTCCACGGTCGGCACTGGAATAGCCTGGACTCAAACCAGTGACGTCCAGACTATAGGGCACATCCTGCACTCCACGCAAAGCGTCTTTACTGGTTGCGCCACTCGGGAGCCCCCTGCAAACAGCTTTCGAGTGTTTATACAGCAATACCACTTTATTTCACGGTCTAACGTGCACAAAAAATATCAAATTAAATACTTGGTAAAAGGGCCCTTATTTTGGGAAAAAAAATCTTAATTTTCAGTCAATGCGTCCACACGATGAATTAACCAAATTGGCAAATAAAGCAAATGGTGAAAAAGGGAGCAGAGTACTATGCAACCATTTGAATAAGTATTTTCAAAGTTGGTCACAGCTCACATTTATAATAATCTGCAAGATGCAATACAAATATTGTACTTCTGTCAAATAGCTTATAGATTGATCTCATTCTAAACACTCTTTGCTGGCTAGCTCTCAAAATATGCCTGTGCAATGTCCAAAGAAAAAAAAAAAAACACACACACACGAACCTTTTTGTTATTTTACCAAGATAACCAGCTTAACACTTGCAAAAAAGCAGAATTCTGTAAACATGTACACTAGCATCAGCAAATGCATGGTGTAGTTGTGCCAGATTCACAAACGGTGCAACTTGTGCACCAAAAGCTATAAACACAAACCACATGAATAAAACAGACTAAAGGTTCCCCCCACACCCATAAACACAAAATTACAGGCACCAGTATCATAGACAAAGATGGATTATACAATATCCATAAACCTGAAATTCAACTTAAGGCTGTTCAAAACAGTTTGGATAAGCGGTTCTCTACAAATCCAAAAACAGATATCCCCAGACATTCCATATGTGTTTGCCAAAGTTATAACTGGGTAAGCAGTTCTCTCCACTACATAGTCAACTCTGACCTTGGATATAATTAGCCTTGACTATATAATTAGCGCTACTCATTGAATAAGCAATAGAAACTGGTTACCAGTATTAGATAAATTATTGTGCTTAAATTGTGGTTTAAGTTACTTTAAAACCAACCTCTGGTTTCAGACTTCAATTAGCCCCAATCTTGGACTAGGTAGTCAATTCGTGCAGATTGTAGTCTTTGAAACTAGCCACAGAAATTTTAGTTGCCCTCACTCAATCAAGGTGTACATGTCAATATGGCATCCTTATGGCAGCACTCTCGATCAGTAACCTATTCTTTGTACATGTATACAATTATTTAACGTGGCCAACAGCCAACTAATGAGTTCTGCACTGGACCACTGTTACAGTACCGACACTCTTGCTTACCAGCATCTCTTCACCAGCCTCATATTTAGATTCAATTTCTTTGCCCAGATCACTGTCTGGCAGTCTGAGATCTTCACGGACATCACCGTTATCCATCAGCAGGGAAAGGAAGCCATCTGTAATGCCAATCAGCTGTGAAGGAGGACATTAAAAACAGGTTTTTCCAGCAGTCTCGCATACAGACAAATCAGGCATCAAAAGATTTAGCACAATCATTCCAATTGTTAAGCAGCTATGCATACCTCCTGCCATTAAAAATAGTCTTGTCTTATTTAAATAAAAGGAACATGTGAGGGTTCCCATTTAAAATTTCCTATTCCTATAATCCTACAAAGCTTCCAAATGCTTGACTACTTCACATCCAAATCCAGTGCATAAATGTACGCAAGAAGTGCATTATCAGAAAGTCTGAGTAACTTGAGAATTATTATTATTTGTTTATTTAGCAGAAGCCTTCATCCAAGGCGACTTACAGAGACTAGGGTGCGTGAACTATGCATCAGCTGCAAAGTCACTTACAATTACGTCTCACCCGAAAGACGGAGCACAAGGAGGTTAAGTGACTTGCTCAGGGTCACACAATGAGTCAGTGGCTGAGGTGGGATTTGAACCGGGGACCTCCTGGTTACAAGCCCTTTTCTTTACCAATTCAAATCTACACATAGCATGTGTAGAAAAGAACACACTTCTGCACAGATGCCAACACCTGATCTTTTAGAGAAGGGTTTGAGTGACCGGGTACAGCGTCCAAGTCATGACTGGATGAAACATCCAGACCAAGCAGTTCTGCTAGAAGTAGTTTATTGCTTTCATGAAAGAATGAAAATCAGCTCAATGCTACAATTTTAATGTTAGTCCAAAAGCATTCAATACCCTGATTGAATATGTATTTCTGGCAAATGACATAGACCCTTGGCATGCTGCACTGCTAAATCAGTTATTCATCAACTCTGTTTTGAACTGTATAATAGTCCATTTTGTTGTCACTAAGTGAGAAGGATTCATACACCCTTTGACGTTGTTGGATTGGCAGAGGCAGGGAGTCAAATATTGCCACAAAGACAACCACTGCACCTTGATGCACACTGTATCCAAGTTAATGTTATCAAATGAGCATTATGCCACTACCTTATTTAACATTGGAAGGAAAAACACAGCAACAAGGGAAGCCACCATTAGACATTAATGGATCTTTGATAAAATCTATATTTACAACTACAGTACAAGGTAGTTTTCTTGTATTCAAGAATAAATATTTATATCAAAGTGCCAAGACAACCAATGGTCAGTCTGAATTCAGCTCACCTGATAGTCATTTCTCTTGATGTTTGGGACATCCATGTTGTGGGTGGAAGGGCAGATATCTTCATACTTTTTACCAGAGAAGATGTCAATGCCAACCATGTGAACCTAAAAGGAAATACATGTAAACAAAGCCGTATAATGGTTAAAACGTTTATTGCTTTTCAGAAATGATCGACATGTTCCTTTTCCGTGTTTCATTTTAGATAACCTCAAACATAGCTAACTTGCTTATACTACACTATACCATGGACTAGCATTCTGTACACTATGAAATGCTTGCTGACAAACCTTTTTTTTGCATCCACCAAATGTTAGTTTAAGCAATTACGGCAGGTTTCTTCTTGAAAGCCACCTGCCAAGAGCCAAATTCACTCCTGCGACTAAATATGCAATTCTGACAAAGCCGTCTCAAGAACAGATATTACGGAACTGCTATCCCCTTCATAGTGTTAATGAATTTCACAAGAAAACAGCGCTTATTTTATGGCAGTATGCTTAGATACCTACATACCACTTAAAAACAAGATTGCATGGGGGAAAAACAACTTTTGGTCAGTAGCACTGACAAATGTGAATCATAGATGTTTATTACAGTACATTTTGAAAGAAAATCTTGTACCTTGGCATGGCCGTGCTTGCCAGTTTTGGAGGTTGACATTTCAACAATCTTGCAGGGACGCATTTTCAGCACCACAAATCCGTTCTTGCGCAGAGCACTGCACTGCATGGGAAAGGTGCTGGAAGCCCCAGCATCTCCAGTGGTGAAATCAAGATCAGCATCGGCCATGATGGATAGGTTCAAGGGGTACTGCACAAGAGGTTAATTTGAAATTAACACATTACCTTTACATCACAGAGTCTACTTAATGCATGGACACTTTAATCTTATTATTCGTAAGCTACATTAACCACTATAAATCACAACTACAGTCCTAATGTAGTATTAAGGTGTGTAATTTCAGAAGAAACAAAGGGGGGAAAATTGATAGAAATGGGTAGTGGAACTACAGTAGAGTCAATTATCTGATCTTGGATCAACCATACTGTCTAATCAACCAAATGCACCTGTAATCATGTGATGAATTACCTATGGTGTATTTGGTGGTTGTAAGCCAGGGAATCCCAATTTCGGGATTGTATTAAGGAAACTGACTTTTTACTAATGATTTTCCCTCCTTTCATTATGTGTGCTACTTTGCTGCACTTAATAACTATGCAACCAACCCCTGCCGCTAAAATTAAAACCAGGAGATTTGAAATTCGCTTTAATGATGACAACCACTGTCTGCGACACAGGAGACATTCAGTATATACCTTCAGTTCTATAATTAAATTGAATGTGTGTTATTTGTTTTATGAAAACTGGATAGAAGGAAGCATCGTTTTCAATTATTTTTTGTTAATTTGTCTGTATTTGAACAAATGCTGTTTCTAGATTAAACATCATAAAAAAGGAAAAAAAAACGTTTTCACTCTGCCTACTTAATCCTCTTGCTGTGTGACGGTGACTAACAGAAAAAAAAACTTATTCAGGTGTTAATAAGTTAAGGGGACAGTTTTAAAAAACGCTGTTTTTGTAAAAGTTAACAGGATCTCATCTGTCCTCGACCGCATTTATTTATTTTTTTCATAGACACTTTAGCATACCGGGCTTTAAATTGTTGCAGTTTAGCAAGTTAAAACAATCACCTCGTTGTTGATTTTTCTTGTATTTCATCAGTAAGGGCTGGAGATCATGTCTGTTATTGAGCAGCTAAGAACTTTTACTGATTTCATGTGCAAGTTATTACAATGCCTTAACATGACGTATCAAAGTATAGAAACTTTTTACTGAAATTTGTACGGCTAATGATTCTTAAAGTTTTGTAATGTGTCAGTTTTACTGAATAGTATCCTTTGATTTTCAAAGTTTGATATATAGTATGTTTAATTACAGTATTTCATTACCTTAACTGTAGGTGTTAGTTTTACTGCATTGCATTGCTTGAATGGTTTGTAAAAGTTTGTAATTTTGTATGCTTAATGTGATAGAATAGGTTACTCGCTATATATTATGATCAGCAGGTACTTGTGTATGTTACCTTTATTCTATGCATTAAAAGGTACAGTAATTGTTCATACCGGTTTGAAATATCCATACAAATCGATTATGCTAACTACTATCGGTCCCAGGATAATTTACTCTCTACTGTAGTTTTTTTGTGCATTCTGTATTCGCCCAATCTGAAATATAATTAAGAAGAGCTACTGTACGTATAGTCGCATTCACAGTATGCTTCTCCCACGCCCTGTCCACGTGTCTGTTTCTGGCCTGAGCTTTGATCGGGAAGCGGAAACTGAACTCCGTAGCTAACCTGCAGCATCATGCGGCTTTACAAGCGGGTCTGTGATACTGTCTCAAATATTACAGTCTGATCCAAAAAAATAAATTCCAAAACGGAAACATTAAAGTCCACCGTGAAAAACAAAATTGCTAGGCCAAAGCCTTATTTACAAGTGAGTCCTCTCCGGATAAAAGTATTGCGCGTTGTTTTAAAAAGCCAAGTCACAAATATTGAATCTCATCCTAATAACTTAAATTATATATAATTTTTTTTTTTTTTTTTTTTTTAAGTGTTTCATTTTAAACTATTAATGGAATCCAATGCAATCACTTTGTTTCGAAAATGACGTTTTCGGATTTTTTTTTTTTTAATTTATTTTAACAATAAAAACTACATCGATTAATTTTGAGATACCGTTTTCATAACATCGGACAAACTCGATTACACTACTGCACGACTGACATCACATGTATCGACACAAACAAGTTCAGTCACTACCATCACACTACATATGGGAGAATATATTAGCTCTAGCGCCTACCCCGTCCCTTCAGTTACTCAAACAGCCACAGAAAAATCTTAGAACACATTGTTTTAATACCCGTTCTCAGTGTTTATTTACAGTTCCTTAGCAACAGAAGCATCACACCCAATTTCACCTATTTTTAACCACTTCTGAAAAACTAAATCTTGATGTGAAAAAAGTGTCTGTACACATTTCGCAGTAAGAGCGCGCCAGGCCTAATGCCTTTCGTTCTCATCTTCTCAA
Source organism: Acipenser oxyrinchus oxyrinchus (assembly GCA_030684275.1). Lineage (NCBI taxonomy): Eukaryota > Metazoa > Chordata > Actinopteri > Acipenseriformes > Acipenseridae > Acipenser > Acipenser oxyrinchus. The sequence continues at coordinate 12,803,751 of CM060262.1, forward strand.
CAAGCCAGGAGGAAAAAAAAAAACATTAAAACACGAACCAACACCCTGCCGCTTTTCACTGCGCCGTTATAAAACCAAGCACCCGCTACATCCCGTCGCTACAATGGAAACACCTATAGGGCCAACTAACAGCACCCGGCTAAAAAAGTTTCATAACAATATTTTTAAAAGTATTTTTTATTTTTTGCTGCGGAGAGAAGCACGCGCCATGCCAATCCTTACCTTCCAACAAAAAAGGGAGCGTGACTGCGCAGTCGCGCCAATTTTCACTGCGGCAGCTATACAGGAGGGCGGGCTTAATGAAGAATTTCCCAGATACCCTACCGCTTCCGGTTTAAATGCCGCGCGTTACGTCGTGATGATGCCTTTTCAAAACAGTGGGGGGAGAGATTTGATAGGCGCAGCTGGTGGGTGAGTCATGCAAATGTCACAAAAGGTGATCATATGGCTCTGTGTTCAGAGTGACAGTTTGGGACAGTTCAGGCTTTTCAACTCACAACCCAATGCATTCTGGTAAACGTAATCCAGCTTCTGTTAAAGGGAAGAAGAAAGAATGGTACCTGAGACAGGTGAAACGTACCAGAATGCATTGGGTTGTGAGCTGAAAAGTCTGAACTGTGCCAAACTAAGATAGATACAGTGGGGCAGCTGTCTTTAGAGTCTAACATTGCATGCTGAATCAGTCAGACCGTCAGCCTGGTGATAGGAAGTTGATTGTCTTTGTACACTAAAACTGGAGTACTGTGGCTGGAGGCTGTGTGGTCCAGTGGTTAAAGAAAAGGGCTTGTAAGCAGGAGGTCCCTGGTTCAAATCCCACCTCAGCCACTGACTCATTGTGTGACCCTGAGCAAGTCACTTAACCTCCTTGTGCTCCGTCTTTTGGGTGAGATGTAATTGTAAGTGACTCTGCAGCTGATGCATAGTTCACACCCTAGTCTCTGTAAGTCACCTTGGATAAAGGCGTCTGCTAAATAAACCTTTTTTTTTTAAATATTATTATTATTATTTTATTATTATTTATTTCTTAGCAGACGCTCTTATCCAGGGCGACTTACAATTGTTACAAGATATCACATTATTTTTACATACCCATTTATACAGTTGGGTTTTTACTGGAGCAATCTAGGTAAAGTACCTTGCTCAAGGGTACAGCAGCAGTGTCCCCCCCCCCACCTGGGATTGAACCCACGACCCTCCGGTCAAGAGTCCAGAGCCCTCACCACTACTCCACACTGCTGCCCCATTATTATTATTATTATTAAGTGCGCATGCACATTGTTCTTTATCATACATTTCTTATCTCCATTCCAATGCCTGTGCTAACAGTATGTTCTATTATACATTAAAGATGTGTGATAGACACAACATTTCCCATTTGCATGGATTGATTGGGTTGCGGGTGGGTTCTCAATTGGAACACCCAAGATGTCATGGGTGCCCTTCAGGTAGTTTGGGAACCCCTGCTATAACATGTGTTCTTCATGCAAATTACTGATTCTTAGAGACAGGTGTTTTATTTATTTTTTTTGGAAATACAGCTTTATGGTTAGGATAACCTGCCTAAAATACAGAATTGTGGTAAAAATATGAGTTACAGAATTTGACATATAACAGAAACTATGTGGAAAAATCCAACACCTTTTGTCTCAGAACTATTTCAGAGCTTGTGTGAGACATATAACTTTATATGTCACTGTTAAGGAACTGTTTTTTTCACATTTGAGGGAATACATTCCTTAGTATCCAACAGCGTCCTAAAAGTTTCTTAATGTTTTTCAGCCTTTCCATTTATCACTGGGATTGAACTGAAAGCGATTTGAAGTCGTTTGTTTCCATTAGCAGCAGAGCAATATCAATGCCATTTGAACTGGGATAATGAGGGCCCTGATACTCTCATGGAGGAAGTGACATACCAAGCCACTGTATACAAAGTGTTGCAAAGTGTCATATTATATGTTACAACACAAATAATTCATTTTATTTGTACAATAACACTCTTCAGACTGTGTGGTTGTATGGTAATATACACACTTCCCGGGTCTATTGAAGGTACTCAAAACATCAATAAACACCACTGTACATCTGGTATTTGATTTGTACTGGTATGTGTATTTATCCATTTGTACTTGCTAATACAATCTGAAACAAAAACACATTGGAAATATGAAAAAAAAAACCAAGTTATTGAAAGTGCCCAGCCATTTAAAGTGGAGATATCAAAAACACAAGCCAAGTTTCAAGAAACCATTGGGGCAACCTTGCCCAGCACAAAGCAAATAGGTACAACTGTAAAACCGATGGGGTCCAAGGTTGCCCCAATTGTTTCCACTAACTTTGCTTGTGTTTTTGATGCAAGTTTGATCCGTTTTTATTGTGCCTGAAAAACACAAGCCAAGTTAGCAGAAACAATTGGGGCAACCTTGACCCCGCCCTGCTTTTACAGTTGTACCTATTTGCTTAGTGCTGGCCAAGGTTGTCCCAATTGGCCCCCATCGGTTTTACAGTTGTGCCTATTTGCTTTGTTTTTGTTTCAGATATCACTTATTTTTTCACTGAATGGATAACAACACACAAACGCACATACAGACTACAGGAATAGCAACATTGTTCAACCTATATTGAGGCAATGTATTGCCGTTTGGCTAAGGTAAATGTAAATAGTAGCCTAGACTGTTGAAAGGGTTAAGATGTGAATCTGCGTAGCATAGCGGTTATGTAGCTGGAGTGAAAGTGACTAGTTAATTGTCATTAAACTCGGTTGTCATGTAATATACATATGCATGGATAAAAGTGCCTGCGGTGTGCAGAAATCTGCAAAAGAATGGGTGAAAAAGGAGGACATTTTTACCTTACTTTGGCGTATTATTTCTCTAGCTGTATGACAGGTATTGACTTTTTTTCCTACATTTAACCTTAGAGTGTTGGACACTACAAATTCAAAGTGAAATGGTGCTTTTGGCTGATTTACTTTTGCTGTGCCATACCCTGAAAAGTGAAAACACGTAAACTATCCTTGCTGTATAGAGTGTCTCTGGCAGTTTTCGCTGATACCTTGGAGCGAGGAACAACTGTTGCTCTCAAAATATTCAAATATATGCTTCATGGATACAATTTAGTTAAATGTTAACACAATAAAGATAACATATAAAAGTCGATTTAGTTGAATTAAATACCAACGTTGTTTAAATCTTTAATAACGAGAGTTGGTCACATCTGAGTCTTTTAAAGTGTAGCTTACAAAATAATTCCAGACATCTTACATGTTGTGCACTTCTATTCATTATGCAACTCTCATAATTGTAGTTTTCAAAGCAGCACATGTTATAGTACATTTATTTTTATTTTAAAGCATGATGTAGGCCTATGGCACTACACTTATAGACATCTCTGTTTGAAAGCCATGCTTTCAGTTAGTCTACCCTGGGGGGTGAATTTATCCCTGCCCCTTCAATGGCTTCTTTCCTGTCACAAACCAACCAGCTGCATCCCATAATGACTGACATGCTTTCAGCCAGTAACATGTTTTGACCCACAAGCCACTGCAGAGGCAGAGAAGAATAGAAAATGAGAACCTAAAGTAGTACCAGATATCATGTTGTAAGCAGGAAGTACATGTTTGCTGTAACATGTATTTCTTTAAAAACTGCACATTTTAGATTCATGTAACCAATGGTAATGCAAAACATTCAAATTATTTTGTTGGCTACAGTTAAGTAAATACGGTATAATTCAAGGATTTGTAATGTTTTAATATTTAACTGGTTGCTGTATTTCGATCTGCCAGATTAACTGAAAAGACCACTTAATGTTGCAGGTGTTAATCAAGGTTCTAAGGAATACACTCAGTCCTGTGACCGTTAACCCTCCACTAACACACATGTACGAAATTGCTACTCCTAAAATAGGCAATGTATAATAATTGCTTCCCTCTAATCACAGACAAGACAAATTATTTTTCTTTCTTTCCAGTCGGCTCCATGCCTTTCGTTGCTGCGTGGTGGAGCAATCAAGTACATTAAGTCATCTGCAGGTTGATATTCTGCATCCTAACCACGATTCTGTTAAATAACCTATAAACTTAAACAAATCACATCAGCTACATTAACATTTTACATAATAAACTGAGAATATTGTGAATGACAATATTACACATATAAACGTTGGTGGAAATGTATACAAATCCCATAAAAGAAGAAGAAAGGGTCTATTTCAACAGGAATACTTAAAAATAAATTTAAAAAAGGTAAATTATCTTTATAGTCCTTAAGTAATATCATGCAAAATAGAAGGGGTAAAGCTTGGCCCTACACAGTAAGGCACTAGGATGCATAGAGATCCCAAAAAGATTAAAGTGGGGAAGTCAGTAAGTCAATCTCCATATTAGGTAGGGGTTGTGAGATGTGGTTCACTTGTTTATTGAGAAAAATACCTCAAGCATCCCAAGCATTCCAAATATGTTATGCAGAGTAAGCAGACAAATGATCGTGTTTAACAAGTGTACCTGAACACAGCATGCTAAATTTCCATATCTGCTGCGTGCCACTTAAAATTTTGAAATAAAGACAGATTGAGTGGACAAAAATAAATCAGCAAAAAAAAAGACATTATTGATATAAGAAGTCATATTTACAAGAAACTAAAAGGCTGATTTTATTGACCTATACTCGGTCAGGAATTAATTGGAACATTTTACAGCACTAGGGAATCACCCTGGATTGCGTCAACATTCTTAAAATATTCACTCCCAGCTGCCCTCCAGAATTAACTGCCAAGACCGTCTTAACTGAAACTTGTTGAAAAAATGACATTGTTTTCAGATGGTTACTAGCACCAATTTTGAATAGATAGTTAGACAGCTCCAACCCACCATTTGTTGTCTTGACCCTTGGGCTACCTCGTTAGTGACAGTGCGTTCAATTGTCCCCAGCAACCACAAAGATTCATATAGTAAATCTCTGCATTGGTTTCTAATTGGTTGTAGAATTGATTTAGCCAGAACTGCTCATTCCCGATGTCCCTGTTTGAACTTTGAAATCTCAGGATGCTGGTCTCCTTGTTGGTTCCTCGATGAAGTCATTTGGAATGGAATTCTATTCCTCAAGAGTATTAGAGATGCAGATTCCATGAATTTTCTAAAATCTAGAACCTAGATTTTTTTTTTTTACCTGGCCTTTGGTAATTAGATACTTTTTATATAAATATATATATATATATTTTTAAAAGTGCTCAGTTTGTTCTGTATTGTATTGTATTACCTTTGTGTCAATGTACGTAATACTGTTATTAAAATTATATATACAGTATATATATATATATATATATATATATATATATATATATATATATATATATATATATATATATATATATATATATATATAGTGAACAATGTGAACAAATAACACAAAAATTTGATACAGATTTAATTTATTTATTAAAGAAAGTTATGCAACACCCAATGCCCCGGTTTACAGTAGCCTCTACTACTAATATTACTTAAACAATTATTACCAATATTACCAAAACAGATGTGGTCAAAGAAATGCATCTACACACACCAGAACTGTTAATGAATTCAGGTTACATAGATCAGCCTTCACATTATCCCAAATTCTAGGGACCCAATGGTTAAGCAAGTACATACAGAGGAAGAACTATGTTAAAATCAAGAGGAGGGAAAAAAAAAACTTTTTTTTTCCATTACAGCATTTTAAAAGAACAAACAAGCCACTCAAAGAGTTAAGCAGTTGCATGATGATCTGTCCATACACACAACTACTAGTGTGAATGAGTGCCATTCACCAGCCAATACGAGAAGCAAGTAACCAGTCTACAAGGAAGAGCTCAGCACCTAGTAGGAGATAAAGTCTTGATGTGAAAGAATACCATGAACGGCTATCTCCCATTTGTATTGTAGCGCTTTGAGATGGATTTCTTTTGGTGTGCTGGTAAGTGTGTGATTCAGCATCGAAATTGACTTGGTCCTTATCTGATATGGGCAATTCTGCATGTAACAATTGGCTCGGCCAGGGGAAACACTTCCAAGCATTGTGTTATAAAATATTAAGCTTGTTGGGGGACCTTAGTGTTGTCATGTAGCCTTTTGCAAAGGTGCATTGGCATTTAGACCATTTTCTAAATTGAGACTATTACTAGAATTTCATGCATATGCTAAGCAAATCATGTAAGTCGTGAGAAGGATGTTTAAGTGAACACATTGCTGTACATCAGCAATTGTAGGTTGCAATATTGAAAGAGATAGACTCTTTTTAAAGCCTTACAGTGGGATTTTTGACAGATTTTAACATTCTTTCTAACTCTCCAACAGTCTTACATATAAGCATTCATAATTGTGTATACAGTAGTATATATATATATATATATATATATATATATATATATATATATATATATATATAGATATATATATATTCTGTTTCACATATTAACCTATTATCTGCATTATATGCATGCTCAAAACTATATAATACATTCTTAAAAACATTTATATAATTAGAATCTTAACTTGGAACTGAGAATTGATTCTAAAGTGAGGGTTGGCTTCCAAGAAACTGAGAACATCTTTTGAGTTGTGGCCATATATGTCAAAAGTTGCATTTTCCCAAATACACAATAGTAGTTGTGTCCTCGAGGAGTTTTTACTATGATCAGCCAAGGAACCATGACAAAAATTAAATATAACGCAATACAAATCACATATCAGAAATTAACCAATCACAGTGATGCATTTACCAAAATTCCACTACATCTTAGCAGCTTCACGGTCCTCTCGCCCAAACTGCACAAGATAACATCTCTTATCCAATAAGAGACACCCTAAACACAACACATTAACTTATACAGCAGTACATATTGTTATAAGAGCTGTTTGTAAATACAACTACAGTCAATGCCTAGCTTGGAAATCTGTAGTTGTTTAGACCCCAGGTTAATTGAGTAGATGAAGTTATGAAAACTGGGGGAATAGAAAGGTTACTGAAAAAGTAAAACACTTCTAAAATTGCTTTTAAAACTATATACAGCTTTGACTGTAGATGCAGCTGGGTTTTTTTCCCCCTCTAGAGGGCACCAGTACAGCGTCCATTTTAGGACATCCTCAGACATCACTCTTACTGGAGTCAAGTCTCACGCATCAATAACTTCCTCTACCACCCCTCGGGTATCACTCGTTTTTACTATCAGGTATCATTCGTTTTTGGCATCGGGTATCACTGGTTTTTGGTATCAGCTATCACTCGTTTTTGGTATCAGGTATGATGTCAAATTTCGAGTCATGGAAATTCTCTCATGGAAAATATCAGTCAGGTTTCATTCTGCACTTTTCCTGGGACTTAATTTAACAGCCAATCCTAGTACAGAGTCGTCATTTTATATGATGATTTCATTGGCTACTGCGAATGTCAATCAAGTACAAAACACGAACCTAATGTTTTGTTTGTTCCCACCCCCAACACACTTGCGTGCAACGGTAGTGGCGAGTTTAATTTTGGGATTTTATGCAATAAACATTCAATAAATCCGGAGATTCACATGTATGTTGTTTTATACACTGTATATTAAATATAAGTAATCAGCTTTGTTGTTTGCAGTTAGACGTCATTTTAGGAAGCATTCAGCGATTATTTCCAAATGGAAAATTACGAATGTATCTTTAGTGTTTTATTATTAATAATAATTAATACAAATAATAACAGTGCTGTGGGTGGTTCATTCCTTTTAATGGGAGACTATATTATAAATAGTTACTAGTAAATAACTTGCTATACATCAACTTTAGTAAAATACATAATGGTAATAAGACATCGAGTTCAATACTGAGAGTCCTGGTGGAATGTCCATTATTATTATTATTATTATTATTATTATTATTATTATTATTATATAAAGCTTTTTTATTGTCATGACTTGAACATTTGAAGAAACAAGTTGAAAAGGACTTGGTCTTTAAGAAAATGTTAATATTGCTTTGTGAATGTTTTTATAAAGTAACTTTATACACGTATTCCTTAAGTGTCATTATTTTAGGAGACTCTCTAATTAGAAATGTATTTCTACGTGGATACACGCAGAAAGTACTGACAAGGCTTATTGCAGGCATCAGTAAAAAAAATGATATGGTAAGTATCATTTATATTACTAGTACTACGACCACACCATACTGCAATAGACTTTTCATTCCGATCATTTATTTCTTTGCACTGTACTTGTAATTTAACAGTTCAGTGTGTTCAAGTGGATACAAACTGTGTATAAACACAGTGTGTAAACAGATAACTACAGTATGTCAATATTTTCTGCAATACTGCACTTTAAATTCAAAAGATAAATCAAGGTGTTTTTTTGGTTGCAGACACATGATGTTACCAAAAGCAGTGCCTTTTATAAATGCTTTTCTATGCTAAAAGGATGAGAATTCAGAAGTAAACTGAGATATATAGAATTATGTATAATCTTTATTAATATATTGCTTTAATGAGAAACAATATATTTAAACTCTCTCTATATATATAGTGTATAAATTACTTTAATGATTTTTTGTTTTACTTTGGATAGTGGTAGTTTAAGTGTAATACATTTGTGCAAAACTGGAGCATACAAAACGCATTAAATTTGTTTCCTTAATACAATTAAATAAAACCCAATACATTCTGTGAAACAAATGATATATTTCAACTTCCTGAACACAAGTGTACACCAAAACCACATTGCAGGAAATCTAACAATTTGAGACCCGAATGTTATTTTGAGATTCACAGTACTGTGTATTAATTTAATCTATAATTTTACTTTATTTTTCAGAGTGAGCTTCAGCACTAGTCCCCAGAGAAAGGCATCAGAGCCATGCACCAACGAGTGAGGGGTGCAAGAGGGCTTCAGCCATGCTACAGGTAGCACAGAATATTTAGCTTAATGTTTTCTTAAAACACACCATGTAGTATATTTTAATAAAATGTTTAATCCTTTGAAAGATATGCACATTTAACACACGAATGCTGCTTCAATTCCACAAGGTGCATGTATTTATATACACATACTTCTGAAACTATTCATACTTCTGAAACTAAATGTGCTCTATATAAAATAGGTCAGACTGTTTAAAGGTTTTAAAATTTGCCTGTGTGTCCTGCAACATTTTTCCTCATTTAAAAGATGAAAATAAGGCTGATCTTGTCATGTGAGATAGTCTGGCAGATCATGGGAAGCACATACATTGGCAAAATGTTTGGGTTTCTTTTTAATCACTCAATCATTCATCCTTGACCAGGACACGCTTGAGTGACTATAACTGAAGCATATGCAGTTAATCACCTAATTAGTGAGATAGTTGATTGGACACTGTATATGGAGTGATTTCAGCTGTTGAATTGCAAGCTTGAATAAAAGCAATAAAGAAAATCACAGAAAAAAACAATATGCCACGTCTGTCAAGAGAGCAGCGCCTTCGTGCAATCATCATGACTAGGGCAGCATACTGTGGCTCGCAATCTTGGGTGCTCACAGCCAGCAATTTCAAACCTGGCAAGACAGTATAACCAGACACACTCTCAATGACTGGCCACGAACTGGGAGACCAAGAGTCACAACACCTGCCCAAGATCGACATCATTTTGCAGCATCTTCGTGATGTCAATTGTTAATCAGCACAATAAAAAGTCACTGCACCTGCTCTAAAACAGTGTTTGTCATTTTTCCATCACATCTGGTGAGTTTTATCCAAATATAAGTGATAAGTTTCTTTTGATGCTCAGTATACATTTATACACAGGGGTCTAGTTTTGTATGTTTGAATAATTTGCATACTGTATTTGGATTGTTGATATTCTTACATTTTCATTCTGCTTTCATAATTTACTAAGATTGTAAAGTAATTTGTATTATCTTTAATCTAATTCATATAAGATATAAGCTGATTTGATTAAGGCATTCAAAGTCCCGATAGGAATTTAGCTCAGAGCACAGAAATATGGATTAGAGAAATCAAATAGAAATTCATTGCAATCATACATTGTAGAATGAAATTAAGAGCTACTTTTTGACTTTATGTAATCAACAAGATACCAAACTAACACACCAGTATGATGGGCCTAATGGCTGATTCTCATATGCATCACATTTTAATGTCTTGGAGATTCATACAATTTGTATCGTCACACCCCCTACCGTCCCCATATATATATATATATATATATATATATATATATATATATATATATATATATATATATATAGGCTTCCAACCCAGAATGGCTGGGAAGCCTATTGTTTCTGTTAGGATTTTTTTTTTTTTTTTAAAATGAAAACCATTGCATGAAAACCCATGAAATTAAGCTCACTGTTCACATGGATGACAACCAATCAAAATGCTTAAATTTCACGATAACACCTTGGAAGCCGTAAAGTTGCTTGCAACTTCTAGTACGCATTGTAAACCACTTTTAAAATGGTGCACACTATAAATATAATCAAATATTAATTTTAAGAATACTTTAAAGCCAGTAAGAGTTTCTACCTTACTGTTTAAAAAATTTAAAAAAATACCACTCAATATGCTGTGCTTTGTACATTATAGTTTATTAATAAATACATTTCAAAAGCATTCATTAAAAAGGAAGAAAAGTTTCACCATATGTTTTTAAAACATTACAAAGACCCAAAAATAAAATGAAAGCCTTTTTTGGCTTGAATGCAATTGTGTACATGTGTGTGAATATGTAGGTATTTTTTGTTTTCAAATTACCCAGTTAAACACACATTACAGTATGACAAAACATAAGAACTTGCCATTTTGCATGAACTATATAAAATCAGGCACATGTTAAAAAAAAAGAAAAAAAAAAAGAAGCGGTCAACATCACATTCCTATGGTTTACAAGAAAGCTCCAGAAATGTGATTACGAAGGACCACATACCTGGTTTCCGTGTAGTACAGTACCACCAAGCGGTCCCATCACTTCTGCGGACATTTTGCTTCCTTCCCTTAAGCACACAGTCACAGACATTTGCCAGACCCAGTCGGTTAAAAATGCCTTTCTTGAGTTTTGCTCAACCCAAGTAGAAAAATATTAAATTACAGATAACTTCATGCATTATATGGTATATGGTATCACACCTTCATTTGGTGTCTCCTCACTTGGCATTGACGAAGAGCAGTAAAGGAACACCAGTCCGACTTGATATTCCAATGGGTGCCAAAAAGGCCTTAAACCCTATACAGCATGTTAGGGGATACCTTAACCAGGACCATATCTGCATATAACTGATATGCGCACCCTGAAAAAAAGACACAGATATGCTAAAATGTGGACCTGTCTTCAAGTGGAGAACTAATAGGGGTTAAGGAATTACACATATTCTTTGTTTTATTGTAATACATGCCTTATTACAAAAAAATATTTAAATTTATAATTTACAATTTAGGTATGTTCAGTTCATTCTATCAGGACACTGTTCTCTGTAATTGGTCCACCCCTGGAGGATGTCAATATATATCTTTGTCAATTTTTCCTTAAACATGGAAGCATACAATAAATACTATATTAATCTTGGAAGCATACTATTCTACTGCCTGGGCTTGCACTTTCTCCTCTCTTGCCCCCAAGTGGTGGAATGAGTTGCCTGTGAGCAGCAGGACTGCACAGTGTGTCACCACCTTCCAGTAACTCATGCACTCATCTTCTCCTCTACCTTGTGCACTATAATATAGGACTTAGGAGTTTGTTGTATTATTGTACCTATACTGCCTTATATTGTATGTACATGTACTACATTGCATATTACTGTTTGTAAAACCATGCAAGTCAACTTGGATAAAGTTTTCAGCTAAATTATTAAATACTAATTATTATTATTATTATTATTATTATTATTATTATTATTATTATTATTATTATTATTATTAATAAATACCTTTAGTGGGCCATCATTTCTGTGAAGTGCGTCATCCAAACTGGCTCCATGGATGTATTCACTTGCCATCAGAATACACTTTTGCTGCAGCCATAAGTCTCACAATATTTGGATGGCAGAGCCTTCTATTAGGTTAAAAACACAATAGTTAAAAAAAAAAATTCAGTAACAGATAGCACAGTAAAAAAAAGTAATATAGTAAAAACTAAAAGTAATATAACACAATATATCTTCCAAAGCATATATTAATGATAATAGCAACCAGAAATTTACTAATCCATTAAAAAAAAAATTACTCAAGCATATTAGAATTTCATGCATTATTTCACATAGGAATTTGTTTTATTGCTGATGGTGTTCCCTGGTATGATCCTAAGACAGTCCCAAATGAACCGATACCAATAATACAGTCTTCACTGTATTGAATCCAGGATCTGCTCCAAACTGAATGATTGGCTTTATATGTAAGAGGTTAAATCACGTTGCGCTGCTAATTTCTCTGTGGATATTTATAGAGGGGAGCAGGGCAGCTCCTAAACAATGTTCATTTGTTTTTTGCTCAGCCCAACACTGTTATTGTTATTTATTTCTTAGCAGACGCCCTTATCCAGGGCGACTTAGAATTGTTACAAGATATCACATTATTTTTACATACAATTACCCATTTATACAGTTGGGTTTTTACTGGAGCAATCTTGGTAAAGTACCTTGCACAAGGGTACAGCAGCAGTGTCCCCTAGCAGGGATTGAACCCACGACCCCAGGCAGTAGAATAGTATGCTTCTAGGGGGCTAGGGGTCGTTGTCAGTCAAATCAGTGGTTCCTTAATAAGCTAGTGTAGTTTCACCGTCAGTCATTTCATCCTATCCTGACAGATCTCGTTGGCTGAAGCAGCGCTAGAATGCTCTCATTCGTTTAAATGACTGTCAATCATCAGACCGACTGTGCACTTCCATTTGCCAGCGACAGCGCCTGTCATTAAAAGCGTCGACTTTGACATTAGCAGGTTAAGGTGTAGGTAAGCGTTTGCTATTATAGGTATATACGATGACAGTTACTAGTTTGATTTGAAAATGGGGCGCATGAGGAAAACACTTAGAGTATTATGCACAATACCCTGATCGACGGCAGAAGTCTCCGTGGAAGGACGAAGCTGTGCTTAAGGAGAAGGGCGGAGCTCGGACTAAGTGAAAGTTAGTTCTGTTCAACTATCTAATGTTTTGTTCTGTGCACATTGTTTTTACTATAAAAGTCTGTGTAATAGACTTTATATGCTGCGTTTTCTACGGTTTATTTGAGATATTTTTTAAATTTGTGTAGGATCTTTACCTAGAATGTACAATTTAAATCCAAACAAATTCAAATAATGAAATTGCACATCGTAACTTTTAAAGTATTTTTTAAAACGTTTACAGTATACAGTACATATTAAATGTTAAATAAAGGTAAAAACGCATGCACCAATCAGCAGCTACACTGACATCTGTGTCATCCAATGGAAGCACCGAAAGACTTTTTGCTCGTTTGATTGGGTGATTCAGATGACTCTGTCCAACCCCTCACTCTCCCCGAAAAAAAAAAAAAAAACTCGGACTGATGCCTTATGATTGACTCGAGGAGGGATGAGGATTGACTTCGAGGAGGGTGAGGATTGACTCGAGGAGGGATGACGACTCGAGCAGGGGTGAGTCTGATGTCTGACGATTGACTTCGAGGAGGGTGAGGATTGACTCGAGGAGGGATGACGATTGACTCGAGCAGGGGTGAGGTCTGATGTCTGACGATTGACTCGAGGAGGGGTGAGGATTGACTCGAGGAGGGGTTGGGATTGACACGAGGAGGGGTGAGGATTGACTTGGAGGGGTGAGGATTGACTCGAGCAGGGGTGAGGTCTGATGTCTGACGATTGACTCGAGGAGGGTTGAGGATTGACTTGAGGAGGGGCGACGATTGACTCGAGGGGTGAGGATTGACTCGAAGAGGGTTGAGGATTGACTTGAGGAGGGGTGACGATTGAGTCGAGTAGGGGTGAGGTCTGAGGATGTCCTAAAATGGACACCATATTAGTAGGTAAAGTACAGTACTGTGCAAAAGTTTTAGGCAGGTGTGAAAAAATGCTGTAAAGTAAGAATGCTTTCAAAAATAGACATGTTAATAGTTTATATTTATCAATTAACTAAATGCAAAGTGAGTGAACAGAAGAAAAATCTAAATCAAATCAATATTTGGTGTGACCACCCTTTGCCTTCAAAACAGCATCAAGCATCAATTCTTCTAGGTACACTTGCACACAGTTTTTGAAGGAACTCGGCAGGTAGGTTGGCCCAAACATCTTGGAAAACTAACCACAGTTCTTCTGTGGATTTAGGCAGCCTCAGTTGCTTCTCTCTCTTCATGTAATCTCAGACAGACTTCGATGATGTTGAGATCAGGGCTCTGTGGGGGCCATACCATCACTTCCAGGACTCCTTGTTTTCTATCGCTGAAGATAGTTCTTAATGACTTTCGCTGTATGTTTGGGGTCGTTGTCATGCAGCAGAATAAATTTGGGGCCAATCAGATGCCTCCCTGATGGTATTGCATGATGGATAAGTATCTGCCTGTACTTCTCAGCATTGAGGAGACCATTAATTCTGACCAAATCCCCAACTCCATTTGCAGAAATGCAGCCCCAAACTTGCAAGGAACCTCCACCATGCTTCACTGTTGCCTGCAGACACTCATTCGTGTACCGCTCTCCAGCCCTTCCGCGAACAAACTGCCTTCTGCTACAGCCAAATATTTCAAATTTTGACTCATCAGTCCAGAGCACCTGCTGCCATTTTTCTGCACCCCAGTTCCTGTGTTTTCGTACATAGTTGAGTCGCATGGCCTTGTTTCCACGTCGGAGGTATGGCTTTTTGGCCGCAAGTCTTCCATGAAGGCCACTTCTGACCAGACTTCTCCGGACAGTAGATGGGTGTACCAGGGTCCCACTGTTTTCTGCCAGTTCTGAGCTGATGGCACTGCTGGACATCTTACGATTGCGAAGGGAAGTAAGCATGATGTGTCTTTCATCTGCTGCAGTAAGTTTCCTTGGCCGACCACTGCGTCTCACGGTCCTCAACATTGCCCGTTTCTTTGTGCTTCTTCAAAAGAGCTTGGACAGCACATCTGGAAACCCCTGTCTGCCTTGAAATTTCTGCCTGGGAGAGACCTTGCTGATGCAGTATAACTACCTTGTGTCTTGTTGCTGTGCTCAGTCTTGCCATGGTGTATGACTTTTGACAGTAAACTGTCTTCAGCAACCTCACCTTGTTAGCTGAGTTTGGCTGTTCCTCACCCAGTTTTATTCCTCCAACACAGCTGTTTCTGTTTCAGTTAATGATTGTGTTTCAACCTACATATTGAATTGATGATCATTAGCACCTGTTTGGTATAATTGTTTAATCATACACCTGACTATATGCCTACAAAATCCCTGACTTTGTGCAAGTGTACCTAGAAGAATTGATGCTGTTTTGAAGGCAAAGGGTGGTCACACCAAATATGGATTTGATTTAGATTTTTCTTCTGTTCACTCACTTTGCATTTAGTTAATTGATAAATATAATCTATTAACATGTCTATTTTTGAAAGCATTCTTACTTTACAGCATTTTTTCACACCTGCCTAAAACTTTTGCACAGTACTGTAGATGCTAAGGCTTCAATGATAGCTGTAGTTTTTGTTCTTGCACACCCATATCTAGATGCTATTTTGCGTCAGGAAAGGCAGCTTTCACCAGTGGACTTACATGATCTGCAACGGCGATAGGTAAGTTGTGTTCTAAAATAAAATTGGTGAAAAGGGTCTCTGCTTTCAGAACATCGGTTTCGCTGTCTGTTCTAAAAAACAAGTCGATCGACCTATTATCTTGGGCTTGCATTTCTTTCGTGTTTCATGGTTTTTACGTGGTCATTTACGTTGTTTGTTCCACCGTGTTTCAAGAGCAAATCGCATCTACAATACTCACAGTAAGCATGAAACTGATATTTTACTTTGATTAATAAAGGAAAGCTTTCTTGTGTACTCATCCTTGAATTTTTGAGTGTTTGATCGTGTCTTTTTGGAAGTTGCCGCCATTGTTCAGAGGTGTGCAATAATTCTTGCAGTTCGAATCAATGCAGTGAATCGGAAAGACAGGCAGTAGCTGCAAGTACTGTATTTTGTGATCTTCAACCCACCTCTTCTGACTTCTGATTAAACGCAGGGTCTCTATAAGCACAATGTGCAATATAATGATGTAATATATAAATTCGGTAATATAAAAACAACTGTTTAGAGTTTTGTGCAGCAGTTTCTGTTTCTAAATCGGTTACCCGGCTCAGAGATTTTAGTATGTCAATGCGACATGTCAGTGAAATACAGTATTACAAACCATTTATTTATTAAAAAAATAAACAAAAAACATGGTATTGAAATAATATTTCATAAACATTCAGAGAGTATCCATCATGTATTTATTTATTAAACATCGTAGTGTTATACATACCCCTTCAACGTAGCGCCCAAGCAGTACCTCCAGACATCTCTGCATTATGATTTGCACATCCTTAATATACGGTACATATGTATATAGAGAGAGATACGTTAAATACATGCCAGTAGCAATACACAGCGTTCGGTTATTCTGCTAGTAGCAATAATTCATGTATCAATATTGTTAACTAAAGGACTGACATAACTATACAATTATGGGTAATATGAAATATTTTAAGTATCAGTCTATGTTAAACGTAAGGGTTTTTATTAACCATTCCGTGTTGCCAAGACGCTGATTCTCCGCGGACATCTGCTGTCCCACTGGTCCGTCCGCGTTGGTGTGCTGTCCCACTGGTCCGTCCGCGTTGAACCTAATGATTCGGAGGCATACGACTGGAATTGATACGGGAGACAATCCCTGTTTTCTCTCTCTACATCAGATCCATCACTACATAATTCACGTTCATAAGAGGTGTCTGAAACTGATAAAATTAGGCTACTGTTACTTTCACTGTCGCTGTCATCCATACTGGCAGATGCAAGGAGCCTGAGCCACAGTCTCCTCCTGGCCCCACACCAGGAAATGGAGATCGCCCTCTGTATTTCCAGGTATTCTTTGATTCACTGTAGCGTGATTAAACATAATTTGGTATAATGAATGTGATTATATGTTTGTATGTTTATGGTAACAGTCAAGTTCCATGTCATAGGCTCTTTTACGACTTTAAAGACCAAAAAAACACTCTTCCTGTCTGCTGGTGGTAGAGTAGTCCCGTTCCTTCCCATTCTCGGAAGTTTAAATCCCATTCTTGCCCGTCCCGAGACGTTTATTTATTTTCTTTATTTCCCAGTCCGGTCCATTCCCGTGAGCTTCACTCCTGTACCATCCCATCCCGCAAAATGTAACACCATTTTTTCTCATTACTCTTGGGAATGCCCGGTCCCGCGGGAGTCACGTCTTCATGTCATTCTCTAATAGACATTGATTGTAGTGATGGCTTTCTGTATGAGGTATTAATTATGTTATTAATTATAAGTTTTACATTATGGGTGTGTTTTTCTTTTATAGTTAAGTTGTTTTTAATTACTATGTTTAAATTGTGTGTTTTGTTTCTTGTTTTAATATGCAGTATTGTGTAAGTTTCGAGTTCTTTCATTTCCCATTGGAGCTAAACACCAAAAGGCAGGATATTAGCAGAGATAGTGTGAGATGTGGAAGGGGAACTGAAAGACAAGATGGATGCGCCCTGCTAGGTACAACGTGGTATGCAACCCCCCTTTTCCCCCCCGCAGCGGGAATGTGCAATGATAGAGTGGAAACAAATGGGAGTGGAATCAACAAGAGATACTGAAATTGAAGAAGGAATCTATGAAAAAGACTTAGGAGTTTATGTTGACTCAGAAATGTCTTCATCTAGACAATGTGGGGAAGCTATAAAAAAGGCCAACAAGATGTTCGGATATATTGTGAGAAGTGTTGAATTTAAATCAAGGGAAGTAATGTTAAAACTTTACAATGCATTAGTAAGACCTCACCTAGAATATTGTGTTCAGTTCTGGTCACCGCGTTACAAAAAGGATATTGCTGCTCTAGAAAGAGTGCAAAGAAGAGCAACCAGAATTATCCCAGGTTTAAAAGGCATGTCGTATGCAGACAGGCTAAAAGAATTGAATCTATTCAGTCTTGAACAAAGAAGACTACGCGGTGATCTGATTCAAGCATTCAAAATCCTAAAAGGTATAGATAATGTCGACCCAGGGGACTTCTTTGACCTGAAAAAAGAAACAAGGACCAGGGGTCACAAATGGCGATTAGATAAAGGGGCATTCAGAACAGAAAATAGGAGGCACTTTTTTACACAGAGAATTGTGAGGGTATGGAACCAACTCCCAAGTAATATTGTTGAAACTGACACACTGGGATCCTTCAAGAAGCTGCTTGATGAGATTCTGGGATCAATAAGCTACTAACAACCAAACGAGCAAGATGGGCTGAATGGCCTCCACTCGTTTGTAAACTTTCTTATGTTCATATGTTCTTAAGTGTTTACAAAGGTATAAATGCCAAACATTGTAAAGTTTTCTCAGTCTTTTCATCTCTTTCGAATTCCACTCCATGGATAGCCGTGCTTTCTAATACAAACATGTGCACTGAGCTGTACTGAGGCCTTTTCCAAACTTAAATCTTGTGCTTATATGATTGTATTGGAGGTATACCTTTCTTGCACATAGTGTTTTTGAATCAAAAACCATTTGTCAGCTTAATTTCTTCACTACAGATTGGTGCCGAAAACCCGGGATTCCTGAAAAGCGACCCTTAACGACGTTTCACGGTGTGCGGTTTCAGATTCGTCAGCGGTATTATATCATCCGGTGGGTCCGTTTTTGAATAATCACACATAGTGAAGGGAAAGAGAAAGGCAAATAATTAGTGAATCGAGATACTCGGGGTAGAGAGAGAATCAAATAGTGATTTTCGAAGTGTAAGGGACTTACAGGAATTCACAGACAAAATAAAAATAAGTGAAGAAAAATAGCGGCAAATTGTAAATCCTGGTGAAGAGCCAGGTCACGTCAAAATCTTGACTGTAAGTCCCGCTGAGGCAGCAGAGTCACGTGAATTAAAATCCTTGGTGAAGAGCCAAGGTAACATTAAAAAATCTCTTATCATAAGTCCCGCTGTGGCAAGCAAGAGTTACATAAATTTAAAATCCTGGTGGGTGAGACCTACGGGCAGGTAGGCCTTGCAATCACCTCCCCAGACTATATTTCCCAGATTGATATATAAGATTGGGTCACTGAGAGGCCCTATTGTGGCACTTCCAAGTATTATATACAACAGGGAAAATAATCAAATTAGAATGGCCAACAATATATCATATGTAGAACAAGCGCTAATCAAAGTGAATCAAACACTAGAAGAAAAAAAAGATTGTATCCATACAAGTGTTAAAATGAATTTGGCAGTAAAAAGAATGATGACAAAACATAGAATAGATAAGAGCTATAATAGGTAGTTTCAAAAGTAGAGTAATGGCAATTTTAAGAAGTTGTTTATTAATGATTGTTTGGGTTAGACTAGTTTTGCTTAAGCAAGGAAATAAAGCAACATCTTAGGAAAAAAAAGAGGAATTTTCAGAATATGTTTATTAATGATTGTTTAGTTCATGCCTGAGCTGAGCAGGGAGATAACATTTTCTTTGAAAGGAAAACAAATAATAATAAAAAAAATAATAATAAAACAGAAACTCAGTACTATAAAGTACAGAGTTATGTTACTAGCATCGAACTGCCTTTATGTTGAAGTACGTTGTTTTGCTTGTTTGTCTTTGTGAGTTTAACTGTGTGTGAATCTTGAGTAGGCCTATGTATGTACTTGAATGCGTAAACTGTGTTTACGAATTAGCAGAGCGTTTGGCAGCAATTAGACTGAGATAGAGACAGACTCTGTTTACAGTTTGAGAATAGAAGCCAGTTTCTGTTTAGGAATAAAAAAAAACATTTAACAATAGTCAGCTTATCAGCCAATTTATTATTGACGCCGCAAAAATGGCACTAAAATATATTGCAGATAACAGAGTTAAATTTGAGTACTGTCTGGTTTCACAAACGGTAATTTAAAAGGCTTTGAAAAACATGTTTAATATATGTTATACGCCTCCGCAAAATACAAAGGAAAAAAAAACAGTTATTGTCTGTGTACGTGCCATTCTTAGCTGAGTACTGTTTTACAGACAGAGGTGGGTGGAGCCAGCAGCAAGCATGAAAAATAAAAAGTGAGTGAGCAGGTGGTTTTAAAACTGCTAATTGATAACTTAGAGGGGGAAAACAATTCTTGGAGATTGTTAAATCTATCACAAACTAAATTACAGGGAGTATTTTTATTAAAAAATATTCTTGTGATTACACATAGTTGTTAAACTCTAATACAAGTATTATTGTGTTGTGGCAATATTGTAAACCAGACGTGGTTTAATGTATTGCAAATAGCATAAATAAGACTTTATATGCAAGTGTTATTGTGTTGTTGCTATGGTGCAAACCAGACATGGTTTAAATTATGGCAAGTAACGTTAATAAGGCTTTGGAGTACTGTTCATAAATTTAATTAAAGCTATTATTTTATGAATTTGATTATTTTGACGGTTAAATTCCACCATGGTTAAAGTAACATTTAAATTGAAACCCAATCCAATTGAAATCTTTCTTTTATTTGTATGAAATAATAAACGGAGCAGTAAAGTTTTAGAAACCTTCTGTTTTTCACCAATTAACAAATTAATTTGTTAACATTTCAAAATGCAGTTGTATTTAATCATACTAACATGTTTTTAAAAAGGTTTTTGATTTAAAAACGGACAACATATTTGCTATAGGCAGATAAACAGAGAGAGAGAGAGAGCTTGGAATGATATTTTATATCAGGTTCACAATTAAAGGGGAATATACATATCAAATGTAAAATAAAATGAAATTGATTCAAATGGGTAATTACTCTAACAATGACAATGTACTTAAATTAACCACTATCCTGTGAAACAAAACTAAATTGTGAATGGTCTGTTTTGCAGACTGCCTCTGGGTTAATGTAGATTAATTATGCAAGGTTCTTGCCAGTATGCTCAAGGAAAGTGATGGGTGTGTGTTGATGATGCTGGATGTTGTTGTTTTTTCTGATTTAAAACTGAGCAAGAATATTATGGGGATTGATTTGATACAGGTTGGAGATACCTGTAAATATAGAAATTGATAAAAGGTTGTCATTTTTAGAAGAATATCAGAAATTAACTATTGTAAATCCAACATCAACTTCATATAATACTATCATTTTCAGAGCTTAAGAGAGTGACAGAACAAGCTACATGAACTTTTAAGATTGCATTAAAAAGAGGTAGAATGTTTCAAAAAGAAAGAAACAGTTGGCCTCAAACCATTTCAGTAATTTTGGCCAAAATAGGGGCCACACCCTCCAGATCAACAGGGACCAGCCCGCATGAAATGATGGCAGGGAGAATAATGAGGCTACCAAAATATCCTAATCCAATGGTAAGCGCTCAAATAACAAATCTAATTGAAAACTTGACACAGGTGCAGAACAGGTTAGCACAGTTCAAAATTGAAGCTGGTATTGAAAAAAAAAATGATGCAAGCTGAAAAATATGCTAATCTGAAATTAACGTAGGAAATAGCATACCGACCAGGGTATTTATACCAAAGAGACCCCTCACCCCAAAATGACACAGTCCGTACACGGTAACCGACAAGGTCAATGTGTATATGGGAATCATTATAAAAATAAATAAATAAAATGGCATCACATCTCAGAAGTGAAAGTTATAAAAACTGCATAACAGTATATACTACACTCGATCATTCCCTTTCTCCACAGAATAACGGAAGCCAGATGGGACCCTCCTGCGACCATGGTGAAGAAGACAGTGCATTAAACATGGACAATGTGTACAGATACCACAGGCACGGCCAAAAGGCTTTGAACTTACATCCTGCAGCTGGAGTCGTGGAGACCCACATGAAAACCTGAGCACATTATTCAATGGAGAAAAGGAAAACAATAGCATCTTATACTAAACGAATCAAGCATGAACTCTGATCACAGACTGTGCCTCCACAATTGTAAACAATGACACTAAACAGCATATGGTCCAATAATGATGCTCTAAACACTACAGTATGGTCAATATGAAGGAACATAGGAGGAGGGATAATGCCAGCCACCAAAAGAATAGCTGGATAACACCTATTTCTTGATGAATAACTATAACATGAGTAGTCAAAATTGTATTTGGAAATCAATTTGAAATATAACACTGACCTCTTGCAAAAATGACCAACCAAGGGAGTGCCCAACAAAAAAATGGCACCCCCCTAATGGAGGAAGACATCATTATTGGTCCAGAGTGTAAAAGTGTTTTGAATAATGTAAATATGGTATTGACACATGTTATGTTTAATCTCAGGCAGTGGTTACGAAGAAAGGATAGTGGTATGGTGCACAAAGCATGCTGTTATGAAACTAATACACATGTGGTATGGCAACGTCCTGCAGTCACCCCAATTAACACAAACATAACTACTTACCTAGTATTGAAATGTTTGCAGTTAATTAATAACTGTATAATTTGATTGACTTAATTCAATGCCGTAGTGATCAAACAGTGCAGTGGTCACGACATTAAAGAGTGTCACTTAAGCTATGATTGGCAGACAAAATAGAAATATTGCACATCATTTTGAAAATCCTGTTTCAACAGACTATAGGTGGAAAGCATCACACCCCAATACGAGGAGGTGGGGGAAGGAATCCCCCCCCCCCCCCCCCAAGCCAAGAACAAGTGAGAGATCCAGAGAGACACACTGCCAATAAAGGGTCAGTGGAAATCCGATTGCAAAAAGCATGTAGTGAAGCGCAACCCAATGGAGCGGAGGCCCACTTTCAAGGAAAGGATTAGTGGAGCTCAGATTGCATAGCAAGTGAGATTCCTGATCCTGATTTTCAAGGGTGACCAATGGTGTGAGGCTGCACTAGGGGAACAAAATCCTGCAAGCAATATGTTATTAAGAAAGCCAAAGCAACCTCATTAATTCTACAACAGAGTCTGACTCAGTACAAAGCATAATTTTGCTCAATAGCTTTATTAAGCTAAGGAATAACTAAAAAGATACATAATAATTTGGTTGTACTTGATTGTAGTTGTACAATTCAGTACAAAAAGGGTGGACAGTAGTGATGGCTTTCTGCATGAGGTATTAATTATGTTATAAGTTTTACAGTGTGTGTGTTTTTCTTTTATAGTTAAGTTGCTTTTAATCATTATGTTTAAATTGAGTGTGTATGTGTTTTGTTTCTTGTTTTAATATGCAGTATCGTGTACGTTTCGAGTTCTTTCATTTCCCATCGGCAAAACCAGCTATGTGCAGTTTTGCATCGCCTAACACGACTGGAAGTCACAGATAGGTGTCGGAGCTAAACGCCAAAAGGCAGGATATTAGCAGAGATAGTGTGAGATTGGGGAAGACTGAAAGACAAGATGGATGCGCCTGCTAGGTACAACGTGGTATGCAACCCCTTTTCCCCTCAGCGGGAATGTGCAGTGATGGAGTGGAAACCCCTATCATTGGACAGAAGTAAGACAAATGGGAGTGGAGCCAACAAGTGTTTACAAAGGTATAAATGCCAAACATTGTAAAGTTTTTTCATCTCTTTCGAATTGACTCCATGGATATCAGTGCTTTCTAATACAAACGTGCACTGAGCTGTACTGAGGCCTTGTCCAAAGTCAGTTTAAATCTCGTGCTTATATGATTGTATTGGAGGTATACCTTTCTTGTACATTGTGTTTTTGAATCAAAAACCATTTGTCAGCTTAATTTCTTCACTACAACATACCATTAATTTCCAATTGTTCTGTTATTTCTTACCATATGGCATCTTTCTTTTTATTGTCTTTATAACCACTGATACTAGCATCATAAAGAACATTATGTTTTTTCTACTTTAATAATTCAATTCTCATTGATGTCTGACAGCCTCTCCTTCGACTCTGTCTGAGTAATGACGTGTTGTGTGCAGAAGGCTCACACAGACAAACCGTCCGTTTGAGACAAGGCAATTCTATCTTGGGAGTAAGGGGGGAGTTTGCTTAGCAGTTACAGGAATACAGAATGGTAATGTACACCTCTTCGTGGTGACGTGACGTGACACCCCCACCCAAAATGAAATAATACACTTTGACAGTTGTACGGGATTTACCTCTGTATCATGTATAAAGGTTTCGCAGCCTCGCAAACAATAACAAACTTATGCACAAACGTGTGAATCCATTGCATAGCACAATGTAAACTCTGAACCCTGTACTTCCACATCAGAATAGCACAAGGTAAACACTGAACCCTGTACTTCCACATTAGAATAGCACAAGGTAAACTCTGAACCCTTTACTTCCACATTAGAATAGCACAAGGTAAACTGAACCCTGTACTTCCACATTAGAATAGCACAAGGTAAACTCTGAACCCTGTACTTCCACATTAGAATAGCACAAGGTAAAAACTGAACCCTGTACTTCCACATCAGAATAGCACAAGGTAAAAACTGAACCCTGTACTTCCACATTAGAATTGCACAAGGTAAACTCTGAACCCTGTACTTCCACATCAGAATAGCACAAGGTAAACTGAACCCTGTACTTCCACATCATTCCATAGAATCGCTTTTTCAACAATATCGCTGTATCCATTCAGTTCTCCCAAAAAACCCTTGGCGGTTCTTCTTCCAAAACATTTTTTTGTTTTGTTTTTTTTGTTCTTGCCTTCCATTCCATTGGCAAGATTTTAATCTGTAAAATAAACACACTTTAGGATTTTTTTTTTTTCCTTTCTAAAAACTATTAAATCCATTTAATGTAGATATTTGGTAATAGTAAGTGAAACATAATGTGTTCCAATAAATAAAAAAATAAAAATAAGGATATTTTCTTCTTTTTTTTTTTAAACAAATGGTACGGTTAGTAAATACCAAGGTTTATGTGTACGACGTAAAATATATATATATATATATATTTATTTATTTATTTCATTCATATATATATATATATATATATATTCAAAAATGAAATATAGAACACCCTTATCAATAACAGAAAGATAATGTATAAAGGTAAAGCCATAAAACCTTTGATTAATGAGTAATCCAACAAATGATAATACTAAAGTACACTATTTTTTTTTTTTAAATGTTCTTTCCCCTCCAGTGGAACACTTCAGAAACCTAGCTGGTTTAAGTTATAAAAATATTATACTGAACATTTAATACTTTCTTTAATATAAACAAAAACGCCACCATTATAAAATATATTAAGGAGCTACTCTCAAATACTATAACTATGTAGTTCTTCCCTAAGCTGGTCATACTTTTGCTGCTTATCCATTTTCCCCTAACACTGAAAAGAAATAATAAACATTTTATCAAATGTTCTATCATTTTAAGCTGGAAAATGAGCAAATTTGAAGGAAAATAGAAGTAAAGTTAAATTAAGTTTTTTTTTTTTTTAATACTCACCATGCGTTTCGATGCCATCCACGACAGACTACATCCACGTGAGGGCGGGGAAAAAAACCATTGAGTTCCTGTTTTGTAGTTGATTGACATTCGCGGTAGCCAATGAAATCATAGAAAATTACGTTTCTGTAATGGGATTGGCTGCTGTTAAATTAAGTCTCAGGAAAAATGCAGTATGAAACGTGACAGAGAATTTCCATGACTCGAAATTTGAATGATACCTGATACCAAAAACCAGTGATACCCGAGGGGTGATAGAGGAAGTTATTGATGCCTGATACTTGACTCTAGAACATAAGAAAGTTTACAAAACGAGAGGAGGCCATTCGGCCCATCTTGCTCATTTGGTTGTTGATCCCAGAATCTCATCAAGCAGCTTCTTGAAGGATCCCAGGGTGTCAGCTTTAGTAAGGGTGATGTCTGAGGATGTCCTAAAATGGACACCGTACACCAGGGAGCCATTTAAAAAAAAAAAAAAAAAAAAAAAAACACACAACACTGAATGTCTGGGAGCTGAAAGGGGGCTCAAGCAGACACTGAGTCATTTTAAATGACAGGATTCAGAACAGCACACAAAATTAGTGTTTGCATACAAATAAAAGCTGTTACCTTGTACCTTTATTTCTTGAAAAACGTATAACAAAAAGTCAACAATCTGCTATTTTCTCTTCCACATTTATAAAATAGCTTAATTATTTTTATTTTTTAAATTATTTTTTAATGTTTAGGTAATTGAACTGACGATGAATGAGGTAATTGAAGTGTGATTAAGTGAACTAGCCCCAGCTGGCTTTTCACTCTAACCCAAAAACTCCCTGCCAAGATTGGCAACTCAACTTGACCAGCGTTTGAACCAGGACGCTCCTTCAAGCTAGACACCCAGCATTTCAGCGTAGAAGTGCCTTTACAGGATGAAGCACTAGGGACCGCATAAGACAGTTAAAACATGCTATTTAAAACCTCCATAGCAGCTACTACTTACACCTCGCTGAGTGCCGTAAAGATACAAACAAACAAAAAAATGTATTGTGTTGTGAAAAATTTGACAGTCAAGATTTTGTTGCTGAAGTAGAGTGTGCAGAAGGTTAAGATCTGGAGGAATATAACAGACACAAAACAATAACATTTTTGAATAACATTTTAAATGTGAGACAGTGCAACGTTAAGATTTAAGCATGAGGTAACCTTTTTATGGTGGATTAGAAAACTGCACTCACTGCATTCTAATATAAAATCAATACTGTACATTTTAATGAAGCTGTCAAAGACATAACGGCTAAGTGGTGGAGCAGGCCAATTTGTCTTGTGACCTATTCCAAATTTTCCTTAATTTAAATAATGTTGAAGTTCATGTCACTATTTTTCTATAACTTCATTTACAGTACAGTGCGTTTAATAAAAACAAAAAATCCAACTCCGTTTTATTACATTTTTATAAATACACAATTTAATCGACTACATCTGTATTACTCAATCATTGGCAAGACCTCAGTTTTTTTTTTTGTTGTTGTTTTTTTTAAATCAAACAGTAGATGATTTACCAAGTTTGCAGTTTCCATTCGGTCACTGGATCATGATTTATAAATTATTAATACTGTACATTAGTGCAGGGGAAAGCTAAATACACCAAGATAAAAGTTAAATTGACTTAATGCACTCCATTAACAGAAATTACAGTTACCGTGGCGCTTTCAGATGCCAAATGAGGGGATTTACAGGTGATTAATTTATTTTTGGATTTCTTCTAAGCAGTTAATTAACAGCGTGCAAGTTTTGGCCATCTTCAGCCAAAAACACAATCATTACCCTGGTAGGCAGAGTTCATGTGGGTCAAGTGTAAATACTACAGCACTACTCTCCCTACCAGCGGAACATTTGTGTTAATGGAGTGCTTGTCTGGAGAATCCTAAATCCCAGAAATGAATAGACTTCCTCATTCCATTTAAATCATGTGACCTCCTCTAAATTTATAGAGACCATTTCATTGGAATGAGGACGGCTGTTCTGTACCAACACCCAACTTCTATTAAATACTCAAACTTTCACATGCTTTGGGTCAAGAAGTTACAACACCTTGGAGATCTGCCTTATTTCGATATTAAAGCTTTCTGCAAGTTTTAGACTTCAGGTCAGGTGTTGCCAAAACTTAGTTTCACGTTGGTAATGTGGGACAACAAATGGCCGTTATTTATGCATACAAAAGCTGGATTTCTGGGTAGATAATTTACTGAACCAGAAGAGGCTCATATCACTGACTGACAAACAGTTACTGTATTCCAGAGCACACACTCTTGCAAGCTCTGCAAGTCACAGATACTTATTGCTTATGCGAAAATCAGCTCTTCTCAGAACGGCTGTAGGCTTCTGGATATTTTAATGCATGAACAATATCACATGTTCAGACTCCCAGGTATCCAATAGAAATGTCTTGCTATCCACCAGTGATGACGTATTGGCCACCACTGATTTAGATCTTCATTCCCTATTGTGTCTGTGTTTAGTGGACATTTGTATGTGGAGGTTAAATTAGGAAGTAACAAAATGACTCTTGGACTGTAAAATCCCCAGGGTTATCTAGTGATAACTTCGAAACATTTTCATTGAACTGTGTTAAAATAAAACTTGCTGTTATTTAATCCATACATCTCAGAAAGTAACAACAGTAATTTCAAGATGCTGATGGAAAGTTATGATATATTACAGGAGGCATAGCGACTGAACGGATACACAAATTTATGTAACTCAGCTCAGCCAGCTGCTAAGTCGAGTTCAGTACATTTCAATATTTCAAATAGTAAAACTTGAGTTTTTCTGCACAATACAAGACAATGCAATATCCACTGCAGTGTCCACTTGTGGAATATTTTGGAAGGCAGGTACAGACTGTACCAGTGGATAATGACAGCCTCTTCAAAGCCAGGCTTTATTATTCTGTGCTGAGAATAAATGTCATGTTTTCCATTACTCCATGTCTGCCAAACGCACAATTATTAGCCAGCCTTTAGTTAAATTGTAACCTCTGGTGATAAGAGGTTTTCAAGCTTGAATACACCATTAATGAAATTCAAAGTCCATGTCCTGTCAGCCTAAGAAAAAGGCTGATTGGAAAAAACAGTGTTTCTGATAATGCTGGCCACATATCTCGCTTTCTTTATCTTGCTTGTAAGTTGGCAGGTATTGGTGCATGTACCTTTTGGCAATCAGAACAGCCAATAGGATGTAATGCTGTTATTTCACCTCTACAGCATTGGGCAACACTGATCTCTGCCCACCGTTTAGACTTTGAATCTGGGTTGTGTGTACACCTGTTTCTCTTCCCATACTGTGCAAGTAAACATATTGGTTGGGTCCATTGGTAAGAGCTTTTTAATTGATCGTGGATGCGATCAAGACAAGAATTTGAAGATACAACCAACAATGTACTGTTTTTAAAAATGGTCTGGTTGGAGTTTGTGATGGAAATACCAGCTTTTAAAACCTGAAAAAGACTGCAACAGAAACAACCATAGAAAAGACAAAGCATGTATAAAGATATGGAACTAAGAACAATTAGAAAGTGTACACAATCTATGTAAAGCTGGAACAAACAACACCAAAAAAGCCTTACCTGTCATTTATAAAATCCTACTGTTTTGCTACAGGCTTTCTTTCCCTTTTGGCAGAAGCAACTATAGCCAGTCACCTCACTATACATGAACTTCCTGTGCAGTAGATGTCAGTCATCAATCACACACAGGACTCTTTACAGGACCAAGTGGAGCTCTAACACTTGCACAAGGAAGTGGCTTTATAGTTTGGTGATAGAAGAAGTTAGTCATTTTTATTTTCTTTTTTCAATCACATTTCAATTGTAGTTTTCCTCCACAGAAAGTTAAATATGATTTCATTAATAATAAGACAAGAAATGGTTAAGAACATCTTCATATTTATATTGAACATTTTATACACATCATTTTACACACATCATCATTAATATAAAAGCACAGAATTACCCAAAGTGGCATTTTTACAATTCTTTTTCAATACAAATGGCAGCTGCAGTCATTAATTCTAAAACAATAATACCTATAGTAAATTTTATTACTTTAGCGCTTACTTAAGATGACTTAATCATTATTTAAAAATCAATGAAGATATCTGTCACAGTGACCCTAAAACCCGTCTTCCCTTGCACAAGGTGCAAGCACCTTTTTTGAGTGAAAGGTATATGCGGCAGAGATGTCTGGCTCTTCGATAGAAACAGCTTAGTTTATTTG
This sequence comes from Acipenser oxyrinchus oxyrinchus, assembly GCA_030684275.1. Lineage (NCBI taxonomy): Eukaryota > Metazoa > Chordata > Actinopteri > Acipenseriformes > Acipenseridae > Acipenser > Acipenser oxyrinchus. The sequence goes on from CM060262.1 coordinate 12,833,517, forward strand.
AGGTTTGCCCACTGACGATGGGAATGTAGAGATGGGAGCCCAGCTAACAAGATTTAAGTTTTTGCAGGTATCAAGTAAAGATCCTGGTCGCCCACACCTCTGATGTAAAACGCTGGATGCACAGGCCTGTTATGATGTTCAAGAGAGCCACTTCGAGCTGAGCCAGGAGAATTCAAATCCTGCTGGGAACAAACTGACTTATTAGATATGGATTGGATACTATAGAATGAAATCATTACTAATAGTAATGTTGTAGGATTCTGTATTTTGTATCCTTCTGAATAAGTCTGTGTAAGTTCTGAAAAAGAGAGAGCTCCTGGAATCAAAAGGTCAGGCCGACCTGCTGAAAGTTCCAAGCCTCCCTTATCGGGCAAAAGCATCTTTTTTTAATTAGAGTTAATATGCCAGAAGCAATCGAATTAGGTTCAATTATAGTAAGAAAAAACAAAAGTATTTAAATAAATAAGAAACCTAATATAATAACTGTAACTTTAACAGTGCACCGATTGAAAGAAAACAACTAATTTTGTGATCTCGTCCTTACCTGCCTTTATATGGAGATGACTCATTGGTTTTGGCTGATGAAGTGGGGGTTCTGATGCAATTTAAAAGCCAAGATCCTCTCTATAATGAGCGATCTCGTTAATATTATCAAACAAAATACCTTTCGGATAATAGAAAGTAGGAGTTTATATTAAAATAAATATTTTCTATATATCACAGAAATTAATTAGAACCTGGCAAGAAGAAATGGGAACGATAAGCTTAGGACAATTTTACTGAATTAAGCTAAAGATTGGTTTAAAATAAGGACTATTAGAAAATGCTTACTGTAGTGTCTCCTATTAATCAACACTAAAATTGGCAAAAGGAGAGGTTGTCTTAAAACCTGCTTCAACTGGATTTTGTATGAACAGAGAAAAGGTCAGACTTAGTTCAGTCACTATAGAACTGTTACATTCTACTATATTAACAGTGGCTTGAATTTAGATGAAAATAACTGGACCTTCGATTGAAAGCTTAAATGACCTCATAACAGATCAATGGAGTAAAATAAAATTATTGAAGTATCTGAATTGGAAATACATGTTATAAAGTCTTGCAAAGAATATTAAAAGTTTTTTATAACAGATGCTTGACATTGAGAATGTTGCAGACAAACTGCTAAAACACATTTGAGATAATGTTTATTTAATTTAATCAATTTAAGAATTAGTTCAGTTTCTGTTTCCAACTAAACAAAAAGTCTTAGACATTATAATATCAATTAAACCAAAGAATATAAATGTTTAGCTTATATAAAGGTTTTACTGCAAAAAACAAAAACAAAAAACAGAGGAACTGTTAGGTTTGAATATAATACAATAAAGTGTAAACTGTATTTAATAACTTTAGTACACAATAGACTTACTGGAAGAAAAGTAACCTCACCTTTACCTGCTTGCAGCACAGTGGTGCTAGACCTGGAAAGTTATTTTTGGCAGTCAAAGCAAGACTTACTGGTTGTCAGCAATTTTGAATCCAGGGCCTTTCTATTATGAGCAAAATTAACTCTGTTCATGATATCATAGAAATTACTGAAAACTTGGCAGCCGAAGCAAGCATTTAATTTAAATTAGAAAAGTTGTCTACAGTATCAGTTCTTATCAGGCAGGTAGCGACTTTAATTGGGTTGATGTTTGTGAGCCAAAAAAATGACTTCATGTGGTGAATTTGGAAAAGCGCTTACAGTCGAGTTTCATATTAATTAAAACACTAGCCTTGGCAAATAAACAGGGTGTCTGAAACCTGCTTGTGCTGGTGCATTTTTAGAAACAGAGAGGTCAGGCTTAGTCCAAACATGGTACAGTTAAATATATATTTAACATGTTCATTATAGCCTAAATTTAAATGAAAATAACTTAACTAACCACTGTATGCTGAGTGGTTTTATTCAAAGGCTTATACCCCTTTGTCCAATATCTTGTTAACACACATTTGTATATGAAAGTAAACACACTGAAAAGGTAACATAATATGCTACTCAGAGGGAATATATTGTAGACCCAGGTTAATATAATCAAACAAAAAGTTGATGTTTATATATATAAATATATTTAATATATATCTTTTAATACACATATAAACTTGTATTGTATTATAGCAAGGATCCTGTGAACTTTGGTTCACCCAAATTTTAGGGAAAGGAGGGGTTGAAAATGAGAACCATGAGATCATGTTCCAATATTTTGGAAAGGAGTTCTATACAATTCATTTTGAATGTTTTTATATAACTAAAATTAGTTTTAAAAAGAGCTGACTGGATCCTTCTAGAATATATAATTAACTCAAAGATAAGAACTGTCAAGGCAGATTGGTGATCAGATTTAAATGGGACTCCTATTGTATTCAATGGAGGGAAAATCCTATATTAGCCCAGAGCAAGACCATACTCACCTCCATTGAACTTGATCTTGCAAGCTGACGTGGTCCATGCTGAGGGTCTCTGAAAAACTGATTGCTGTTTGGTTGAAGTTGAAAGTCTCTGCCTTTTGAAGACAGTTTTTATTTTTCATATATCCTACACTACACTTCCATATATTGGAAGGTAAGCATATATTTGAATTTATATCTCTCTTATATTGAATGCATTGCTATGATGTATATAAATTATGGTGTTAGTTTAAGAGAGCGATATATTGAATGTTATAGGATGCAGCTGTAAGCGCTTTAGCTTTTTGCATGACTAGCCTGAAGGCTAAACATATGATAACCATATTTGTATTACTGTATTGAAGTATTAATGCTGTTAAACCTGTAAAGGCACTGGAGACGCCCAGACTGCCTATTAGCAGGGATCCAGATTGGCTTGCAACCACTCAATCCATTATTAAGCATTTAATAAAATCAAAAGGAGTACTTATACTGCTCTGTTCGTTAAAACTTCGAAATTAAATGAGTCTGTGTGTGTCTGTAAGTGGACAGTTAAAATAAAAACAATAAGGGCTCCCGAGTGGAGCATCCAGTTAAAGCAGTCACGTAGAGTGGACATCGCCGTTTTGAGTCCAGGCTATTCCTGTGCCGACTGAGGACGGAGCTCCCAGGGGCAGCGCACAATTGGCCGGCCGGCCGGGAGGAGGGAGGGTTAGGTCGGCCAGGGTGCCGAGCCAAAAATAAATAATTGGATACTACTAAATTGGGGAGAAAATAACAAAAAAATGAATTGTCGACTACTACATTTAAAAACTAAAAACAAAAACAAAAATGTAATATGAAGCTCATTAGTCTTTAAATAATATTGTAACAGACAGTTGCACAACTCCACCAAGTTCATTTACATGGAATATACAAATCTCCATAACTGACAATGAAATAGTCAGTTATACTGTCCAGTTTAAGAGACATAATTTTCCCTAAACTAGGAGCAATGTGTTACTGTTTTGTTAATAGGGAATATCCACCAATGAGTGTTTGGTGGTGACACTGAGCCCCACCTCCAACCCATGTGAGGGTGTGTGTTTATGAATGTGCCATGGCGAAGTACTGGGTCTTTTTCTGTTGGACCTGGATCTGTACACATATAACTGGATCAGTAATATTAATGATCCTTTACAAAAGGGCTATTCATTTTATTGTAGCCTGTATTGGAAAGCGTACTTGTTTTGAATACAGAATATTTAACCCTTGCACAAACTATTTGGTATGGACTTTACTGACGTTCTGGATTGAGCTATGCAGGAAAAGTTGAGATACAGCTGACCCTGCATCTTACAGCAAGTCAGATACATGATTAAGAAACAAGAAACAAAGCGTCTCAAGCATCTGTTGATCTCTCCAAGAGCTCCATCTCCGTGGCTGTTTTGGGGCCAGGGGGTGGAGCGTGTCTCCTGCGTCGGAATTCGGAAGAAATTTCCTCAAAAGTCTTGCCTTTTGTTTCAGGCACCTTGAAGTATGTAAACATTGTAAAACCAAAAAGCATCACGGCGAAGATTATAAAGACATAACTTCCACATAGGGCCTGTGAAATAAAAATAAAACTGTGTTGGGGTTATCTGTAGCCCTAAATACTTAAAGAAAACACCTTATTTGAATCCTCTCTGACATTCATAATACATTCACTTTACAGCCATGAGATTTCTTTGCCAAATTTAATTAAAATCTAAATATTTTTTTTTCCCCAAATAATTTAAATGATTTCCCCTAAGGTTGTCAGGTAAGTATTATCTCTCTGACATTCACTTTAATGGGTATTCCAAACCCTGTTATCCTGTGAGAACACAGTACAGTTTGGACAAAATAACCTCACAAGTCCACTGACAGCATAGCAACAGCTAGGCATAAACTGAAATGTTTATTCACTTATTCACTTGATTGCTGTCAGTTCTACGTCACAATTTGTGATTGAGTAATTGGGGTAAGGGATGACGTTTAGCATATTTACTAAACAGGTTCCTCAAACATACCTCTATGTATGGAAAACACATGCCAATAATGAAGTTTGAGGTCCAGTTACAGCAGCCTGCCAAGGCTAAAGCAGCAGGACGGGGGCCCTGGCTGAAGAGCTCAGCCACAATGAACCACGGGATGGGACCAGGCCCGATCTCAAAGAAGGACACAAACAGGAAGATGGCCGTCATGCTAATATAGCTCATCCAGGAATACGTGCTCTGGAGGGGACACACATGCAACATATTTACTTACTACAGTCGCCACCGCTTAGAACGGGCGTGTTTGTGTTAACATGATTCGCCCACAGTAAGCGATGGGCAGTATAAACTCCCACACAATAACCTGATATTCAAAATGTCCCCCAATCACCAGTACATTAAATCAAAACAAACACACATGTATGCGGTTACAAATCTTAATTAAGACATGCATTACACAAATAAAAAAATGTATTAAAACCTATGAATGTAATAAAAAGCAGTGTGGAGTAATGTAGTAGAAGCAGTGCGTTTGTTATTTAAATCTATGTAAATGACACATAACGAGATCCAAACAGCTGAGTTTGCCCCAGAATACACGGGAATGGTAAATGGCAAATGCTATTTGCCCAAGATAAAACAGCTGCCTGCAATAACCCTGGACGGTGTAAGTAGTGGATACATGTACTGCAAAGTCAGATATCTGGTCAGCATGCAGTATTAGAAGCTTACTTACGGTTCACCAGGATCCACCACTAGGCGGGATGGTTCTTCATGAGGTTGACCATATACTTTAAAATCAGGTGAATCGTTTTTCAGCAACTAGGTTCATTATAACCCCATTTCATCACAACCACCCACTGCCATTTAAAAGAGATTTATACTGTGCCCCCCATTTATAAGATGGCCCTTCACATCACAGAACAAGTTATAAGGCGGTATGTTCGTGGGTCTCATTTGCTCCATATTGCCGTTCCACTAGCACTTTCATTCTCGTTATATGGTGTAAACAAATACCATGACAATAACATTCTCTGCAGAATGTCTATTTTAATGACACAGTGTTAGTACTCACTCAATAGGACTTACCAATAAGACCAGGCCAACTGTCATCATTATAGCACAAAAGCACATCCCTGTCCATCCAATGAGAAAAAGATTGCGCCTCCCAGCTTTATCAACAATGAGGACCTAAGGAAAAAAAAAAAAAGTTTGTCTGTCTGCAAGTTATATTGAAAACTGACCTAACATTATTACACAGTGACACAGGTACAGTGTGGATTTTTTTTAATGCTTACTGTTACTACTTTGGAGGTCAATTTAAATCTCCATTTACCTGTATTATTCCTGCTGGCTCATGTCAAGACAAGAATACAAAAAAAAACAACTTTAAAATATGGAAGATAAATCGGATTATTGGGAATCCTAACAGGATTTGATAGCTTTCCTAAATATGAAATCCAGAAAGAAGCCACTCTGTAGGAAATCTCATGGGACAACTAGAAACCCCTATAGGACTGTTTGGACTAGGACAGTGGTGCTTGCTAAGCTTTTGCTTGTAAGTGGACTAACAGTTTTTTTGCTCCTTTCTGTGAAAATTGTGCACGGTGGCCAAAACCTGGTACCACACTTCATATATGTTTCTTAAGAAAGGCTTCAATAACCACCATATGTTTAAAACAAAGATGTTGGGCAGGATGATTGCCCATGAACATCCCAGTCTTCAAAATAACCTGTTGCCAGGGTGGTCCAGTGGTGATGACCTCAACTATCCCTGTGAAGGCCTCAGCTTGTCTGTAGAGTTGTTTGTTGTGTGCTGTTTGCCTAGCCTGTCCTTGACATTGCAAGTAAATATTGCCGCCCCTCATGATAAAGGTTGGCTTGATTCCACTAGTGATGTACAATATGCTTATGTAAACTAAAACAAACGTTTTGAAAAAAAAGTCTCTCTATTTAATCTAGGACATGTCTTCAAGAAGACTTTGGACTTCAAGTAGACTTCAAAGAGCCTAAATCTTTCAGTATTACAATTAATCCTGATGTTTATTTTTCTATACAGTCTAATATTTCCATGGCAGTTCTTTCTGAATAGATTTTTTTTTTAAATTTGCTGGATACTATTAAATAATGTTTGATTTGCATCAGTTATAACATGATGTTTTTACTTACTGAGACCATGGTTAAAATGGTGTTAATGACACCGACTCCTATCGTAGCATAAACTGGTTGGCCGACACCAGCTGTTGTGAAAATAGCTGTAGAGTAGTAAAAAATCTAGGAAAAGGAGGAAAACATGTATCCATTTTAATATCAATACTAAATACAAATGTCAGGGAAACTTAAATTTGAGAAAGCTGTTGCTTCAAATTTCAGGTTTTTTTTTTGTCCTCTTACATTTTAAATAACGTTTTCCTTTATACAGTGTGTGCGTGTCAGTGTGTGTGTGTGTGTGTGTGTGTGTCAGTGTGTGTATGCCAGTCTGTGTTAAATGTGCTTACAACTAAGTTCAGGAGTTAAATTCTGGTGGTCTGCCATAGATAACATGTCTTTATAGCCAATGTGTCTTATCAGAAGTAAAAGCCAGTGCCATCAAGTGATCTGCTACTCTATCGAACCTTCTTTTGTTTTGCTGGAAATACACTGCTGTGCACTAGGTGGTGCTGGTGGTTACTAATACAAAGACACTTTGATCTAGCCAAAATGTAGTTAGGTAGCTGGAACTAATAGTCAAAGTACCTTAACACAGTCTTATCAAACAATAACAAAACACATCTGAGGAGTAATTGCTATGAGAACATGAGAAAATACATTCTAGCTAACGGTTTATTATAAATCTGTTTGTTAGTAGTCGATAAATTACATATCCCACCTCCATGGATATGAATAAGTAGACACTATAAGTGTGACAGCTCCTATATGCCCCCTCATTTTAGTGTACTGTTTAGTGAACTCACTGCGTTGATTCCTGAAAACTGCTGCGACAGGTGCAGCATCAAGGCGACAAACAGTGGCTGCCGGTACGAGGGAGAGCGGATGAGCTGCAGAAGGGACATTTTGTCTTCTTTCATAGCTTCTTCCTTCTCTTTCTGCATCTCTGCTATGTCCTTAGTGGTGTCATATTCTCCCTTGAACCGTTTCAAAGCTAGGGTAAAAATAAATAAATAAATAAATAAATAAACCTAAAGCAAATTTCATACTGTATTAATTTAATTAGAAATTGCAGAATCTTTCATCTTACTTTTCTTAGCTTCTTCCTCCTTCCCAAGTTTGATGTAGAGGTAGCGGGGGCTCTCTGGACAGATCAGGAGCAGTACACACTGGAGAATGGACGGCGCCCCTGACAAGCCCAGAAGCACTGGCCACATGATGTCATTGCCCAGTAGAAAATCCAGACCAATAACCTAAACGAAACAAGAAAGTCAAGGAGAGCGAGCCAAACCCCAAATACAAATAAAAGCAGTGTTCAGCTTCTTACATCAACAGAACCCCAATTGTAGGTAGAAAACTTGCCACTTAGTTATATATTACGTGGGGCTGTGGGGGTCAAAAGAATCCACAGTAAATGTATGAACCCTACAGTATATAAAATGGGAATTTTGCCAACAAGTGACTGCCAAAAATGAAATATATACTGTATATTTGCAGAAATAGGCCCTCAAGCAAGCTTTTGTAAACAACGCAAAAATCCATCTAACTACATTTTTATAGTAGGTTCTTAAACTAGAAAAGGAGACGGCTGTCTCCAAGTACACAATGTACCCTGTGGTTCTAACTATTATAAGACTCTTCTTTAAGGTCATGGATTTTAGTAAAACAAAGTCAGTTATCTGACTTCGACCGTAACAGTCCTTCGGCTCAACAATGGGCTGCTATCGTTATGCTGTTTATGGGACCATTTGCAATGTTTAGTCATATGATTTTGAATCCCAAATAAAGTGACTAGCAGAAAGATTTTATTTTTATAACTAGTGTAAATTCAACTATTATACTATATTTAACTGTCACAGTGCTGTTTTTACTTAGGTGTACATATTAGAAATGCTTTCCTGAGCAGTTGTTATTGTGCATTGTTGTGCCATAAAGGTGAACAAACTCTGTTAATAATTCAAATCTCCCAGTTGTTTCTATAAGGCATAAACAGAAAGTATTAAGTATTTCAGCACTATATCAAAAATAACACCTGCACAACATGCAATAGAAGCCTGTGGAGAGAAGGCTGTGTGGTCCAGTGGTTAAAGAAAAGGGCTTGTAACCAGGAGGTCCCCGGTTCAAATCCCACCTCAGCCACTGACTCATTGTGTGACCCTGAGCAAGTCACTTAACCTCCTTGTGCTCAGTCTTTCGGGTGAGACGTAATTGTAAGTGACTCTGCAGCTGATGCATAGTTCACACACCTTAGTCTCTGTAAGTCGCCTTGGATAAAGGTGTCTGCTAAATAAACAAATAATAATAATAAACCTACCTGGCTGATTAAAATACCACTGACAATTGCCAACTGGTGTAAAGTTCCCAAGGCACCACGATAGGCTGTGGGAGCGATCTCTCCAATGTACATTGGCACAAGTCCAGAAGACAACCCTGAAGCACAGCAAAGAGTACAATGGTATTGGTTGAATGACATTTAAAAACATACCAGGTCTGGGTTAGGAAAAACCAAGATTAGAATCTGAACACTGTTGAAGGCAATAGCCAAAGTGCTTTTTTGTTTGGTTCGACCTCAAAATTGGCTTTGAATGTTAGAAGTTATGGATTGCACATACTAAAATCATGTAAAAAGGTCTTGCACTTACACCATTGCTTGAGGAACTTATGGATATGAGCACATCTACATCTGCCAACAGAATAGTCAATTTGAGCATCTCCAGGAAAGAATGAACTCATTTTCTCAGTGTATGCCAGTACCCTGTAATTTAAATCCAACTTAATCCCATCATTGTTTCATGCGCTGCTGTCTAAAGTTTGGTAGCATGCTGAATAGGTTTGATATAGATGAAAACAGCAACAACAGCAACAGCAACAAAGCAGGTGGAAAGTTTTCTGAAAGATTTAATGTATTTTAATTAATTTTACTATACATTTTTTCTGAAAGGGAAAAAAATACAAATAGACTGTGTTTTTACTTAATGGAGTGAGTTTTTCCTTTCTGAAAAAAATCATGATTTTAAGTAAAAAGCTGTCAAAATCTAACCATCATTTTGTAGCAGGTGAATATGTCCAACCTGCACATTTTGGCCAGTCATGTAAAATGCTTACCACAGTAAAACCCCATCACAGCTCTTCCTGCAATGACCAGGATGTGTGCAGGCCCCATTTTGGCCAAACCCATCAACAGGCCTCCCACCACTGCCAGAATGTTCACAGTGAACATGCCCTTTATCCTGCAACACATCCAGAGATCATTGTGTTCAAACATGCTGCCCAGAACCAACAAGACAGCTAAAAGCAATACATACATGCACACTTCCAGAGATCAAGCATATCTCATGCAGTGAGGTTTAATGATCTAAAGTGTATAATGCTAATATTTTGCCTCTCCACTGTATTTTATACTTACCCAGGAAAACACAGGCTTGATTAATAGTCTGAGATTAAGGGGATTTTCCATAGATAAATACAAATAAATGTTAAATACTACTGTATATGTAAAACTTTGAAATTAATATTTAAAATATGTAATTGAAAATTGAAATGTAATAAAAAAAACAACAACACACAATTCAATGGTTATTATGCTTGAAACTTTCTTTAAATGACAAAATAAACACCAAGCAATATAACTGGTACTTGTAGAGAACTGCCCTCTGGGCACCTCCATGTTGCCGTGGTCAATTTGTTCTTAAATAACAGGCCATTTGAACGATATTCAACTCCCTAAAACTGCCTTTACAGGCCCTTTTATAAAGAACTCTACTGTACCTTCCCAGGCTGTCTCCAACCCATCCCACCAGGAAGGAGGAGACCATGCCTCCAATGGAGAAGATGGACACCGACAGGGACCAGTACATTGTGACGGATGGATGGGGCACCCGAGCCTCCGTACCATTCAGGAGGAGGGATTCATTCGGCAGCACGTTTAGAACCCGCCCATAGTGTGTTTCTATAATCTGCAAAACCAAAGGCAACACTTAATATACAGCTGAAACCATTGAGACCATGTGATTGAGAGAGAAAGGATCAATGTTGTAAATCTCCCTCCCGATCAGAAGGATGCTGTGTAAGGATGGTGGTATGCTGCCTCCTAGATGGGCCGCCTTGATGGTCGGTGGAAACCAGAAGGTGACCATATTAGGGGGAGCGCGTAGTTGCAAGTACTCAGGACAACTCCATTGCAATCTGCTGCAGGGCGGCCCTCTATTGGAGAAACCATGGATGTTCTTGTTGTTTTGTTTGTATTACGTGCTGTTTGTTTTGTGTTCTGTGTAGAGGATTAGGATTGGGAGGCTGCAGCCACGGAGCCAGCACAAACCCCAGAGCACAGCACAGCACAGCACAGCACAGCACAGCATACACCACGACCCCAGAAAAAAAGGAGCACAGTTTCGTGCACGGAGGATTGTGGTCAAGGAGTGTTTTTCGTTTGTTTATTTAAAGACTGGAACTTATCATTTTTACCCCGATACCATAGTTGGTAGAGGGGTGGATTATCATTATTATTATTATTATTATTATTATTATTATTTATTTATTTATTTATTTATTTATTTTCTAAATAAATCACAGACTTTATTGGGAGAATCCTGTTTGGACATTGTACTTTGTTTCAGTGCACTACTCACATCCTGTCACAGACCACTAAATGCTTTCTACCGTCACCTGAGTTCTATTTTTCTTTCAAATGTTTTATTTAACAGGGACAATGTACAATTTTTAACATTCATAACAAGTCACAAGATGTATTGTACCCAGACTTAGCTATAAGCTCATTTACATCGGGGGTCCCTGGGCTCATAAGTAACCAAAAAAAATAATAATATAACAACACATACAAACAGCACATTACAATAAATACAATAAGATTAATAGATGAGTTCATGTAAAACAAAATCTCATATACTGTATTAATTATACATATATCAGCTGCCAAATACCACGACTGTTATCAGCATAATAAATAAAACTAAAATTAATTCCCTTAATACCCACCCAACCCTTATAATATTAACATATTTATCTTAGATATTAAAACTAATAATTTTCATTCCAATGCATAATATATTACAAAGCTATGAACATCGCTACAGTTCATGATCACAGACTTGTCTTTGTTTTAACCAGATCTTTAATTTAGTTGTACAAGTGTTTAAGAACCTTTTATATCATCCGATAGTAAATTCCAAAACAAGGTACCCGTCGTCTCAATACTGGCCAACAGGTGTACTGTAGAGAGAGAGAGAGAGAGAGAGAGAGAGAGAGAGAGAGAGAGAGAGAGAGAGAGATTTGGACAGTTTTAAAAAATGAAAAAAACACAATGAAAGTGATTTCTATAATTTATTACTGTTCTATTGGAAGATATAAATTAAAGTAGAGATTCAGATTTATAATAAAACAAATGATTTCATAATGTGCATAAAAATAAAAACATGCAAAAACTAATTTCATACTTTTTATTTTTCCTTTTATGCATGTTATGTAATAATGTGTTGTTTTATTATAAAGCTGAATCTCTACTTTAATTTATATCTTATTAGACAATAAAAACTCTAGAAATGACTTTGTGGTTTTTCTCTCTTTTTTTTAAATTTTTTTTTTTAAACTGCCCAACCACTGATTTTATATATATCTACACTGTTATACCAAATAATGAAGGGTTAATTGCAATAAAGCACTTTCTTGATGAACGGATAGTGAAAGAACCTCCAACAGATATCTTTCTGAGACTGGCTGAACTTGTGCTCACATTGAATTGTTTTTCCTTTGATGGTAATTTTGACACTCAAGTAAGGGGTGTTAGGACGGGTCTAAAATGGGACCTTCATATGCTTGCCTTTTTGTGGGATCGGTTGAAAACAAATTTTTACAGCAATACAATGGAAACACACCTAAACTATATCTTAGGTACATTGACGACATCTTTGGAATTTCCACCAACCAGTGAGGATTTAAAACAGTTCATTCAGTCAGTAACAAATTTCCACCCAGCCCTGGATTTCACAAGGAACACATCAGAAACTGGCAATAGTATATCTTTCTTAGACATTTCCATCACTGTTTTGAATTCCACCATTAACACCACTGTGTACTACAAACCAACTGATTCTCATTTATATCTGCGGTATGACTCCTCACACTCTAAGGCTTGCCGTGACTCGATTCCCTATTCACAGCTGTTAAGACTCAGATGTATTTGCAGCGACGATCAAGATTTCTTCACCAAAAGTGAGGAAATGTGTGGGTTTTTTTGAAATTGTGGCCAGCTTGAGACAAGATCATCACTAAAGCTAAATCCCGCATTTGAAATATAAATACAAAAAAATGCTTTATATAATAACAATATACAACACACAGATGATAGAATCCCTCTGGTCCTCACTTACCACCCTACCAACAGAAAGATACAGACAATTGTGCAAACTTTACAATTTTACAACAAGACCCATCTACAGCGCCACTTTTCAAGACTCCCCCCTTGATGTCATATAGAAGAGACAAGAATATAAAAGAATATGTGGTACACAGTGCTATTCTTCCTTCTGGGGAACCTTTGAAAGGCACATATCCATGTAATAGACCACGATGTAATACCTGTAAATACATTCATTCTGAAACGGAGATTAGAGGCATTAAATCTTCATTCAACATCAATGAACATTTCACATGTACCTCTAAAGGAATAGTCTACTGCATTATCTGCAAGAAATGCAACAAATTGTATATTGGGGAAACTAAAAGGCGTTTAGCAGACCGGTTTGTACAACACTTAAGAAGCATTCGCATCAACACCACTGCATTTCCAGTAGCCCATCACTTCAAGAGTGATGATCACACTGCTGAAGACATCACAGTCTGTGTGATCAATCGGTGCTATGGAACAAATATTGCTCAGAAACAAAAGGAACGAGAGTTTATCTTCAAACTGGGAACTTTGGAACCTCTGGGAATGAACATTCTATTCTAATAATCATGACATCATCCACAGAATTTTTGCCCGAAACTTCCTGAAAATAAAATTTTTTAATCTTTTAAACTTTGTGTACATTTAAAAAAAACCCTTTTCTGTGTACATTTTTTTTAAAAACCTTTCTCTGTAGTTTATATATATATATATATATATATATATATATATATATATATATATATATATATATATATATATATATATATATATATATATATTAAGCGACCGATTAAGCGACCACCTGTCTGTCCACAATTGTTACCCAGCAACACACTCAAACCTGTATTAAAGCACCCTTACACAGGGCTATTGTTATAAGAAAAATATGTTTTTAAATGGTACGTCCTAAATTCAAAGAAATACGGTAACCATTTTAGCGGTCTTTTATCCGTAATCAATAAAACAACAGTACTCTCTTGTAAAGGAAGAGAGAAAACGTGAAGAAACAAAAAGTCCTCCCTAGATGACAGAATTAAAGTTATTAAACTTGTACAGACAGTAAGTGCCAGAAAAACTGCTGAAATTCGGCACTAGAGAGACGCAGATACAGCATTTTGTAATGGAAAGAACTAGGTCTTTAAGTTTAGGTTTTTATTTTTGTTCACGTGACCGTGTTTTGAGCCAATTCAGTATCTTAATTAAACTGTAAGTTACTAAACAAAGTCGCTTCTTTTTACCTTGATGTCCTGATTGGCTTGCTGATTCTGTTTCGCCGCCTTCATTATTCGAATACAAGAGCAAGCAATGACATTAATCACTTCCCACAAATGCTACTTTAACTTGCATTTCGTTCTCGCACCTGCCTGGGAACTAGGTAGCTTCCAATGTGTCCGTTTCGTGTTGTGTTGTTCATTCCCGCTAATTTAACAGAATGTTCTCATAATTAGGATGTAGCGGCTTAAGACTTAAAGGCAAACCGTTAAAGAACATAAACACCAAAAAATTCAAGCCATATTTATAAGAGTATGAAAACAATGTGCGCGGTAATCGAAAAACATATTGGGTCAATTGCAACGAACTGAAAGCAGCGTACTAACTTACATTACGACTACAATACTGTTAACTAATAATAATGAAGGAAGGTGTCAGCAGCATTACCGTCATGTATGTAGAGCCTGTAATACGCGATAGTAGATTTCACATTTGAGAGATGTATTTTTTTTGGGGGCAAGTCTTTTCATTCCCTTTAATTTCAGGGGACTCGACACTGGTGGTTCTTAGGGGCGAGCAGGGATATTGAGGAGTAGGGACACAGTGGGTAGAATGTGAGTTAAGTGTTACTTTGCGTAGTAGGACCTGGGGGCACATTGAAAAATAAATTGAACAGTGCTCTTCTCATGGTGTTTTTAGAAGTGATTATCTATGATACTTCTTCGGAATACCATCCCTTCCCTGTTTTGTACTTGTGGTCCAATGAGAACAGTGTCGAAACAGCCCGTGTGTTTAGTGTCAAAAACCAGCTTTGCTAGTTTATTTCATGGCATTGCACTTGGTTGAGTATTTTATAGGCAGTCCGCGTGCCCTGATATGGAGTATATTACCATGCATATACACTACCGTTCAAAAGTTTGGGGTCACTTAGAAATTTCCTTGTTTTCGAAAGAAAAGCAAATTTTTTGTCCATTAAAATAACATCAACTTGATCAGAAATACAGTGTAGACATTGTTAATGTAAATGACTATTGTAGCTGGAAACGGCTGATTTGTAATGGAATATCTACATAGGCGTACAGAGGCCCATTATCAGCAACCATCAGTCCTGTGTTCCAATGGCACGTTGTGTTTGCTAATCCAAGTTTATCATTTTAAAAGGCTAATTGATCATTAGAAAACCCTTTTGCAATTATGTTAGCACAGCTGAAAACTGTTGTGCTGATTAAAGAAACAATAAAGCTGGCCTTCTTTAGACTAGTTGAGTATCTGGAGCATCAGCAATTGTGGGTTCGATTACAGGCTCAAAATGGCCAGAAACAAAGAACTTTCTTCTGAAACTCGTCAGTCTATTCTTGTTCTGAGAAATGAAGGCTATTCCATGCGAGAAATTGCCAAGAAACTGAAGATCTCGTACAACGCTGTGTACTACTCCCTTCACAGAACAGCGCAAACTGGCTCTAACCAGAATAGAAAGAGGAGTGGGAGCAAGACAACTGAGCAAGAGGACAAATACATTAGAGTGTCTAGTTTGAGAAACAGACGCCTCACAGGTCCTCAACTGGCAGCTTCATTAAATAGTACCCGCAAAACACCAGTCTCAACGTCAACAGTGAAGAGGCGACTCTGGGATGCTGGCCTTCTAGGCAGAGTTGAAAAGAAAAAGCCATATCTCAGACTGGCCAATAAAAAGAAAAGATTAAGATGGGCAAAAGAACACAGACACTGGACAGAGGAAGATTGGAAAAAAGTGTTATGGACAGACGAATCTAAGTTTGAGGTGTTCGGATCACAAAGAAGAACATTCGTGAGACGCAGACCAAATGAAAAGATGCTGGAGGAGTGCTTGACGCCATCTGTCAAGCATGGTGGAGGCAATGTGATGGTCTGGGGGTGCTTTGGTGGTGGTAAAGTGGGAGATTTGTACAGGGTAAAAGGGATCTTGAAGAAGGAAGGCTATCACTCCATTTTGCAACACCTTGCCATACCCTGTGGTCGGCGCTTGATTGGAGCCAATTTCCTCCTACAACAGGACAATGACCCAAAGCACAGCTCCAAACTATGCAAGAACTATTTAGGGAAGAAGCAGTCAGCTGGTATTCTGTCTATAATGGAGTGGCCAGCACAGTCACCGGATCTCAACCCTGTTGAGCTGTTGTGGGAGCAGCTTGACCGTGATAGTGCGTAAGAAGTGCCCATCAAGCCAATCCAACTTGTGGGAGGTGCTTCAGGAAGCATGGGGTGAAATCTTTTCAGATTACCTCAACAAATTGACAACTAGAATGCCAAAGGTCTGCAAGGTTGTAATTGCTGCAAATGGAGGATTCTTTGACGAAAGCAAAGTTTGAAGGACACAATTATTATTTCAATTAAAATCATTATTTCTAACCTTGTCAATGACTATATTTCCTATTCATTTTGCTATATTTCCTATTCAAACTCATTTCATGTATGTTTTCATGG
Source organism: Acipenser oxyrinchus oxyrinchus (assembly GCA_030684275.1). Taxonomy (NCBI): domain Eukaryota; kingdom Metazoa; phylum Chordata; class Actinopteri; order Acipenseriformes; family Acipenseridae; genus Acipenser; species Acipenser oxyrinchus. The sequence continues at coordinate 12,850,152 of CM060262.1, forward strand.
AAAACAAGGAAATTTCTAAGTGACCCCAAACTTTTGAACGGTAGTCTACATCTTAAATAGAATATATATATATATATATATATATATATATATATATATATATATATATATATATATATATATATATATATATATATATATATATATTACGTGCATACATATAAATATATGTTAGAGACAAATTAATATTTATAAAATACATACATTACTGTTACAACTATTTTTCAGAGCCATCCGCCTTGCGCTGTGTCTGGCTCCCTGTAAAAGGATGAAGCGATTTAGAGCCCCCTTGAGTTCCTGTTGGGTAACAACAACAATGCTTGATCCTTAGTACCGTACTAAAGCTGGGGATCAGCTAGTCTCCAACTTTGTTCCGCTTATTTTTTCAATTGGTACTAACAACAATTGGTACTAACTTAGTACGCAGATGGGGATGATCCCGAGATAGTACCATACTTGCTAGTACGCAACTTAGTACGCAGCTCCGTACTAACTCTGCAAGTTCGTTGCAATTGACCCCTAATGCTTATGCTGGCGTTGGTTTCAGGATGCAATGAATCAACACGTACCTGAAAGGCAGACACAGGCATTGAAATTTAAAACATTTTGTGTGACCTGAGACAGACAAACATTCATTACTTTCACAAAATAATTAGTTTTGTAAATATCTAAATGAATGTTACTAAATTACATACTTCCTTTTGTTCATATTACATCTTCTGGCTTTTACAGTGTATGTAAGACATAAATAATTACAGGAAAGCATGTCAGAGACAAATTGAAAATGCATAAGTTATAGGCCCTTTTAAGAGACCACCTGTTTTAAGAGGCCACTATTAGACTGTCCCTTCAGTGGTCTCTTAATACAGGGTTGACTGCATATATATACAGTATATATTTGTTTTAAGGTTCTATTTTTTTCTTTAAAAAAACAGTCAAATACCTCTATCACTCTGTTTTACTTTAGCAGAATCGACATGCCACTATCCTATGCCATCAATGGATTCTTTTTAACGTTTATTTATCCAAATCATACCGGATTGTTTTATTGCTGGGTAAGACGATTTGGAATCCCAATGAAAGTGAATGGCAAAGGGATTCCAATTTACATACAATGCAATATATAAAGGATACATAGTGTCTGATTTTCAACCACAAGCGAGTGTAGGCTTTCAAAACAATCGTGAAAAAATGAACAAACGAACACACAGTCTATGAGATTCTCCCATTTAAAGGTGTTTGTATTTATTTACAGTACCTTTTGTGGTGCATTGATGACTCCAAGGCTATAACCATACTGAAATGAACCCAGAACAGCCGTGAAGACAGCCAGCATCAGAGTCCCGGATAACTCCTATAAATACAAGGAGAAAGGAGTGAGAGCTGGGGCACTGATGTCTTTGTTACTCACTCACACATTTTTTGGCTCCATTTTTGCATAACATTGGCTATGTTTACAACAAAAAAGCTAGCACAGTATGAATGTGGCACTATTATTCATGGGAAAAAAAAAAAAAAAAATCAATTTCAACCTTGTCCCTTTAAGGCTGGATTATGCTATTTTGTCTATCACGCATCATGAGAACCATGCTGTTAATTAAAAGTGCAATGCATTAACAAGGGTGTTTACAACCTTTTATAGAAACTTTCCATTTTTATATACCTTCTTGTGGCCATCCGGGTTTACACCAGGTGTAATTGGAATGTTCTACTTGTCATCTCTGAGGATGGTTAAATGTAATTACTTGTTACATTGTTTCATTAAGATTCCCTCGTAGCACAAATGAGATTTATGTATGTGCTGTACAAAAGTTGTGCCAATAGGCTATCACTACTAAATCCATTAAGGTTTTTTTTTTTTTTTTTAACTATGCATTAATATGTGTTTTGTGCAGTTAACTTAAATGTAATATCATTTACGTTAAAACAAAATATGTATGGTAAAAAGAAATGTACAATTCTTAACTCCAGTTCATTTTTTGTACTGTAATTATATTTAAAAAAAAAGTACCTTTGTTTTAAAAACCTTTTCAAGTGCAGGATTTAATGCTATGATCTTAAGGGCTAAAGAAAAAAGGCTTTATTTCTGTCTAAGATAATGATTCTTCAATTTGTCCCTTAAATGTGATGCATTTTAACTCATGGAGCAATATCAATCATACCAAGCTGGCACAGGTATAACCCCTTCCTGGTGTTCCATGCTTGAAACATGCATTTCCAAAACCTACAAAAATATAGTACTTTTCAGCATTTCAGCAAAATGATGTAATTGTAGTGGATATGTTTCCGGTGTTTTGTACTTTCTCCAATCTCTCCAATTGGTAGGAAATTAATGTGAATAAGTATATATAGCTTGCAAGACCAGATTAAAACTAAAATGCTTTTGTAATAATTCTTAAATAGTTCTTAATTTTCATTTCCTGAAGCTTATTTATCAAGTAGTGTCAAAATTATTCTCCAGAAGCTGACATCCTAATTATTCTCAATAGCCAAAAAAGAAACAAAGGCCTCTCCATTATTGCTCAGTCTGCTTTCATTCAAAGCCAACACTATTTATAATTCCATTAACGCATTGTAAACTTCAAAATAAACCAGTCTTCAGCTCTACACACACAAAGCTGACTTCATTACATTTCCGGCCTGCCTTTCATATGCCTGCAACAACAAGGCCTGTCTGGCAACACTAACTGCAGGAGGCCTCTGCATTTACTGGTGTAATTAGTGGAAGGAAAAAAAAAAATCTGTTTAAATGAATGTAGGGAAAACACTACCTTGGGTACCGTTTTCTTTGATCTTACATGGCATGAGTAGTTAATGCAAAATTGTGACATCAGCACTAAAAAGGTATATGACAATTAAGTAATTGGGTACTTGGCAAAAGCAATAAACACTATATGGAAGTAGATACACAAATATGTATCTGTGCTAATCCTACAAAGGCCCTGGAAACAAAGCTTTAATGTGAGGGTTGTTTTCTTCACCTCATTTCGCTCACACAGAGGAATACCATACCAATGCTCTATCCACTTCAGTAATTCACAAGCAGTGCAAGATTGTGGAGAATTCACTCCATGCCAGTCACCCTTAATGCTGCTACCTTTTATAGCTGTAAACTTCACAGTAGTTACTACTAATAAACTTGAGCAGCTGACAAGTCTGTATCATTCATCTCCAAGGTGTTTTTGTATTGCGATGCTAACACAAACTGACTCCAGGGCATTCTGGTCCATGTTCAGCATAGATAGGCTGTATTTTATTTGCATCCCTGCCTGCCAGCACCCGTTAAGCACTTGTTAAGAAACCACATCCTCCACAATGCACCCTGCTGGTTTCAACTTCCTCCCATATCAATACTCGCGGTTTAGGTGTTGAATGTAAATTGCCTTGCTTTTTCATCATGATGCGGCCCTCAGGCACATTTTTATTAAATTTTGAGCAGGTTTATTGATAAAAACAGTGTTTACATTTTTTTTTCTTTTAGCTTGCTTGTGTAAGTTGCCAGTTGATTTTCAGAATGTTAAATTAAACGTGTCAGTTTTTGTGTGCGTAACATCCTGTGCTATGCAAATTATCCATGTGCTTTTCAGAATGTACCTTCACCCAAAGTACAGCTTAATAGTGAGAAGTATAGATATTGAGAAGGCCTCACTTAAATGTTTCTGTTCAGTTTTCTGCAGGTTTAAAAAAAATAAAAAACACGGCAGCCTTATTTGAATGAATTTACCGAATGATGTCTAACTGCTTCTTTAACCACCTTTCAGCACAGATGTACAGTGTGCCATTTCTAAAGCTGGCAAATAAATATATAAATACATTGTATATATAAATACATTCTATACTACATTCCATCTTTGCTTAGCAACTACTATATATGTTTTTTTATTTCTGCTGTATTCTCGTATTCATTCTCATAACGATAGTATAAAATTAACTATGAACTTTAATAGTAGCATACTAAAGCAACACTATCATCTGCTACACCTACACAGATTAACAACTGCTGATAATAATGTATTATCTCATTAGATATAGAAATATCCTTAAAAAGGACAGCCTGTCTAAGAACAACATTGTTGGGTATTCGATGATGCAAGATTTGAAAAGTCGTAGTCGTATTAAAAGTCCCACAATCATTTTCAGTTTTACACCAATGTATAATTCCTTTATATCAGAGGAAAAGGGGATTGTTGGGTGTTTAACTTATAGTTTCACTGGAAAGATGCAGAGTTGGTATTTTCAACACAGAAAACTACATGCAAAAAAACCTTGACGGACCAGCCCTATGTAAGGGTGTTACTGTGTGATTCACTACCATTATGGATTATGTCCCTTGTCGGCAAAATGAGATGAGATTAGATTAAAAGCTCCACGAATGCAGACGAGCCGAGGTCTTTTGCATGCTGGTTAAGACGCTTGCTTGAAGTGTTCAGGGTCACCAGTTCATCCCCAGCCTTTGCCCTGATACGCAAACAACTTAAAGTCCAGACAGTTCCAGACAGAACTGGAAACCTTCAAAGTGTTTGTAAAGGGGTGTGTGTGTGTGTGATTGATTGATTGATTGAATAAAGCTGAGCTCCATTCAAACATTAATCACTAAATTCAGCTTTGAAATGTTTTTTTGTTTATATCAGTTTGAATTCCTAATAACAAGTCTTGAAATATATATATATATTACACACACACACACACACACACACACACACATACATATAAAAAATACATATATATGAAACTGCAGTGTACAATATTAAAGGCATATGGGGAAAAAAAGTTTTTTTTTTTTTTTTTTTAAATGTACACAAAGTTTAAAATATTTAAAAATCTTTTATTTTCAGGACGTTTTGGGTAAAAGCCCTTCTTCAGCTGTTTAAAAAGAAAACTTTTCTTTTTAAACAACTGAAGGGCTTTTGCTTGAAACGTCCTGAAATTAAAATATTTTTTAATCTTTTAAACTTTTTGTGTACCTTAAAAAAACACACATATATACAGTATATATAGTGTTTTATATATATATATATATATATATATATATATATATATATATATATATATATATATATATATATATATATATAGTATTATATATATATATATATATATATATATATATATATATATATATATATATATATATATATATATATATATATATATATATATATATATATATATATATATATATATATATATATATATATATATATATATATATAGATATATAAATGATATATATATATATATATATATATATATTATATAAATGTAAAATATATAATGTGTTTTTATGTAAAAAGTTTAAAAGATTAAAAATATTTCAATTTCAGGACGTTTGAGCAAAAGCCCTTCAGTTTAAAAAAGAAAATTTTGCCTGAAACGTCCTGAAAATAAAAGATTTTTTAATCTTTTAAACTTTTGTGTACATTAAAAAAAACAAAAAAAAAAACATTATATATATATATATATATATATATATATATATATATATATATATATATATATATATATATATATATATATATATATAATTAACTACCTATCTATCTTTACTACTTACCTTCCCTGATTCCATCTCTCCCTTCAAATTCCCTGGTCGCTTCCCATTGACAGAAAGCCCTGCTGTGGTCTAAATCCAAGGATCACAGTAAGAAGTGAATTCTCAGCGAGTCTCACCACACGTTGGACCCTGGGTAATGATCAATCCAGGTGCTCACGCTTAAACAACATGCTCAATAGAATTGCTTACCCAGCAGAAGCACATTCAATCCCCTTTCACCATGTATTCCTGGTTTCTGACCATTCCCACAACACCTTCAGTGTTGGATCCCAAGAAAACATGCTTCTGTTTCCATTGATTTGTACCCACTGGGGCTGGGTATACAATGTTTCATTTTATACTACATAAACACTGCATCTCTGTGACAAAGACAATTATTATTATTATTATTTATTTCTTAACAGACGCCCTTATCCAGGCTGACTTACAGTCGTAAACAAAAAAACATTTCAAGAATCACAGTACAAGTATTAATACAATTAAGAGCAAGATAAAATACAATAACTTCAGTTCTAGCAAGTACAAGTATATGACAAAATACGATTCAATAACGGAGCAGATAACAGTGTCAGTGATAGTTGCATCAGGATATAAATACAAAATACTACAGATTAAATAACACTTGTGACGGATTACAGTACTCTAAAAGTACAGGATTAAATGCAATAAAATAGGGCACAGATAAGAGCAAGTAAAACGGACGCTGGGTGGCATAGTTGGTGAGGAAGGGTCGGATTCTTCATATGTTGCTCAGGAAGAAATCGGCAAGTGCGTGCCAGAGTGGAGATGTGCTGGGAATAAGACAGGCAGGGGTCCAGGGTGACACTGAGGTTCTTAGCTGAGGAGGAGGGAGAGAGTGTGGTAGATTCCAGAGGAATGGATATAGAGAGATCAGAGGAGGGGAGGAGGAGGAGGAGGAGGAGGAGGAGGGAAAGAAAAGGAAGTCAGATTTAGAGAGGTTGAGTTTGAGGTGATGCAAGTGCATCCAGGAGGAGATAGCAGACAGACAGGTAGAGGGAGGGGATGGTGGAGTCAGAGGTGGGGAAGGAGAGGAAAATCTAAGCATCATCAGCATAGAAATGGTATGAAAAACCATGGGATGCGATGAGGGGGCCCAGGGAGCAGGTGTAGAGAGAGAACAGGAGAGGACCCAAGACTGACCCTTGGGAGACTCCTATTGAGAGAGGGAAAGGTGTGGAGGTTGCTGCACGCCAGGTTACCTGGTAAGTGCAGTTGGAGAGGTAGGAGGAGAACCAGGCCAGAGCAGTGCCAGAGATTCCCAGGTCAGCGAGAGAGGATAGTATAACAGAGTGATCGACAGTCAAATCGACAATGATTCTTGGTGGTAAATCTCCCTCTCAACCTGTGAGGGTGCTAAGTAACGGGAACAGAGTACTCTGGACTATTTGGCCTGACACTTCATTTCGAGGGTTAAAAGGAAGTCGGTCATGTAGAAAAGAGAGACAGAGCTTCGGTACACTAACTCATTGACCCGGAGGGGAAATGATGTAGCAGCTGCAATCGTTTACCAAGGGGTCATGAGTGACTGTATAAATAGAGATTGAAGCAATATTATCTGTTCCTTCATTTTGGTTGTGTCACTGACAGGGAAGGACCTGTACTGTTGGTGAAATAATTGTGAGTGTTTGTTTGTACTGTCTATTGTTGAGTGTATTCATTAGAAGACTAACACGTTCCGGAGCTGTCGCCAGAGGCCAGCACTTCACTTGTACCACTGTAAAACTGTATTCACCACAATCACTAATTCACGCACTAACCGGACTTGTGTATGTGTTTCGTGTTTAATGTGGAGATACAAGAACGTGACTATTATTTCCTGTTTGTTTCACCGTCAGGCACGGGACAAAAGCAACTAATAAAAACAAACCTTTTCACCTGGATTACAATTGTCTGTCTGTTCTTTAATCACCTATTAACCACTTTGCCACAATCTCACAGTTGCAAGTCTTGGATTTGACAGACTTAGATAGTGGGAGAATTAGCAGGTGTTGCATGGCAGGAACCTTGAGGCTAAAATCACAAAACATTTATTTCAAAAAAGAATACAAAATCAGTGGTGTTAGAAACCTTCAAGTAAATGACAGGAGATTCATTAAAGAGCTTCTGCATGCACCATGGTTGTTTCTGGCTAGTACTGTAACATGTTTTTCTGTCAATATTGCCCTCTGTATTCAAGACTGCACAAATTACTGATGTCTCAAAAACTATGCCTTTATGGGTCATTCTAGAAAATTGTCCCTTCAGAACAATTACATCAATGACATCTTGGCTGCCCAAAGGGCACTATTAGTTAATTCCCTAGTTAATTTCTGACATTTCAGTCAGAAAATTAAAGTTACCGCTGGGCTGCTTTCAGGGTACAGCAGTTTTGCCTAACTAAAAGGAATGATGTGAAAGGGTACTGTGCAATACATAATTTAAGGGCAAACACCCTTTTCAAGAGAGCTTGATAAGAATTATGTCATATTTCTGATACGTGTATGATCTTTTGACGCAGGTTCACTTTTCAGAGGATCAAAGTCTGAAATGAAAGGCAAAATGAAAGGCTGAACAGTTACTACTAAAAGAAAAAAAAACAAACAAGTGTCATTAAGTCAGTGCACCATGCCAAATAAATTAGTGCTGACTGCATTGCAATATTCAATGAGCTGTAAAAGAAATCTAGAGTGAACCGGACCAGATAGTAGAAGATTGTACTGCCTTACGATTGTAATTTATCAATGCCCATACAGCAAAGTACTACTGAATACTATTATAATAGAAGTGCGTTGCCATGGTAGACCACATTACCAGCAATGGCAACATAAACACTGAACAGGGTACTCCATTTGCATTGCTTCATACCATCTGCACAGTATGTCAAAACACATTCCCTCTGTAAAACCATTTTAGTGATGGGCCTTTGAAGTATATTTACTGACAACGACTGTGAAAAACAGGTTGAAAATCCCAGGGTTGTCAGAGCTGTGCTTAAGGTAATTTAGTTTGTACAAACCAGAGAATCTCTTACATGCATGTTTTCTTGGGATCCAGCACCCAAGGTGTGAAAATGACAAGATATTTAACAAATTATTTATTCAAAATCTGCCTAAAGAATGGGCATAAATGAAAATATGAGGAACAACGTGTCATATCATTAGCAGATATGGCAACACAATGGCTTATTAACAATTATTGTATAATGTACTATGTATATCACAGGTATGTCAAAATATATTCCCTCTATGTTCATTTGACAAGTGACAATGACTACTAAGAGTATAATGTCAGTACACTGCAGGAATCTGCAGATATGTTCAAGAGGAGAAAAACAATACAAGCGGTTTGGATACAAAAAAAATAAAAATGTGGCCATAGACAAGTTCATTTCTGCAATATATACTGTGGTAATTCTATTAAAAGGAGAAACGTCCGATATTTTATTTTTGGCAAAATTCTCATTCCCACAGACCGGTATCCTTTAATGAAACACTGGTATACTTTATTTTTGCACACAAGCATACAACACCCCACCCTGGAAAAGTATCCACACTCAGGAGATTAATTTGAAGTAACAACAACCACACTGTACTTCTGTACTTAATGTTTTAATGTGTTAGTGATAATAATAAAAAATTACATTTTTATATATATATATATATATATATATATATATATATATATATATATATATATATATATATATATATATATATATATATATATGACACACACACACACACACATAATCTACAAAATCTACAAATTGTTCTAAATTAATTACAAATACAAAACAGAAAATAATTGATTGCATATTCACCCCCTTGAGTCAATATTTGGTAGAGGCACCATTGGCAGCAATTACAGCCATGAGTCTATTTGGATAAGTCTCTACTAGCTTTGCACATCTGGACACTGCAATTTTTGCCCATTCTTCTTTGCAAAATTGCTCAAGCTCCACCAAGTTGGATGGGGACCTTTGGTGAACAGCAATTTTCAACTCTTTCCACATATTCTCAATTGGATTGAGGTCCGGGCTTTGACTGGGCCACTCCAGGACATTGACCTTTTTTTTTTTAAGCCACTCCAGTGTGGCTTTGGCTGTATGTTTGGGGTCATTGTCCTGCTGGAAGATGAATCTTCTCCCAAGTCCCAGGTCTCTTGCAGACTTCAGCAGGTTTTCCTCCAGGATTTCTCTGTACTTTGCTGCATCCATTTTGCCCTCTATCTTCACGAGCTTTCCAGGCCCTGATGCAGAGAAGCATCCCCATAGCATGATGCTGCCACCACCATGCTTCACGGTAGGGATGGTGTTCTCAGGATGATGTGCGGTGATAGGCTTGTGCCAAACATAGCGCTTAGCGTTGAGGTCAAAAAACTCTATTTTGGTCTCATCAGACCATAGAATCTTCTTCCACTTGGTCTCAGAGTCTCCCACATGCCTTCTGGCAAACTCTAGCCGAGATTTGATGCAAGTTTTTTTTCATCAATGGCTTTCTTTTTGCCAGTCTCCCATAAAGGCCAGTTTTATAAAGCACCCGGGCTATTGTTGCCGTATGCACAGTGTCTCTCAGCTCAGCCGTGGAAGACTGTAACTCCTTGAGTTGCCATAGGCCTCTTGGTGGCCTCCCTGACTAGTGCCCTTCTCGCCCAGATACTCGGTTTTTGAGGACGGCCTGTTCTAGACAGATTCACAGTTGTGCCATATTCTCTCCATTTCTTAATAATGAACTTTACTGTGCTCCGGGGGATATTCAATGCCTTGGAAATGTTCTTATATCCTACCCCTGAATGGTGCTTTTGAAGAACCTTATTCCGGATTTGCTTTGAATGTTCCTTCGTCTTCATGATGTAGTTTTTGTTAGGAAATGTACTAACCAACTGTGGGACCTCCCAGAGACAGGTGTATTTAACCTAATTATGTGACTTCTAAAGACAACTGGTTGCACCAGAGCTTATTTAGGTGTGTCATAGCAGAGGGGGTGAATACTTATGCAATCAATTATTTTCTGTTTTATATTTGTAATTAATTTAGAACAATTTGTGGATTTTATTTTTCACTTTGACATTATGGACTTTGTTTGTGTTGATCAGTGGCAAAAACTCCTAATTAAATCCATTTTGATTCCATGTTGTAATACAATAAAATGTGGAAAAGTCCAAGCGGGGTGAATACTTTTGAGAGCCACTGTATATACAGTGCCTATAGAAAGTCTACACCCCCTTGAACTTTTTTCACATTTTGTTGTGTCAGTGCCTCAGAGTTGCATGCATTTAATTTTTTTAGATTTGTTTCCATGTATCTACACACCATACTCCACACTGTTAAGGTGAAAAAAGTTCTGAGAAAAAAATGATGTATTAAAAATACAAAACTGAAAGATCATAATTGGATAAGTCTCCACCCCCGAGTTAATACTTGGTGGAAGCACCTTTGGCAGCAATTACAGCTGTCTGTTGGGATAGGTCTCTACCAACTTTGCACACATAGATTTGGCAATATTTGACCATTCTTCTTTACAAAACTGTTCAAGCTCTGTCAAGTTCCTTTGGGGAGCGTTGATGGACAGCAATCTTCAAGTCATGCCACACATTTTCGATTGGATTTAGGTCGGGGCTCTGACTGGGCCACTCAAGGACATTTACCTTTTTGTTCCTTAGCCACTCCAGTGTAGCTTTGACTGTGTGCTTTGGGTCATTGTCATGCTGAAAGGTGAACTTCCGTCCGAGTTTCAGCTTTCTTACAGAGGGCAGCAGGTATTCCTCAAGGACTTCTCTGTGCTTTGCTCCATTCATTTTCTCTTCTATCCTGCAAGTGCCCCAGTCCCTGCCGATATGAGAAACATCCCCATAACATGATGCTGCCACCACCATGCTTCACAGTAGGGATGGTGTTCTTTGGGTGATGCGCTGTGTGTTGGGTTTGCGCCAAACATAACGCTTTGCATTTAGGCCAAAGAGTTCAAATTTAGTTTCGTCAGACCACAAAACTTTTTGCCACATGGCTACAGAATCTCCTGAGTGTTTTTTTGCATACTTCAAATGGGATTCAAGGTGGGCTTTCTTGAGTAATGGCTTCCTTCTTGCCACCCTACCATACAGTCCAGATTTGTGGAGTGTTTGGGATATTGTTATCACATTTTGATCAGTCTTCGTATATATATATATATATATATATATATATATATATATATATATATATATATATATATATATATATATATATATATATATACACACATACATACAGTGCCTTGCAAAAGTATTCAGACCCCTGACCAATTCTCTCATAGTACTGAATTACAAATGGTACACTGAAATTTCGTTCTGTTTGATATTTTATTTTAAAACACTGAAACTCAAAATCAATTATTGTAAGGTGACATTGGTTTTATGTTGGGAAATATTTTTAAGAAAAATAAAAAAACTGAAATTTCTTGCTTGCATAATATTCAACCCCCACACATTAATATTTGGTAGAGCCACCTTTCGCTGCAATAACAGCTTTAAGTCAGCTTTAAGCGAGTAATTGGCTACTGCTTTGGATACGGTCTCAGCCCCAAAAGATCGCCAAGCCTATTTCAAACCACAGAACTGGAGTCTCATTTATTTCAAGAATGAAAGACAGCTAGGAGAGTTTAAAGTAGCCTGAATGGTATACCTTCATAAGCATGACTAAAACAATATTATTTTACTGCTAAAACAGAACATATTGAATTTTTAGAATTAGGGGAGGATCAACACACACAGCAAACTTAAAACGTAAAAATAAGTATGTGTTGTGTGTGTGTGGCGGAGTGTCCCTCCCCTTTGTTTATTATTTATTTTATATTATGATTTATGTTTATATTACGGCGAAAGCAGATTATTTGTTATTGTTTTGTATTTTTAAAACCTTGTGAGGATGCGTGACTGATGAGCTTCTGATTATTTAACTAGCCGACAGTCAACCATCCTTACTAAACTTGTGCAGACTATGGCTGAGGGGTAATAATTAATAGCTAGTTAACCCCTCGGCCAGAATATAAAAGCCGGCAGCTATATCTGCGCCAGTAGGAGAGTATCAGAGGCGAGCCGGGTTTTGTAGCGAGAGAGCGAGCAAAAGATAGAAACAACTGCTAAGCGTGCTGGTTTTCACCAGCAATATACTTATTTGTTTGGCCAACGTGCCCTTTTGTTTGGTGTTTGTTTTGTTTAAACCTTTTGTTTGTTTTATTATTTAATAAAAGAAGCTGAATGCCGTAGCGTTTCAGCTGTCACCGCTACTTCCTGAGTCTGTGTTTCTGGTCTGATGTCACCACTGAAGCCATCCTGTTCACAGTGTGCCATACTGCATTTACTATGGAACTATGACCAGTAATGGCACATAGAGATGAATGTGTCTTGAATTCAAATGCATTCATTCATTCCTAATTCCTACACATAGTAATCTACGTGGAAGCAGGTGGGGTTTAGTTGCAAAATTAAGGGACTTGTGAGAATAAATTAAAAGAAAAGTAATAACATTAAATCCTTATCACCTCTTTAAAAAAGGAACTGCTTTGATAAATGCAAATTACTGTGTCTTGATATTGCTGGAGGTAAAACAATGAGACGGTTCATTTTTGTTCATAACCTGCATGTAACTTTGTTGAGAGAATGTGACAATAAAAGGGTACAGAATCGGTAAAGACACTTGCTAAAAGTGTGTTGTCTGAGTCATTGACATGGCCAATTGCTACAGTGAGGCAGTGAAAGGTTATGTTTTATATTAAAATGGAACTTACCTGAGAAAATCATGTAATGTAGCCAATTTAGTTAATACCCTTGAAACTTAAAAATAGGCAAAAAAGTGTCAGATTAAATTTTGTGGTGGCATGAAATTAACTGAGAGAATACACTTGTGTACAGAGCACAGAACCTTTAGCATTTCATGATCCAGAAACAAAAAGTCACATGACCCCAATATGACAGTCATCTTAGATCAGTAAAGGACACCTTATATTTTGTCCAAGGAGTCTCCATAACCTCAAAGTCAGCATCTGAAATGGTTAATGAGATATAAGCAGACATTTGTGGTGGCAGCAGATTTCCAAAAAAATAAAATGTGTTCCTGTTATAGGGATGCTGAGACCCTGCACACAAGACATTAATGTTTATGTTCTGGCTATGGCAAGGCAAGTTCAAAAGCACATTGATTAGGAAAAAAGAAAGCTATTGTAGCCTTCTGTCAAAAAAGAAAGCACGCTTGACAAACCCTCATAATAAACTTATGGCAAAAATATATTTTCTGCTTTTTGCTGCTTGTGTTCCAACAACTATAAATTAATAACACCCAAGAGCTTTCAGAGAATGGGCATGGTTTGTGCTTGAGCAGAAGACCAGCTGTTAAACATTACCAACAGGTAAGCAATGGAGAAGCAGCAAAAATAAGTTGCTCATTTTAATCATTAACAATTATTTAAAAAAAACAAAGCAAAAAAAAAACAGAACATGACTAATACTTCCTTCATATTCTAGTCCAAAAATGGTATATTACTGAAATGCATAGATTTGACTTCAACAAATCTAAAAATTAAAGACAACAAAAAATGAAGAAATTTCAATCAAATTATTAATCCAGTAGTACAGTTTATTGCTAAAACCCTGTTTCATAGATAATACCCCTAGGAATCTTTTTACTTATTTGTATTAAATTTCTTTTATTTTTAAATATAAATGTTTAAAACATACAGACAGTGCTAGTTATGAATGGAAGGATTGTTGGAAAGGAAATACAGGGTACCCCGAGGTCCAGAACCCCTAGACATGGTCTGAATCGTTGCAGATAAAGCAAGTGACAGTGCAACCATTATCAGTGCCGAACCAAAACATAATAGGACTCCATACATCTTACCTACTGGATTATGGATAACCGAATCTCATTATGGTTTTGGGATTATATGATGACAAAATGCATTTTATTAAAATATATTCTATACTTTAATAGAGGTCTATCTTTTCTCAGTCTAGGTGTTTAGATGTGAATAATTTTGTATTCATGGGGCAGCCTGTTCCACCTTCCCCATGAGGTAACTAAAGTCAGTTACATGAGGAAGGCATTGCTTGGAAACAAGTCCACAGGACTGACAATATATTCACGGTGTGCTGTGGTCTCCTGGTCAGGGCCACTGGGATTCTTCTGATGTTGATAAACAGCTGTTATGGAAGGTATGATTTCAAGCTTTGAAAAGGAAGAACTCTATAACAACTGAAAAAAGATGTTTTACAAATCACGAATAAGCTTCATACCCCCCACCCCACCCCACCCCACCCCATTCATTTTCAAGATTTTAAAACAGGAATAGTACCAAGTAAAACTTTTATCACATGGAGTGTCTATTGATGAAATCCATGTAAACATTAATACAATGGCTAGGCTGGCAGCAGTACCTAGACATTAAAAACTACATTTCTACTGTACAGTGTACTTTAACACTAAACTATGAATAAAAGATGTGCATACAGTTTGGGAATTCATTTTTGTCTTTTGTCTCACTGGCACCTGCACCAATTTGCAGTCTTCTAAATATTAAGTCAAATAAAATGTGTCAGACATTTTTTTTTAAACTAAAAAAAAAAAAAAAAAGATACTGTCCCCAATAACAAAAGTAATGTACAATTACAGCCACCCTAGTTCCAACATATCCCCACTTTATTGATTTACTGTATCAAATACCTACAATAATACTCATTAAAAATAAATAACTGGTTTCCACTGTTGAGTTAAAAATAATACAAAAAAAAACAACACATCAGTTAGCAACTTAAGTTAACAAAATGTTAAGCGTACAAACAGATAAGCCAAAAGTAAAAGGGCAAGAGAAGCAATGGTCTGGCCTATTCCATGGAAGCAACCCTGAAGCAACGAACTCTGAACCTGGTTCTGGTAAGGCATTCACAAACCTCCTATGACTTTTAAAATACATAGCCAGTGCATCATTCTAAAACTGTTAATTTCCTGTTTCGACTCTACAGCTTCAAATACAATTTCAGTGGAGGTTTTTATCTGTGCCTTTCTCTTTGTACGATGTTTGCTTCAACGGTGGTAAGTTTAACCCCCCACTCCACCCGTCTTTACTCTAAATTCAGTGTTGCATGCTGCCGGATGCCAACAAACTGCCCAAACGTGGAATGCTTTAACCTCTCAACTCTGTATAGTTGACATATAGAAAAAATGAATGAAGCTCAATAGTGAACAGAACATCATAAAAAGGTAAAGGTAATGCTCCTTTGTTCGCTAAGAATATCCTGCTTTGTCATATCCTGCTTTGTCATATCCTTTAAGGACTGAACTGTAAGAACTGCATTCAAAAGCAGATAGAATACTGAATTAATTCATTTACAAAAGCATATTTCCAAGCCAAATAATCTCCTACATTTCTGATTTTACCCTAACTAGTGACCAGTTTGGCATAAGATGCCATTGCTACTCTTGTGCTCTTTTAATGTCAAAAACAAAACACACACACTGCAGTAATAATAAAAAAAGAAACCTGTAAAAAGAAATAGAAAACAAAACGAGGTAGGTTAGAAAGAGGAAGCGCAACACAGAACCTTTTATTTTCTGCGACAACACCTTAAAAACCACAGGCAGCCATGCTTGCAGCTACTTTTAAAAAGTATTAAAAAAAAAAGAAAAAAAACTCGCTTACATTTCTCTGAGACACTTGATTATTATTATTATTATTTTTTTTTTACACTGTAACCATTGGTAACAGGAAATTGTAATGGCAAATGTCTACCTGAACTAAGAACATACATTTACAGATCTATAGAAATGTAACAATATGGGTTAATTGTATATAAGCTAATCTTGGGGATTTCAATAGTTAATAGCAGTATATAGCACCAAACCACCCCTCCACACATAAAATGGTGCCAGTTAGTTGTAGACTGTTTCCTGATACGAGTAATCTCTCAAGCATTCTAAATTGTGCATTGAAACACTCTTAGACAAGAAGATGTTATTACCAAATTACACACGACCATCTCTTTTCTGGTAAGACGTGATATTTAAAAGAAAACAAAATGAAAAGTCTGATTCACTGAATGCCTTGTCAACAGGGAGTCATCAGTTTTGTTGGTGCCTTCTTTTTTAGTTTCTAGCTTTCACTGGCTTTTAGAGTTTGTTCATTTTCTTGTGGGCCAACATTCAATATGCCTGTGCCCATGCCTCATCCTGCTAGATACTGTGCAAACGGCACCACTCGACCTCAGCAAGCCAGTAAGCTGCACCACCAATATCAAAATTAGGACCCAATCCAGATTGATAGTCTAAAGACAGATGGTCGTTTAGCCATGGAAAACTACCCTCCTAAAACAAACTAGTCTTACCCAACTGCCTTTAAGAGAATGGGTGTTAAAGAATTTAAACTAGACCCAGTTTTAAACATCAACTTTCGATGTATAACTGTGCTCCCCTGCTATTTTTTTTATTTTTATTGTTTTTGTAAATCCCGCTTCCCGTCGTTTGTATATCTCCTATACAAGCAAGACTACCAACAGGCAGATCGATTTCATGTACCCCCAATTCCAGATAATAGAGTCCCCACCCCCCCAACCCGGCTCCGCCAAAACTCTTTCCTGTTTTTCACAAAAAGAAAAAACAAAGCCAAAAATAAATAAATCCGAAACGACTGTGAGAGGCCTCCCAAGGAAGGCCTTCCAGTGTGTCCATATCCACAGTTCAGGAGGCCCAGCTCTCATTCAGCCTCCACAGATCAAACCTGTTTGTACATCTGTTGTCCCATCTTGTCAAGCGGTCCAGGCAATACTGGCTTGAAGGTCGTGCGACAATAGGGAAGCGTCATATACGGGCGTTTATACACCCTTTAGACTTGTAAATCCACATTTAAGAAGGTCTTTTTTTTGTAAAAAAAAAAAAAGTACCGTAAGTCTACAAATGTAATTCCTTGAAGATCAATCCACCAGTCGATTCATATGTGTGTGTTACCAGTTCATCATAGAGTTTCTATTGAGGGTCATGAAGAAGACCTGGCTGCTTCCACCAGATCGAACAGAAGCAAAGAAAACCTGCAGAGGGAAATCATTTAGGGAAGTTACAACCTTTTGTACAAAAGGAGAAAAAGTACACTGGGCCTGTTTTTTGGCTCACAGTTGGTGTAAAAATTAACAGAGTTTCCTAGTAATTCTAATTATTGAATCATGAAATAACGAGGCGTAAGTAACCTACTAGACAACTGTTTCTATCGATGCTTCCCTTGCGCATGGCACAACATTAACACCTTCCGAATGTCAGGCATTGAATGAAACTGTATATATAGCTTAACCACAGTAACATACTACCATTGTAATTTAATTACAATTTTAATAAATCATACCCAAGCTTAACCCTTTGCTGTCCAGTGTCTAGTATAGTTGACTGATAAAATAGGCATTAAATAGGTATGGGAACATACCCTGGGCAGTAAAGGTAACTGAATAGGCCACAGACTTGGGTGTGGTAATTTAAGCAATGGTCGAGCCTCTTTGTTTCATTAGTCTGATATGACATCCATTTTTTTTTTTTTTCAATAAAATTTAGTCACTGCCAATTATTTTTATTATTTTCTCCCAATTTGGAATGGCCAATTATTTTATTATGCTCAGCTCACCGCTACCACCCCTACGCTGACTCGGGAGGGCGAAGACGAACACACACTGTCCTCCGGCTGCGTGCCGTCCAGCCGACGCTTTTTCACACTGCGGACTCACCATGCAGCCACCCAAGAGCTACAGCGTCGGAGGACAATGTAGCTCTCGGGCAGCTTACAGGCAAGCCCGCAGGCGCCCGGCCAGACTACAGGGGTCGCTGGTGTGTGGTGAGCCGAGGACCCTCTGGCTGACCTAACACTCCTCCTCACCCCCCGGGCGACGCTTGGCCAATTGAGCGCTGCCCCCTGGGAGCTCCCGTCCTTGGTCGGCAAAGGAATAGCCTGGACTCAAACTCACGACGTCCAGACTATAGGGCGCATCCAGCACTCTACGCAAGTGCTTTTACTGGATGCGCCACTCGGGAGCCCCATGACATCCATTTTCATTTGATTTTCTAACTTGGACCTGACCTTCCAAAAATTCACCAGCTCTGGGACTCAAATTGAACTTGTTTCCAGTCAACTTAGAAGCATTTTTTTTGAGTAACTGGCTCTCGAACCACAGAATGTGGAAATACATTGGACACTAGCGTTGAATACAAGTCACTGCTGAATATCGAATGAATGAAATAAAAGGAAAGAAAGAATAACAAATAAAAATGAGTGGTTTTAATAAATTAGGTTATTATATAATGGTGTATTGGTTCACACTGTGTTGCCTTATTTTCACCAATTGGTAGTTAATGTGTAGATTGCAAATGATTGAAAAAAAAAGAAAAAATTGTTTTGCAATTAAAATGTTAACAGATTTTTAATTCACACCTGTCGACACAAAGGGAACCTCAGCTAGGAATGACCCACAATGTTCTAGTGAAACCTGTGGAAAAATTGCATGTCTGGAATCACTCATTTCCATAAAAAATTGATTACATTACCTTATCGTTTCTCTCACTGAGGAATTTTAATCGCTGAGCTCGCTTGTGCATGAAAACTCCATCGAGGTGTCCCGTCTCCACTGATCGGATCTCAATGGCCTTCTCTCCCCAGCCCATGATCTGATTGGAATGGATGTAGGCTGTAAAGACAAAGGAGAATGCTGGAGAACAGCTCAACTGGCCCTGGTTCTACTCCTCGTCGACGACTTCTGACGTCAAACAGCAACCCGATACTGGCTCAGCAAAGCAACCATGCGAGGAGGTGATTATTGCAGCAGTTTCAAAACGCTAAAATCACGCTTGTTTTGAGAATTTATTTGGGAGCAACATGTTTTTTTTTTTTTGTTTGTTTTTTGGTGTAATTGGTAAAATACCCGGCAAAACAAGCTACCTGTATTTGTATTGAAGTATTTTTCAGTTGTTAGAACAAAGCCATGGAGATCTCAGAGTTGTTCTAAACTACGTAATGGAGCAGGTAGAGTTGGTGCATATATAAAGTATATTGATATAACCAGGTCAATTGTTTTGATAGTCAGGAGATCTTGGGTTAGTGTATAGAATTGCTAGCTACACATATACATACTTTTAAAGCCAAATAAAATACCCCCACAGCACCTGTTGTTGATTTTACACACTACAGAAACAAAATCCTTTAATACCGAATAACCAGTTTGAATCGGACGAAACCGGTTACGCATAGAAAATGATCTGCATTAACTGCATGGCAGATCCGACTATCCAAATCAAACTTGGATAGTCCAGCACAACTCTAACAAAAAGGTGCACCACAATCTGATCTTTTCTTTTACCTGTCATTTATTTATTATATTGCCATTACCAGCAATGATGGCTTCATAGAGACCACCAATTTGCATCTTAGCTTTAGTAAAACATAATTACATTTCTGCTGAAATCTTAGTCTCTTCATTAGATATGCAAAAATAAATCTTGTTACACCATTAATTGCAAAATAAATGTTACCGTGACTATCTGATGTGCATCAGACAAAAAAATAAAAATACTGTCCGTTATGTTCTGTGAGATCTACTGGACAATCTATAGTACCATAAGCCGGTGACAATTTAAAAAAAAATTAATTAGAGTCCCAGGGTATAATTCGCGTAACCCCAAAACAGGGTTGAAAATGTAAAATTCTCTTTGGGCATTTTCTAAATCAAAAAGGGAGCTGCATAGTGAAGTAGTGATGTGCATTTTAATGTAGTGGCCTTTCACACAAAACCGCATCTTTGGTATCTACGAGATATCAAAGACATGTATACAAACATTTGACTGCTTCCAGCTATAAAGCCTAAATAAAACAGTGCTGGAAAAGATAATGCTTTTAAAAGTGTTAATAATAAATGGGAATAATAAAATGAAACACTTTAAATGAGGCTTTTAGAATACATATTTTAATATACAGTTGCAATGTATTCATGAAGGTGTCTGTTTAAGTGTCCGGTTCAGTCAAATTCTAATACTTGCAGAGTACTGTATGAAATCAAATCACTTTTACTGGAAATATGATTAATGAATTCAGAGAAATGCTAATAACTCAAAACACTTGAGGTCAGCCGACATTTAAAGACATTAAAGAGTATGCAATAGACCAAGGATTGAAAAGACAAGAGAAAACACATGTAGCATGACATGTCTATGCTGTTTTATGCTTTAAGTATTTTTTTCTTTTTTACATTTTGCAGCCCCCACAGTTGGATGAAAAGAAGAAAAAGGTCATTGTGGTAGATATCTTTCCAGTGTTTTTCTTTATTGCATCTTCCACTGAGATTATTTTGAAGGTCGTTTTTTTTTAGAATGCTTTGATGTTGATTCAGTTGCTAGTGGTTTTGAAACTTGGCTTGGCACATATTTGTGCTGTAAATGAACAGTTTGAGTAAAAACTGTTGGCAAAAGATCCCCACATTCTAACTTGATGAGTCATCCTTGGTGGACACCGAGTTTTGGCACCACGCGTAACAGAAGGATCTTCTCTATGAAACTGGATCCTCTCTGCATGAATACACTTCCATTTTGGGATTCTTTAATAAGTTCCGATTCGGTTCAGGTAACAAGAAGTGACCAACCAAAAGCGTGTTCAAAATGCGTCTCTTCCACTTGCTCTGACTGTGTAATGTTGTACTAAATGCAGAACAAATATGAATGAAACCATTTACAAAAGACACTGACTGAAAAGTGTCTTTTAGTACTGTTGCTTCTGTTTCAAAGTACCACTTAGCTGCCCAGTCCAGTCACGGTCTCCCAGTCACGTAGTGGTGACAACGTTTAAAAAGGCTGTGGTGTTTTATGATGTTTATGTAGAGTGCTCCCAAATATGAAACTGATGTTAACTGAATATCCATCTAAGGCAATATTCGTTACAAGTCTTGGAGGAGGTGGAGGGTTCAGGTTCGTGCTCAGCCCTTGTCTATTTAAGTATTCATGTGTAAGGAACTGCACCTACCAGCTGATTCTGAAACTCAAATCAGCCGATAACAGAATGAGCTTATTACACCTACCAACAGAGGTGGGCATCTCTCCCCATTGAAGCACCACGTCTTTTGTGATTCTGCCGTATGTGTTCACATAGACCCCCTCATCTTCATAACACAGAAGCATCTCCATTCCGTCGGTCTTGGGGAGGATCACAATGGCATGTGGGGTGATATTGCTCTGAATCTGGGGGAGGGAACATTGTAAATAAGCCTCTGTAAAAATCAGAAACCAGGTCTTAATGGCAAACCAATTTCAATGCCTCAGTGCTTTTCTCCTGAGAAACTGCTGCAATATGGGCTCCCACTCAAAAACAGAACCAACAAAAAAAATCCAACAACTGTTTACAGCTGTTTAGCAACAAATAGGAGGCCAGAAAGTATTTTTCCGGTTGCTTTGTTCGGCTGTCAAAGTCCTTCAGGATTTGTCAAAGGTCGTAGATCGGGGAGTAACAGTTAGATATTACCATTTTCTTTGATTTGATCATTTATCTGCTTTTGTTTTATTGAAATTGTTGAGTGTAACAAAGTTTCCGACAACACGTTGGTTTATAAATAAAAATTGTGATAGAAATGACAGCTAACGTTACCGTGGCGATTTTACTTCAAAATGTTAAGTCATACTAACTGGATTGGTTCCGTCTTCTTAACTTACATGGGACGGGATGTAGATATCATAGGGATTCCCTGAATCCACATCAATCACGTGAAAACCCACGCTGGACCCATAGATAACCTTTAACCTCTGACCTTCTTCGACAGTTAAGTCAACAAGTTGGGGCCTGTGCTGTAGGTCTGTAAAAGACTTGAGAAAAACTGAAATTGTTAACAATAAAAAGGACACATTTCAGGTATAATCAAAAGCTTTATTAAAACCAGTAGTTTCTCAAAATATTTCAAGAAAAACATACTTCGAAAGTTTCAAATTTGTGCAAGCAGTTCCCAACATTTCCTACTATACCCAGTGTACATTATATACCATTTATTAATTGTACATTAATTATAATCGATTGAATTCATGATTTCAAACATTTAATGTACTATAAACCCACATAACTCAACTGCATAAACATGTACTTTATTTTTATGTGCTCCTAAAAACTAAAAAGCAATTAAAAAGCAACACCCACCTCTTATATTCAATTACAATATAGACCCTTCTCATAGTCACAGGGAAGCAATAACCCTAGCAGAAACGATAACACTAGCAGAAGCAATAAACACTAAAAAAGGCATTCTTGTGTATAACGCACAATACAAAGTTCCTTTACCTTGAAGGCCATGAACTTGTGGTAGGGTTTCGGAGCCCAAGCATAAATCTCCACAGAGTTCTTCAAAGCGATAACCAGAAATTTGATTCTTTCATATTTTACTAGAATAAAAAGGACATCACATTTATAGTTCAATAAACCAGTGGGTTTGACTTGGCCATTATAACTGGAACACCAAACACTCAAACAGAACTACTGTATAAGGAACACAATCAAGTAGACAAGGCATGAGCCAAAACATACATCTACTTAACTTGGTTTCTTATTGTAGGTTCCTATTTGGAAGCAAGAACAAAGGCATTTCTCTGGGATAACATCATTTTAACAATATATATATAATACACTACACACATGCTACTCAGTAATAATTAGATTTTCTCTCCTTTCAGAATTTGCCTTTGCACTTTCTTCAAACTATAATCCAGAGCTGTGTATGTTAAGCACGTACATACTGGACCTCACTGACACACTGATTTCCAGTAGGCATAATCAATGTATGAAGGATGGAGTTTTAGGCCAGCACAGACTGTAATGTCAGGTATTCTCATATTACCACCACCTGATACCCCTTGGGTATTATGTTTCATAATCCCCAATTCTAGAAATGCCCAACATACATACCTATGAATACCACGTAATGTTTCGGAGCTGTGTAATTTACTGCAGATGTCAAAAACTGAGTAGACTGATGTACTTACCAACTTTGTAATGCACACAGCCCTCCAGCTCCCCAACCGTGATCCAGCCCTGTTTCTTTTCCACTTCTGGGTCATTGTGCAATACCCTGTTCCTCAGCCATGACAGGTAGTACACTCGCAGCTTATTTTTCTTTCCTAACAAGAAACAGACAACAAAAAAAACAATTAGTGCTGTGGCCCTAGAAGAATCGCTATGCTAGCTCCCTCAAGGATTTATTGACTCCTGTAATTAACTCACACACTTCGGATGACATAGTATAAAAAAGTCCAGCTCTGAGGGCTGTAAATTATTCATATAACAACATGCACTGAAATACACAGAATACCATGGGTCGTAGAACACGCTGCCTTATTTGGTAGTATACACTTCAAACTAAACAGGGCCTTTACCAGATATTGTCACAAGAACGTTGAGCCCCTCCAGGACCTCCATCTGCTGAAAGCGCCTCCTGTTGATCAGGTTGTAGACCTTTCCTTGACCACTCCTGTCCAACAGCATCAGCCCGTTCTCAGTGCCGATCAGCAGGTTTACTCCTGAAACATACAAACAAACTGCTAAAGCCGGGCTCCAGCTGACGATTGTACATAAAACTATACAAGACTTCTCCCAGTCCCCAGACAAGCTTCTTAACCACTGTAAAAGGACTGGTTGCTTTTGTTAAGTGGCTGTAGTGCTTACTATATATATACCCAATACAGAGTGGCTCTGTAATATACAGTACAGTCCTCCTCACATTTCAGCTTATGCCTTTGTGAATGCTGACCCCTGCTGGTGACACGAAGACCTTAAAATTGCCAGTTTGCAACCAGCCTCTGTTACCATTTACAAAGAAAACAGGCCAGATACCAATGCAACATCTAGCGGTTAATTGATTATTGATGGCCATTTTAACCGCCCCAGTGCCCTATTTGGAGCCTCAGGTATATATTATATAACTAGTATATTCAGTTATATATTAAGGCTTTTGTTAACTGTGTACTGTACATTTATTTGCTTCTTGCATTTTTAACAATAACGCTTTCTCAATGCATCAATCATTGCAGATTATTAGTGGTCCAATATTCAATTAGGAAATTGGATTGCGCCTCTGCAACCAAGGTTACAACAAACATCATCACTGTGTTGCTGTGCGCGTAGATTCAACCTGTGAAAGCAGAAACCAAATCAAACTGTATAGGAATTCTCCTCTAGTTTAAGTTCGGCGACTCTGCTATGTCAGGGTTCTTGCCAATTTTAAAGTCCAGGAAATGTATATATTGAAAAAAAACAACAAGGAGGGTGGGGTTCAACAATTCATATTTCATGCATTACAAAAGCTTATAAAATGGGCCACAGCAATGTATTCTTGCTTCTGGCTAAACTGTAATGCATCATCTATGCAGGTCAAGAAAGGCTTTCCTTAGTGGAAGCAAACAGTGCAGGCACTCTGTCCTGTTATTAGTTTTTCATGCTCACCCCAGAGAGCTGCGCACAGTATCTCTGAATTGAAGCGCTTCTTGTATTTGCGGATCTCCGGTGTGTCACTGTGCGGCCGTATGTTCGTCGGGTTCACGTTCACCACCGAGATCTTCCTGGCTTCGCTCAGCTTGGCTTGTTCTTGTCGCAGTAGCTCGTTGGCAAACATGGCTGAAGAGTTCACAGTAATTAGAGAGAGTGGCTTCAAGGAAGATTCTTGAATAGATAAGCAGGTATCTCATTTACATATCTTTAATGTTATTCCCAGACTTGGCAATCTACTCAAACTATATCTCCTTCAACACAGGGTTATATGGCTTAAAATACAGCAAGCGATCAGAATTACCAGGTGAGAAACAACCACCCCTCACAACTTTAAAGACTGAACATGAATAAGCATTCTACCAAATGAGCCCACAGAGATCGAAGCGAGATTCCGAGGTGAGTGGCTTCAAGTAGTTCCAAACTGCAATGGACTTCGATACTTTCTTACCTGCTGCTGATGTGTCGTCATCGTCATCGGTGGGCGATGTCTGATATACTCGAGGGTCCACAAACGGAGTGAAGGAGGCTTTGGATCCACTGCCAAACCCATACTGTCAAGCACAAGACAACCATTAGACAGCTTTTACTATGAAAAAGGCCTAAGAGAACTGCCCATTTTACGAGTAAACTGTGTAAGACTTATTTTTATGATAGGACTAGCCATAACTAGTGGAATATGTAGTCCTGTAGTCTGTTGTGTATCCGAATGCTGTGGGATCAGAGTAAGGGCGGATATGTAAAAAGTCGGATAAATGAATCGTGTTTTAAATACCATTATACACAACTGTAAAAATTACTATATTCACACAATTATTGTTTTGAGATTCAGCTTTTATTAGGGGAGCTCCCCTAAATCCCTTGTTTAGACAGATACAGGGTATTAATGCTTGAGAAAGAGTAGCCGTCTGACGTGTGTGTGCATGCATTCACTGCTGAGTGACAGGCAGGAGATTGAAACAGAGGTTGAACAGGATTTATTTACATATCAAGTCAACACACTGAACAGCTCACGTGACACTACCAGCAATGGCAGCGCATGGAGCACATACAAAACAGTGTATGAAAACTTTGGTGGGAGCTACAATCTCTGAACTAATCTTCTCTGTTCAAAAATAAACTAACGTCTCTCAATTATTCTGAAAACATGAAATGACTGGTTCCACAGACCCCTGATTTACACTAATCTTGCACTGCCCAATACTAGTAACAGCAGTCTAAGATTAGTGCTATTCATGGTCTGTGGAGCCATCCGTTAATACACCAAGTAAAACACAAGTCAAATACTTGAAATACACATACAAATGGTCCCAATCTTCAGATTGTCCCCCAGTTGAAAGGGACTTACACAGAGAGTGGTCTTAATGGGAGAGGGTCACATGATACTGGTTATAAATGAGGGAGTTGTATGAGGTTAAAGTTTACTGCGTTGTACTTTAATCTCACAGTGCTTAACTGCAAATCACATGCTGATAGTTGCCTTTCAAATAAAATGAATAGATAAATTAAACACATACATATCTCTGACACACAGCCTTGGCTTCTGATATATAGATACACATACAGCACAAAAAGGAAAATAAACAGAAAAGGGGATCTTTCAGAAGGGCCACCACCTACTTCCGAATCCAGGTCTTGCACATGCATACTCGAAAGCCGTCCCAATGCCTCAGTGGGTGTACCGGCAGGCGAGTGGCTTTGCTGAACCAGATCAGGCAGATTGATGTGGCCCGCAAAGCCATTGCTATCGGCATGGCCAGAATGCTTTCTATCTCCCAATGTCTGCAGAAAGAACAATGGAAAGGACTATTCTACTGCGAGAACCAGCACACCACACCAACGCCAAGCCAAGCCAACAGCCACCGCTATCACACTAAAGCAAACTTAACAAAAAATAATAAGACTGCTATACAAAAACAAGGCTTTAAACCAGTCCCAGTAAGCAGACTCAGCATTAACGAAATTGAGCAATTCTTTGACTTGTAAGTCAAGAAGCTGCTAAATGGTGTAGACGGAATGGTACAAGGCACTACACCTTTTATACCTTCATAGGTAGCACTTTAAAACTACAGGAATAGCACCTGAATATCTTATGCACTTCCTCTGAGTTCTGAAGTCATTCATTTTGAATTCAGCCCTGTTATTTTATATCGATTTAATTAGCCGTATTAATTCCGTTTCTTTGCGACAAGTGATGTTGATTACATGTATAGGGCACGCATTCATTTATTTATTTATTTCTTAGCAGACGCCCTTATACCCTTAGTCGCCCACTAGGGTTTGGGAGAAGTTTTATTCCATGCATGAATGCATGCCTTATACATGTAGGGCTACTGATTTTCCACGATCGTGGAATCACGGACGGAATCGTGGAATTAGGCATTGGGAATGGAATTGGCATTTTTGGAATGGAATTCTGCTTTGCAACTGCACCTTAAAAAAAAAAAAAAACTGCTTAAAGTCTTTACAGCAAATAAACCAGTCTGCGTTGTTGCAGATGAAACTACAGATGGGAGAGCTAAAAGTGTCCTGAACATTGTATTTAATTTGTAATTTAATGAAAATTGTATATTTTTTTGTAATAATACCCCTTGTTTTCAACTAGTCTGTATATTGTAATGCCAGCAATAAGCAGTTTTTTCAAAACACCTTTATTTATTGACTGACCTACAGTATGTTGTTACTAGTGGACTGCTTTAAGAAAGATTTTTCCTGAAAACTACACTCTCTGAGGTCTCAGGGACTTAAATAAAAAAATGAATTCAATAGATTTTTTAATGTACAAATGTTACTTATGTTCAAATTACGTTGTTAATTCTTACTAAAACTGGTAAAAATTGAAAAAACAGAATTGGTCATTTTGAAAAACTGAATTTACCATTCCCAAGAATGGAACATCAGGAGCCCTATACATGTATGTGAACAACATCATTTGTTAGAAAGGAGCATGGAATGAATACGGGGAATTAAACCTAGGGCTGAATTCAAAATGATTTCCTTCAGAACTCAAGTGGAAGTGACATATTCAGGTGTTAATCGGTCACAATTCATTATGAAATTTATTTGAAAGCGTTACTAATTCATATGCAAAGGTACACAAATACAGAAGTGTACCAGATAAAGTGTACTCTACATAGGTATTCTGAAGTTAGTTTATATAGCAGAATATAATATAATATATATGTTTTTGTATCTACACAGTACTGTACACTTGTTATAATATGTGTTACGTAAAACAAAATTAGATGATTGGTAAATACAAAACTAAAAAATGTGTTATGACATACCATCCTCACTGTGCTATGTGCATGTAGTGTATATTAGTAAACGGTAACCACAGTGCAACTACATGCAATTCATGTACCTGTGTTTTAAAGTATCATTTTTTTGCAATTGCTCTGTGTATCCACTGATCTTTATACTGTATGATTGTGACATGACAAATATTAATTGTAAGCCTTGGAGTACTGCTGAAGAAATCCCATTGTAAATGCTTTTAAACTGCCTCTAATAATATGTATTCTGTGTTATTGTTTGTGTACTTAAAGTGTATGGTATACTTGCTGTCTTGGATAAAGACGTCTTCTAAATAAACAAATAATTGTGTGTACATTCTAGGACTCTTGTGTTTCTTGAATTTCTTTTGCTCAAGAGGGTTCTGACGACACAACAAAGACTGTTTAAATGGAGGCTGAGCGTGCTCACAAAGAGGGTTAATTCAAGACATGGTCAGAGACATTATGAAAATTAAAAATGTTTTTATTTAAAAAAAAAAAAAAAAATTGAAAAAGGAAACAATTTGCTGGTCAGATTAGCCCTTCACCCACAAGCGACCACCCCCTGCATGGAGCATAACTATTTCACCACCTAACCCTAAAGAAGCTGCCAGTTGGATGCCTTTGTGGAAAAAATGCTTTAAATTCTGTTAAGCAGAAAACAGGAAAGGGGAAGTCCATATGTGTACCGTAGTATTACAGAAAGGAAGAAAGCAGGAGGCTTTTCAGTTGGGCAAAGGACTGGCCACGCTCTCGGTACTTGGTTAAAATCCATCCTATGTTACCCCCTGCCAATGTTCTTATTGAAACAGCTTCCTCACGGCTGAATCACTGTTTGGGGGTTTTGTGTTTATTCATTAGTCCTTTTCAGATGTCCTAATTCTCTGCATCCATTGTCTCGCCTCCTGGTCAAAACTGGCTTCCAATGACGTAGTTTGATCAGTCGTGCTCTACTGGGTTGTTTGATATTCTTTAAAATATATGGTCTTTTTTATCGACCTTAAGTTTTCTCGATATATCGTTTTACCCACTGTGGACAAAGTAGCTTTTTTTTTTTTTTTTTTTTTTTAATTTTTATTGTTCAACATAACATTGCTTTCCTAATTCCCGTAAAAAAGGAATTTAATGACATTTTAATCTATTCTACTTACTTTAAGTAAAGGGAGCACAACTGAATATCTGGTTCAGGAGTACACTGTAGCGTTGGAACCGCAATGAATTCTAGAATATTTACACTTTCTCTACAGGGTCATTAGTGCGACACAACCAGATTTTGGCTGTCTGGATTTGTCTTGGGATCTTAACATACATAGTATATTAAAATTGAAAAAATGGTTTAAAAGTCAAAGCAATGCCTCACCATGTATGTGTGTTTTTTTAAATTTTTTTTAATGTTGTCCGTTCCACGATTCAGAGACCCCACTCACCTCTCTCATCACCAAGGTGCCGTCCCTGGAAGAGCTGCCGAAGGAGTCTGCACGAGACCCGTCGTGGCTTCCCATCACCCCCAGGCTGTAAGGATCGTTGCCAGGCACTGCACAGGGCCTGTTTATTGGGATAGACACAGACCACAATCAAGACAAGTCTTTGTTCAAGATTCACCAAATGGAGGGGGGGAAATTCTAATCTGGTTTCCAAAAAAGTAGACAAACGTTTTGTAACTAAATATCCATGGAAAGTTTCATTAAATGTTTTTAAATTGGATAATAGGTTATCATGGTAGTGGTATAGAGGTTACCATGTTCCAACCGAACCATGGGTGTGGTACGTACGTCAAAGGTGGATAATTAACAATATTTAGCATATGCAATTTCACACTAATTTCTGTAGAATTTTATATAAATGTACAGGATGAATAAAAAAACTAAAAATTGAGTGGAGACTTTTGACATTGTGATACTGAGGCTATGCACCCAATTAGACCTTTGCAGGTATATAGTTTCAAATACCTTTTCACAATTCATCAAGTTTAAATTTAAAAAAAAAATGGTGTTAGAGATATCAGCAATGCATTGTGCAGAAACACAAGCAATTCACATGAATTACTTCAATTCAACTACTTGGGTCAATTAAATGAATCTTACATTATCCGGGGGATGTCGCTGACTGGCACTGTGCCATCGTGCATCTCATTGTCTGGGTCTTCCTCCTCATCGCTGCTCTCGGACTCCTCGCTGGAGGAAGAGTAATCCGTCACTTTGATGGGTGGTCGGTTCGTCTCATCAATGCGCAGCTCCCGCAACTCCTTGGCCAGAGCGCTCAGGTCCTACAAGAGGAAACCCAGTTGATTTAAGAAAAGGGATGCCTTTCTTCGCACAACAAAACAAGCAAAACTGGTCAGACACACAATACGAAAATATGTTTTCAATAGCAGTTCACAGTAATCTTGCAGATATTGAACTGTCTGGAGTGAAGAAAACACCAATATAAGACAATATTGTGTAGCTAAAGGAAGCTACACAATATACAAGATACAACATGGTCCAGGCTCTTAAAGTACTGTAAATGAGTGCTGTACGAACCAATTATTTGGATCAAGCACTTCACAGCTCAGGGTCATTAGTCTTTTTTTTTTTTTAAACTCAATTTTTTCCCCAATTTGGAATCGCC
The DNA here is from genome assembly GCA_030684275.1 of Acipenser oxyrinchus oxyrinchus. Classification (NCBI taxonomy): domain Eukaryota; kingdom Metazoa; phylum Chordata; class Actinopteri; order Acipenseriformes; family Acipenseridae; genus Acipenser; species Acipenser oxyrinchus. Next base: position 12,881,096 of record CM060262.1, read on the forward strand.
AATTGTATGAATTGATCTCGGTCCACTGCTGCAAACCCCACGCTGACTTTGCACAGCGAAGCCATCAGACCTACAGTGCCATAGGACAACACATATCTGAATGGCTCTACAGCAGACCCGCAGGCACCCTGCCGCCACAGGAGTCACTGGTGCGCGGTGAACCGAGGATTACCCTGCTGACCTGAGTCCTCCCTACCCAGGCGGCGCTCGGCCAATTGTGAGCCGCCCCCTAGGACCTCCCAGTCACGGTCAGCAAATGACATAGCCTGGAAACGAACCAGCGATCTCCAGGCTATAGGGTGCATCCTGCACTCCACACGGAGTGCCTTTACTTGATGCACCACTCGGGAGCCCCAGGGTCATTGGTGTTGAATAGGCTAATTTATCATCCCAAGTGAAACAACTGAAACAACAGCCGCTTGGATTTGTGTTGATTGCTGTTCTCCACACACAAAACCAAGCAGCTGTTTCTTCACTTGGAACTGTAAATGAGACCAATCAACACCTGACCCTCACCTAATTGTCAGCATTTCTGTGGAGAGCTCAATCCGAATTATAGGTTTGTGCAGCACTACTGTAAAAACATTTACTATTTTATCAGTACTTGTTTTAGGTCTAACAAGTCCTAGTTTTAAAAATCTGTTCTTTCATTGTCTTTATTTCCATTGATGCGATTACAGTTTAAATTACTATATTTTGGAGGAATGACAAATAAGACACATTGGGGTAATTTAAGACTAGCATAATTTGGGGGGTAATTTTTACTGGATGATCCGGGATTACAGCCAAAGCATTATTTCCGTACATCTTGTGCACTTCCATTCATTATGGAGGCATAGTAGGTTATAGAAAGCTCTTATTGCATGTCTTACTTTCAGGTAGAAATCCTGAAAAGTGAAATTATTCTTTCACCTTCAATGCTTTCTTTCATGTCATAAACCAACCACTTTCCCTAATGACTGACATTAAATGTATTTTAGCTACATGCTCTTCATTAAAACTGCACATACAATGCGAGTGCGCAATAGGTAGTATTTACTGAATTGTTTTTCATTAGCTATAAATAAATGAATCAAAACAAACAACCTTTGATAAAATTCACTTCAGCAACTTCCTTCACCACACTCCGTTTTAATCCCCATTAGTTGAGCAAGTGCTACTGGGGTTTTCTATCAGGACGAAAAACAAAGATTTACAAGACGACGCATCACTTGTCATCCACTAGGGAAAAAGGTGCGCAACCAAACTTTTATCATGTGACCGCACATTATTAAAGAATAATCCGAGTTTAACCCTTTGCTGCAATACACAGACAGGCATCCATCTATCTATCTATCTATCTATCTATCTATCTATCTATCTATCTATATATATATATATATATATGCAATTTCCCTTAGGATTACTGTTAATTTTATTTGTACTGCACGATACACAAACAAAAATATACAAAACAAGTAAAAAACAAAGCATTAATATCGTACTGTTATACCATATACACACGCATTGCACAATACAAAGCAAATTAAATATCTACTTGCTGAAACGGTTTTTATTTTAGCAGACGAGTTCAGTTGTAGCAAGCAGCAATGTAGCAAAAGTCACAGGGCAGTGACGTCACTTCTCTAGCAACAAGCCTCCTATGTTGGGAATGGATTCTTTCAATGCAGCGGGTTTGTGCATTTAAGAAAGGAGAGGAAGACTCATAAAATTAGTTGGAGACAAGCTGATGAGAAGCAATTACCCTCCGCAGTACGAATTAAAATGGTGTGCTGCTTTTATGCAGAAATTTGAAAAGCAAGTCAACAAAGTTAAAACAAATATTTACTATATATTCATAAGTGAAATGGAATTAACACATTGGGCGACAGTCAGATGATAAACGGGCCGCGTGCGGCCCACGGGTTGTGTGACCCTGCACTAGGATTATCCATAGTAATAAAAACCAAAAGCAAAACAAATGTGTTTTTTTTTTGTTTTTTTTTTGCGACTAACCACAATCATGACGAAAAACAATGGCCATTAACGTTGCTGTATTTCTGCTTGGTCTTGATGAACAAGAGAAGCAGCAGGAACTCTTAGGAAGGAGGTGCGTGCACGGCTTTGGTTACATTATTGTACACAGGGACACAGCGTGGAAGCACTGGTCAAAATGGGTGAGACAGCAGTCTCCCACATAGCATGCAAGATGACAAACACAGTGTTGCAAGAGCCAGTCTTACCCTTTCTTCCTACATTAGTGACCGATGTAGCCATCAGTGCAGAGACAGAGAGAGGGAAGGAATGTAATTTACAATTAATAAATAGTTTTATTTTTTCCCTTCGTGGTTCTGGGTTCTGTTGCTACAATGAAAATGTCATATTGTCGCATGATTTGAATGGAATGGAGGAAGTTTATTCACTCTTGGTAGATGAGGTCAAAGCCAGGTAAATGCAGATTTAGAGAAAAATGTAGTCTGTGCGGAACTATAATTTAGTGCTAATATTTAAGCTTGTCTTAAGGTCTCTTATGATAGAGCCAACAGGAAGTGTGTATTTAATTTTTTAAAACATGAACGATCGTGTATCAGAAACCTGTCCCCAAAATCATTGAAGGGCACACAAATGAAATGCCCCTTCCTATGAAGTATATGTTTTTCATTGCCAAATCTGAGACAAGTGTAGAGAATAGCACTGCTTTCAAGGTAAGGTGTATCGCCTTTCTCTTCAATAGTCCTTATCTGCACATTATAAACATAGACTCAACATTACAATCTTATTGTGAAACTCATTGTAGAATTTAGAAATTCTATTTTAATACAAAATAACAGTGAGATAAATCAACATTTTATTAAGTCATCACATTGTTACTTTCTTCATAAGTATGTGATTAGCTGAACAAGGTTATGCAATTTGCACAACAAAGTGTTGCATTATCACAATCCCTTGACAAATTTCATCAGGAAACATGTCTCATGAAATGAACCATTTTTTTGGAAATTAAAATCCTAACTACGGCTTATAGCTGTGTACTCCTTTAGTTGTGCTTTGACACCATAATGAAAGATAACACCCACTGCAATGACAGAAAACAAATCAAAAGCCAAATAAAGTGTGTAAAAGAGTAAAGCAATAGTAGATTTATGGCACACATGACGGGGAATCATTTACATTGGATACCAAGTTAAGTCTCTTAAATCGGCAGTCAGTTTTAAACATGCGCCAAATTAATTTACAACAAACTCATGTGTGGCATAAAACATGGGCGTCATGGCAACAATCTACAATTCTTTCTTCAATATTTAATGATATTTTTGTTTTTGTGTCACATATGCTACTGAATGTCTTCTCTTTCTGTTACGCATGGGTTCATGGGCAATTTTGCAATTTGAATATTAAAAAGACAGGAATGTATCTCTCATAGTGAGCATTCACTGTGGAAGCTGTTTCAGCTTTAATAGGAGGGTATATTTGCAGAAATTAACTCTACTGCCACATTCTTGATTTTTCCCTGCATGCGTTTCAAACCCTACGTATGCTCACTTGTGCATTACAATTACCTCAAAATCTCTTACTGCAATGCTTTGTGCTTGCAAAGGCTGCTGGGAACTCCTAGCAGGCTTTGCCAACTCCCTTCCAGTTGCTTAACCTAATGTGAAGCTATTGATTTTCAGATACTATAAAATATTACTTTCATGAAGTGTAATGTATTCAAAACCAAGATTGAAACATTGTAACCAGTAGCCCATGCTCAAGCTACAGTTTACTAAATGAATGTATTAGCTTTTAGTCCTTGTTTAATCTAGCTGAGAAGGCACTTCGTGGCATGGAATAGAGTTATCACACTCCCATTAAAAAATTAAAAAGAAAGAAACAGTCACTGGTGTGCAGGATCATCCACACACGATTCCCCAGGTAACAGCCCTGTCTTGCACTTCAATTTTATCACTGATGGAATTTACAGCAAAACACATGAGCTTCTTATTAAAGAGAAAGCCTTAAGGGCTCAGGCACTAGCTCTGTAATATGCTTACAGACTACAAATTCACTCCTGGCTTTCAACTTCCCCTGGCTATTATCTACACTATGCTTTCATAACTTTAATACTTCTATTTAAAGTAACAGTAATATGCCTTCTAGTTTATTTTCAATACAATATTTAGCTGTGGTGTACAACCTAAGCCAATTGTACAACCAATTGGCATATAGCTTTTGAAGGGGTCAGCAGCACCCACTCATGTTACAGTTTTTTAAAATGTGTTTATTATTTTAATACCTGTATAGTCCTTGTTTTGAAAGTTTCTCTTCAAAAACTAGTTGTTCGAATAGCCTGTTGTGACCCAAAAGATTGCTGTTCATTGGATTTCACACACATCTGAGCTATTAACAATTCTCAATCAACTACAAATCTAACCAATGGAAAACAATGCACACTATAATGTACACAGGGTCACACAAGGATAGTTTCTTTGCATTGCATAGCTTTTATAATATTCACTTGGGTGTTCCGTTTGATTTTTTTAGAGCCATTAACTGTTTGTATTTTAGTTACATAAGATATAGGAATATGAGTTTCTATCAGATTTCCCACAGGTTTTGTTAGAGGGCTCCAGAACTGGCGAGCTTGACGGGTGCTGTGAATCGTATAGGTTCCATTATAGTACAATACTGAACAAGCACATCAGGTCTTTGATCAGCCTATGCAATGACAATGACAGTTGATTGAGGAAAGTATCACTAACCTCGTCTATGGCTTTCTTATAGCTCTGAAGGGAGGGAGGAGAGAGACGACAGCAGAGGAAATGGAGGAAGAGGAGGAGAAAGCCAGAGGAAAGGGACGCAGGTTAGAGAGAAAATGTAAAAAGTTTGTTAGTTTAGTATTACAGGAAATAATGAGATTTAAATTAAACGGTGCAGTATCCATACAAATATACATATTCAAACATTTTCCGAGTTTCTAATATGTGCCGACATCACAATTCTCCTTGACATTAGTCAATTGGGTGCATGTGAAAGTAGAAAGTTGAGGGACAATGGCATGGACTACTGCCGGCACTCTGCAAGTAAACACACCTAAATCCTCACCTGAAAATCTTCTGCCATTCAGTTCTGAGCCTCTCCTAAACAGAGACTGCTAATTATAGTCCTAGTACTAGGCCCATTGTTCACTGGGTTCAAGTTCAGACTACCAAACATATTCCACCAGTGACATGAGCCTGACTAGGACTCAGGCTTCCGGAGGTGAATTTGCCAACTTTTTAAAAAACACTTCACATAATTCAACTACTAGAGTTATATACACGGGCAATCGTACGCAGATGCAACATTTAAATTAAAAAAAAAAAAGGTAATCCATTGTTTATTCCAGGGGCTTGTTTTTATGCAAACTCTTGTGCAATGGGATTTTTACACAATAAACCCATAGATATTTTACAATGAAAGTAAACATGGTCATGGTGTAAATATCCAGCCGCGAATGAGAGAGTTTCAGGGATCTCTTCCGAAGACCCAATTTAGAATCAAGAGAGCTTCAATGATCACAAGAAAATCTGAACACTGCACCACATCGGTTTCATAGAGATATCCAAATTGAGAATGCCTTACCTAAAACCCAAATATAAAAGAACAGAACAGTTTTTACATATTTTGGGGGTATAATAATGAACACAGACACTGTTATTTGCACACTGAAAGGAGCCTCCAATGCACATTAACACACTTGACTGCCAGGCCCTGTTTTCTCTTTGTTTGTTGCAAGCCATGGAGAACACCCGTTGTGAAAACTAAATGACTTTGTTTTGCTGGGAACTTAAATTGTTCCGAATGAAAAGGCACGACTTGATTTGCCTGACAGGACGATGGAAACCTTAACTGTCTCACTTGACAGTCGATGTGCTAAATGAACATTGGCTTCAAGCACTGTAACACTTTGTAGACATCTAGTACCATCAAATCTCAATACATTAGCCTTCCATATACTTATCTTGCCCATAACTCTGTTTGTTTTACATCTTCTAAAATGACAAGAATCAATTATCTCTCATTAGCACTTTTATTATCATCACCAGTCCTTTTCTTATTGGCTTGTATTTTATACATCACTCCAAAATATGCAGAAGACAATGCTATAGATGCAATGTTGCTGATGCTTCCTGGTACCTAATCAATTCATGGGTTATAGTTCAATCTGGGAGGTGTTTAGAGTCTTCGTTTCAATCAGACTCGTAATCTATAACAAAGTATTAGGATGCAGCAGTTTAATTAATAAACTACTAAATGAATTTTAATGCATTGGTTAAACAATTGTCAAGTTTTGTGGTGCTGCAGGCAACATTGCATTCTCAGGATTTTTAAGGCAAGTGAGAACTAGAAACTCACAGCAGGCCGGCTGGGTCTGGTCATCTCTCGTCCTTCCTCCTGCTTCATCTTTGAGGGGTCCTGACTCATTATGGGAGAGCCATCAGATTTACTTGTTCCTGTTGAAGCAATTAAAGGATAGGTTATACACAGCTTGCATTGTTCAGTGCAGCCCTTCCACTGTTTCTATGGAGTTTAGTGGTTCATAGCTTCTGGGTGATCTGCAGTATGTCGGTTTAAGTATTTGTCCAAGGTAACGGAATACTTGTGGTGCCAATATTGTATGTAATGCGTTCTGTAAATCCTGCATAGTAGGTGCTATAAAAAGTATGTTTCATGTTTTCTTTATATTTTTGTTTTCAATAACTTAAACTAAATAACCCTACCCAAATTCCATCACAATTGGCTAGCCATTATCTAGATATACTGTGAAATACACAAATGAAGATGGGGATGTATCTCTTTAAGTACACTGATTGTGACACTCTCAATGTGTTCTGTTAGACAGTAGTTTTAAGTAAATGAAATGTTACCAGGGCAACATGAAGTATAACTTTTAATATAACGCTACAATGTAACAGCCTTATTTTACATAGTACTGAAAAGGTCCTGGCCTCCTACCCATGTTCTGACCAAGGAAGTCCATCCTTATAACTGCCATCTGTTGAACTGTAGACTCATATAGTAAAACTCCTGTACAGTATTTGTCCCTTAGAATGTTACACAACACCCTGCAAACTTTACAAGCGCATTGCGTTACCTTGGCTCTGTCCCGTCTTGTCTGTATTGTAGTGTTAGACTGCATTTTTTAAACATATTGTTGCACATCACGTGTCATAAGTCAACCGGGCAATGTCAACATTGGGGTATCCAGAGCATGTTCCTTCCTACAACAATGCTGGTTTTGTGTTCCAACAATACACCGCCACTCATTCCAATCAGAGCACCAGCATTGTTGCAGGAGACAGCCTGAACTGGATACACTGCGATGATTAGTAGAAAAATGACCTCTCCTGGGGAACGCTCCAGAGTAAAAGCTGGAAAAAGTAGTACTTCCGTAGCTGAATTACGTATGTCGTATGAATAAAAATCTGAAAATAAAAATGGTAATACTTAAAATAAATAAATAATAACAGCTGCGATTTGGACAACACGGGATACAGTAACGGATAAATGAATGTGTTTCTTGCAAACACTGCAGGGGGTTAAGGAGATCTTAAGATGAGATCCACATCAGCCTTGTAGAGACTGAGCGCTACCATTTTAATCCCCTCTCACTGAAACGGAACCAAATTTAAGCCTGCCTGCCTGCCTGCCTTTAAGTCACGTCATCACATCCATTACATCCATTACTTCACACACACTGTAACTGCTCTTGCTGTGTATTAAAATGTTCATACTTCAAAAAAGTCACAACCCAACTCAAGACATCAGCAATCAATCAATCTGCCTCACCCCATAAAGATAGGCAAACCACAGCAGTACAATATCAAGGGAATATGGAGTACTTAAGTTCTGTCAAGGTTTAGCATACTGTTCAGGTCAGTCACCATAGAAGAAAACACACTACAGGGAGATGGTGATGAAACAATACTTCTAGCATAACTGCTTTAGGCTGTTACAGAGTGGTAGGATCAGAAAGACCAATACCAATGAGGTTTTGTTTTCTAGTTGCACTTAAGGAAATCAGTTAGAATGCTTTTATAATGCATTAATTCTGTACACTGAATTGCTGAATACTACAATGTATCCAGGTATATTACATATGTAGGAGACTTTCCATCCAAGTGGTAGCAGGCTTAAATACTGCCACCTGTTTTAAATAGTAAAAGAAAAAGGGACTTTATGACAACCAACATTGCTAACAGTGTGTGTGAGTCCCCATTGTATTTTTGTCATTGAAAAGTCATTGGAGTGCCAGGTTTGGTACAACTTAAACTTAAAACAGTGGTGGTATTCAGCTCCATCACTGTTTAGATGAATTGAACAGCCCTCTTTTTGCATTGTGCTCCATGACCAAAAACACAACATAGCTACTGTCATTTGGATCTGGAATGAGGAATAAAAGAAAAAAGAACCAATTTCACACAAGACTGAAGGTTGACTCTTTCCTACACTTATTTTAAAAGCCATGTCTGATCAGGGATGGAAATAAGATTCCTACTGCATAGCCGATTTCCTCATCCCGGGTTTTACTATAAGCTTGATTAGCCAGTGTATAGGTAACAAGCTCATGTGTGTCTTATTAAACTCATTGTAAAACTAGGAATGAATCAAACTGGTTTGCAATGAGTCTTATTTCCATCCCTTTTGTAGGTGTTTGCACAAATAGTTTAGCTCCCATGTTTTAACTCTGTTGTTATTTAACATGATTTATTAACCTACTCATGTCTGCATTATGCTTTACTGCTATTAACTGTTGTGCTGTTTTGCCAGGACCCTTTCTCAAACGGTAAAATTTATAGTTAAATAAAGAAATTCTCTGAATCAGAAACTCCAGGCATGGGCTTCAAGGTTGGATGTGTGTGGTAGGCCTCACCTCTGACTCTGTTCCTCTCGCTGGAGCCGGGATGGGAGCCCCCCTGCGAGCTGGGGTTGCTGGAGCTGGATGAGCTGCCACTGCTGGTTCTCTGTAACACCGTCTCCAGGGGCAACTCCATCTTCCTCAGGTCAGGGTTACTGAGGAACAAACACCAGACATGAAACTCCTCCCCCTTTAAAGTATCCCACTGTAACAAACGGCACATGTCTTATATTACCAAAAACGAGCTGGATGGGCCAACTTAACCTCGGGTTTCCTGGTGTGCATGTGTGCAATTTTAAATAAAATACATTTAAAAAATCATGACTCTGGAAATGTGCAATCTACAAACACAAAGAAATAAATCCAAGTGGCTTGACTACATTGCCGTTAGATTGCTTGCCCAATATTCACCCTTATTTAAGAAAAAATACTTAATAGCTCTCGATTACTCTACTCTTACCTGGCTCTGATGAGTTGTGCTGCTGCTCGGCTACCCAGACCACTCCCGTTTCCAGGGGAGTTTTTCCTGACCAGGGCAGGAGATATGGAAGTTGTTCTCTGGGGAACCTACAGGTAAAAATAAATTCCCTTCAAATAAAGTATGTGTCAGGGTTAGGGTTAGAAGTGCTTTAATTCCAGGATTACAGTATCCAGTTAATTCTACCATCAGCTGACTAACAGCATCATGCAACAGCTAGCAATTATTGTTCAAAATAAAGTTATTCATTTTATTAATCAATGCAATCCCTAGTATTATATTTCAATTACACAGAAACACATGATCATGTTTTAATCCTTATTCAGCCAGGGTTGTTGTGAACACCTGATAAAGTCAACTCCACCATTTATGCCCAAGTCCATTTGAAGCGATATGAAAAGGGTTTGAGTGTGTATGTAAAAACGAAAGAACCTTGGGTGGGAGGTCCTCCTCCTGCCTCAGCCAGGCGCTGCGGTCGAACATCTCATCCCGGCCGCTGCTGATGCGGGGGGGCAGGGGCGGGGTCTCGGAGGTGGGGTCGGAGTTCTGCCGAGGCATCTCTGGGCGGTGTGAGATGATGCCCTCCTGGAAGGCCGAGACCCCCTTGGTAGACTGGTCATGCAGAGACTGGGAGCCAGACATGGAGGAACCATGAGATTTCAGAGGGACCAAGTGAGCCATCTGTACCAAGCGGGCAGCACAAGACAATCTGTCAATATTATTCCTCTGCAGCGGCAGGGCACATTCCAGTCTTTTACTATGAGCTTGACTACACACTTAAATTAAATACTGTACAGTATTAAAATGAAAACTGAGCTTAAACGGTTGTGATGCAAACGGGGTAAGTGCACTCAAAGACTGCAGGGTGCTTGTCAATGTTGCCACCTTGCAGAGATGACCACTATGTGTGGCACAAGCCAGATTATTTTTCTCTCCCTTTAAATACATACTGTAATCTTTGGAATACCTTAGGATTTCAGTGGTAAGTCGGCATGTGATTGTGGCAAATTTTACTGAGAAAGCCCAAACTGGCTCTTCACGCTGACAGTGTATAATATCCAGCTGCATTATAATAACTATATTAATAGCTTGGGACTTCACAGCACTGTGCCCTTTTCTAGAAGAGGAAATGTTAGTTCACCATGCATTGATTCACTGAATCAGCAGGATGTGCAGAGGAGGTCCCTGTGCATACAGATCTATATTTTTCTGATTATGGTAATACGCCTTTTCAGCATCTCAGTACCTAGAAGGAGGTTAACATTGGTTCATGCAATGTAGGGTTCCTGGAGGACTGGAATTGTGCAGCCCTGGACAAAGAGCCTTAGTCTGCCTTTAAAAGTATCACGAAGAGCAGAAACCTGGGACTACCTGTGGCTCAACCTGCCGGTGCATGGGGGGCGTTCTGGCCGGCTGGATGGCACTGCTGCTGAAGGACTCCGACCGCGGTGGCAGGCTGGGGTCGGAAATCCTATTGGCCACCTTGTGCTGCATTGCTGGAGAGCTCTGCCGGTTCAACTTGGAACGTTCTTCAACCTACAGTACAGAGGATAATATTCAGAATACCAATAGAACTGCAAAAATCTCCAGTTCCAGGCAGCTACTTCAGCACAGCAGATTATGCCAGGGCAAATCCACAGTGATTTTAACTGAGGTACATTTTAAATATTGAACTTCTATATAGAAGTTTAATGAAATAGACTATAGGTATAGTAGTTCATTGTCAAGTATTTTCTCTCTCCGTTCCAATTTCAAGTATACAATGATTTTGGGCTTCTTGTTTCCAATAATTAGTACTCTATGTTTAGCTACCCAGTAGAAAAATGGACAATGAACAATCCTATAGCCAGTACAACTGATGAACAGTCTCTACAATCACTGTTCTTTACACATCAGTTTCCCTTGTAATTATTAAGTTTCCAATTTAGAGCCATTTTTTTTCTTTTTTTGATTCCAGTCTTATCGTTTTTGCTTCAAATCCATCACCTGTGTCCCCATTTTGTGCTGAGGTAAATGTCTGTAAGACAGTAAATCGTCATTTGCCATTCCCTTTTTGCATAAGCAGCCCAAAAGCCCCACAAAAGAACAATAGGACCCTCACTGGAAAGAAGTTGGAGGATAAAGAAATTATCTGTTGAATCATTTCTTTTTAATGTACGAGCTATTGTTAAAGAGACTTGCATTTCTTTGATTTTGTACTATATATTTAATCCCAATAACCAATACTTTATGTGATGTATTACCCACAAGTTAAAGGAGTATTGACATTTTTTTTAAACTCGCTTTCATATAGCAACAAACTTCACTAGTCACTTGTTTTTCTGTTAATCTTTTTGAATTTCACATTGATTCTGGTAAAGCAACTTTTCTTTCTGCCAAAACAAGTTCACTTCTTGTGTCACAGGAAATAGTGCACCACACATAGGACGTATGCTTAGGGCATAGGAAATGAAAAGGGAGAGGACATCAAATATTTCCATCAAACTTAGTGGGGTAGCTGGAAAAATGGGCTTTACAAGAGGAAAACAAACATTTGGAAAACTAAAACAAAAAACAAGGATATTGAAAGAATGTTCCCATACAAATTAGTTACATTTTGTAAAGCCTTGCTTATCACACCTTCTACTTCATAAATGGTTGTTAGCTGTTATTAACATTAAGTTAGATATTTATTTTCTCCCCGTTTTTAGTAGTATTTAAGTGGGTATACTTTCAAAGTGCATCATATACATGTGACAGTGTATTATGTCACCAAGATTATAAAGTCTACAGTATATGATGTTGTGAAGAGATGCTGCCAGTGTGCAAAATTAAGCTAAACTAATTGGGAACTGTACAGTAGCCTCTACTACTAATATTACTTTGCTAAAGGTTGATAAATAGCATTAATATTGTGTCTTTCAAACATAGTACGTAAATTTGCCTTAATACCAAAACAGATGTGGTCAAAGAAATGCATGTACACACACCAGAACTGTTAATGAATTCAGGTTACATAGATCAGCCTTCACCATATCCCAAATTAAAAAGTCAACCTGCCATGACAGCCTCCAATTCAAGGGACCCAATGGTTAAGCAAGTACATACAGAGGAAGAACTATGTTAATATCAAGAGCAGGGAAAAAAACAACTTTTTTTTTCATTACAGCATTTTAAAAGGACAAACAAGCCACTCAAAGAGTTAAGCAGTTGCATGAGGATCTCTCCATACACACAACTACTAGTGTCAATGAGTGCCATTCACCAGGCAATACGAGAAGCAAGTAACCAGTCTACAAGGTCAGCACCTAGTAGGAGATAAAGTATTGATGTTAAAGAATACCATGAACAGCTATCTCCCATTTGTATTGTAGCGCTTTGAGATGGATTTCTTTTGGTGCGGTGGTAAGTGCGTGATTCAGCACCTAAATTGACTTGGTCCTCATCTGATATGGGCAATTCTGCATGTAACAATTGGCACGGCCGGGGGAAACACTTCCAAGCATTGTGTTATAAAATATTAAGCTTGTTGGGGGACCTTAGTGTTGTCATGTAGCCTTTTGCAAAGGTGCATTGGTGTTTAGACCATTTTCTAAATTGAGACTAGTACTAGCCGTGAGAAGGATGTTTAAGTGAATACATTGCTGTACATCAGCAATTGTAGGTTGCAATATTGAAAGAGATAAAGCCTTACAGCGGGATTTTTTTTTTTTTTTTTTTTTTAAAAAGTCGTTGCCAATTAGTTTTTATTATTTTCTCCCCAATTTGAAATGCCCAATTATTTTTAGGCTCAGCTCACCGCTACCACCCCTGCGCTGACTCGGGAGGCGAAGATGAACACACGCTGTCCTCCAGGCGAGTGCCATCAGCCGCCGCTTCTTACACTCTGCAGACTCACCGTGCAGCCGCCCCAGAGCTACGGCGCCGGAGGACAACGCAGCTCTGGGGAGCTTACAGGCAAGCCCGCAGGCACCCGCCAGACTACAGGGGTCGCTGGTGCGTGGTGAGCCGAGGACACTCTGGCCGACCTAACCCTCCCTCCCCGGACGACGCCGCCAATTGAGCGCCGCCCTGGGAACTCCCGTCCCACGGTCGGTGTAGAATAGCCTGGACTCGAACCGCGACGTCCAGGCTATAGAGCGCATCCTGCACTCTAGCGAGTGCTTTTACTGGATGCGCCACTCGGGAGCCCCTATTACAGCGGGATTTTTGACAGATTCTTTCTAACTCTCCAACAGTCGTGCATATAAGCATTCATAATTGTGTATGGGTGCACTGACTCATACTTCTGCACTATTGCCCATTTAGAACAGAAAATTAATTTGAGACAACCCCACAGTTCCTCTACTCCATCTCCCCGTTAAGAACATAAGAAAGTTTACAAACGAGAGGAGGCCATTCGGCCCATCTTGCTCGTTTGGTTGTTAGTAGCTTATTGATCCCAGAATCTCATCAAGCAGCTTTCTTGAAGAATCCCAGGGTGTCAGCTTCAACAACAATACATTCATATTATTCTCAACATCTACAACTCTACCACACCCACACATCGTGTCCGATCCCAATGTCCCCAATTCCAACCATAAAATCAGCCCATTAAACTGCTGTAATCGATATGATAGAACACCGAGCTACAATATTGGCTAATGGGAGATATTCATTCATGAAACTGTATGAAAGTCAACATTTTTGAAGCCAGAAAATACTACTGCAAAAGTCTGAAAGATATAAATATGTCAGTGAAAGATATAAATATGTCAGTGAATCAGAAAACAAAAAGGATGGAAGCGACTCTTTTCTTCAAAACCAAGCAAGTTAGTTGATCATTGTCCTCCAGGTAAAACCATTAGTCACTCTTTGCGAATCACTGCTCTTTCCACCCCAGTTCCCATTTTGCACTGAGCTTCTGCAAGCATCTAGTTAGCACTGAACATGGCAGCAAGGAGGTCACTTTGAGGGGTATGTAACCATGCATTCAGTAAAGATGAACAAGAGCTTGCATTTTCTGGATTTGGAAATGAAAATGAAACCAATAAACTGCTTAGCCTCTTGGTTATGCAGCCGTAGGAGGTCTGGTGAGACACAACATCTTGATCTGTTGTCATCAAAAAAAAGACAAAATGGAGGAACTACTGTAGATTATCAACCAAATAAATGACACCAAAGGAACTTGTCTTTTAAAAGATGACTTCTTTTAGCCTAACTAAAACATCTACTGGTGTCAAAGCTTTACAAAGCTCTATAATGTCCAGGTATACTCATAGACTAAGAAGTGTTTCCTTTGACTAGAACCAAGTTATACTGGCATGTAGAAGGTATGTTAGAAACAAATGGTCACTAATCCTTATACGAACAGCAAGTGAAATATCATCTTATAACAAATGCCAACTTGTTGTTTAATCCTATTAATTTATCCAGTTGGTTTGAATATATAGGAGCTAAACGCCACCACTGTTAAAGGGCACTTTGAGTAACAAGGTTCTTAATCTTTCAGTGAATGCGAGTCTCTTAAATGTATTTCTGTCTGTAATGATGTGTAACGTTGTTATTTAGATAAAATCATATAGATATGACAGTCTTCATTCACCTAATCCGAACACAGAATTCAGGCAAAATCACAACGACCTACATGTTGAGTCCTTTTTTTTAGGTTCTCCAATTATTCATCTAAGCAAATGCTAAAAATGTTGTTTCATTTCCAAGCCCGGAAAAAGCTTTTGTGAATCCTCTCTTCAAATGTTTCGTTTTATTTACGAACATCAAATCATGCTTCTTTTGCAAGTCTCAAATTCTATTCAAATGAGGCCCAACAAATGTAATCAATGACACCAGTGAACTGAGGAAGAGTACTATGGATATATTGAGAATAAAAATAGGCTTGTATGCCCATCAAAGCTTACTACTTTTTAGCACATCATTTTACAGGTTTCCAGTCCTTTACTGTAATAACAAAGTGTGACCTCACAACCTAAGGATCAGTTAAATACTTTCTAATCTAATTCCCATCACTGCTAAAATGGATGTTTCAATACCTAATAATATAAAAATCGGCCAATGTTCCTCAGTTCACCGACTACTTTCAAATTAGAAGAGGCCACTGAATAGAACCAAGGTTAGTGCTACATTAGTTAACAAGACATGGAGAATACAACTACATTGCTACATGATGGCCTGATCTATTTTAACTTGTTATCTGCTTGCTGCCACGCATTTTCACAAGTGCTTTAAAAAGTGCTCATCCACCAGCTTTCTGCTTTTTTAAATTTATTTTCTTTTAAAAAGAACAAAACCTGATGCAAGCTAACTTTTGGATATATTCCTTTCAGTGACTTCCCGGTATGAAACTTCCATTTGGTGGCACTGGTAGTCAGAGAGCTTTTGTGGTTTTCAAAGGGATTTGTTCTTGGCCTGTGGAGGGGTTGGAACTGGGGCAAGGGGCTATGGGAAGAAGTATTAAACGGAGGGGAGAACACAGCGATAAAGTTATCAGTCGGAGAGGGGAATACATTGGAAGAGCTAGAAGAACTGCCAAAGGAGGGGATGGGAAACCCCACCGGGCTGGCTCTTGGAGACCTCTCAGGGCTATACTGGGACAGATGTGACTGAGAGCCAAAAGGAGAGCCAGCAGGGGAGCAAGAGCGGGAGCTATTTAAGGAATTTTCTGGGGAAACCCTGGGAGACACCCTGGGTGAGAGGCCCACCCATTTTAAGGAGGCCGGAATTCGTTGAATTAATTTCTGAGTTAATGGTTGGAAACTTTGGTAACTTCCAGCACTGCCAGAAAATGAACGCCTTTCTCTAGGCGCCATCATCTGGCTAAAAGAGTACTCAGGGGTGGAGGTCGACAGATTTATCTCCGAGTTGGACAGGGCAATTTCACGTCTTGGGGAAAGAAAACACCTACTGCCAGGCACCGTTAAATGGGAGATATTTCGGCAATTTCCAGAAGCTTCTGAATATGAGCGCCTTTCTCTTGAGCCCCTCATCTCTCTTAAAGAGTGCTCAGGGGCAGAGGTTGAGAGATCAACCTTCCATGCCCCAAAGATTCCCAGATCCCACGCATCATCTTCAAAACTTGCAGAAGTGCGTGGCACATTCAATGGTTGTTTCCAGAAAAGATCTTCATCAATGTCAACCTCTACTCTTTGCACAGCAGAGTGTGAGCGCTGCCTTACTCTCTTAAACCCAGCGGAAGGCTGGACATCATCTGCCAACTCTGGCTTGGCTGGGCTGTGTCCTCTGGAAGAGAGAGCATACTTGCCAGCAGCTCTCTGCGATTTAAGTTCCTGGACATGCTTTTGAATCTGTTCTGCTAGATCGAGTCCAGCTATTGACACTTTGTCCGGGTGGTTTCCCAGGTCTGTGATTTTAATTTGGGGAAGGTTATGTTTCTGTGGCCGTTTCTGCTTTGATCTGCTGGAGGGAGTTTGGTTAGAAGGATGCTGTGGAGGGTTATGGGAAGCTGATGGAGACATGAATGCCTGCGTCCACTGCTGATTGGATGTGGAGTGCTGTTGTTTAGATGGGAGGCGGGGAGAGTTACTTAATGGCTGCTGCTGAACCTAGAGTTGGGATCACAAAAGGATTTATTAAAAAGGTAAAAAAAATTTTTTTTTATATATATATATATATATATATATATATATATATATATATATATATATATATATATATATATATATATATATATATATATATATATATACAGTACTGTGCAAAAGTTTTAGGCAGGTGTGAAAAAATGCTGTAAAGTAAGAATGCTTTCAAAATAGACATGTTAATAGTTTATATTTATCAAGTAACAAAATGCAAAGTGAGTGAACAGAAGAAAAATCTACATCAAATCAATATTTGGTGTGACCACCCTTGCCTTCAAAACAGCATCAATTCTTCTAGGTACACTTGCACACAGTTTTTGAAGGAACTCGGCAGGTAGGTTGGCCCAAACATCTTGGAGAACTAACCACAGTTCTTCTGTGGATTTAGGCAGCCTCAGTTGCTTCTCTCTCTTCATGTAATCCCAGACAGACTCGATGATGTTGAGATCAGGGCTCTGTGGGGCCATACCATCACTTCCAGGACTCCTTGTTCTTCTTTACGCTGAAGATAGTTCTTAATGACTTTCGCTGTATGTTTGGGGTCGTTGTCATGCTGCAGAATAAATTTGGGGCCAATCAGATGCCTCCCTGATGGTATTGCATGATGGATAAGTATCTGCCTGTACTTCTCAGCATTGAGGAGACCATTAATTCTGACCAAATCCCCAACTCCATTTGCAGAAATGCAGCCCCAAACTTGCAAGGAACCTCCACCATGCTTCACTGTTGCCTGCAGACACTCATTCGCGGTACCGCTCTCCAGCCCTTCGGGCGAACAAACTGCCTTCTGCTGCAGCCAAATATTTCAAATTTTGACTCATCAGTCCAGAGCACCTGCTGCCATTTTTCTGCACCCCAGTTCCTGTGTTTTCGTGCATAGTTGAGTCGCTTGGCCTTGTTTCCACGTCGGAGGTATGGCTTTTTGGCCGCAAGTCTTCCATGAAGGCCACTTCTGACCAGACTTCTCCGGAAAGTAGATGGGTATACCAGGGTCCCACTGTTTTCTGCCAATTCTGAGCTGATGGCATTGCTGGACATCTTCCGATTGCGAAGGGAAGTAAGCATGATGTGTCTTTCATCTGCTGCAGTAAGTTTCCTTGGCCGACCACTGCGTCTACGGTCGTCAACGTTGCCCGTTTCTTTGTGCTTCTTCAAAAGAGCTTGGACAGCACATCTGGAAACCCCTGTCTGCCTTGAAATTTCTGCCTGGGAGAGACCTTGCTGATGCAGTATAACTACCTTGTGTCTTGTTGCTGTGCTCAGTCTTGCCATGGTGTATGACTTTTGTCAGTAAACTGTCTTCAGCAACCTCACCTTGTTAGCTGAGTTTGGCTGTTCCTCACCCAGTTTTATTCCTCCTACACAGCTGTTTCTGTTTCAGTTAATGATTGTGTTTCAACCTACATATTGAATTGATGATCATTAGCACCTGTTTGGTATAATTGTTTAATCATACACCTGACTATATGCCTACAAAATCCCTGACTGTGCAAGTGTACCTAGAAGAATTGATGTTGTTTTGAAGGCAAAGGGTGGTCACACCAAATATGGATTTGATTTAGATTTTTCTTCTGTTCACTCACTTTGCATTTAGTTAATTGATAAATATAATCAATTAACATGTCTATTTTTGAAAGCATTCTTACTTTACAGCATTTTTTCACACCTGCCTAAAACTTTTGCACAGTACTGTATATATATATATATATTTTTTTGTTTTACACCTAGCACAATACAACTTGTTTTACACACAGGGGTTTCTGTTCTAACTAAAAGACAAACATTGCTATCTCTTGTGTAGTACGTATTCCTGCAGTATATTTAACCGTTTAATTATTTATTAAACCTGGAGCTGTGGTTCATTACTGAAATTGAGCTTTTAGTTACAGGGAAAAGTTGTTGTTATCTGAATGTCACTTTTCTGTTTTTGTATTCTGGTAAAAACTCCCTCTTCCAACTATGATAACCAGTTTATTAGGGATAGCGGCTGTATTCCCCAAAACATACCAAAGAAAGTATTAAAAGAAAATGGACAATATATTGCAGGAGCACATACAGAAGTGAGAAGTGTAATAATCAATTTATCTAACCCTAGTTAGCTTCAGTACCCCTTTTATACAGTACATGTATGTACCCTTTTCTCTCGCTTGGCTAGGTTTTCCCAAACTAACAGTTCAAATTAGAAAGTTTTTTTTCATGCATTTATCCACCGTCTGAAACACCGAAAAAAAAAAAAAATCACCGTAGGGGACTTTTATCATGAATTTCAAAAGACCAAGTGTGTGCCAGAATAGCTGTTAACATGTAGATATAGCAATGGGTCATTTATTTTGGTTTATGAATACAAATAATATGAAACATACTGCAATATCACTACTCCACAGGGTAGCAGTGTGGAGTAGTGGTTAGGGCTCTGGACTCTTGACCAGAGGGTCGTGGGTTCAATCCCAGGTGGGGGACACTGCTGCTGTACCCTTGAGCAAGGTACTTTACCTAGATTGCTCCAGTAAAAACCCAACTGTATAAATGGGTAATTGTATGTAAAAATAATGTGATATCTTGTAACAATTGTAAGTCGCTCTGGATAAGGGTGTCTGCGAAGAAATAAATAATAATAATAATAATAATAATAATAATAATAATAATAATAATGTAGCGTAAAAAAAAAAAGCTTTCAATGTTTAACTAAATGTAAACAATGTACTTAATATTTTATTTATTATAATGGAGAACTAATGGAGAGTGTTTTGCTTCCTGTTTTTGTGTAATTTTAGCATTTGTCTCGTTTTTAATAACTACAGTACTCAATACTGGTAGCTATCAATACTGTATTTCAAATCAAATTATTGTGCACTGATCATGTGACCAGAAATGCAACTGTCATACCAACGAACTTTGCCAATGCCACCAACATGAATCCGGATGTAGTTAATTTATATGAATCTTTACTGTTTTTAGGTCTGTGTAGTGCACGATTATGCTAGTACTTGTGTTCCTGCTGTAGTGTGACACTGTAGGCAATACTTATTTCACGCATCATTTGAATACATTGAATTTTGAGGAAATTCTATATATATATATATATATATATATATATATATATATATATATATATTATATATATATATATATATATATATATATATATATATATATATATATATATATATATATATATATATATATATATATATATATATATATATATATATATTTTTAACATTTTCTGTGGTCTTAAGTGAATTCCGAACATTTTCGTCAAATCTGAGGGCGTGTATACCGTCTGGTCCTGGCCATGCTTTTCCTGATAACACTGATTATAACAGGCCGTGCTTTTTTTCATAAAGTACTACACTCATTCGTACGTTTTAAGTATATTTACTGAAAAGCCCAAGGGGGGGTTCAATTTATTTAACAGGACTCCTGGCACCTACTTATTGACATAATATACTTAAGTGAAGGCAGTTCTGAAAGCCAAGGACAGTCTCTGTAATACTGTACTGTAATTCAATGTTGGGATTGGTCTGCCAAGTCGCCAATTGTCATTTCACGAGCCAACCTGCCAAAAATTGAGAGGTCAAAGAAGGTATAATGACCTGGCTTCCTCACAAGTAGGCAGCCCTGAACCCTTAGAGTCAACACTGTCAAGACCAGCAATATCGGTTTTGTCTGCCCTTCCTACCTCTTTGGCCCAAGCCGGTTTGTCAGTGGGGTTCACTGTGTCCTTGTAATGGTAGAGCGGCTTCTTCGGGTCTTGCTGCTGCTGCTGCTGAAGGGATACCAAGTAGGCCCTCTCCTGCTGCAGCTGTCTCTGCAAGCGCTCCGCCTGCCTCTGCTCCTCCATCTGCTTTCGCTTATACTCCTGAAAGAATAAGGACTATATTAGTACAATATTGCCATTGATCAAAAACAGCTTTACAAGCAGCATAAATATGTGCCTTTATGAAGAGATGTAAATGCACCTGTTAAAGGTACTGCACGATCATTACGTTTTGAAAATGTGGTTAAGGATGAAGTGAATGGCAATCACGTGGCATGATGGCAAATTATTTAGGTAGGGTGGATAGGGTGTTGTCCTCAGTTGTACAAGTTCAGAGGAAACACTTAGAGATTATAATGAATGAATTATCCAAATGAGTGTCCATGAATGGAGAAAAGAATTGTTATTTTTTTTATTTTTAAAATCAAGTGAACTATAACGCTGAAGACCATCTTAGCTACTACAGTCATAAAAAAAATAAATAAAAAAAATCTATAAAACAATGATAAAAAATGACCAAATCATCATTCAACAGGCTCAGCCAACAAGAATTGCGTTGCACAGTCCTACGCTTGCCAGGAAGCACTAGCTAAAAAGTTTTAAAGATGAGCTGCCAAACCATCATCATTGTCCAGTTACTCAGTGCCCTATTTGATAGTAGCAAGGCATTTTTCATCTGCCAAGACAAATATTGCATGAATCAATAGGAGAAAGTAGACAACCCACCTCAATTTTTGAGTTGCATTATAATTGCTTGACATGCTGACTCAAAACATTTTTGAAATTGAAGGTAGAAGTCGGCAACACTGACATGCAATGCATGCTGGGAGCTAATCGTTCTTGAAGGCGACATTCACATTACCGCAATAACCATTTTGAAATCATAAAATAAAAATTTGAGCCTTATAGAAATTTTACAAACATTTTTTCTAAATGCAGGATGATTATAAAAAGATAAATGCCAGTTTGCAATGCTGTTGTGGACAAAAACATACTTCTAAACTGGTTTGAGGGATACAAAATTGTAAATGACAGAAATCCAGTCAAAACAGTGTCATATTAAGGAGATAATTCAACAATAATTGTGCTGAAAACAAACACTGCTTTAATTGTATTCGGAGAAAAAAATGACCACATTCGTATATATAACAGAATTTATTACCTCAAAAAGATACCATGCAAAGGCGGCCAATGCACAAGAGGTCGTCTGAAATAATGAACACTAATTATACTGTACAGAAGAAAGTTTTTCTCCTTTCTTAAAAAGGTATTTGATGGCTACTTCAAGGATTTTACTAGAATATGGTACAAATTATAAATTTTCCAACTAGTTTAAAATTAAACAATATTTGAATATTCGTATATACATTTTGAAAGAATAAAACAAACAAACATTGTAGCACTAAATAATAGTGGTTACAGTATACACTACAGGTTAATTTATGCTAAATGGTAATAACAGATACTCTTAGAATTTTGCTGCAAATCATTTGGTGGCTCCACCTGCCAAGTATCACTGTTCATAGGTGTCCCCCCATTGAAGCATTGCAAAGTGGCTTTATAAATCACCCTGTATATTTATTATACTATATAGATCTTTTTCATACACCGACACAGAAATGCATACATGTAATAAAAGATACACCACACACAGCACATGACAGATGAGCCCGCCCCATTACCAGAAGTAGAGCCTGCTCCTGCAGAAGCTGCTGCTGCAGGATCTCTAACTGCCTTTGCTCCTCCTCTAACTGACGCCTAATGTACTCCTGGTTGTACGGTCAGTGGGAAGCAGAGAGAAGAGAAACAGAACCGGTGAGTCAGAGAGATAGGACCCATCCGGGTGGAAATAGAAAGGGCACATTGCAAAAACCACGGCAACAGTTAGGTTGTCCGTGACAGTATATTGCAGAAACCTTTAGTATCAAAAAGCTTGGAATACACCTTTATTTAAAATAAACAGGGCCCATGTTAGAAGGCACATAGAAAATGGAATAGAAAAACAACCTGCCCAGAAATCTGTGTATGTAAGGTCCCCATATACAGCATGCAGGTTAATATAATGAGGAACACAATTATATATAGATCATTCTGCAGTATCAGGTGTAGCCTGCCTTGCAATCCAGGAGTCCTGCTATTCTGAATGTCCCAGAGAAAAAAAGTCAAAACACAATATAAAAGACATTAAAGTATTTTTATTTTATTTCATTGAATTCATTCACTTGGAGACTATTTCGAAAATTGAAACAGGAGGAAGACTAATTTTTACACAAACAACATTGGTGGAATAACAGATCAAATACTAGCTTGGAAAGTTAAGTGTGCTTCTGCTGTTCTTTCGCTTTCACTACCTCCCTGAGCTTTGAACCATCTCCCTGCACTTTGCAGCATGGAGGTAGCTCTGCCTGGTGACAGTGACGGATGCTTTTCTCAACCTGTTCTCCTCTAGAATGTCATAAACAGAGCTGCAAGCACAATCTCCTTCCAGGCATTTATGATGCTGACTGATCTGCACAGCTTGGCCAGCAGAGTTGTCCTGGCGGGAGATTTGTAGTCATAGGAGACTAATACAGCGCAGGATCTATTTTTCTTTTATTCAGCGTAGGACTACAGGCCATCTGCATAATATACTGTATGTGATTATGGAGACACTTAAGAGGTTTATATCAAACACAGACTGAAAGATTACGTTTTCAGTTTCAAGGCTTCCTCGCCCTTAGTTTAACACCAAACATTTTTCTTTTATGATTTTCAATGCTTTTGTCAGTATTAACCTCTTTGACCAATGCTGTTTTTTTGGTTAAAGCTGTCTAGCTAAAATTGACTTCTTATCCATTCTGCCTTTTCATAAAGGACTTTAAAAAAATGAACAACCCTTTTATTACATTTAAAATTTGAGGGTAATGAAATACACCCCTCCGAGTTTGTCAGTAGAAGGACTGCTGCTGGTGAATATTTACAGCGAGTTGCTATGAACTCCCGAGAGCCAGCAGCCAAAGCAGCGAGCAGATTATCAAGTATTATGGTAATATGAGTAGCTGGAGGTGAGGATTCTGTGGGTGGAGTGAAGTCACTTTCCTGAACAGGGGATTAGACGCATGTTGATGCACTGTTTCCTTTGACTGGATTAGCAGTCCTGAAGGGATTTAGACAGCAAGGTGTCAAAGAATATTATCACGCTTGACTCCAACAGATCCTGGACGTGTCCTTCCAATGCTTCCAGAAATTCTCCCTGTTGCTTTGTTACGAGTGAACCATACTCAAGTGTGGAGATTTCTTTAAAAAAAATAGAGTGAAACCTGTAATAAACCCCACCTATTCATGTCCACAGCTCTCAACAAGTACTGATATGAATGGGCATGGGACATTTGTTGTTCCTCCTTTCTCAATATCTTTAGTATTCCTGAAAGAATCATCTTTGCTCATTAAAAAAAAAAATGGTTTGCATTAGTTTGAGCTGTACCCCAACATTTGATCTATTTCCCAGGAATGCAGAACAATGGGCGATTAATAACCCATTTTTACTTCTCTCTGATTATATTGGTATGCAGCAAGTGTAAGTGATTTGTTGTTCATTTTACCCCAAAAAATGAATAGATTTTTTTGGACTATTGGCAACTACATACACATTCAATTAAATGAATGCCGTACCTCCAGTCAGCCTTTATTTATTGGTCCCAATGCCAATTGCAGTATAAAAAAACTAAACAAACCAACAAATAAAAGCACAAATATAATTATATGGCCACTACACAAAAGCCACCAAAATGCTGGTCCTAAAGTCCATTTTTTTTGGTCTTCAGGGTTATATTACCTGGACATAAGTTTTTCATTAGCAGGTTTTTACGGTTAGTGCTAAACAGTAGTAAATCAAAGCCAGTTCAAGTGGACTGTTGTTCAGTACCTGCTCCCTCTCCGCCTGCCTCCTCTCCTCTTCTCTGCGCATCTGTTCCATCTCCTCATAGTGCCGCCGCTCCCTCTCCTGCTGTTTCCGCATCTCGCGCTCTCGACGTTGTTGCTGCCAAAACCGACAGAAGAAGAGTTGAGAAAATATTCATTTTGCATTTCAGTCTTTTCTCAATACCCTGTTGTACCCCGGACCTCCACGAGATTGACCATTTATTGCCTGTACACTGCAGGTCTTGCTGGCTAGACTGTGGTGAAAACAAGTTGCCACAGTGTCAGTATGTCCCTTGGTCTACTAATAGTGCCAATGGCAAAACGTACGCCTTCTAAATCACCCATCCAAATAATGCCCCGGGTTATATGGATAATCAAAACAATCAATTGTGCATAAAAAATAAAATGAGGAACAATTCATACAGTAGTCAGAAACAGTAAGTAGTGAGTCAGTTAATTTTGACTTTGTCTAAAAAAAAAGAAAAAAAAAAAAGAAGTGTATTTACAACTATCAACCATCCCGATAGTCATATTAAATAAAATAAAAACACCTTAAAAAGGGGAAAGTGGGTTTAGCCACAATATTTGATTTTTGTTTACACCTGGTTACAGCTTAATAAATCATACTGACATATTAGCAAGTGGCATGCCAACTTGCATAAACAAATGAGTCAGAAAGGTATTTGGGTATTTCTACTAGAAAGCAGTATTGTATATAACATGCACCACTAATTTAGACAAGGCTTATATAACAAGGTGGTTAACCTGGGTCAAGGTACCTAAATTGCCAATACAGAATCTCAGAAAAACAATAACTTGTGATGGGATGGGGAGAGAGGCATTGGTTTGAGCACAGGTGCAATGTTCCCACTCCCCTAGTCCTGCTACAGGCTCCTCTGAGCTGAAGCCACTAAATCCAGTTGCTGTCGTTGGCAGTAGTGGGGATTGCTCAGAGATGTGGCAGACACAGACAGCTGAGGAAGGCTGTCAGATGGCATTAATGCATCCTTAAAACAGATTCATAGAAGGCTTCTAGAAATGAAAGGTTATCACTAAAAAGGAATGACGCCCACAAAGAAAACTGCATGAACATTGTCTCATTCCTCTATTACTGCTCTCTTCAGAATAGCCACGTTTAGAATACTGACATTTTAAGTCTATAAGCAAGTTTATGTAAAAAAAAAAAGCCATCATTTGTAAAAGCCTTGGCAATTTTATTGTGCACTTGTCCTGTAGATTTCAGAAGAACCAATGTGTAATAATTACTGTTTAGTACAATAACATCTTGTTTTCTCAACCATCTCCTATCATTATATATATATATATATATATATATATATATATATATATATATATATATATATATATATATATATATATATATATATATATATATATATAAATCTTGTTGTTTGCTATAATTTGGTGCTTTTACTGTACCTGTGTCATTGAAACAGTTCAGGATCGGCAACTTATATATTATTCCACTGCATTGCAATGAATTGGCATCAGCCCATTGAATGGAATGGAAATGCACAGGCTGCACTCGAACTGAAACCATCTAGTTAAGACGAACGACTTGCTGTACCATTCAACTAGAGGTCAGTAAACATCTTATGCCAATGTAGGTATTAACTCAGCAACCACTTGATGGAGATTCTCACCAAGTCTCAGAGACTGTCTGTAAGGGCTGTCCAAAAGCCACTAACCCCCTAAGTCATAAGTTATCAGGAAGCAGCAAGACTTTCTCATCAACAGTGTTGACTTTGAAATAGAGATTTACTGAACACAAGTTACCAAGCAATGAAAATAATGTTGCAACTGCTTCTTCTGAACTTCTACTAAGATTGCTTCTTATAAAAATTCCACACAAAACACTGGGCTAAGCAAAAACAGAGTACTCGGATAAGCCAAAAGCATTGTTTTGTGAAAATACATTTTACGTATTTGTTTATGTTCGCCTCAAGGTGTCTCCAAGTAAGTCTATTTCATTTTGTATAGGGAGCTATTTTCCACGTGGGGTTTACAGTGATTAGAGAAACCAACTGCTAAAGTATTTTAAACTTTGCATTTATCTACATAAAAAGAAACACCTGTCCAGAACGGTCATTATCGCACTGTGGGATACAATTATTTGATTTTTTAAATCTGCGTTTGGGGAAGCTCTTTTTTGATTCCTCAGCTGTGAGAGGGTGACAATGAAAGCTGTCGCTGCACATATGTCTGGAGCACAAGGCCAAGGTTTTATTTGCTGTCATGGGCTGGTTAATCAATTCATTCAAACCACAGGTTTCCTGAGAGAAATAGCAGGATACAGGCTTTCAGAGAGACATGGAAACACAAAGGAACTTTAACAACTCCAAGACAAACTCATGTCATTACAACATCATTGGGAAAAAACTAAACAAAAGAAAAAAAAACAGTAATAAGATAATGGTTATACTGGTTTATTAATTTTGAGTATCTCCTTCAAAAAGTAGTAAACCCAAGCTTTTTATTTTAAATAATAAATGTTGGCCATGCCCACTCAATAACACTAGTGAACTGTTACCAAATAAATGGAAGTTAGTGTTACTGTTCTAAATGAATTAGAGAACAATTTCCTAACTTGCTTTCCTATCTTATCTTTCATGGCTCAGATAGGATTTTTCCTAACTTGGTATTACAGAAGCATTTCCTAAGTCAGCAGTGTCTACAATTTCCTAAATTGTCTCATCCTATCCTAACATAGTTAGGAAATCCTATCTAGCGACAATCTTATCCATAAAAATAATAACAGTATTGTGATATGTCCATGCCTCTGGTGTGAATGAAAGTGTGTACAGTAATATAATTTTGTACATTAAATACACAAAAGAGATGTAAACAGTTTGCTTTCCAAAATAACTATACTGGGTACTAAATCTTGGATTGATATAGTTAGTGAAAAGTAAGTAAGAAAACATGTGAATGCATTTTACTGTGGGAAAGCAGCTCAAGGTTCAAAATAACAGAAGTGTTTTTGAAAAGAAAGAGAGCCTGGAGTGTTCTTTCACAGCTCTGATATGTGTCATAACTACTCCACCCCTCTTGTACTTTAACCTCAACTGTAATTAAGCTTTTAATTTTTTCTACACAGCGAGTAACGAGCAAGATGGGCCAAACGGCTTCCTCTCGTTTGTAAACTTTCTTATGTTCTTAAAAAAACATTTTCTAACCTCATTAAAACATTATATTCACTCTGGTTAAGGCCATATTTATGGCACAATGCAACAAGTTCACTTTCTTGTGTCATTGGTTATTGAACCTCGCCTGACCGTCATTGGTTATTGAACCTCGCCTGGTCGTCATTGGTTATTGAACCTCGCCTGACCCTCAAAATAATAAGGTCCTAGTACCTGTAACACGGGAGGCGAATGGGGACTACTTATTGTGTTAATCCCAGGTAAGAAAATGGTTTAACAGCCTTGGCTGAATAGCTGGACCTTGTTTGTTAGATAAGCACCCTGTTATCTTCCCCAATGTGGTTATCTATCCGATAGCAATGCCCTCTAATCAAGGATCTATTGAATTAGATTCACTGCGTGGGTGTTTCAGTGCTTAGATTTCAATACAGACAGTTCCAAACACAGAGAGCTGCAAAAAAAAAATGCAGTACCAATATTAAATGAGGAGAACACTGCAGCTGGAAGGTAGGCGTTTGCTTCCATATGAGAAACATAAGCTGTTTCCAAAAAAAGGAAAAATATATTCTCCGTCATTCATATGACACATTTAGCCTGGATATGAAATTACATCAGTTATTACCGGTATATACCTAAGGGCTTCTAATTTTTGGTTTTTATTCATTTCAGTTTTCAGTGCTAATTTTGAGCTATTTTCAAGTTTTATGTAAATATTTTTTTTTGGAGGGGCTTTTGCTTTTTATATACTGTATGAGATTAGTGTTTCAAAAAGCTTGGACTTTTTTCTGCAAAATATGTACAGTAGTAAATCCACAGTACTTGTAAACTTAAGACCGTCTTTCTTTTACTGTCTTCCTTAAGGTCACGGGCACATTCTTCTGGGTTTTTTGTGTAGGAATTATTTTACAAATTGCCACAATTTGCAATTCTGTTTTAAATCCTCAGTATCTTAACTAATACAGCTTTAAATACCGCAAACAAGTTAATTGTAATCTCGTTTTAAATCTTGCAAGCAGAGTCTCCAATAGAAATGTAGGAATGTCCTGTCCTGAGCATTTGGGGTGGGTTCAAAGTATTCAGAACGAATCAATGACAGATAGTCAGAAAGGATGGAAATTCCCAGCTGCACTGGGAAATGTAGTTTTTTTGTAGTAGTAGTTTTTTTTAAATTAATTTATTTATTTTTAATGGAAAAGGGGTGGTCAATGTGAACTGAGTAACCATTTCCATTGTTTTTCCAATGTTTATTGGCTATACCCCAATTTAAATCCCCTCCCCCCCATCAGGGGTGTTTTATAGATTTTTATCTATTAAAAACGAAAATCTGAAGCCCTATATATAACTGGCTCTCAAACTAGACTACCGGTACTTTGTGCAAAACTGATTTTTTGTTGACAGTGAACCCATGTTTATCCTTTAAATTCAATGTAACTGAGTGACAGAGGTACAGAAATGAAGCGAGAATCCAAGAATAAATCTTTGTGCCAAATATGAAGACAGTATCTCAATGTGTGCACACAGGACTTTAATATGGCAGCCACATTGGGGGTCAAGGTCACCAACCCTTTTAGCCGCATTTCGCATTTTTAGACAACTAATTTAATTGTAGCTTTACATACTCTACACAGTGGCTGCACCTCAAATGGTTCCTGGGATATGACTGTTGACAATACAGCAATGCCAACTTACAATGTAAAATTACTTCTACAAAAGGGTTCATTTTTTTGGTCAAAGTTACTTACAGAATCACGGAATACAGTTATGTCACAAATGTGATGCTTCGCAATGTTTGGTCTAACCAAATGGGACAATACTTTTAAACTATATCAATATTTTAATGTTATTTAATTGGCATTTGTTAACAAAACAATGTAAAGTTGCAATCTTACCAAGAGGACTTATTACTGTATGATGCTTCTTAGTGTTAGAACAGAATTCCGGTGCAACTCGAAACACAGACAGTGACAATGGTACTGTTAAAAACATATTGGCTAACACCACCAAGCTCCTCATGTATTTTCTTCTGCTCCACAGTTTCCTGCAGCCTTCCTGCACTGTGCAACAAAACAACTCACTCCCTCTGTTACCATGAGGCTTTGACTCCTCCTACATCAAATAACCTGCCTCTAGAAACCTAGAAAATACTTTATTACTACACAGGGAAATGCTGCACTAAAGCCCTACCAGGCCTACATAGCCAGCCAGTTAGTTAGGCACATGAGTCCAGAATAAATTATTATTACCATTATTATTATTACTTTGCCCTACAGTTTCAAATGATAGGAGTTTAGTATTTAACCTTGACATTTGGGTATCCAATGTATTTGAAGATTCAGAACAAAAATTGGGGTTAGAAATTAGCAACCAGTCTTTGGGTTTCAGAACTAAATGTAGTTCTATTGGATCTGATTAAAAGAGGCTGTCCTTTCCCTTCTAACTGCTTGTACAACTCTCAGCCGGAAACCCATTAATGAGTTGTATAGACAGACACAAACTGAATAATATACTGAATTATACTATAATACAGCAACTCAATGGGATTTAGTTAGAAACACTTTCAGAATTGATGGCTCATTGTAAAGTTCATTGAAAAACAAAAGAGGGATTCCTATTTATTAAAGAGCTGCAGAACCCTGCCCTACCTCCTCTAATCTCCGTCTCTGCTCCTTCTGCTCCTCGATGCGCTTCTGCCTCTCGGCCAGCAGCTGGCGCTTGTGCTCCTCGTTTTGCTGCTGCTCCAGCTGCTGTCTGCGCAGAGCCTCTGAGCGCTCCTTATTGGCCAGCTGAAGGCGAAGAAAGTCCCGTCTCAGGGTTGACTCACCAGGGATGTTGATCAGGGAGCTACAGAGGGAAGTATGTGTGTTAGTACCAGAAGTTTATTAACAAGTTTCATCATATTCAATGGTTATCAACATACATAATGTGCAAAAATACAATGAATGGCGATTTCTGGAGGATATATGCATCACCGGTTGAGGAATAATTAATATCTAAAAAGCGAAGCGTTAGAGAAGGTGTGTGTGTGTGTTTTAGAGTGCCATTATTAAGATTATAATATACATTTAGTAGCTCTGGTGAAAAGCAAAGTACAGTAACAGACCCCCAGGTCTAAATAGAGATGATGTGAGAAGCTGCTAGAGGCTGGTTTCTTACCTGGGCTCACCCATATCATTCTCCTCCTCCTCCTCTTCACTCCCACTGTACTCATACTCTGTCTCATCTAGAACAGCAGCACCAGAACAGATTCAAGTTGAAATTCAGCATTTCCACAACAATAATCAACTTCAGATCTTTGAGAATTTAAAGACAATGTGTCAAAGTGATCGTCTACCTTACAGTAGTTTCATTACAATTTGAATATCATACAGTGGTTTTAAGTTAACTTTATTTGAACAAATAAAATACATATATTTTAGAATAATGACATGAAGGTTGGTTCACTTAAGAATGTATGTATAACAATGAAAATATATTGTCTTGTTGTTTAGCCCATTCAAGCACATGTCATCATATGAGGCTGCAAACACACTTAAACCGCTCTGTGCATGAAAGGGTTAATATTAACAACTAACACTACCTATCTGGTACAAGGCCAGCATAGCAATTCCAACTAAATGTGCGGTTTGACATACTGCCAGAAAAACACTGCAAGCATGTTTGGGTTTGTCTTTGGCAACTGTACAATAGATCATCAAGAAATCAAATCAATAATACGTTTTTAGCTTCCAGCTAAGACGCCGCCCATTTCTGACATACCTTTCTCTCCCCGTTTCTTCTTGGTCCTGTCGATGTGATCCTTCAGCTGGATGCGGACCTGCCTCTCGTTAGTCTGGTCCCGGATGAACGGGTGTTTCAGCAGCTGCTCAGTGCTGGGCCTCTGGCCATGGTTCTTCACCAGGCAGCTATCAATGAATGTCTGGAATTTCTTGGACCTGGAAAGAGAAGGAGAGTCAAAACAGCATTGAATGATCACTGAAATATACTATGTTAGTAATACAGCCCTGATTAGAAGGCATCAGTCTGAAAGTTGACTATATTGGGAAGGTTTTCTATATGAAAGTGCTGTCTAAAGTGAGCAAGTAAAGTGATATAAAAGGATTTGATATGAAGGTGCAATGCTTTGCTGCCCTTACCACTTCTTTGACTTCAATCTTGGCGCTGGATTCCTTGGAATAAGAAATAAGGCTCGCATGGGATGCATGTCACAGAGTGCTGGGGGAACAGAAAAAAGAAAATTACACAAAGTCAATATATGTTACATTGACTAAATGCACTCAATTCAAATGATTTTCAATGGAGTATGTTCATAAGACTGAAATGTCTATAACTCAGAAACTTGTATAAATCAAGGATTTAATGTACCTGTGTGTGTACTGTATAAATACAAGTTCTACATCTTTAACGTGAGCAATGAAAATAAGAAACCAAAAGAAAAATATGTTTCTGATTTCCATTACATGAGAGTAGATGTTAAAACTTCATGCTGATTTGAACTTGGCTCTCGCCAAGATAAGCACCAACTAAGACGTAGCTTCACAGTAAACTAATGTGATCCATATGTGTCTCCATCCATTTGCGCTTCCTTCCATATGATGATGTAGATATCCTTCTGTCTGGTGTTGATGGCTGAAGTGTAATGCTGGCTCCAGGGATCAGCTTATTTTGCCTCCCTAGCGCATCAGCACACACAACGGCTGCGATGCTGGCTCCGGGATCAACCATAGTGCGGTCTCCCCAGCGCATCAGCATGACAACCGCCTGGATTGAGCTAAGTAGGGTACATCTCTGGGGTCTTCAAGTGGGCACCTTCCATCCTCGGTGTTTCGGCCGACCAGCCCACGACACCTCAAGAGGGCTCGACGGTGATTCTGGCGTCCCAGCATCACCCCCTCCGTCCCCACTCAACTCAGCCCAGCTTACTTACCTGTATATCAGCCTTTCTTTCTTTCTATTGTGCTTGAGGTCCCCAGCCAGAATCTTTCCGTCTCAACCACAGCCAGTTGCTGCTCCTCTCTGCTGCTTCAGATAAGTTCTTCACTGTGCGACGCAACTCTTGGCCATTGAATCCGACATCTCTGAGAAACCGGGTTGTAGAGTGTGCCATAAATCCTCGACATCCCACTTCCACTGGGTAAACCCAGACTCTCCATCCTCGCTGTTCTGCTTCAGTGGCTAGTTGAGCATACCGCAGTTTCTTCCTCTCATACGCCTCATCTACAGCATCCTCCCATGGCACTGTTAACTCCACCAGGTGAACAAGGCGTGCTGATCCAGACCACAAGACAATATCTGGTCGAAGGTTTGTGGTGGCAATCTCAGGTGGAAAAATAAGCCGTTGACCAACATCCGCCAGCATTTTCCAGTCTCTAGCAGCTTCCAGTTGTCCTGGGCGAGGATTGGTTTTAACACCTTTTCTTGGTGGTTGCTCTCCTGGGCGGAGGAATGTTGTCTTTGTGTGTAATGTTTTGATGGAACAGGTGGCAACTTATTGGTCATGTTACGCTTGTCTTCCAATGCTAAGGCCAAACATCGCAGCACCTGGTCATGGCGCCAAGTAAACCGTCCTTGGCTAAGAGCCACCTTACATCCTGTCAAAATGTGCCTTAATGTTGCAGGTGATGAACACAAAGGACATGAGGGATCCTCTCCTACCCAGAGGTTTAGGTTCTGTGGTGATGGGAGAACATCATATGTTGACCTTATAAGGAAACTGATCCTGCTCTGTTCCATTGACCATAGGTCTTGCCAGCCAATCTTGCGTTGTTCCACACTCTCCCATCTCATCCATTCTCCCTGCTTGCCCTGGGAAATGGCCTTTATACACCTCATCCTCTCCTCCTGCTTTTGCACCTCGTTGACTACAAGCTTCCTCCGTTGCGCTGGGGCTGCCTTGTGCCATGTAGGAGGAGCTGAACTGAGACCAAGACCCTCTTCCATGCTGAACTTGCCCCATGATATCACCAATTCGAAGGGCAGCCTTTGCATCCTCCACAGCTTTCTTTGCCACCCACTTTCTTCCAGTTTTCAACACAGGTGCTGCCTCCCTTACGCATTTGTCGCGTGACTCTACTAATGTCATTTCCAGTCGGACCTTGGCGCACTTAAACTCCTCGGTTAGAGCGGAGACAGGTAGCTGCAGTATTCCTTTACCATAAAGTCCCACTCTGCTGAGGCAGCGTGGAACTCCCAACCATTTCCTGATGTGTGAACTGATTAAAGCTTCCAGCTTCTCTACTGTTGTCAAAGAAACCTCGTACACAGTCAGTGGCCACAGCAACCTTGGCAGTAGGCCAAACTGAAAGCACCAACTGTACTACATTACTTTCCAAGTCAATGCTTCTTGTAAAATAGTCCAGTTTAATTCTAAAATTAATCCTGGAATTTAAAATTGGTTGGTAGCTGGGGTGGGTTGGTTTTTTACCTATTCTGCACTCAAACCCAGCAAACAGTAACACATTTTTCTCAATACAATGTGAAATCAATGCCCTCCATAGTTCTATTCA
The DNA here is from genome assembly GCA_030684275.1 of Acipenser oxyrinchus oxyrinchus. NCBI lineage: Eukaryota > Metazoa > Chordata > Actinopteri > Acipenseriformes > Acipenseridae > Acipenser > Acipenser oxyrinchus. The sequence continues at coordinate 12,915,335 of CM060262.1, forward strand.
ACTGGATGGCACCAAAAGTTGCGTTTTTAGCTTCAAGGGTTCTCCTACACTGCAGCTATTAAGGGAAAAATCACAAGTAAATCAATGCCAACCAGGAGCCTATGGCTAAAAACACATAACTCAGTGACTAGAAATGTATTTTGTTTTAGCCCTACATTTCTGTTTTGAGAACTCTAGAGGATATCACAACAGATTTGTTACATAAAACATATATAAAAATGCCTCAAGTCCTTTAGATAGTGTTTAATACTCAACTTTAGAGTCTTCAACTCTGCAACAGAAGTTAATAGATCAATTAAACCACCCTTGGCATCCTGATAATCAAGTTTATCAGAAACACTAAACTGTGACTCAAGAAGTATCCCCTTGAACATTTTGGTTATTAAATATCATAGTACAGTATCTGTGAGTAGACAATCTGCCCTAAATATTAGCCATTACTTTAATGACCAAAAAAGGCAAAAGATTTTAATAAAAGCAGGACATCCCATAAGTGACACCCCAATGATCTATTTTCTAACCAAGCAGAAGAGAGGGATATTTGTTCTACTTTTTGCTGTAGAACTCCAAATATCGTATGTGTTATTGCTTACAATTTATTTTTAATACTGTCTACAATACTACACATGTAAAACAATAATACTGTATGTCCCCCCCACCCCCTCCGCAATTACATCAAAAGATGTTTTTCTTCCCGGGAGCTGGCCATGGACTTACGGATTAGTATTTTTATTTATTCATTCTTTTTTTTTTTTTTTTGCTCATCTGAAAATTTAGAATATATATATATATATATATATATATATATATATATATATATATATATATATATATATATATATATATATATATATATATATATCTTTCCTTATGTGTTAGCAAAAAAAAAAAAAACACCTCAATTAGCCCAGAATAGCCAGAACAGAGCAGCAAGAGCGAGGAGTCAATACACCTGACAGTATATGAGGCGGGAGTGAAACTTAACTCTGCAACAAACTTTAAAAACATACTTTGGAAACAATGAAGTAAGGTATACAAGTTCATTAATAAGGGATCATAAGGCCCATTTTTGGGTCTGGAGAAGTTTATGAATTGATAGTTAACTTTACCTCCTGCACATAAAATAAATAAATAAATAAAAATTTGATGCTTGTCGTAGGGTTTTTTTCTGCAGAGTTGTGCTTGCGTGTGTTTTTTTTTTTTTTTTCCTCTTACAGGATTTAACGTTCATATAAAACACTGCAACACAAAACACCACCATGGTTCTCATTGTGGACATCCTCAAGCTACAACCCATAGCGTTTCCAATAGAATCACACTGCCTTGATGGGTCTCAGAAATTAGATGTCAGTAACATGGTACATATTGAAAATCTTGTTTTCTTTTACCTTCCCTGTTTCCACTTTCAAGGTTCATTCATATCAAGGTCATTTTTAATGGTTAAGTCTTTTTTAGGAATTATTTTTAGCTTACATAATTGTAAGACTTTCAGGACTTCACCTTTGACCTTCCAGGTCACCACTGCTTAAAACAGTGTCCAGTAACAGATTTACAAAGTGAAGATAGGATACCATTGACCTGTAAGGAAAACATTTTAACTTCAACTGGGAAAGACCAATTCATCACTCCATCAGGGTCTTTGATATTCTGCTTGGCCCACAAATATTTGAGCAAGTTTTCCTTCATTGCATCTGCCTTACATTTTTATGATCCAAAGACCTGCAAGACTATAATTACTTACGTGGAGCACCTTCTGCCATCTCTATGGCTGTAATTCCTAAAGACCACAGGTCACTCTGAAATTGAGAGAGATAAAAAAAAAATCAACCACAATAAAAGAAACATGGTTTTGTAAATCACAACTACTACCTGACATTTGACTTGCTGTTCAAAATGCTACAGGGGATTCATATAATTTCAAGATGTCTGAGTGTTTGATTGAGAGGTGTTCTAGTTTCGGCAGTGTGGAGGCTCTTTTTAGAGTCCTCATTAAAAATGTGGACCTTTGTGAACTGAACACACCTGCCAGTCACACTTTATATCGTAATAACGGTAACTGCCTTCAATGTTCACAAATCTCTTAATGTCATAAGGTTTTTTTTGTTTTTTTTAAATTAAGGCTGAACTGACCCATAAGAGGAACTTTTCTTAGTTTCTATTTCCCACCTGAACATGTGATCTGTGTGGTCTCTAAAGTTGTTGTATTTTATATACTTATTTCAGCTGACCTGATTAAAAAAGCACAATTAAAAACAGTTTATAAAAGAGACCTATATACCTCTCGGATTGCATTTAGTTATAACAGGGCACTGGTGTTTAATTCCTTCAAAACAAGCATAACTCATTCTACACTACTCTGACCTTGCTCAAATTAAACAACAATAGAAAACCATTGTGTCTGCATAGAGTTTACTTTCAAATTAGATAAAAAGGAAAACATAACCATGCTAATTTGATTCTCAATAGATTCCAACTACACGCCCTAAAATAGTCCAGCAAGAGAATGGAACAGTTGCTTTAAAGCAACCTCAATTGCTCCTGGACGTCCAAAGACTACCAGCCTAGAATGCTAAACCCATTTTATTCTACTTCTAATGCTGCTGCAGTGTTCTTTGTTATTTTCCAGGACCACTTAGTGATTAACAGATTCCTCACTTTGCAATTCTCACTCTGCCCAGAAGAGCTTGTAGGTTTTGATCTAACATCTCGAGGGGGACAGGTTTAATGAATCATGCACTCAGTACCTGCAAATCAATTAGAAATTGAGAAGTCTGACTTTTAAGCCCCTCACCTTCCCAGCCACTTTTTATTTGACCAGGTCCATCTTTCTACATTTTAGGAATCCGCTCTGAAAGCCATGTTCTAATGACTTTACAAGGCTGGACAAATGTGTCTAATGAGTTTATTGGCAATTTTATACTGCATTCAATTACCGTATTATTCTCTGCATCGTACATGGTGTGGTTATTTTTCATCCTATGATGTGTACTTCATAAAATTACAGTATTAGGTAGAGTTTTTTTTTTTTTTAAATTCAGAATGTGTGACAATAAAAGGAGATGGGTTTCAGTCTGTTCTATTGCAGGATTAAGGTTAAGTGAGCCCTGTGATTCAAACAGTAATTGCAGTGCGATTTCCTCAGCCAGAGCTCAGTGTGTGGCCTTGAATAACTGGGAGAATTATTACAATGGCAGTACATGAACGTCAAGTGGTGGAGTATAGGACATTTAAACATTAGAAAGAAAATCAGAGACCATGATAATAAAACTCCAGCCAGGATTCCTACATTTATTCCTATTGCCAGGGTAAATGTGAAACCTTCAAAAACCCTAAATCAACAAGCATGTGAGGAACATACATCCCCCACCAGCTGTGAAACAGTTGATGACCATGACACATGTAAACAGTATTCGAGAACTGTACACGACAAGAGTTAGCAATGAAATGTTTCATCATAATTTGATGGGCAATTTTCCAGAATAATGCTAAATTGTAAATGTAACATACAGTAGATGATCTGACATAGACACTCTCCAGTATACTTAAGTTATGCTAAATAGTGTTAATATCAAGTTTCAGGACAAATGGATACACGGCTCTCCAGATACAAGCAAAAATGTGACGTGACACTGAAAAGGATACACTCAAATGAAACCATATTCATGATTTGATAAAATGTGGTCCAACCTCAAAATTAACCATTTTGGGCCAAACTACATTTTTAAAATTCTTTTCAGTACAACTTTTAAGTTTAACATTTTGTTACAATACCTGTTCCTATAAAAAGCCTTAAAAAGCTTAAAGCCTTGTGAAATCTTGAGATTAAAAATCAAGCACATCCTGTAAGTAAACAGCAGACTTCTCTTGACATTTAGATCATAATAGCGGCTTGCGACTGTGAAATATGAGGTAGCATTAAATATTGAGGCTTTGGATCCGACTCATATCTGGTATTAATATTTGAACAGTCGGCAAAGAAAACTTGAATAAATACGTGAATTTGGAGAGGGAATTTTTACCTGAAAGTGTTAGAGCCCTAGGCAGCTCTGGTAACAATGCAGTGTGCAAAGCAGTCTTTGTATTATGCATAACTGTAATCTTGCATATACATCCCAGCCGACTATTAGCATCAGGGCTGCCAGCCAAACTAGTACCGCAGAGAATATCCCATTCATCACTGATGCATTTTTTTCAGCATGTTCTTTCTTATATCGTAAAACTTCAAATAATTGCCGGGTCTCAAATAATCATTTGCCTCCAATACACATCGGGTCTGCTGGCAAATATTGTAAATAAACACTGGGTCTCTGTCATTGCCATTGAAGCTGAGGAAGATGAGGTGGAGCTTGAGCGTAATGAACTGCTAATTGACAGCGATGAAAGTGACTCTCGGGATTAATAAATAATAATAGAAAACGTAATTTAAGGCAGGCCAACATGTAATGCATATTTGTTTAATGCAGTTATTACATTATTAAGTTTTGAAAATTTTAAGCATGCTGAAAGTAGGCTAGATACAAACCTCTTAGTGTGTTTTAAGGTGTTTTGTTGTATTAACAATGTAAAAGTTTGAGATTAAACAGTACATTATTCTTGATAATGATACTTATTGTTTTTATTGTTCATTTTTAAAAACTTTTAGACCTTTTACACACCTGTAACCACTCACAACTTTTCCACAATCACTTTTACAACAAAGAAGTCAAACCTCAATAACAAACCGTATATGCACTACTTACCTTAAAATCATAAGTAGCATCAGGATTTTCATCACAGGCAATAACTTCTGGAGCCATCCAATACGGCGTACCGATAAACGTGTTTCTCCGACCAACTGTCCTGTCCAGCTGGGCACTTACACCAAAGTCAACTGGAACACAACAAGCAAACAGTTTTTGGAAATGCTTTCAGCTACCATCTTACATATACCCTGTTCACAGTTGTATCGGAACGATACTGGTAAAATGAGTTTCGGTTTTTAATATATATATCTATACATTAAACTTTCTGTCCTAACTCACTTTTTCAACAGCAGTACAAGACCGATACTGTACACATTTAAACTGGTTTATATAAATACATTTACATGAAAGATATTCTGTATTACACAAAGATACTGATTCTCTATGGGGACCTCCGTCCCACTGCGTGCAAAGGGTTGTGGGATACAGAGAGATTCTCTAATGACAGTCAATGGAGTGGTGTCAGATTGAGCTGCTTTGAGCTTATTTTATAGATGTTTAAAAATATTTAAAAAAACTTGTGAAGTCTATTTTACTTCTGCCCAGAGTGTCTTGACGAACAACATAACCTGTGTAAATGATAACATACCGTAATCTATATGAAAAATGCACTCTTCTGAACACAGTACCAGAGATAGCGTGTGCGAAAAAAACAGAGATGAGCATTCACACAGTACTAGAGCAGACGGGTGCAATTCTAAAACTTGGATTTATTGGTATTGGCCGTCAGTTCTTATATGTTTTCACTACTGTGACACACCTGTAAATATATATATATTAAACAAGTATGACCAAAGTAAAGAGCGGAGTTGAGAATCATCCTTGGTGTAAGTCTGCCTCAGACTCATTCATTCCGTTGTCGTGCCGACCCACCTGTCCACACTTCACTGTTCCGAGTCATATCACAACTGTACCGGTACGAAACTTGCTCTTGTCTGGGTTTTGTATCAATACAGTTATACTGCTATGATGCCGGTAACAACTCCAGTGTGAACAGACGTTGCGATACTGTTACGCAACAATACCACGACCGTGTGAACAGGGATATTAGTCACAAACGAGCGATTGTTTGGGGACTATAATGCAACTCGAGTTGTTCCACTGTTATAACAGGTAATTATTTTACAGCAGCATTATTAAATAACTACCAAGTAAATTACCATATTTTATTATATAGTGTATTATGTGCCCAATAACTGAATGTTACCTCTGTTAAACCTATTACCAAGTATTGAAAAAGTAATTACCTTTAATTACACTGTAGTCATTTATAGTGTATGTAATGAGGGTGTGTGGTGTAATAAAGTATACATTTGAACTGTAGCTCTAAAAAGCAATTTGTTAAATAGCCAAAGTCATCTATTGGAGGGGTTGTCAGCTTTTTTGCTTCTTAGAATACGTGGTCCACAGTGAAATTCGATCTTCTGCAAAACCTTTTAAAAAGGCACAGCCCCATGCAACAGACCACGACGTACGACAACAAATATATTAACTCCCAAACTGAGATCAGAGGTCCTAAATCATCACTCCACATCACCAGCCCTTTACATGTACTTCTAAAGGAGTAATGTACTGCATCATTTGCAACCAATTACACATTGAGGAAACCAAAAGACGTTTAGCAGATCATTTTGTGGAACATTTCTGAATCAACACCTTGACGTTTCCAGCAGCCCGACACTTCAACAGCAATAATCACACTGCTGAAGACATCACCATCTGTGGAATCAGTCAGTGTTTTGGTACAAATTATACTCGGAAGCAAAGAGAACATGTGCTGATCTTCAAACTTGGAACTTTGGAACCTCTTGGAATGAACATTCTATTCTGACATCATCTTAACAACATCCTCAGAATTTTTGAAAATCAGCAAGTCTACTGCACTGTGTGTATAATTATATATATATATATATATATATATATATATATATATATATATATATATATATATATATATATATATATATATATAGTACTGTGCAAAAGTTTTAGGCAGGTGTGAAAAAATGCTGTAAAGTAAGAATGCTTTCAAAAATAGACATGTTAATAGAGTATATTTATCAATTAACTAAATGCAAAGTGAGTGAACAGAAGAAAAACCTACATCAAATCAATATTTGGTGTGACAACCCTTTGCCTTCAAAACAGCATCAATTCTTCTAGGTACACTTGCACAAAGTCAGGGATTTTGTAGGCATATAGTCAGGTGTATGATTAAACAATTATACCAAACAGGTGCGAATGATCATCAATTCAATATGTAGGTTGAAACACAATCATTAACTGAAACAGAAACAGCTGTGTAGGAGTAATAAAACTGGGTGAGGAACAGCCAAACTCAGCTAACAAGGTGAGGTTGCTGAAGACAGTTTACTGTCAAAAGTCATACACCATGGCAAGACTGAGCACAGCAACAAGACACAAGGTAGTTATACTGCATCAGCAAGGTCTCTCCCAGGCAGAAATTTCAAGGCAGACAGGGGTTTCCAGATGTGCTGTCCAAGCTCTTTTGAAGAAGCACAAAGAAAAGGGCAACGTTGAGGACCGTAGACGCAGTGGTTGGCCAAGGAAACTTACTGCAGCAGATGAAAGACACATCATGCTTACTTCCCTTCACAATCGGAAGATGTCCAGCAGTGCCATCAGCTCAGGACTGGCAGGGACCCTGGTACACCCATCTACTGTCCGGAGAAGTCTGGTCAGAAGTGGCCTTCACGGAAGACTTGCGGCCAAAAAGCCATACCACCGACGTGGAAACAAGGCCAAGCGACTAAACTATGCACGAAAACACAGGAACTAGGGTGCAGAAAAATGGCAGCAGGTGCTCTGGACTGATGAGTCAAAATTTGAAATATTTGGCTGTAGCAGAAGGCAGTTTGTTCACCGAAGGGCTGGAGAGCGTACACGAATGAGTGTCTGCAGGCAACAGTGAAGCATGGTGGAGGTTCCTTGCAAGTTTGGGGCTGCATTTCTGCAAATGGAGTTGGGGATTTGGTCAGAATTAATGGTCTCCTCAATGCTGAGAAGTACAGGCAGATACTTATCCATCATGCAATACCATCAGGAGGCAGCTGATTGGCCCCAAATTTATTCTGCAGCATGACAACGACCCCAAACATACAGCGAAAGTCATTAAGAACTATCTTCAGCATAAAGAAGAACAAGGAGTCCTGGAAGTGATGGTATGGCCCCCACAGAGCCCTGATCTCAACATCATCGAGTCTGTCTGGGATTACATGAAGAGAGAGAAGCAACTGAGGCTGCCTAAATCCACAGAAGAACTGTGGTTAGTTCTCCAAGATGTTTGGGCCAACCTACCTGCCGAGTTCCTTTGTGTGCAAGTGTACCTAGAAGAATTGATGCTTGATGCTGTTTTGAAGGCAAAGGGTGGTCACACCAAATATGGATTTGATGTAGATTTTTCTTCTGTTCACTCACTTTGCATTTAGTTAATTGATAAATATAATCTATTAACATGTCTATTTTTGAAAGCATTCTTACTTTACAGCATTTTTTCACACCTGCCTAAAACTTTTGCACAGTACTGTATATACACACACACACACACACACACACACACAGTGCCTTGCAAAAGTATTCAGACCCCTGACCAATTCTCTCATATTACTGAATTACAAATGGTACGTTGAAATTTCGTTCTGTTTGATATTTTATTTTAAAACACTGAAACTCAAAATCAATTATTATAAGGTGACATTGGTTTTATGTTGGGAAATATTTTTAAGAAAAATAAAAAACTGAAATATCTTGCTTGCATAAGTATTCAACCGCCACACATTAATATTTGGTAGAGACACATTTCGCTGCAATAACAGCTTTAAGTCTTTTGGTGTAAGTATGTACCAGCTTTGCACACAGTGTCGGAGTGATTTTGGCCATTCTTCTTGGCAGATTTGCTCCAGGTTGTTCAGGTTGGTTGGACGACGCTTGTGGACCGCAATTTTCAAATAGTGCCACAGATTGAGATCAGGACTTTGACTGGGCCACTGTAGGACATTCACCTTTTTGTTCTTGAGCCACTCCAATGTTGCTGTGGCCTTGTGCTTGGGATCATTGTCCTGCTGAAAGGTGAATTTCCTCCCAAGCTTCAGTTTTTTAGAGGACTGAAGCAGGTTCTCTTGCAGTATTTCCCTGTATTTTGCTCCATCCATTCTTCCTTCAATTTTAACAAGATGCTCAGTCCCTGCTGATGAGAAGCATCCCTACAGCATGATGCTGCCACCACCATACTTCACTGTAGGGATGGTGTGTCTTGAGGCATGGGCAGTGTTAGGTTTGCGCCACACATAGCGCTTTGAGTTTTGGCCAAAAAGCTCTATCTTGGTCTCATCTGACCACAAAACCTTTTCCCACATCGCAGCTGGGTCACTCTCATGCTTTCTGGCAAACTCCAGACGTGCTTTCAGATGGTACTTTTGAGTAACGGCTTCTTTCTTGCCACCCTCCCATACAGGCCAGTGTTATGCAGAGCTCTTGATATGGTTGACTGGTGCACCGTTACTCCACTCCCAGCCACTGAACTCTGTAGCTCCTTCAAAGTGATTGTTGGCCTCTCTGTGGCTTCTCTCACAAGTCTCCTTCTTGTTTGAGCGCTGAGTTTTGAGGGACGGCCTTTTCATGGCAGTGTCTGGGTGGTGTAATGCAGCTTCCACTTCCTGATTATTGATACAACTGTGCTCACTGGGATATCCAAACACTTTCCCTAATCTATGCATTTGTATTACTTTATCTCTAACTTCTGTAGAATGCTCTTTGGTCTTCATTTTCCTTCAGATTCACAGCCTGACCAATGATCCCTTCAACAGTGGGGTTTTTATCCAGAAAATGTGACAGCAACTTTAATGGTTCACAGGTGGAGGCCAATGGTAAGATAATTGTGTCCTCGTTAGGGCAATTTCTTTCATCGGTGTAAACTGGGACCTTCCACAGCACAGGGGTTGAATACTTATGCAAGCAAGATATTTCAGTTTTTTATTTTTCTTAAAAATATTTCCCAACATAAAACCAATGTCACCTTACAATAATTGATTTTCAGTTTTAAAATAAAATATCAAACAGAACGAAGGCACTGTGTATAATATATATATATATATATATATATATATATATATATATATATATATATATATATATATATATATATATATATATATATATATATATATAAATAATTATTTTTGCTTTACTTACTCTATGTGAAACTTGTTGCTGGTGCTGAGCAACAATTCTGTCAAGACATGGAGGTATCTTCGTCAAGCACACACACGTCATGGTCAATGTTTATCCTGGCTCGGTACTTTGGTTACATCGACATCATGGCTGAAAATCCGGTTTTGCATAACTAGGTTGCCCTGAATGGGACCAACACTTTCAGTGCTGCAGAAGAAGCAGTGCTGCGTTCGTCGGCATTTCACTGAACTTGGTTCTGAAGGAGCTGTGCGATGAAATGTGAATGAGCTCTTCTAACAGCTTTGATGGGACAGAGGGTGGCATTTAGTTTCAGTATTCTCACTAATGGGGTTTGTAGCCCACAAGTGTGTAGTGGCTTGTTCTGTCTTGAGTTCAGGAAAGTAAGTATTACATTTGTTAAGTAGACCAGACAGATGCGCTGCCAACTGCGGTTTGGTTACGTCAAAAGTCAATGTTCTTCACGCGAAAACTACGTCTTCGGACATAAAATCGATCCATTTGACGGGGTCATTTGACATTGGTACTTTTGCCAGTTCCTTGGCTTTCTGCCTTCCTAACATTTCCTTCACAATTTCAATGACACACCGCATTAACAACTCATATGTGATTTATTCGCTTTAGCTATTTCCTGTGCCACTATGTACGATGACACTACAAGCTTTTTATCCATGGTAGTTGTGGATTTCATTACAGCTTTAGTACCAAGCAGTTTCTTTAGTTTCTTTAGTACCAAGCAATGTTGCTTGTTTTTATATATTTCATGCTTGGTAATTAAATGTCTCTGTAATTTGGAGGGTGTCAAACATTACTTGGACAGTACTTGTGTACAAATTACACACTGTAGTTGAGGCATATCTTCACTTGCAGTACAAATAAAACCGAAATTCAAGTAGCTGTCTTCGTATTTCCTTAATTTTGCAGGGTTAATAACAGCTTTATGTTTTTTTTCTCACAACACCACCTCCTCGCTGTTCTTCAGCCCTTACGGTTGAAGTTGTTGAAGGAAGTTCTGCATCATCATTTTGTGGGTTTTGTTGTTTTGATGCGGATGGTCAAATTATAATTGTATCCATGCCTGGTATTCATTGTGTGTGTTTCCAATGATTTTTCCTCTGCTTTGTAATCTGTCGTGCTCCCGCTGAAATAGCTCTATTACACCATACGTGTTACATAACCTTAGAACGCGTTCATTTCTGCGCATGCTTATGACATGCTAATAGGTTTCAGCGTGTCATAAGCATGCACGGTTGAGAACCACTGAGCTATTAAACAACAACAAGTAAGAGGTACAGTAATTGATCAAGGTGACACAGCTATACTTAACTTCCACCTCAGAATACTGTACCCAGCATTTTGTCGCTGAAGCCTACACTTTCCGTGGCAACCCAAGTATGTCAGGCAGTAACAGTTACAAAAATAAACAATTGGCCTAATTGTAAGCAGCAAATCTAATGAGAATACTAAACTTGTGACCTTGTGGACTGACTGTATACTGCATCGAATTAAACTTTTAATTCCCCGAGTGGTTATCAGTCAATTTAAAGTAAGCAATATTTGGTCCATTATTTAGAAGCTTTCTAAATGGGTATGAAATAGAGTTCTCAACTAATGTATTCTTTATGGATTTTAAAAATCACTTTGTGCATCATTTTCTGTTTCAGTCAGCACATGCCGATGACTTTTTAAAAACTCAGAAGTTTAACACTAGAACCGCCGGATTTTAGAATTACCTCAAACTGCCACGTGGGTCACTGTGACCCATACATTTTTAAACTGCTTCGTTATGAAAATTAAAGACATACTATCAGATACAACTGAAAGGTTTTATTCATGAACATATGCATCGCAGAGACACAGTATTTAAATGTAAAATTAAACAAAGGCTTTATTTCTCAAATGAGCGTATATATAGCACGACTATAAAACAGTGAAAAAATATAATAAAATACACATTTCAAAAGAAACAGGTATGTACATATACCCATGTACAGGTGTAAATGGGTACATGTACACACAAAACTATAAAACCAAAATCATTGTTTCTAATGCTACATAAAAAGAAAATATAACACTACTTCTGCTATGACAGCTGCATTGTTATTTAATCTGTAGTATTTTGTATTTAATTATATCCTTATGTAACTATCACTGACACGGTTATCTGCTCCATTATTGAATCGTATTTTGTCATATACTTGTACTTGCTAGAACCGAAGTCATTGTATTTTATTTTGCTCTTAATTGTATTAATACTTGTACTGTGATTTTTGTTTACGACTAAGTCGCCCTGGTAAGGGCGTCTGCTAAGAAATAAATAATAATAATAATAATAATAATAATAATAATAATAATAATAATAATTGTACTCTATGGAGGAGCATACACGTCTGCCAGCTGACTGTGCCTGCATCAAGGAGCTGTGTTGTAAACATAGACGCAGTTTCATTGAACACCATTGTGTAAACACGTGTAAACTGGTACATACAAACCTGTAAAACCAAAATGTTTTTTTTTTCTAAAAGTAATATAAAAAAAGAATATATAACATACGTTTCATATTAGGCACATAAGTTGTTATCCTACCTGTCATTTCAGTTTGCTGTATGCATATGAGTGCTGCTTGCCGTATTCTAATCAAAAGGACTACTGTTGGCGGTTCTAGTGTTAAAGCATTCCTGTGGCCTCTACAGAGCTCTTGGAGACATGCATTATAACTGGTCTTTCCAAGAAATACTATGTCTGTTCTATGTAGCATTTCTTACAGATGCATTTCTAACCAGTGTTGCGGTCAATTCCTGTATTTCAATTCAAATTCTAGTTCCAATTCCTTTTTTAAATAAATTCCCAATTCCAATTTCTTTTTAATCAATTCCAATACATTATTGATCAAAACTGCAATTAGCAGTATTCTGTTAATGAGCTTCTCACAGTGGCAACAAATTATTTCAATTGAAGTCACTGTGAGTCAATTAAACTGACTTTAAATGAAAGCAGCTCAACAAACAATTCATAAACAACTAAAATATCAACTCCAAGGCCTTCGAAGGACTTGAAAATGGAATTGAGAAACAGAAATTGACCCCAACCCTCTTTCTAACCTCCACTGGGGACAGAATCTAAACACGAAGAATAAATTAGGACTAATAGTTAGAAACATAGAAAAGTGTAATACTTAGTCTAAAAAGCATTAGGTCCAAATCTGTAAATATTTACTGTCAATCAAGGGGAGGTAAGTTAGTGAGGGCTGTTCAACCCGTCCCTATTCTCCATTAAGGATACGGTTTGATATCACCAGCTTGCTGCTTAATAATAAATTGCAGCCCAACTTGATTTCAAATTACAGCTTCCGAGAGCATCAACACACATTGCAAACCGGGTGTAAAGAGTCCGACAACCTGAGCTGACCAGGAAAAATGATTTGAGGAATGCCAGTAACCCATGTTTAGATAATTGTTGCTCTACTGTTGTGCAACACAGCAAAATGCATGCATCCAGAAGCAGTGCAAGTGATACAAATCTAACACGACCACCTGTTCAATCCTGCAATGGTATCACAAATCCATCCCATCGAGCTGGTTTCCGGGAACACAAAAGCTTTCTCACCTAACTTCACCTCTGCATTTTCCGTCAGCAGGACGTTCTGCCCTTTAATATCTCTGTGGATCACTTTGTGTTGGTGAAGATGAGTCAGACCCTGCAGGGTGGAAACAAAGAATATTAAAAGGAATGAATGTTTCAGATCAGACACAAACTAGGAGTTAGCGGTACTTAAGGGATGGGCAGAAAGTTCACTCAAATGTAGCGCAAACTATCCCTTGCGTGACTGATTATAAAATCCCATATAATATGTAAAATCTGTATCTCCGTGAGATGATGGGCAAGACATCACATGAGACATACTTTCATAATGAATTGCCTCAAAATGAAGCATGTAAAATGTTCCATCTGCTTGCTAAATGATATTCCAGTTCTGTGGTCCTCAATGCTGTGCCCGGGGCAAATTGTACCAGCTAGACCAGCACTGCACCCATGATGCCAGCTGATACAATAAGTAACACTGCAATACAGGTGTAGTCGCAGCAGTGTTAAAGTAATTGCAGTCTATGCAACACATCTGCATCCATGCCATTTAATACACCTTTATTTTAATGCCATTTTTTAATATACATTTTGGAAGTAGTTAGTGAAATGTCTAAAGGGAGCAATTTTATAAATGTCCTCAACCTTATGAGAAATGCACACAAGTCCCCTTGGCTAAATAAAAGTTGTGAAGTCCTAGATAAAACTACATTTTAAAAGGTGGTTTCAACACTGCAGTAAAAATCTACTTATAATTGCAGACAGCTTTAGTAGCATAGGATAACTATCCAAAATAGCAGACCAGTAGACACTAATATCTATCCAAAACATTTTTTCAGTATAAGGCACTGAAAAGTACTGAATTAGTTCTCTCAGTCTTTCTGTAAACTTGCTACTGTTTGAGTCCCACTGGGTGGATAAAAGGATTGCGAGCACCTACTTCAGATGCAGACAGTTCCTTCTGAAGCACTATAAAATGGGTTGCGCTTACCCTCAAAATCTCCCTGCAGATGTAGGCAGTCCACTCCTCCTTTAGAGAGTTCCCCTTGGTGTTTTTAATCAGGTCTGTGACAGAACCAGCACCACAGAACTCCATCACCAACTGCAAGACAAACAGAAATCCTTAATATCACATGAGCAGTACATTATTTGAACTGGAGCACAGCGAACAGAAATCTTGTCCTCTGGTGGGCTTTCAGTTATATGGTTACAAACTAAACAAAACCCCTGAATATTAATAATCCCTTGTTAGTGTACTAGACCTGCAAATTGAGGTTGGTTCTATTGGACTGAAAGACACAACTCTGTCCCTCAATTTATCAGAATATCCTCAATTCGCTGGCACAGCACGGTAAAGTACATTAAAGACAAATGTACTTTGTTGATTTTCAGAAAATGCAGCTCAATAGAAGATTGAAGGACAATTCAATATCATTATTTAACTTTTTCTTTAGGTTTATATATTTGTATTTGAAGTGAAACAATACTTTCTCTGGTGTCACAGTACCGCGTACCACCACCATGTGAGACTTCTTGATAAAGGTTACATGCAATTAAAAAACTTTCCAATAATACAAACCCCCCATGATGGAGCAGTATTTATCAAAATAATGACTGACAGGCCACACATCTTGACCAAGCCATGAAAAGAGAAGTTTCTTCATCCATAAAGGTTATGAGTGATGCCGGTTGTCGCCTCAAGGAAACTGGAATTTGATTCCAAATAATGATGAGGGGAAAACGAGAAAGCAAATTTAGTAAACTAAAAGGGGTCCCATTATGGGAAAGTAGAAAAAGACAAATTTACCAAGCATGTCAGTGATATTTATCCCATGGCTGTAGGGCCATCAGTAACATCAGTAAGTAGATGATGTATATCCATTGTATGCAAGTTTGACTTAGACAGAGATACTGTCATAAACCACCAGATTCAGAGACACTCAATAGATTGTGCTGGAAGTCCAGACCAATTTCTATCACAACTGAATAAACTCTTCTCTGGTTATACGTAATGAAAGTACATAAATGGTATACACGTCACAGTTTGACATAAAACAACAATTACAATTACAGACGCCTCCATAGACCCTCAGATTCTGATTATCTTTAACTTGGCCTAAAGAATGTTTTTTTATCATATCTGGACACAGGATGTTCTAGATAAATGTAAAAATGTAAGTACAAACAAACAGGTCAGGCAGTCCGACAGATGGCCTCCATATACGCCTTGATTATGAGGCAGATTCTTAAGAGGACAAGTGGTTCTCTATTGACAATGCATGCACAACTGTTTTTGTCAACATAGACTAACCTTGAATTAATAGAATTCAGAATTATTAAAATTGTTAAATAAGAAAGCACCACTGTTATCTAGCTTTAAAACCCTGCTCAAAAGTTGAGTTGATAGCCTACCTGTATAAAATTCTTAGATGAGAACAGTTTTAAAAGTCTTGAAAACATTTCCTAGCCCAGCCAACCCGTCAGAAACATTTTGTACAACAGCTTTAATAGGATACACAGCCTCTCTCTCACACACTACAAACAGTATGACGTTTCCTTAAGGCTTTGAATGATTTACTGAAGAACTGGGGCCAGCAGTCTCATTTCAAATGCATTACTAAACCAAATAGTACATTTTATACAGTCTTTTGGAGTAACTATTGTCTCCAAGGTTGTACTTGCAGGCAACCCTTGTCACAAGTGTTTCTGGTCATTATTAAAAAAATAATCAAATGAAGAAAAAAAATAAAATAACCCTCTACAGTATCTGTGGAATTGTTATATACCATCACAAGACTGCACACCCAAAACGCAGAAGTGCACTAGAAACAGGCCAATGGCAGATTCCAGAAAGCTGTAAATGTATTAGATTAATGTTAACAAAGAATGGAAGGGAGCTTGAAACTAGATTAGATGCTTAGAAATATCAGAGGGAATTTGATGCAATTTCCTTTGCGGTTAGCAGACAATAGTACAATTTTTCATTGGAAAGAAGGAACTGGAAAATGGTCCCTGATAAATAACTCACAGGTATTTCATTATTAAAATCCATTTGCTTCAAAGTCACAGGATGTACTTACAACGCTGCCATTGAAAATGTATAAGCCGCCACTGTGGCAGTCGGAGCTCTCTGTGCTAGGAAAGAAAAATAAATTCCTGGAATTTTCATGCGTCTTTTAATGTTTTGATAATATATTTCTGTATAACCTTTATGGCGCTACACTGTTTTAATAAGGAGACAAGAAATGATCCTATAGTGAAGCATCTTAACTAAACAACTTCACCAAGAGAATATAGTAACTGAATTATACATGAATGTTGATAATGGAGCAGATATTAAATTTGTTTTTTATTCAAATTGGGTTCTAATGGGATTGTCTTTTAGTACACAGCACCACTGGTGGGCAAAGGTTGTAAATACAACATTTATTGCTTGTGATCTCGGTACACAGTGCCACTAAGTGGTTAACTGTTTTAAATTGCTGCAAGGATCTTGGTCAAACACCAACATCCAAATTTAAAAGGTAAATGTCTGTTTTTGTTAAACAATATTCAGGTTTGGGGCGTTTTATAAAATGGAATACAACTTATTACAAAAATGCCTGAAAATGTCTATAACAAATAAATAAGAGTCTCATTATATTCTGGATAATTTTAAAAACCTTTGAAGCCCAAAGAGGAATGCAGGTTCTGTGACAAAGTAAAACTGCTGGGCTTAGAGCAAGACTGGAGGCAACTCATTAAAGCCTAGTTACTATTACAAGCACGACAGTAGGGGCACAAAGTGCTGTAATCAAACGTCTTTGCTATAAAGTTAGATACTTCATTACAATTACTTAGTACTTAATTAGCAGTGTTTCATGAGGAATAAAAGTGCTCTATTTCACTCCTTTTACAGTGCCTATAGTAAGTATTCACCCCCCTTGGATGTTTTCACAGTTTGTTACGTTACAAGCTGAAATCTTGATGCATTTAAATGGGATGTTTGATTTACACAACCTACTCAACGCTTTCAATGTGTGAAAAAATGGGGGTAAAAAAAAATCAATTAAAAATAAAAACCTGAAAAGTCTTCATTAGATAAGTATTCACCCTCTTTGCTATGACACTCCTAAATAAGCTCAGGTGCAACCAATTGTCTTCAGAATTCACACAATAAGTGAAATGGAGTCCATCTGTGTGCAATAAGTGGTTCACATGATTTCAGATTAAATACACCTGTCTCTGTAAGGTCCCACAGTTGGGTAGTGCATTCAAAGCAAACATACTACCATGAAAACCAAAGAGCTTTCAAAACAACTCCAGGATAAAGTTGTGGAAAGGCACAGATCAGCACAGTCAAGTCGATCATTAAGAAGTGGAAGGTACACGGCACCACCCAGAATCAACTTGGAGCAGGCCGTCCTCCCAAACTGAGCAGCCGGGTAAGAAGGGCATTGGTCAGAGAAGCCAGCAAGAGGCCAATGACAACTCTGAAAGACTTACAGCGTTCCATGGCTGAGATGGAAGAAACTGTCAATGTGTCAACAATAGCTCAGGTACTCCACAAATCTGGCCTGTATGGATGTGTGGCCAGAAGGGAACCATTTCTGAAAAAAGCCCATGTAAAATTCTGCTTGGAATTTGCAAAACGGCATGTGGGAGACTCTGAAAATATGTGGCAAAAGATTCTGTGGTCCGATGAAACAAAAATTGAACTATTAAAAGCCATCTCAAGTAGAATCCTGAAATGTGCTCCTTGTTCTAGGAAAGCAGTACTACTGGCGATAGGGAGATTGCTGGGGGATAACTTCACTCAGACTACTTTCTCACTAAATATCTTGGTATGCCTGAATAGATAATTGTCTCCTCTTTAAAAATGTCAAGGATTTTAATGCACAATCAATCAGTCTCAAGTTCAGTGGTACCCTAATTATTAATTTACTAACAATTTCCTAATGGTGACTTCCGAGTCTGGTACAATATTCAATGTTGTCCTTGGCAGTTCTTTCCCAGGTATTCTTGATATAAATGAAATATAAATGTTCTCCTTTGCATCGTGAGGTAATTTGGTGGAGTGCAGGGTTTCATTTGACTGATATTTAGTACAATACAGACAAGCATAAAAAATGTGTACCAACACTGTTTTCTAAATATAATCCAAATCAAAAGAACTAGACAGGTCGGAGGTTTGCTGGACACAGCAGTAATCAGGGGGGCTTGTGGTTAGCTCTTAAATAAAAAATGTAATCCACACAGCTGAGTTTCCTAACTTCAAAAAGGAGTCTATGCACCATTAAAAACACCCTCAAAGGAAAATAAATGTAAGAAAGCAAAATACACTTTGGATGCTACAATGGGCAATTTCTTTAACAGTTTCAATGGGTTTAACAATCATCGTGATACATTACTTTGTTCATCTTTATAAAAAGGCAATTCATTTAGCACAGAGTATATCCCAGGTGAGTCAATATCTATGTATATTGGTAGGTGTGGAGCAGTAGCTCTGGGTGTGCTATATTCAATACCATGTTTGCAACAAAGTCAAATGCACTGTATTCACTTTTATCTTCTATATTTCTGATTCTATCCAGCTGAAAAAAAGCAGAAAACGGGGGCTAGTGGGTATAGTGGATTAACTCACTGACCTTTCTCCAGCATTCGAAAACAGGCCAGATGAATTTGGTGGTCCACAAGAGATGTTAGAAAAAAAAACCTATTAGTTTGGGACTACCACTTGAGAAAGGCCCAGGACTGAAATTGTTCAGCTGCATTCACATAGCTGTGAGGTGGAAGCTTATGACACATCTGTGCCTGGCTGTAACCTATGCCATTGCCCTTCAACTTACATGAGTACCAAAATTCACCAGCACCAAAATTATTTTGGAAAAGTAAAGCAGGAAGAATGAGTAGCTGCAGCTCAGTTAAATGCAAGTATCATGACCCGGAGCAAAAGGATCATTGAGCTCCCAAGGACAGCTGGCATTCAGATGATTCAGAAGCGGATTAGTGCAGTCTGGGCACGTGTGTCCAATAAAAGGGTAAATGGATCTCTACGTCGGTGGTACAAAAAACAAAAAAAAGCCCCACAAAATACAAGTCGTCTTCTAAAAGCACTGCCCTGTTCTAAATTCCCATTTACTCCCACAAGAAAAAAAAGCTTGACATGGGTAATCTATTATCTGTCCACCCAGCTCTGTATTACTCACAGTACAATGAGGACAAAAGACGAAAGAGAGAGTCATTTAGTGTCTATTTTTGGAAACAGAGGATCCATTTTAGAAAATGTCTGTGAAAATGATACTTTTAAATTTTTGAATCGTGTCATAACAACATCTGTTGACCTTTTACAAATTACGTCAATGAAAACACACACACACAGATCAGAAGTGAACATTTCCCTTAAAATTTAGAGAGGCGTATGAACGGTTAAGTTCTTTCACCAGCAATAGATCTGGCTGAAGATAAGAGCTCTCGGATGGATGGATAACATCTGGTACACCAGAGTGTAACCATTAACTTGTCCCCCTACAACACTCTTGTTCTATGTGGTATTTCTTACGGATGTATTTTTACTGTCACTGGAGTCAGAGCATTGCAGGGGAACAGGCTAATGAGGTGATACTACAAAGGAAGTCTTAATTTTATGTAAATGTTTCACTTCAATTGAAATTAAACATTTGTCATTGCATTTGAGGAGTCTCTTCGTATTGTACTCATACAATAAGAGTTGAGATATCTACCGTCGAACAACTTTAATATCCGGTGGTGCCGAGTAAATATTTTTCTAGCCCTATTTTATTTTGCATTCAATTAAATCCAACGACAGAATGACTGGGCGAATCGCAGTGTTCCAAATTACACTACATTGCAAAGCAGAAGCAGAGTATGAAAGCTGAGGAAAGTTGATTCTGATATTAGCCGTTAAATATGTATACTTTCCTTCTAAACACTGTACTACTTATATAAGCAGAAGACACCATGAACGTTCATAGTCCTGTGGCTGTTTTACTCACAAGGATCGTTTCTCACCTTTCTCCAACAGGCAATTAGATGTACCGGGAAGCAGAATACATTAGTTAACTGTAATATTTCATGCCCATACCAAAATTGCTCCTTAAGGTCTATGCAATTACGGAATGCAGTGGGGGTAGGCCTTCCCTAATCTATCTAACCCTATCAAAGCAGACTGTATCAATGAGCAGTCAATTCATTTTTAAATCAACAAAGCCTACATAAAAGCATCAGAGTATACTTTTATAAATTTAAAAACGCAGGAAAAAACTAGAAGATACCAAGATGAAGTATTCACATGAGCTTCTACTCAGCATTGTCTAGGCTGTACAGCTTTAATTCCCTCATACTCATATAGGGTAAAACTGCTGCTGTCAGTCTTTGAACCTCAAAACAAACACATATTGCCTTGCCGTCGTACAAAATGTAATTATTCCAGGTGAAGTGAAATGCCTTTTAATCGAAGCAGTAGAACTTCCATCCATATCCCACCAGTCTCTCTGCTGCCTGAGTCAGAAGTAGTCTGAAACCAGGGGTTTGGGTGTGCCGCTATTTATCATGGAATTAGCTACTGTAAAATCAAAGAAAGGCACGCCGGTTGTAAAAACAGAGATACAGTACGCTGATCAGAACATGGCATTCTGAAACATTTCCTCAATGGAACACTCACTGGAGAGAAACTGTGCAAAGCAAGGTCATTTCATTTTAAAAACATCCCAGTTTAAATTGAGAGCATCCACCCAATTGGACTTGAGATCGCTCTGGTGTGGGGCATGTTCTCCTGGCATACCCTGGAAGGCTGAATACATGCTGTATTGTTGCAGATCAAGCACACCCAACCAACATGTGATAATGCTTTGAAGGGGACAACAGATGTCAGGATCTCAATCCAATTGAACATGCTTGGGATGAACTTGAATGACGCATCATCACCACGTCCCACCGCCTACTTCAGTGCCCAACTGAGCAAAATATGAATGCCTGCATGGATTAACATGCCTCAAAACCTCTTCCAACACCTTGTATCATTTTCTTAAGCACGGATACTACACACACACTGTACAGTGGAAAACGAGTGGGACTTTCATTACTTACATATCAGTCGACATCCATCAAAGATTCATTTAAAATGTAACTCGGGTGGCAATATTAATAGAGATAGCCTTTCTGAAATCTATCATATCAGATATTTGGATAATTTATTTCCAGAAGGCCCTATCTCCCGACATTCCATTGCAGAATGGTGGGATCACCGGTTAGAAGTAATACGATTAGAAGAAAATAGGATATGGGGTAGCCGTGACAAAAAAAATCTTTTTACAAAGTGTTGCTAAAAAGCAATGGAGTATATACACAATACCAAAACGTTACCCATTAGATTAATGACTTAGCCATACAAACATATATGTTGAACTCCCAGGGGTAGATACATATTGTGTTATCTTGCAAGAACAGAAATAAGGCAAACAGATTTAAAATCAATGAGCTATAGCCTTATATTACTGTAAGGCGGCAGTTGTAATATATATACACACACTCAAATAAAAAAGTTATTCTAGAAATTCATTTTGTATAATATAATGAAGTAATGAATTAACTTTCTGTATAAACATAAATTTTCAAAAACAATAAAATGTGTGCTATGTGATTAAATTCCCACATTGAGATCTCAACAGTGCCAAGGAATTAGGAACTGTTAGGAGACTTAACAGAAACCGTATAAAAAGATGTGATATCTACAAAAGGGTCCACGTAATATGCAAAAAAAGGACTGGCCCAGTAAAGATGAAACCTGTTTTGTATGTGAAGTTTACAGTGTTTGGAGCTGACAAAATAATTTGAATGGTACTGGCAATGCTTTAGATTTCCCTATAATGTTCTGTCCTACATTCAGTTGTTTTCCTCTGGAGTAACTGCTGTGACTTTCAATACATAGAAAGACCACACAGACATGTTTTATCTGAAAGAGTGGAGATTGAAGAGGATGAAACACCTGCAACATCCTGTAGGGGTCAGTGTGGTCATCTTCAGGAATGGTAATGTGTCAGATATGAGACAGTAAGATAGAGACAGAGATAGAGACAGAGTGTGACATTGAGAAGAATTAGACATATCTGGCCAGTCCAACAACTATAAAACCTTCACCCAAAAGGTCCGTTCAAAAATAGGCCTTCAGAGTGGACATGTGTAACAAATGAGCATTTATTTCCATCTGATGTTTATCTGAATTGAATGAGCTCCCTTTGTCTTCCCTTGCCTTCTGCCTGACTCTGGCTACCGATAAGGACAAGGAATTATTTAGCGATTATCTGTGCTGCTTTCCATTCCTACAGACAGGCATTGAGTGTCTTATAAATAAAATGTTTATCTTTGAAAGGGAGGATGATAGCACTTCCAAAGGACCACTGTTAACTATTGAAGTGTTGATATAAATCAATGTGTACCTTCCAGTAATAAATAAATAAATAAATAAATGTGGGCCCAGGCAGTGTAAATTACAGTTTGAGAATAATTTAGTGCTGAAAAATGGCATGTCTGTCACTAACATTATTTTGCATTTTGTGGCACAATAGTGACAGAATATTGATATAACTAGCTTAAACTTTTAATATTAGTACATTCTGGTGCATCCATTTCCCCACTCTAAGTGCTGTGAAGGTCGCTTTTATAATATTTTGATATGAATGTTGCAAAAAAATAAATAAATAAATAAAAATAAAATAAATGTTATACCATTAGTATTACTTGGGAAATATGGATACTATACTGTGCTTTCAGTTACACTTGGCACTACTGTATAGTACAAGTGCATATTATTTAGTGAAATGTAATGAAATAGCTTTCAGTTTTGAACATTTTAGTATTTTATAGTTTAAATCAACATAATCAAGAGGTGAAAAAAAATAGTTACAATTTGTTTTTAAAAAGATGCTGCTATAATTCCCTCTATTTTTTGACATTCATATTTCATAAAAAAAAAAAACTTTGTAGGGGGGTGACACACACACACACACACAGTGGTTTGCAGGAGTATTCACCCCCCTGCAAAGTTTTCACATTTTGTTGGCACCTGAGCGCACTCCACGACATTTTCGAATTAGACTTTACATGTAGAATCTACACAAACTACTCCACATTGATAGAGTTAAAAAATGCATATAGAATATAAATTAGTAAGATTTACAGAGAAAAACAGATTAATCTCAGTTACATAAGTATTCAACCCCTTTGCTACTGCAGCCCTAAAATCCGCTCAGGTGCCAATTATTTGTTTGAAAGGTCACAAAATGAGTGAAATGGTTTCAGCCTGTGTGTACTCAAAGTAGTTTAACTTGCAGATAATTTCCCTCAGGTATTTAAAGACTTTCAAGATGCAACTCGCATAGTGATCCAACAAAGCAACCATGAAAACCAATGAGCTTTCGAAACAAGTCAGGGATAAAGTGGTAGAGAGGCACAGAGCAGGAGAAGGGTACAAGAAAATTTCAAAAGGCGCTGATTATCCCTCTCAGCACAGTGAAGTCCATCATAATGAAGTGGAAGATGCATCCTATCACCCAGACACTACCCAGAACACGTCGCCCTCCCAAACTGAGCAGCCGGCCAAGCAGGGAACCGGTTCGGGATGTCACTCTGCAGCCAACAATGATCTTGAGTGATCTGCAAAGTTCTGTGTCTGAGATGAGTCGGTTTTCACACATGAACAATAAGCTGGTCCCTACACAAAGCTGGCCTGTATGGACGGGTGGCAAGAAAGCTATTCAAAAAGCCTCATCTAAAGCACATACAGAGTTTACGAAAAAGCATGTAGGCTAGATGATACTGCAGACCTGTGGAAAAAGGTTTTGTGGTCAGAGCCCAACACTGCACATCATCCAGTCAACACCATCCCAACTGTCAAGCATGGTGGTGGCAGCATCATGTTATGGGGATGCTTCTCTTCAGCAGGGACTGGGAAGCTTGTCGGGATAGAGGGGAAAATGGATGGTGCAAAGTACAGGCGAATCCTTGAGGAAAACCTGTTTGAGTCAGTCAAGACTCTGAAACTGGGGAGGAAATTCACATTTCAGGAGGACAACGACCCAAAGCACAAAGCCAAAGCCACACAGGAGTGGTTGAACAAGAAGAGATTTAATGTTCTTGAATGGCCTAGTCCGGACTTGAATCCAATCTAAAATTTATGGCGAGACTTGAAGATTGCAGTCCATCGACGATCCCCAACAAAGTTATCAGAACTGGAGCAATTTTCCCCATGAAGAATGGGCAAAAATTTTACCATCCTACTGTGCAAAGCAAGTAGAGACCTATCCAAAAAGACTCATAGCAGTAATTGCAACAGAATGATAATCCCTACCTACCTCCCCGCCCATTATATAGTACCAGTTGAGTGGCATGCAATTTATACAATCTGCATTAGGAATGTGTTACGTCACGTTCCCATGACAAAGGGGCTTCAGTTTCTGAACTGTATTTCCTTGCACTTGAAAGAGAAGTACAGAGAGCTTTACATTTTAATAATGGAAGAACGTGACACAGGTCCTCCACAAAAGAGCGCAAGAACGTACACATACAACTTTAAAGCGTGGGAAGAAGATTTTTTCTTTACAAGCTCCCACGGAAAGTGTGTGTGCTTAATTTGTCACGGACATGTCAGTGTGGCGAAGAGATGCAACGTCAAACAACATTTTACTACACACCACAAGAAGTTTGCAAGCGAGTACCCTCCGAATAGTAACTTTAGGAAAGTAAAGGTAACAGAATTGAAGACAGCCTTGACCTCTAAAACAATCTATTTTTAAGAAACATGTTAGTAAGTCTAAAGCAGCTACGATTGCGTCATTCAAAATTGTGCATGTTCTTGCAAAGAACAATAAACCATTTGAAGACGGTGAGGTCATCAAGGAAGCCATGCTTGCGGCTTCTGAAACCTTGTTTCAAGACTTTAAAAACCATTTGGAAATTGTGTCTGCAATTAAAGATATTCAGCTCTCTGGAAATTTGGTAACAAGGAGGACTGAAGCAATGTCAAAAAATGTGTTAAAAAATCCACATACTTGTGTGAGACTGCGTTTTCTGCAATGCAGTACTTAAAGAATAGATCTCGCTTGACGGATACCCATCTCAACGACTGCATGAAGTTGGCCATAACGCAGTACACTCCAGTCTTTGGGAAGCTCGCAGAGGATATGCAGTGTCAAATATCGCACTAGAGGCGAGTATTAAACATAATTCAATTTACACTACATACGTTTTACTAAAATACAAAACCGCTAAATGACGTTTTTATGTTCTGCCGTTTAAATTTTTTGTTTGGTCGTCTGTGATCCCTAATGTAGTTGCCAAGCATTTTATTTCTTATTTATTTTAAAACAGAAAGCAAGTGTTAAGTTGTTTTCAGTACATATATCCTATATTTGGCTTTCTAAAGATGCTTCTTCATGAAGACAGAGTGATCTAGGAAGCTGTTGTCCACAGCATGTTACATTTTTCATATGTTTGCCCATGGGTCAGTAAAGGTTGGGGCCCGCTGGTGTGTGTGTGTGTATGTATGTGTATATTGTATATTTTATCACGTAGACGCTGCATTACTGGCATAAAAATGGAAGACTGCAAAAACTTAAATGTGAATAGCTTCTCTTTCCGTGAATATTATGGTAAAAAATGACCGTAGTTTTCTGTACCTGCATCAAACTCCACAGAGGGATTAAACTAATTTTCAAGAAATATCTTTGTAAAATAAATGTACGCATATTCCTTAAGCAGATTAGTGGATCAATATTTAGTATAAAACTTGAAATGCCACCATAAACATCAAAGTGCATTTGCTGGCCAGCACACACCCACTCTGTCCAATGGGCAACTCAAGCAATGACTCTCCATCATGCTTTACTGGCTTGAAGGCACTGTTTGACAGACCAAACAAATAGGTAGTTCCCTCTTGCGTTTTTATTCCTTCATTATGCTCCTCTGTGGCCTGAAGATGTAACCGGCTTGGTTTTAAAAGCCTACATCACTCATATAGGCATGGAGGCTTCCTAAGATATCAATTGTTGGCTTTCATGCTCTTCCCCCAGAACACTTGCATTTCTATTTGCACTGCAGGACCTGGTTCATTTCACATCCTGTTACTGCAGCTGCTATAGAATAATATGGCTTTTCTACTTTACCATAGTAATGTTCAATATTGTTCTAAAATAAAATCTTTGGGTAACAACTGTTTTTCTATTGTATACCCTCCTACGGACTCAAATCTTGTTGGCTGCCCAGTTTGTTTGCAGTCCCCTTAAAAAGGTAGTTTCAGCTGTAGGCTACAAGTCTGGAGCCAATAAAAAAGGGGCATAGCCATGTACAACACCTTTAAACATTACCAAAAAGTTGATAACTAACCAATATATATTATTATTTATTTCTTAGCAGACACCCTTATCCAGGGCGACTTATAATTGTTACAAGATATCACATTATTTTTACATATAAATCACATTATATAATACAAACTTCTAATTTTCAGGACCAAGTTGCTCATTATTTCTAATAAATTGCCAAGTACAAACCAAGCCCCAGAGGCCTTTACCAAAGCTTCAAAACAAGGTCAGGATTTACACAATTTAAACCGTGTTCCTGAGCTCATTAAATATATGGGTTTAGAGTCCTCATTCGACTCCTTTCATACACTCCCTGGCTCCTATAGCTCCTTTTGACATTTTATTATTTTATTATTATTTGTTTATTTAGCAGACGCCTTTATCCAAGGCGACTTACAGAGGCTAGGGTGTGTGAGCTATGCATCAGCTGCAGAGTCACTTACAATTACGTCTCACCTGTAAGACGGAGCACAAGGAGGTTAAGTGACTTGCTCAGGGTCACACAATGAGTCAGAGGCTGAGGTGAGATTTGAACCGGGGACCTCCTGGTTACAAGCCCTTTTCTTTAACCACTGGACCACACTGCCTCTAATTTGTTTTTAAGTGCAGTGTACAAGTAGTGCAGTGTACAAGCATAATCGCTATTATACACCAGTAATTGTTTGGATTCTGTGTCATTTCTTTTTATTCTTACAAACTTAAATAAATCTTGACAGACTTTTTAGAGGTTTTCTTTGCTCTCTTTTACAGTAGTCTCCAGCTTAAAATAACTCTCTTTTATACAGTACAGAAATCAAAAGCTGTAGTATATTGTAATTTTTCATATGACAATGGAGAAATCGACTTGGTTGTGAAAGTTGTAATAGTGCATAATCCAGAACAATGAAGGTCAAAAATGAAATATTTGCTATTTTCCCTTTAAATGGAAGGAACTACAGTACTAAATGGTATATTTCCAAAAATCTACTTGTTTTTTGTATTGGATGCTATGTAGGGCCTCTTGTGCCATTGTGCTCATTAAAAGGTTATTTTGCCTACTTTGCATCCATTTTTTATAGTGAACATTGTATTTAAACAACTTCAGTCTGAAGATGTGATGCATATTATAACATGATATGATTTAAAGATGGCACACACTTGTGAAATGACCATGTCATACACCCTTCTCCCTATGTATGTGTTGTTTTTTGTTAGTTTGTTTTAACATATGCAGTGCATTGTAACCTGCCTGTAGTCTGCTTAAGGCAATAACAACAATCATCATCATCATCATCATCAAACTGCAAGCAACTTTACAGCTTCCAAGGAGTGATTGTGAAATTTAAGCATTTTGATTGGTTGCCATTCACTCAGTTGTAGACTCAAGTTTCAAGTTTTTTTTCAACGGTGTTCATTTTACGCGCAATATATGCAAATAGAGCAATGCTGAATTTTGATTGGCCCACAGCAGCCATGTTTTTTTTTTTTACTGTAGCAACTTAATTTGGGAAAACTTTAAAGAAAACCATACTTGGATCATGTATGCCAAGTTTTGCGTCAATCAAGTTTTGGAGAAGAAAACATTTATGTGTTAATTAGGTTATCCAACATGGCCGCCATACCACTGAACCAATCAGCTTCATTTCGAGCACCGTGCATTTTGGACAATCCCTAACCATGTATACCAAGTTTCAGTACTCTGCGATAAGTGGTTTCCGACAAGATGTTTGTAAATTGTCCAAAATTTGAAATAAAATCCAATATGGCTGCCAAACCATGTGACCAATTGCGTTCATTCAGCAATGGGAACTAATGGACAGTACACAGTGATGAGAAAATACACACATACCCAAAGCTGGTCATCGATTCCTGGGGGGTTCTTTTTAACGAAAGCACCATAGTAAGTGGCAATGTTCCGATGGTGAGAATATTTCTTAAGCATGTTAATTTCTTGTTTGATCTCCTCCTCTTCATCCTGTAGGAGAAACCAAAAGATGAGTTGGGGGGGGGGGAGATTAGAACATAATTCCTCTTCTGAGATAAATACAGAATGTACTGCAACTAAAATTAGTTTTGTTATATATCCCATTTACATCACCTGGCATCATAGAAAAAGATAATATTTTACATTAATACAAAAACACTTTCATTAGGAGATATGGTTCACAAATCAAAACAGTACCAGCCTTTATAGCGTAGCTGTTTAGTTTCTGCTCAATATGCTACAATGCCCAAGCATATGTTTTTGTATTAAAGATTGGTTTCATGACACAAATAAAAGGACTAATCTATGACTACCAAATATTACCCTAGTAAGGCAGTCTGAAATTAGTGCTATAGGGTCTGTGAAACAAGAGCATGTCAAAAATATGTGAACTTTATCTAAATCAATACATTGTGGGTAGGTTGTCTTGTAATGTATGAAAAACAACATCTCTCGTAATCTATAAGACACCTTCACATGTTGGATGAACTTATTTTAAGTTGACTAAAACTGTACAACGGAACTACTATTAAACATAAAAAGCAGGTGTTTTCTAACTTTAGAATTGAGCAGTGTGTTCTATGCACAAGATGCCAGTAAGATTACAGTAAGATGCACAATAAAGGTACAGCTAGCATCGCAATGCTTGTCTGTTGTAATCCTGGGCTAATAGGTGGTAAATGAAACAAGGACCTTACATATTCAGGGAATGTTTTTTGCCAGCGAGAAGAAATGTGGAAAAATGACTAATGCATCAAGGTTGACTGCATCAATTATACTTTGTAGTTCCAGCCACTTACATAGTTATCCACCTTGTGGTGTACTTATTCCTAGCTATTATATTTCATGATCTTATGCTTCCAACCTGATCAGGAAGTGCTAACCAAGCTTTTAAAATCCATTTCTTATCTTATAGTAACACAAGCATTATATATATATATATATATATATTATATATATATATATATATATATATATAAAATCTAATTTCCAAATTAGATTTGTATATCCTAAATGAAATCGCAATAAAAATAAGTGACCAGTAATAAATGAATACATCTAATGAGAGAGGTAAGAAAATGGATTTTAAACAATTGGTTGGGGAGACAAACTATTTGTTAAAACTAAAACAAGTATCAAAAGCTTCCTGTGCATACAGATAATTCTTCTAGTAACTTCAAATATCACTTGCAGTGAGAATCTAAGTCCACCTCTGTTGGTGATTTCATTGATCTCAAAGTCTAGTTTCATTGCGTGAGAATGTATTCACTATCTGCCTACATAAAACACAGCAGCAGGGATAAAGCCCAGTTTAAAAGCAATGATTCCAATTATATTGTGCAAAGAGTGCAATTAAACTGCTTCCTCCACCATTCCTGCTGGATACGTTCTGGATTTAATGCTTTGCGTGAAACATTTGGGAGGTCAAAGGTCGTCAGTCTGGCCCTGTACTGAATTACAGTTGCAAAGGGAATGATTCTCATTAGCTTCTGTATATTTGCTGTAGTGCATTCTTGTCACCCTCAGGGGAGATTAGGAGCTCCCATGACATGCATTAATCAGGCACTCAGCTGTATTTAAAGACTTGTCATTTTCTGTTTATGGACATTACCGAAGACACAAAGCCCTCCTTCTTCAACAATAAAATCTTCTATCTGATCTAGATTGACAAGCTCCATGACGTTCTAATAAAGAGAGGTTTGGAGTGATTTTTCACCTATGGAAACATTGCAATTAGGCCGTAAAGGTTTCATTTCTTGTGAACAGGAATATAAATCCTAAACCGCAACGACTTTAACCGAAAAATGTGCAGGATTACGGGAATTTGGTTTTCACATTTCCATATAATTTTTTTGTATCCTGATACATTATAAATGAACTCTAACTGACAACTGTATGTGAAAACTATCAGATTACCTTTTATTGAACTGAAAACTAATAAATAACTACATTTAAATAACTAAAATATATCAATTACATATATCCCCAGATTTGGATATTCTTTATAAATTGTGCTGGAAAAAATGTTCAAATCTTGACATTGATTTGCAGTTCTGAAGACATTCATAACAAGTGCGATGTGTGCATGTACATATATGTGGATGCAGAGTTACTCTTTGGCTGTACATATCTAGCTGCCTCCAATAAACAATGTAAAAATATGGAAAAAACCCTGAACAACATTTCAATTCTAACAACATTTTACGGGGAGAGGAACATGTTTTAATATCGCTTTTTTTTTTCCCTTTAATAATAGTCTCGGGCACAGGGGACTTTTCCCACAGAACCCACTATAATCCAGTTCAGCCAAAGCGTCTTTATGGAAGAAACAGCACTACCTGCCAGCACTATCTGCTTACTCTTTCAAATACTGCAATCTTAGTAACATGTGCTAAAGAACATCTTCATCAAATGTCATCACACCTGATAATCTAGTCTCTAGGTATACTGTAAGTAAGTAAGTAAGTAAGTAAGTAAACTTACATCAGCTAGGTGACTCCACTGCTGTATATCCATTGATAGGTGTCCCTATCAATGTTCATTTTACGTTTACTGTCGAAATTGGATTACTAACGGTTCAATATCGCATTGCAGAGAATATTTATTAAAAGCAGAGGGTTTAGTTACCATAGAAAATCTGTGTAATGAACTTACAATGCAGACCTAATCAATGTAAACTAGACTGCATTACACACATTTCAAGCTGTATGGCCAGCAGCAAATCTCATCAGTGTAATATGCTATACAGTCTATTCACGAAAATCCAATCCCTGCAAACAAACTGCAGGATTAATCACAGATGAAGCAATTAACTGCCAACAACTTCAATTTAAGCAATATTTGGATCTACTTTTGACGCAATTTTGGAAGACCGATTATCAATGTTTTGGGCAAACTAGTCTTGACTGAATTCTAAGTAGAGAACACCGCTTCACTATGGCAGATCCGCGAATGCAATGATTATATGCATGCACCCCTACAACAGGCAGGATTTCAGGACAATGTGGGAATTTACTTCAAACAGATGGTGTGCATCACATTCAAGTGCCAGCTTGGTGACTGGCAGCAGAAAGATCCACAGCTTCTTTTATAAAATCCTAACCAAACAATGTGTTTGTGGTGCCCCAGAAGGTCATCAGTGTCACCTATGGAATTTCATATCCCACTGCATCCTGAAACTTGTGCATTCACATACATTTGCGACTATTTGAGATGTCAGGATTAAATGAGTACACCCATCCATTTAGGGTTACTTCTTGTATTACTCACTAAACATGTATACTAAACTCAGAGATAGCCACTAAATTATTTTTTACATGTTATTCATATGCTTGCTGTTAAATTGAACAGTTTAATTTACTCATTTCTGTTTTGCTTTCCTAATGGGGGTCACTGTTTTCCACTCCGCTTTTGTAAATGTGACCAACACAGTAAGGGCTCAGTGTAAATGGTACTGCATTTACATTTTTAACCGCGGAAGCCTTACTAAATTGGCCAATTTATTTTCAGTAACCAAATTGTTTTATTAGGATTCCACGAAGAAAAAGACATATAGTCAAAGGATAGACTTTGGCTATTAATAATGTAATGTGTATCCATAACACTGATGAATGCCTCTGTCCTCAATACATCAGCACAAATTGGGACCATTATTGCTGGTCTAAAAAAGGGAGGCAGAGGATTCAATATGAATAAATACTTAACTGCCCTCTACCTGTGAAGATGGTGATCAGTTTTTAGAAGCGAGTGTTAATTAACAGAGCCTGTGAATCACAAAATTAGATTTTAAACTAATTTTCAAACGAGTGTGCTGATAGATAACTGTATATCAGAGGCAAACATTCATAAGGTTAAGGGAACTCATATTTTACAGAAGAAAATCAAACACATTAAATCATACTGTGTGTCAGATAACTGGGTACCATTAGCAACAATAATAGAAAAAAAAAAAGCATAAATAAATAAATTAATACATAAAAACATGCATCCAGTCATCCCAATAAAGAGCTGCACAACATTAAACACAGCGTCAAGGGAAAAAAAATCATGTTTTTTCTCATCAGCAGCATTTAACATATTATCACAAAAGACCTTTGAGGTTGTTGGGCCCAGAAGAAAAAAAAAAAAAAAAAAAAAGAGTGACGCTTAGAAAACAACAGCAGTATAAGAGTAACACAAGCTTTAAGACTTTCCAGTTTTGGCACTTATCAATTACAAAAATTACATGGAAATGATGTGTGCATTTGTTTACTTGAAATAAGAGCTTTCTTATCATTTGAAATGTGTAACTAAATGGCAATATTTCAGCCTCTGGGCAAACCTGTCCTGCTTTTATTATCTTAATGCAGTTACATATTTTGTTGATGATTTCACCTGAAACACGATGTTCAAAGACAGAAATATTATTTTCCTTGGCAACTTTGAAGTGATACACACTATGCTTCCTTGGATAAGCCCTTTATTTGGAATATAATAATTGTCTAGGGGTTTTATTTGTGCATTAGGTGGAGGTGTTGGTGTATACATTTTCTGAAGGCAATGTAAAGTAAATGTAGCATAGCCCAGTCGATGAATTTGTTGAACTAATGAAGGACTGGACTGAACTCTCCCATACAGTAGCTAGGTAATGATGTTTCTGATCTCAGCATGATATCAGCATGTGGAAGGACTATATGCCTCCAGACACTGCCAAGAGATAGAACCTCCTGGTTTCCAGACAGACTGGTCATTGGAATCAATTCCAGCTGCATAACTAAATTTCAAAAGAGTAAAATTTATGTCCAACAACAATTGATTATCTGCACTTAAAAATAACTCTTATAAAAGACTGATTAAAAAACAATACTTACTTTTTATTACTGTTGCAGATTTAGAAACTCACACCAGTCCTTGTTTAGGTATTGAAATGACCAGGTAAATGACTAAAGCCCCTTTCACACTGGCATGCTCTACGAGGGTCAGAACCCGGTGTCGCGATTTCACACTGCTTTTGATAAAGCAGGGTTGACCTGGGTGACAGACGCAAGTAAACAATTTGCGTATCAATGCCACGGAAGCAGCTTGTTGCTGACGCTTCCATCCAAGCTTCTCTGGATTGAACCGTCGGCCCAAATGTTGATAAGAGCAAATGTTTCTACATCACTGCTGCGATCTGGCTCATGATGCGTCTCAAAATCAACAAAAATATGACTGAACAGAATAAAGAGAAATGTTCCTTGCGGAAGTGAAACCTTCACGCAGGTGCGGCTGTTTGTTATTGCATCGGCTCATGAACAGCCGTCATGCATTTTGTCTCGCTCAACCCGGGTCAAACCACATACCGGACCCAGGTGGGCGTGCCAATGTGAAAGGGGCTTAATAAATTTGAGCAATCTGGCCCCTGCTAAGTCTGCTTTGAACTGACTGCACTTAGTGTGAATAAGTCTCACCCGAGGCTGTTGGTTTACTATTAGAAGCTGAACATGCAGGCACAAGGGAAGAACAGTTTATTTAAAACTGGGGGCTAATTGCTATAACCCTGACTATTTCACAAATATACTTAATTGAGCACTGAAACCCAGGGACTTTATGCAGGAAAAGTGTGTTTCCAATGCTTTTGTTTTATTGGGTTATAAAAACAAGAACACAACTTTTGGCTGCTCCGCCACCATTTAACTTGTCACTGCTCTTGTGTAATTTCTTTTGTCGACAGAACTTCTAATTGCTCATTCCGGTTAGTGATGCAGATAAATCTCTATGTCTACCAGTCGCGTCCCTTTAGTTTGACCCCTCATTGATGCTGCTGTGTTGTTCCAAAGCAGAGCCTCTGTATTTTCTACTGCAGGTTTATTGGAAGTTATGGCCACCATGATAAGGAGCTGGGCTTGTCAAAAAATAAAATAATAAATAAATAAATAAATAAATAAAAATCCAAAGCCCATTCCCAGGTTATACAGATAAAAAACAACCAAATAAATAAAAAAAAATTAAAAAAAAAAAAAAAAAAACTTAAAAAAATTAAAAACCCAAACAAAAACAATGAAACTGAATGTTTGAGCAACGACACTGTGAACGGGCAGCGTGGTGGTGCTGCTTTTAATGGCTGTGAAAATAGCGGGCAAATGCAAAAGGAGGCAGTTTAAGCACTCTTGTGCATATTTATTTACAAAAAAAACAACAAAAAACACTTAATCAAATAAAGGTTACTACATCTTTAAATATCTCACAGCTATTTACAATAGAGCCCAGGCAGAGCAAGTTCACAAACAAAGTGGTATGCTTTTTAACAGGCATAGCTGTGGATGCTGGGCTGGCAGGTAATTGTCTCAGCAGGGTGTTCTGAAGGTAGTTACCTGCTTTCAGCCTGGGAATTGATAAAGGAGAATTGTAGTCCTTCCTTTTTGTTTGGCTGCTGTGTTCTGCTCCTTGCCCTGGGTTCATCCAACACAAGTGGAGAGATTGCTCCTTTTATACACCTGTGGCTGGGCTTAATTGATTGTTAATCAATCAATTAAATCCCAGCCACAGTCTGCTCTGTATTTGACAGGGATAGTATTAACCCTATCCCTGCCAAACTGGAACAATAAATAATACATTTTATACAGGGGCTTGCGCCCTATCACAGGCACACACACAACTAATCAGAATGATTGCATATATTATAAAAGGCAAGAAAAAAGAATTCATGTTAAATTTGACAAGGATACAGTTACTATAAATGTAGGTTCAACAAACCTGAATTTGACCCTGCAGACCAGACTAATTCTTTCAAAACACATTGAGGATTACTGAATTCAACCATAATCTTTACACCACCATAGAAATGAAAATATTTGATATGATTTGGAAAAACAAAAGCAAGAGAAATATATTACCCCGGTGACGTCCATGACCTTAATAGCAGCAAGCTGGCCGGTCTTGACATGGCGACCCTGTTTGGACAAACAGAGGTACAGGAGAAGTTATTAAAAAAGTAGAAGAGGCTGCAAATAAGCAAAAACATGAAGCTCAGTGTTCATTCACATTAGCGTGTGGAATGTCTTGCTATAAAAAAAATCGGGGACAGAACATCACTGAAAGCAATCTGCTTCAGCTCAAGCAATCCTGCTGCTCATCAGAATATCTAGACAACTTTGAATCAAAGATGTCAAGTCTTTCTTCATACACAACCTCTGTATCGGAATACAGGATTGTTAATTGGTTTTAAAAGGTGAAATGTAAATGATTATTATTACTATCATTATCATTATCATTATTATTATTATTATTATTATTATTATTATTATTATTATTATTATTATTATTTATTGTTTTTGTCGATTAAGTCCCAAATGTCCCACAACTATCATTGTAAATATTACAACAGATTTCTTGGAGCAGTACATTAAAACAGTTTGGGGATATTCAGAGATGTGTACAGTATATAAAAGCTTTATAAAATAAATCCCCAAAACCTACATTGGAATAATGCCCAACACCCCTCGAGAGTCATTTTACTGCAAAACGGGTATCAAGTGAATTGTCAGTAGTGTGATGGTACTATACGAATTCCCAACCTTGCAATCTATGCTAGGTACAGGGGTCCCAATTGTCCACCCTCCATGTACAGTGTACAGTGTGTAAGGTGTGTGAGCACCATGGACACCAATACAGGTGTCGAGGAGACCATTTATGGAGCTTTATTTAAATGTCCGCCATTGTTCACTTTGTTCTGGAGAACAGACATACTCATGGAAGAATTATTTTCTGAGTTACACATATATCAAAGCACTAGTGATAGTCAAGGGTCTTAGAATTGGTGCATTTTATAAGGAACAGGCATTTGAGAAGCAATACTGAACGTCTATACTCTAGAAACAAGTTTGCAGTCAATGAATAGTTTTCATAATTTACACAGCAAAGTATTATACATTAAATCCACGCCACACTTTAGTCTTTGCAGTAGGAAAAAAAAAAAAAAAACAGACACTGATCAGTCAATATTAAACTCATATCTCAAAATCGGTCACAACCCTCCCCAGTTCATGAGCTGTACATTGTGTGCTAATCAAGTAGAAAGGTCTGCTGATACCATTATTATTATTAGTTTATTTAGCAGACGCCTTTATCCAAGGCGACTTACAGAGACTAGGGTGTGTGAACTACGCATCAGCTGCAGAGTCACTTACAACTAAGTCTCACCCGAAAGACGGAGCACAAGGAGGTTAAGTGACTTGCTCAGGGTCACACAATGAGTCAGTGGCTGAGGTGGGATTTGAACCGAGGACCTCCTGGTTACAAGCCCTTTTCTTTAACCACTGGACCACACAGCCTCCTAGTCTTGATCTGTAATACTAAATGAACCTTTTTAAACCGTTTCAATACTTACAGAAAATACAAGGCACGGTATCACCACAAATATGACTGTATCCAGTTTGTTAGGACTGTATTAAAATTATACATAGAGTAAACTTCAGTGCGGTTTCCCCATTTATTTTTTAATACCTTTGTTATTTCTAAACTACTGTGCTTCAGTTTTATTAGACAACCAGTTTTCTGTAGGTAATGAAGTGGGGTTATACGACGGCACAATTCCTGGGGCTGCAATAAAATGATGCTTCCAAAGGGTAGATGTAATAAAAAGCCCAACTTCTCCCTGCCCAGAGGGTCCACCCAGCACAAAGGTGTTACGTTCTGACCCTCTATATTTTAAAGAGTAAACACAATTGACCTCACAGTTGACAAATGGAGAACGCGTCCAAACGATTTGTATTAAACAAAACAATGACAGTTATGTGCTCCTGTATCCTGCATTCACATGAGAAATGAGCATATGTTACACTACAACAGACAATTCCTTGTGTACAGTGATGAACAATAGTTCACACCAGCTCAAAGTCCATTGAGTACAACCTCATTTCATCAGTCAAACACACAGCATACTGTTGTGAAAAATGTGAGGCTATTAACCATGAGGCCTGAGTAGCCATCGTTCACGGAGGGTCAGCTAACAGAACTCATATTGTGTGCAAATGAGCTGGCATTAGTATAAAAGAAGCACATGTTATCGAAAAATAGAGGGAATCAGGAGATACCATTAGTGCGACTCAACTAGGAAATCATGGCGGTGTTACAGTAGTGTTTCATACTTTGAACCCAATTCCTTTGCTGTTTGTTAAGCTACATGAACTGATCATTTGGACTGAGCTCTTCAAGCAGGTGTACACATCCACATGAATTTTGCCGATGGCTGCTCTCCACAAAGCGCTACTTCTCCTCTGTGGGGAGCAGCAATCCGCACAAATGTATGCAGCTGTTTGTCATGTCAGTGACATTCATTAACTGCCACGGCTGTAAAATCAGTAGCATAATATTTGACTAAATGAAGATGGATTCATATACAGTAATAATTGGATAAGCGGTTCACTAAATACACTATAGGTAAAAGTGTGTGTGACAAACAGACAAATGACACAGTATACAGTACCACCAATTCATTTATGATCCATTAAAAAAAAAATTAATGTTTGAGTAAGTTTCATCACAATTGGAAATGTGTAACGCGTGCAGTACAATGCATGCAGACCTCCATCACCAGCATGACACATTCCTCATATGTCCTTGTTCAAAAGAGAGATATTCATCTCAATGGTAGTCCCTTGCTACATAAAAAGGAAGCTTTGATAAAAACCCACCTGGATTTTAATCTTTCTAAAAACCATCATCATTTAAAAAAAGGCCTTGAATTTCTCTGTGTTTCTTTTGTGAGATGCAAACAAGAAAGATACAGCATTCCACTTGTAACTTGACTACCGTATTCTCTCGAATTTAAGACGCCCTTGAATTTAAGACACAGCCCAAATTTACCACCCTCAATTTGAGGACAAAATAAATCAAATAAATATGCATTTACAAAGATACAACCTCAATTACGCTGCTGTATCATACAAAACTGACACGAAACAGTGTTGTTGTAGATTAACCACAGAGCTTGTTTATTGTGCTGTGCAGTGTATAATACGTAAGATGGCGTCTCTCTCGTACACACACCACCACTCACTTACGACATCACACATCCTGGCAACAGCAAGCATGACACAACACTCCACGGCATCAGGCAACACGTAGTCCAAACCCAGCAACCACAACAGCATTGAACATTGCTTGGCATGTCGAAAAATACGGGGATCTGATCAGCATTTCCGTTCTGTCCAAGCTGGTACTGTTTCTTAAAAATGCTGAAAATTGCAAATGTTTCTCTTGGAATTCATCAGGAAGCTTGGTTTGTTTTTTCTCAGCAGCGTTATGTTGCTGCTTGTGTATTCGGGCAGACACCTTTGTTGTCTTTTCCCGGCAGTCAGTGACGTTGCTGTTTGTGTACTAAGGGTAGTCACGTCTTTTTTTGGCGATTTTAATACACGCATCACTATACTGTACTCGAATTTAAGACGCAGGCTATTTTTGTGAAGCAAAAAAATGGTTAAAAAGCATGTCTTAATTTGAAGGAATAAAGTAAATCATAATTTGCATATTATTACATTTTTTAAAAGCCATAGCTGGCATGCCATCTTACTATTTGGCCTGGCAGTGCTATAAATACTACCTACTGTACCTACAAGTTAAGTGCAGTGCTTCATCTTGTTTACATCTCACAAGAGAGACAAAACAAAAGGTCCTTAAATGAAGGTTTTGTAGAAACTATTGAAGGCTGGTATACCATACGTTTGACTTATTATGATTCTTTTAAAATGGGTTTGGATGTGAAGTACCATGCATGAAGGAACATCACAGAGTAACATTTTTTACTGTAAAAGGGCCAGAATACATTTTCATACACAACACAGGCTGCATCCAAATAGTAACCTTTTCCAAAATGATTTTCCTGTTGAATGGCAACCTTTGATAAGCAACAGTGTGTTAGTGGGTTCTGTGAAACATGGTTGACAGCAGACAAAATTGGGGTCACCAGGAATCAGAAGAACACCGAAAAAGCTATTTTTTTCTCTCATAAAAACACAATAGAAAAATCCAAAAGGTTTACTTTTGATCAGACTTCGGTGTGTTTCTGCTGTTCAGACATATTTTAAAAGATTCAACATGATTTACAGTGTTGACCAGTTCACAAAATCGGGGTGTAGAATACACAATGATCATGATATGATTATTTACATATTACAACATGCAAATAACCTATGTTAATGATGGCTTGCTTTGTATAATGGGTAAAAAAGACAAAACGTAAATGAGACAGTGTATTCCTCCCAACTATAAAATCACATATATGCGTCCTACAATAACCATTTGGTGGACTACAAGTAGCTACAGTATGTGATGCTTTTGGTCATACATCACAATACCCAGTTCTATTACATTATGATATACTGCACCATGGAAAGCAAGTAAGATGATTCAATAACAATGTATTGTTCAAGACGTTTGGCAGGTGTAGGAGCAACAGTTAACCAAGATGAAGAGGATGGTACCTTACATCATTTGGGGCAATAGGTGCCCCACCTATGGCACCAGGTACCAACAATACCTCTTTCCTGTTGTTGCCACTTGCTCTAATACTAATTTCTCTCCCTGGTATATCTATGAACCACAAAACGCAAGCACTGTAAATATCTTGAGCTGTTAGCATTTAATTTTCCTGGTATAATTACACAGGGCCCTGAAAGAGACAACATTTATAAAAGGGCATAATTAAAAAGTATATTAGCTGTTCAAAACCTGCTTTCATACATCATTTCCCCAGGTGATGGCTCATTTATTTAAATATTATGACCGTAAAAGTTTCAATTAATTCCACTTGGACCAAAAAAAATAATAATCCAACACAGCGCGTCTCCTGGGAGCCCAAGGGGATCTTGATGAAAGGGCCAAGGCAGATACTGAAATGCCAAAGTAGATTCAAATCAGCTCTAGAACTACACTTTTAGCAAGTACTGTACACTTACAAATGCTTAGTGTCTTTACAAAACTACAGCCTCAGTTTAAAGTTATGGCAATGTATGCTTTACAGTCATTTTCGATTAATGCAAGTTTAGAAACAACATTCACTTTAAATTACATTTTTCCCCTGGATTCGTCTGCATCAAAAACCTAATATAATATATACTGTCCGGGGGTTAATGAGGTGAGGACTAAATAAAAATGAAAGAATATTCAAATATCCATCTGAATTTTCAAATAAAATAAATACAATAAAATAAATCTGGCTTAAAACACAGCAGTATTCCATACTACTATGAATCCAAACTGCTTAAAAAGATTGAGGTTCAGATCACATACAGTATACTTTAAGGCAACACTAATCCAATCCCAACTGGACACACAGTAGCCCACTGTGCTTTTGAATTACATTTGTAATCCACAACAATTTAACCATTAATGCAAATGTACATGTCTTTGAGCACAATGTTCACAATGTGAGCACAGGGTCAGAAAATTGAAGTTTATGATGGCTATCAAATCGTTGTGTGCTGTATTCCTAATTGAAGATTTGTTTGTTGTTGCTATTATCAAATCCACCATCATGGGTCACTTGATGTATTGTTATTAACTTCAGACCATGAAGAGTATTTTCCCTTGAGTTTCAAGTATATTTCATGGATATTCAAAGTAATGCTATTTAACAGAGGATCAGTTTTGTTAAGGCAAATTAATGACAGCTGGCACAAAAATTGCCCTTGGCATTGCCTCTGGAAATATAAAAGTACATCATTACGTCATTAACTGGCTTTTAAAAAGGATCAATCTTTTGTACATTATTGCCTAATTAAAGTCACAAGGCCTTTCTGTAAAGCACGGATTTAGGACATAAACACACGCAGAAATATTTAAAAGCCTTAAAAACAGAAACCCCAGCACTCCCTCAACAATAGGTGACTCAGACTCGAGACATCAATGCCACAATTCACACAAACGACAATAAGAAGAAAACATGTGCAAGCATGTGACAAATGACAGACTAGGTCACAGTTTGAGGACAAACCACAGTTTCTTCATGCTTTTCAATTAAAAGGTTCAGACTGCACCATTCTGAGGCTGGACTGTGACTAATTTATGGTATGACTTGTTTTAATATAGAACCACAATAAACTTTTCCAAAATGTTGCAAAAGATCAAATGAAAACCACAAAGATGACTTGTCTAGTCTTAGTAGATTAGATTACACATAATTATTGGTTTTTGTGATGATCATATACACATCCAATAGTAATTGCTAGTGTATATGTCCAATTGATGTAAATATTCATGGTACTTACTATAGACTTATAGGACGGTGAAAATCTGTGTATGATGCCGGTTTAAACACTACGAGTGTCTCTATAACCCACCATCCTATTACTCTAGTTACATACTGCTTTATTATTAACACACATCTTATATTTGTTTTCTAATCAATACCAACTTTTCTATTGCCTATTTCACCCAAAGTTGTCCCTATAATGACCCCTTCTTAAATCAAAAACGACAGATACCTCATTAAAGGTTCTGAAGCAAGTGTTTGTCTACTGAGGTCTGCAGATCTACTAGGTCCCCAGAAGGCTGCAGTTCTGTGGCAGGGTAGCCTTGCT
This sequence comes from Acipenser oxyrinchus oxyrinchus, assembly GCA_030684275.1. Classification (NCBI taxonomy): domain Eukaryota; kingdom Metazoa; phylum Chordata; class Actinopteri; order Acipenseriformes; family Acipenseridae; genus Acipenser; species Acipenser oxyrinchus. The sequence goes on from CM060262.1 coordinate 12,957,726, forward strand.
TTGCTACACACCTTGCCCGTGGGGTTCACTGCTATTTTGGAATCAAAGCAAGGCTTTTTTTGAAAAAGGCCTTATCCCTGTAAAAGCCCGGTTTGAGATAATTGCAGAGAAAAAAGGTTAAATCACGGTAATTAATGTAAATTATAAAATATGAACAGCTCTACCAACTGCACTTAATTTAAAACGGGGTGTGTCGCATTGGTTTTGACAGGCTCAACACATACCTATTACTGTTGAAGGGGACCCTAGAACATTAACCTCCCTGTAATCTGCAATACTTGGATGTCAAAATAATACAAAAGAATATAGAGAACTGTACAGTAAGATTGATGGAACTGGTTAAACAGTGACAGACTGGTTCTTTTCACCAACGTCCATCTGTCAGAGACAGCAAAAATAATAATAAAACATTATATTTTACAAGGGCTTTGCAAGATGAGAGGCACAGCCTTACACTTTCAATCAGAAGTGAAAGCAATTCCCCACAACTTAGAGAAAAAAATATGTATCTATAAACAAGTATTATTATTATTTATATTTTAGATCCAGGGTGACTTACAATTGTTACAAAATATCACAGTACAAAGTATCACATTACAAAGTACATTTCAGAACATCACATTACATATAAGAGCAGTTGTAAAGTATAATAAAATCATTGGCAAAAGATCAAATTCAAATAAGAGCAAAAAATACAGAATACAGTAAATTACATGCAAGAGCGGGATTGACTAAGAGCAGTTAAGTTATATTAAAACTATTTGCTTATATGAGTAAAGTCCAGTATGAGCACGTAGTAAGTACGATGAATGGATGAGAATGATTTCAAATAAAAGCAATTACAAAAAATGTGAATATGGATACATATAGGGAGTAAAGTCAAATACAAGATACAGGAAGTATATATACGAGAGAGAGAGAGAGAGAGAGAGAGAGAGAGAGAGAGAGAGAGCAGACAGACTGAATAAGGAATAGAAAAACAACAATTGAGAAAATGAAGTTTTGACATTTCAGATAAGCAGTACTCTTCTACAAAACTATGTAGTAACATTGTGTATATACACAGCATGTCTGGCTTTACAAGCTACTGTATGAGATCCCATGAGATAAATCACCAGCAAAAACATATATGTAGGCCTATATTTTTTTTTTTTTACGGTACATGTGCCTCTCTCTAACCATTACAAATAAGCCTATTCTTACCTTATCAGCAAATGTTGTGTCAACATATTGAAAAACTACAGGAGACTTTCTAAATCCAAGAAAAGGTTTATGGCACTCGGCAAATGACTTTTTCAGACTGGAGTCAGGCGAAGATTAATAATTTTCAAAGCCGAGGGAAATCTGACCTTGGCTACAGCCGACCTTCATGCAAATTTAAATGAACCTGCTGTCTAATATTATTTTATGGGTGTTTTTTGTTGAAAAAAAATAACTGGTTTATTACTGTATGTAGCACAAAATTTATTATCCTGGTTTAATTGTTATTCCAACAAAAAAACATGTCAGGCAGCAGGGTTTATTTAATTAATCTAAACACCCCCGGCATTTAAATATGCATATTATTAAAAATTGTCATTTCACTTTTAAAACTGCAGAATTCATATCCTTACGATCAGTTTAATAGACCCCAGTGTCCATTTCCTTTCTTAGGATTAAAAGAAAATCAGTCGTATGACCAGATCTACTTCACACTGTAGCCCTGACACCAGCAGGCACGAAGATGAAAAAACGAAGCATTGGAGATGCAGCCTTATACTGGGCTGAAAACAAAACTTCTCTATTCCACTTTAAGCCTATATAGGAAAATCACTTTTAAAAGTTTTAAAAACATTTTTAAAAAGCAAATCAAAAGGTAAAAAACATATCCAGTTATACAAAGAATGCCTCAATCTTGTACAGTAACCCCCATTTAATGTAAACGCACTTCAAAAGTGTGCTACTGCCCTACTGGGGAAAAAAGCTTAGTCCCAGTACCTCTCTTACAGTACAGCTTTTATCTAGATATCTAGAGGAATGGGGGTAGATATGCTTATTCAAAACCATATCCAACCACTGGCAACCAGTGACAAATGCCAGTTTGACTCCTGATTATTCAGTGCACCTTTTTGAAGAAATCTGTAATAGAAAAGTCGAGCTGGTCAACCCTAAGCTATCCAGGGTTCATCCTTCTGACCCACTTGCTGCGCAGGTCTCAACTGATGTCTCCATTAGTTATTCAGCTGAAAACAATGCCCAATGTCACACAATTCTATTAACTAAAATGAACTAAATCACATACAGAATATCATTAAGAGAATAACAAAATCAAAAATGCATGCAGATATACATACTTTATGATGCTCTGGTTCAAACTTATTCAAATATCTATATCCCCGTCAGTCATGATTTTTTATTTAAATTTGTATTCATAAAAGTTGTGTGAACTCTATGGAGTTCGAGAAGTTGCCCTGCCAAAATCATATATGCATTATAAAATCGATATATAAAAAAAGGTTTATATATATACAGTACTGTGCAAAAGTTTTAGGCAGATGTGAAAAAATGCTGTAAAGTAAGAATGCTTTCAAAAATAGACATGTTAATAGATTATATTTATCAATTAACTAAATGCAAAGTGAGTGAACAGAAGAAAAATCTACATCAAATCCATATTTGGTGTGACCACCCTTTGCCTTCAAAACAGCATCAAGCATCAATTCTTCTAGGTACACTTGCACATAGTTTTTGAAGGAACTCGGCAGGTAGGTTGGCCCAAACATCTTGGAGAACTAACCACAGTTCTTCTGTGGATTTAGGCAGCCTCAGTTGCTCTCTCTCTTCATGTAATCCCAGACAGACTCGATGATGTTGAGATCAGGGCTCTGTGGGGCCATACCATCACTTCCAGGACTCCTTGTTCTTCTTTACGCTGAAGATAGTTCTTAATGACTTTCGCTGTATGTTTGGGGTCGTTGTCATGCTGCAGAATAAATTTAGCCAATCAGATGCCTCCCTGATGGTATTGCATGATGGATAAGTATCTGCCTGTACTTCTCAGCATTGAGGAGACCATTAATTCTGACCAAATCCCCAACGCCATTTGCAGAAATGCAGCCCCAAACTTGCAAGGAACCTCCACCATGCTTCACTGTTGCCTGCAGACACTCATTCATGTACCGCTCTCAGCCCTTCGGGCGAACAAACTGCCTTCTGCTACAGCCAAATATTTCAAATTTTGACTCATCAGTCCAGAGCACCTGTTGCCATTTTTCTGCACCCCAGTTCCTGTGTTTTCGTGCATAGTTGAATCGCTGGCCTTGTTTCCACGCCGGAGGTATGGCTTTTGGCCGCAAGTCTTCCATGAAGGCCACTTCTGACCAGACTTCTCCGGACAGTAGATGGGTGTACCAGGGTCCCACTGTTTTCTGCCAGTTCTGAGCTGATGGCACTGCTGGACATTTTCCGATTGCGAAGGGAAGTAAGCATGACGTGTCTTTCATCTGCTGCAGTAAGTTTCCATGGCCGACCACCGCGCTCACGGTCCTCAACGTTGCCCGTTTCTTTGTGCTTCTTCAAAAGAGCTTGGACAGCACATCTGGAAACCCCTGTCTGCCTTGAAATTTCTGCCTGGAAGAGACCTTGCTGATGCAGTATAACTACCTTGTGTCTTGTTGCTGTGCTCAGTCTTGCCATGGTGTATGACTTTGTCAGTAAACTGTCTTCAGCAACCTCACCTTGTTAGCTGAGTTTGGCTGTTCCTCACCCAGTTTTATTCCTCCTACACAGATGTTTCTGTTTCAGTTAATGATTGTGTTTCAACCTACATATTGAATTGATGATCATTAGCACCTGTTTGGTATAATTGTTTAATCATACACCTGACTATATGCCTACAAAATCCCTGACTTTGTGCAAGTGTACCTAGAAGAATTGATGCTGTTTTGAAGGCAAGGGTGGTCACACCAAATATGGATTTGATTTAGATTTTTCTTCCGTTCACTCACTTTGCATTTAGTTAATTGATAAATATAATCTATTAACATGTCTATTTTTGAAAGCATTCTTACTTTACAGCATTTTTCACACCTGCCTAAAACTTTGCACAGTACTGTATATATATATATATATATATATATATATATATATATATATATATATATATATATATATATTTTGGAGCGAGATATATAGTTGTTTATTTCCACATTCATAAACTTAAATTTCAGAAATTACCTATGAGGAAAAAACAAATTATGTTCATGTTCTTTCGAGAGAAAGATTGAAGTACCTATAGTACACTGTACTCGGACCCTGAAGTCCGTGTCAGTGTGATCAAGATAAAGCAGGAGCACAGAATCATGTAGCTGCAATTCATCATAGAAGATGACAAATACATTTTTAGTCTTTCAAGTTCTATTCCAATTGATTTTATGCAAGAAATGACAACCAAATTCAATTCTGGGAAAAATGAGTCAGTCATTCAGCTGTGAAATGGGCAGCGCAATTCGTTTTCATCAGGAGAGCTTACAGTGACCTTATTAACATTTTTAAACTTCCGATTACCATATAATCTTTCACTGTATGGTTCTTTTAGCCAAAAAGTTAATGAGAATTCTGCGAGTCCTGTGTTACATTTTAAAACTAATTACAATTTTTGAAGCACTGTTAAAAGCCCTTTAGGACTGACATGATATTTGATTTAAAAGTGTAAATCTGGGATGTTTGTCAGGAATTGTTTTTCAGCAAAATGTTAGGAAATACATTAGTAAACGAACACCTTTGAGCAAAAGTTTTAAAGTTAGATGATTTGCACTGACTGGTGAGACTTTTAGGATCAAGAAAGTTGCCAACAACACCTTGGCATCCAGTTATGTGTATTTAAAACAAATGTAGTAAATATAACTGCTATAGTAAATATACCATTTTTGTCTGTCACTTGTAAGCAACACTTCCATCTTACAGACTCTTGTCTTTTACCTTAACACTTACTGAAAGCATTATCTTAAAACACAACCAACCTGGTTACCTTTTCGGTTCGTCTTTAAGTTCGCTCAAACTGCTATGAAATGAGAAGGTTTTAAGTCCCAGCAGTGCACCATGAATTACCTGTGCTTTTCAAATATGTACACATATGGCCTAATGCAGACTTGCTTCCTTTCTTTCATATGGTTGCATCAGACTGGTAGAGATCTTTGGAGGAGAAAAACTCACACACACACACACACACACACACACTTCTCCAGGATATTGCATCCAATTCTTCGCCTTCTTATTCCTGAAATGTCATTTAAAAAGAATGTTAACCTCGCTCAGATGTGGTGCTTTATTTACTCTTTCCTGGACTGCCTGGGATGTCAAAATAAACAAGGTTGTTGCCACAGTACCTTTAAAAAGACAACTGAAAAGCTGGGCAGATAAAGCTGGACTGAGCTGGGCTCTCCGGTGTTTGTTTTAATTTGTGACTATTAAAAGGATGATAAACTATTGCAGATTGTAGACAAAGAGCGAAGGGCAATTACAGTAGTCTGTGCTTAGAAAAGAATCCTGGACTGAAAATAATGGACATTCTGGTAATGACCAGCACTGGTTGAGGGGAAAATAAAAAAAGAATGGTTCATTAAAAAAACCTTTACTGTAAAGTTCTGGAGTCATTCTCTACTTTAACTACTTTATTTGCTGTAACCTTTGTCTGGGATGTCACAGACCTGCTAGATCAGAACAGGCCAGTAAATCTGTATTCCAGTTGTATGGGTGTAACAATACACTATTGTCACTTAACGATACATATCACGATATGCAGGTCGCGATACAATGTGTATCATCATACATGTGATGATACACTTGTATGACGCATACTGTAATAAGATCAATTAATGATTAACTTATGTTAAGAGACACAAATCTAATGGGATAGGGAGAGTATGTATCCATATCTACTACAAAATACACATTCTTCATTCAAGAACCACTTTGAACTACAATGAGTTATTGAAGTGCTTTTGGTCTTGTATCACAATACAAACGATACATACCTCTATTATAATATGACAAAGTATCCCGATTCATCAATACACAAGTCACACATATATATATATATATATATATATATATATATATATATATATATATATATATATATATATATATATATATATATATATATATATATATATATATATATATAAATTTATTTATTTTTTAAATAAAAAATTGTTTAATTTGTACTGCTATATATGTCGTACTGCAGGATTTTTTTTGTATGTACTTATTTTTTGTAAACACAGCTAACTAATAAATATATTGCTGTACTGTACACAGCAGTATATTTTTTCCAAGGTTCTGAAAGTGTGCTGTCACATAAATCACCTCTTCCTGTTATCTAAGCTCATCCAACAATCACTGTGCACAAAAATAGCTATTTAAGGCTAAGCCTTGTGCTGGTGAGAGAACATCACATTCCAACTGATGCAATTAAACTGTCAATGGCACGACAGGAGGTGACAACAAAAAAACACTTCCTTTTTAAACATTGATTAAATTAAAGGGTACGGTAGCTGCATCCAGTAGTTCTTGGTGAGACTAAAAACTTAAAATACAGACAATGTAAAGAATTTTTGCTGCTCTTTTACAAACATTGGTTTCCAATATAATACGTCATGCAATAATTCATTGATATATCGATTATGGATCGCCATGGTTTTTTTTTTTTTTTTGCCCTGTGCCCTATGTGGAGCCTGACATAGCTAGCTACCCTGAAACACCTGCTTTCCTTGTGCATTGCTAGACTTTGGTTTGCATTTGTTTTGTGTTGAGAAATACCAGAATGTAATGAAAAATAAAAACAGATTTTCTTTTTACCAAGAGAATTCATTGTTATAACATTATGCACATTAATGTTGTATTTGAAGGCTTTTGTGAAGAGTCTGCTTCTTGCTTTTGAATAACCGTGTTCTCAATGCACTGCTATTCTAAATCTTGCACATGTTTCACACTGTGAAGTATTGGAACAGTCAAATCCAGATTGGAGCTTTTAAGTGCAATTGCTTCAGCATGATTTCCAGGGGGCTTTTTGTCAAAGTGTGGCTGCTACTGTAACTGTCGAATTACAGGACTCTACTTCAACATGTTCCATCTTCAAACCATTTGCACCTTTTCAAGCAAAAAAGGAAAGTATTCTCTCAAAACATTTGTGTGTGTGTGTCGGGGTTACATTTGCGTTTTTATATACCAGGATTAAATCTACTTATCAGATAGTTCATGCTTATTAATTATTTCCGTCCATTTCAATGAGCAAACACAGTGGCAGGTCCTACACTTGTTTTTTTTTGCCAACAGAGAATGTCATTTCCCCATGTCAGATGGCATAACCAGCAGGAGTGACTAATAGCAGAAAAGATGTTGTCATTCCGCTGCAACTCTCATTACCTCACCTATAGAAACAGAAGAGATACAGTCATAGTTTTACCTATTTTCATAGATAGAAGACCTCTATGAAGACTGACTGTGCTACCGGAAACCCGACACGGTGTGTGACCGATTGCTTGTGTCACAAAACGTTATGAATCCAATCATGTGCAGGACAGAAAGACAATTAATTTCAGAATATAATTCATGTAGCAGGCTGTCATCGCTGGGAACCTCAGGTTCTGTTCCAGTTCAGGTCACAAGTGAAATTTAAAATGTTGGTCTCGGTAACCAGTGGATATTTAATTCACATCACAAAACCACAACGCAATTCAGCAATATTGGGTCTAGGACTGTATGGCAGGTCAGTTTTGAGGTGTGTGGAGTGGGTCATTGCATGTCCAGCTCACCATCTCAGATTTTCGCATATGGAAGTACCTAGAAGTGTTTTAGGCAGAATTCCAAAATATTAGCACTCAGCTAAATGGTTACTGAGTTATGAGCTCCTCAAAGTGATTGTCAGGCAAGAAATGACATCCCTTCAGCACCCCTGAACTCAAAAGGCATAGTATATACACTTGTGCTTCAAATAGGAGGCTATGTGGTCCAGTGGTTAAAGAAAAGGGCTTTTAACCAAAAAGTCCCCGGTTCAAATCCCGGTTCACTCACTCACTGTGTGACCTTGAACAAGTCACTTAACCTCCTTGTGCTCCGTCAGCTGAGACGCTGTTTTAAGTGATTCTGCAGCTGATGCATAATTCACACACCCTAGTCTCTAAGTTTCCTTGGATAAAGGCGTCTGCTAAATAAACAAATAAGTCACAAAGTTCTGTTTTTTCTAGAAAAAACATTGAAAATGTCCTACTTTAATATGGCATACTTTATCCTTAAAAATAGCACATTTTCTGTCTAAAGGTAGCAAATAATTGAGGGAACAGATATAAACCACAGTTTGTTTTGCTATGTACATTATTATAAGCTAAAGGATATACAATGCCTACAGTATTGTATATAGTTTGGTAAAGTTGTATTTGTATCCATCTCTGGACCCTACTGGACCCTAGGCAATACTGAACGTTTTTTCTAGGGCAGTAAGTTAGCCATTCTATTTTATGATATTTAAAAAAAAAACTAAATCATGTGCCAGCAAAGTCGGAATCAAGGAAGCCCATGCTGTGCCATTGCTGCTGTTCATCACAGGCCCCTGCTGTGAACTGGTTAAGATTGCCCGGACCTCTTTCAAAAGTGAGATTGATTTCTGGTTGGATAACCTATAACAAGTCTGATCAGTAAGACTTCGGGTCCTGATTGCTCACATTGCTGGCACATTCATATTTTATGACATTTCGGAAAACCTAAAATGGATGACTCAAACCATCAGCAGCACCCCCTGGATTGAAGTGCTGTGTACCTGCTTCCATCATTCCCAGGGGTTACAGTTTCATTCAACGGCTTTCAGCACCCCCACTATAAAAAAAATGTTCCAGCGCCACTGGATACTGTATAGCTGATAATATTTTACATAGAAAACACTTTGCTGTTCCACCAATAATTAGCTGTCGAGACACATGGAAACCTTGCTAAATGTATTTATTTCTAACAAAATACCATTAGTGAGTATACAGAGAGAGTGTTATTTTTACAGGTTAAAGTGTGTCATATTTTGGTAAAAGGACACAATTTAGCACTTTTCCCCCCCACAATACTTAGAAAGCAAAAACAGATTAATTGCATATTAAAAAGCACAAGTGGGTATCCATTTTGAGTTCTGGGGTGCTGAAGGGATGCCATTTCTGACCAGGCATCCACGACAATTACAGTGGTTCAAGAGTTCTCCCAAGTACACCAAGGTATTTTTAGTGATGTCTCTGCACTTTTTTCTCCCTTTACCCCTATTGCATAACCATCCATTGTCACCAATGGGTCATATGTTGAAACATTATTAGACCAGAAGAGTAGTTATGTGTGTATAGTGAGTAGTAAGAAGGTATCTTGAATGCTTTGAAAGATAATCTATTATAACACAAATTGCCATTGCAGATATAAACTGTAAATGGAACAATGTGTCGACCTCCAATCTGGGACACAACTAACCCATTTTAAGTGAACGATTAAATCAATGACATCTTAAATTAGGCTTAAGTATTACTAATGTATCTAAAGAATCTGATTGACTCTTTGAAATGGTACTGTACTTCACAGAGCTATGTTTCTAATCCTGCAGTCTCTCCTCCTCCACAATCAACAGGGACACACAGTTCAATTTTCATCAAATACTAATTGAACCATCATTTTTATAACTTACAACTAAAGTGAAAACAGTAGGATATCACAAAACTTTAAGAACTTGTTCAAATTTCACAGACACAGGAATAAGTGTAGTTTTACTGAATGCGAGTTAGAAGAAAAGAAGAAAAAAAAGAATTTTGATTACGCTGATAAATTAGTTTCTGGGAGTCCCAAAAATCTTTAATACAATACTTAGCAGCAATTGATCTGAAATGAGAATATGCTGGCTACAACCAGGAAACATTTAATTGGCGGGTATGTTAGTTCAGCATGTCTAGGACAGTACCTGGCTTTGACATACATTGTTCACTGCTGGCCCTAGTACACATTTTATTTAGCTTGATGAATTGCAGTCTGAAATTCATGCATGTAAAATCAATAACCCATTGGTTTAACCCTCCTGTCAACAGACTTGCATTAGAAGACTCAAACACATTCCAAGAAAATATCAGTTCAAAAAGGAAATAAATAAGGAAAACCATCTCTGGAAGGATTTAGTAAACAAAGAATTACAAATGTGTGTACAAAACATGTGTGTTTTGTTTTTTGTTCTCTTCAGTTGTTGGTTTTGGTTTGGAATCCATACTACACTCATATTGTACAGTGTGATCCATCAGATTCAGAGCATCACATCTGCCACAGTATTTAAAATTTGTGTCTAAATGGCTCTGGTGTTTTGTGGGAGAACAGTGCTACACTGTAGCCATTGCAGCATTACACTATAATTAAATCAGCATACTGTAGCACACGAGTACATGACCAGGCCATTGTGTTGTACAGCATTTTTAATGGTAATTCAATGCAGAACCTTACATTTAAAAAGAAACCTGGCTTGCAGCCATATACATCTCGTCCGTGGATCTACTATAATACAATGGGGACAAAGCAGCTTTTGAATTCTCTAATCCACTCAACTCATTATCCAATTTGTTCCTGTAATGATTTGTATCATTCATGTGCAGCAGGCTCCCAAATTAAACCCTAACAGTCTAGTTAGGGCTACCACCTCGGAGGTACAAAACAGGACCTCCGAACGGAATGGGGGTTCTTAAGTTTAAACTCTTTAGAGATACTACATTCATCCATTAGGAAACATTAATAATATTTCTCCTACAGTATTGACAACCAATTAATATGGTGTATCTATTGCAGTAATATTGTATCTTGATTTATCTAACCTGTGCTCAATTTATGGTACTGGCATTTAGTGTCCTGGGAAGGCGTACTGAACACAGGGATACCTTCCTCAAAACCCTAAATCTAGTGATAGTACAGTACCTTCTTCAAAACAAGGCTCCAGACATTTGTCAGATAAAACATTATTAATAATAGGTAATGTACCTTAAGAATCTTGGACACTACAACAGTGAACAAACCTAAAAAAAGTCAGTCTGTCACATTCATTTATTATAATCTTCGGTCACTGTGCATAAGCTTAAATTGCATACAAGGTGTACCGTCTCTTGTGTCTGTGTAATTATAAGAGAGTTAATCTTTGGTTACCAATCATAAGAAATACTAAAAGCCTAGACAGACAGTCTTGCAAGACTGTACTAGCCTTTAGTGCACTTTTAATTTGAAATGGTGTAGCTGTAGCACACTGTTGATTACAGATGCGGAGACCGTGAAATGCCACCAAACAATCACAATGGTTGTAAAAGAGAGCAAATGCAAGACTTTGCTGAGACGTGTGTAGACTCAACGGCATTGTAATATAAACTCACCAAGACTGGGGCACGAGAAGTTTAAGAAGTTTTCAAATAAACTGTTTTATTGTAATTCGACTATTTGGACTCCTGAAAGCGTACATTTGTGAGCGTGGTACTTTATAAAATATTATTTTTCCAGTACAAAATGTACAGTAAAACCTAAACTAGCATTGTATCTTTTAAAGTTTCCTGGCTACAGGCTGGACGCTGCACAATAAAGAAAAGAAAACGCAGACAGACACGCACAACACTGATCCGGAAGGCAGCCAATATTCTCCAGGGTAGAAGCCCTGGAGGCAGGGAGGAGGAGAGAGGGGCAGGGGGAGAGAGGGGCAGGGGGAGAAGTCTGGAAATAAGCAGGGTCAGAGCATTCATTTGACTGAAGTTGTAATTGTTAAATTGGTGGCAACAGAAACAATTATACAGTAGCTTCTGTCATGTAGGAGAGATCGGTTATAACCACACTCCCATTTTCCGATTTCAAGTTTGCTTTTTCAATGTATATGTTTTTAGAAACAAATTCATTGGTTTGCTTTCTCGTCATGAAGCAAAACTTATTTTAAAAGTATACAGCAGGAAGACACTACAATGTTCTATTTTCATTTAACACATTTTAAATGACTCTCGTGAAATCACTTTAAAACGTGTAAAAACGAGACTTTTAAAGCTAAACAAAACTAATGCTTTCAACAGTCTAGAACTCCACTTGAGACTGAAAAGGCACCAGATGCTTTACTTCCATGAAGATGCACAGCAGCTGCAGTCTAACTGTTAGGTCTCAATTATCATATATCTCGCTGCCCATTTTCATTACCACACCTCTGCCACCCGTCTATTGAGGAGAAGAAAAAAAAAAAATTATAGAGTCAAGCCTTTATGTCGAAGTACAAAACGACAGAAGGAGGAAATGAACACTGCAAATCACAACTTGTATTCAGTTCAAAAGGTTTGCACAGTAAAATTGCAGACAATAATAAACTCAAATCACTGATAAAGCCAGAGAAGTGCAACTCTATCAGATGAGACTCAAGTCAAACGCGGCTGACGATAAGTTCAATGAAACCGCAGGCTCCTTAGGAGCTCAGAGGGTCAGGGCTTAATTTACCAGCAGTTTCCATTGCATTTAGGTCTGTCGCACTGCAGGTACGGTCTGCAGGTTTTGCCTATAGTGCTTGTAACAGGAGTGGATGCCTGGCACACATGTCATTTTGTTCTTGTTGCAATGTATGTGTGTGTGTGTGTATATATATATATATATATATATATATATATATATATATATATATATATATATATATATATATATATATATATATATATATATATATATATATATATATATATATATATAGTACTGTGCAAAAGTTTTAGGCAGGTGTGAAAAAATGCTGTAAAGTAAGAATGCTTTCAAAAATAGACATGTTAATAGATTATATTTATCAATTAACTAAATGCAAAGTGAGTGAACAGAAGAAAAATCTAAATCAAATCCAATACAAATGTATTCTATGATTCCCTCAATAAAGTTGAATTACAGGCGGTGTCCACTAGAAATTAACCATTTCACTGCCACATTATTTTAATCACTGGACAGTGTATATTGATCTTTCACCTATCCATTTTACTTCATATTTAAAAGCATAATCATTATCATTAGACACAAAAATGAGGCCACTTGTTTATAACAGAAATGAAGCAATGATGTCAGTTACCAATATCTGGATTTCCATTACATGACAGTAGATGTTAAAACTTCATGCTGATTTGAACTTGGCTCTCGCCAAGATAAGCACCAACTAAGACGTAGCTTCACAGTAAACTAATGTGATCCATATGTGTCTCCATCCATTTGTGCTTCCTTCCATATGATGATGCAGATATGATGATATGATGGATGCCTATTTTTTTTTTTAAATGACAAATTCATTTATAGTCCCATCGTGAATAATTCACAGTTGACAAACATTATCTAAAATGTGCAAACTACTGGATCCTTCTTGTATTATCCGAAATGATGTAAAAACGCAATTTTGTCCTTCGGTGTACCAATTTCAGACTTTCGTAGCTAGCTAATTTGTGTAGCAGCTAAGGGGAGTTGGATAATTTGGGCATTACTGTAGCTGGATAATGAGAATGTGTTAATTAGCAAATTATCAAATTCTAAGCTGTAACATACGGATGACTTAAACCGACGACAGTTCTTATATAGATTTAATACCCCCACCCCCTCCTCCTTGACAAATGGGGCAGAACAGGTTGAAAGCTCTGTAGCAACTATACTCAAATAAATTACCAGGGGACATATCTTCCAATGACAAGTGGTAACACAAATATATGTAGCCCTATCAATATTTCACATGGCCTTGTCCCCCAAAACTGCTGATCAGGACCAAAGCATTAATTTATCTGGATGGTGCACTGACATGAAAGAAAACCAGCCATGGACACAGTGCATTTACTTGGATAAAATGTGTTTACGTCAAATGCTGACTCAGGCTGTATGACCTAGCCCAGGATTCCAAAGACAACCACAAAGGCTGTGGTTGTGCTCAAGACGTCACGAAACAACTTCCCTTTATTAATGTGATAGCGTGTGGGCATTCTCAATATTCCTACCCTGCTTCTTCATTGTTCACTCATTAGAAAAGCTGTTCCATTATAAGGAGGTGATGGGAGGCTTTTAACATTGAGCTGGAATATGATCAATATTGGCTTCTGGGTAAATACAGATCAGGTTTCTCAATCTCGACATGGACAATCCATGTGTTAAACCTAGCGTCACGTAACACCTTATCAGAACTGGCGTCCTACTGTCAGGTTTCAGGCATCCCTCCTATAGCCACGCACATTGACTTGAACCCCTTTGGCTTAGAGTCTTTCTAATTGCTGTACTTGGAAGGGTGGGCTACAGTAGCTGCAGCTTTAAACCCTGAGCATGTTGCTAGGTAACAACAGGAAACCAACCGTCTGGTTAAGAGACTGCAAGTCTGATGCCGGTGAAGTCCTGATCTAGCAAATGTGTTATGCAAGTCCTCACTCCAATTGTGATCTAGTTGCTGGAATCACATGATACAAACATGGATTACACTATAAAAAGCAACATTTAATACAAATGCAATAGATGGCAGTCTACTCCAACTGGTTACATGTAGTTTCAGCAAACCAATGACAAAACTGTATCTGCAGGGGTCAATAAAACAGCACTTTCAACAGTCATAAAAGACTGCAGGAACAAATGCTATATTCAAAGTACTTTAGGAATGGTATACTAGATACAATTACACATTATAAATCCATAGGAACCAGTTTTAAAGACACATTATAAATGGAATAGAATGTGAGCCACAGCCATTTCCAAATTTAAAGAAAGTTAAAAGCTGAAGGCATCTTTCACGGCAGGAAAGTGCTAAAAGCACATGTTTCTGCTGGTCTCCAATAGCAGAATAGCTTGCCTTTTTCAGCCGTTTACATCACCAAAAGGGCAGTTTAGTTCCCAGTGATTTTTTTTACAGCCAGAGGCAATGATTGCTTTAGCACCATCTGAATGGATGTGGAGCAGTTTATGACCTCTAGCAGTTAATTGCAACCAACTGACAAATGGATCGGCCGAGTCCTGCTATAACAGCTTGAATAATTGATAAAGTTGAATTCTAAATGACACGAAAGAAAGCCTAAGATTTTACCAAGGACAGGGGCCACTGCAGCGTTCAATTTCCTGTGCTAAGTGGAGCGAGTCGAGCTCACATACAGCAAAGCTATGATCAGCCTCCTGGTCACAAAGACTCCAGGTCGTTGTGGAATCATTACCGAGTTGTCAAGATGAAAAAATAGCACTGTCTTCCCAAACTGCTTTCTGCAGTGACGTGTGATAAACAGAATTAATCTCCACAATGATATCTTCTAATGTACGTCACACAATGCTGAACGTGCTTTTATGGGTCTCCGTAATCCTCCTTGCCTCCCCTCCCAGGCATGGTTTACATTAGCCAAGTCTTATCAGTGGGTTTTAGACCACATTTTACAAGAGTGAAGTTCACATTTTCCTTCCTATTTCATGGTGTTTTTTAATCATTTAGTTTCTCTGTGTTTAAATATGCCTCTTACCTGGTTTTAAGGTTGTTGTGAGCTTGCCTGGAGAATCCTAGGTGCCCAGATTGAACCTTCCTCATTCTGTTCAAACTATATGACAATATGACTGTTCAACTTTGCTAGCCGTCAAGTACTGTCAAGTGATTTCAACCAGGATTTAGAATTTGAGGGAAGCAGAGAGGAAGCTCAAAGTATGGTAAAGGAAAATTTAAAGAAAAATGGTTAAAACTCAAAATGGAGTGTGGCAGGGTTGAGGCCTGCCCTGTAAATGAATGTAGGGCTCCTGATTTTCCATTCTGGGAATGGCAAATACTGTTTTTCAGAACGACCAATTCTGTTTTTTTTCCGTTTTTCAAAATGTCCACTTCTGTTTTTTTCCTTTTTTACCAATTTATTAAGAATTAACAATGTAATTTGAACATAAATAACATTTTTACATTAAATCTATTGAATTCCTTTTTTATTTTTTTTTATTTTTATTGAAGTCAGGGCCACACAGCACTCAGACAGCGCTGCAGCACAGACAGTCCATCACCATAACGCCCACAAAACCACCTGCTTTCTTGTTATCCAATGATCCAAATAAACATACAAAAACGTCATCGCTGGGCTTATGGGTAGTGTAGTTTTCAAAGCATTCCTTTTTTTTATAGGAGAATAACAGCAGTAAACAAATGGTTGTGCAGTTTTTTTTTTGTTTTTGTTTTTTTTTTGTGTTTTTGTTTTTAAAAGGTGCAGTTGCAAAGCAGAATTCCATTCCCAAAAAAGTGGAGTTTTTTTTGTATTTAGTTTGGCAGGAATGGGGTTAAAACCCATCCCTGCCAACTCAATGTGAGCGTGTGGCTGTGTGGTGTTGATTGAATGATTAATGATCAATCAACCCCTCAGCCACATGCTATATAAAGCCAGCTTCTCCTCGTTCGGGGAGAGGAGTATGGAGAGAAGCCATGAGAAGTGACTTTTGTTTGTGCTATTTTATTTTTTGTCTCTGTATAGTTTAATGAAGTCTCTGCCCAGCCTTGGTTAGGTTTTGTTTAAACTGTTTACTATTTTTTTGTTTGTGTTTTGTTTAGTGAGCAAAAGCACTTAAAATCTAGTCTCTCTCCCTGCCGTTAACACCTGGGCTCTGACGCTAACCTCTTCACAGGAGTAAAACAGTACAATGAAATAGTAAGGGAAATGTAAAATTTATAACTACACTATGCAAAGCACTTTAATATTACGTCCACATGTATTCCATTTTTCATTCCATGTTCCATTCACATCCAATCGGATTTTCTGGTTAGCACACTACTGTACCAGTTCTACTGTACCATTTTGTACGTCACCCCCCCTCCCCCGATGTAGACAAATACAAAGCACAATTATCAATTTTACTGCACTTGGCTTCAGTAAACTTTGTAATGTAAAACCTAAATCAGCAATAGTTTGATTGTTCGGAAACCTCTCTATTCCAATGTAAATTGTTAAACTGTCTAAATTTAAATGACAAACTACAAACTGAAAAGCATGTTTACAATAAAAATAAAAAGATAAATAAAAGTACAAAAATAAAAGCGATAATGTAAGACTATGAGAACTGTACTAGTAGTAAGTATTCCTTAAAAACTAAGACAGGTTTAAAATAAAAGGTATGATAATATTTTGATATGCCTGCCTCTATCAATGTTGGCAGTAATGTAGTGTATGAAACTCAGTCCAAAAATCCAACTGACTTAAGTGTTGATAGCTGGGAGGATAGTGACAATATACAAGCCATTTCCACACTCTCTCTACCCAGGGAGAGAATTGGGAAACAGCAATGAAAAAACTGGCTGTTGTCCATTGTGGCCGCATTTAAGGCAAAACAAGCAGAAAATACAAGTGACTGTTATATAGTCAAATTAGAACAAAGCCATGGAGAAAGACTAATATGTTTAAGCAATGTAACCTACAGGTAGTGGACAAAAAAATGGAAACACCTGGGTAAATGAGGGACACTAAGTATATGGAAAGCAAGGGCTTCCATACAGGTGTGGCTCATGCGTTAATTAAGCAAGTAACATCCCAGCATGCTTAGGGTCATGTATAAAAATGCTGGACAGGCCTGGTTCCCTATAATTATGGCTAGCATGGCTACAAGAGGAGACCTCCGTGACTTTGAAAGAGGGGTGATTGTTGGGGCGTGTTTGGCAGGAGCTTCAGTGACCAAGACAGCTCAACTTGCTGATGTTTCACAAGCAACGGTGTCTAAGGTGATGTCAGCATGGAACGCTGAGGGAAAGACATCATCAGCAAAGGGCAACAGTGGGCGGAAGCACATACTCCAGGATCGTGATATCTGTGCATTCATTCGAAGTGCAAGGCAAAACAGGCGAGCAACTGCAGATCAATTGACTGCAAATTTCAACCTGGGTCGCGAGCAGCCAGTTTCATCAAAAACGGTCCACCGAGAACTCCACAGAGCGGGATACCATAGTGGCCCAACGCCTAAGTGACTTTACATTGGTGTTTCCATTTTTTTGTCCACTACCTGTACCAATAAATAAACAAGTACTGGTATGTTAGTAACACAAGTA
Organism: Acipenser oxyrinchus oxyrinchus; assembly: GCA_030684275.1. Taxonomy (NCBI): domain Eukaryota; kingdom Metazoa; phylum Chordata; class Actinopteri; order Acipenseriformes; family Acipenseridae; genus Acipenser; species Acipenser oxyrinchus. Next base: position 12,975,757 of record CM060262.1, read on the forward strand.
TGTTATGTTACTAACATAGTCTACCTGACTGGATTTGATGACACTTTTAAACTAGTTGGTGGAGGTCGAGCAGGTGCCACATAGCAAAGACAGTGAAGTTGGCCAGGCTGCTTCAAGACATCGGTCATCAGAGAGTAGCAATGGCAGAACGAAGAGACAGCTGACGTGGCCGTAATTATTAACGGTAAAGATGGTTAGAGGGTTTGTCAGGTCTGAAATATAAATGACCGAATGGATTAACATACCTTTAAAAACCTTTCAGAATATTTTGGAGTCTATGCCACTTTGTGTCAAGGCTCTTACCAGGGCAAATGGTTGCACAACACAATGTTAGGTTACAGGTCCTTCATAGTAAAAAACAAACAAACAAACAAACAAACGACCGATATCCACTGTACAGTATGTGTAAATACAAGTAATTATGACACAGCAAGACATTGATACTCTTAAATGTCGTAACCAAGGTCCCCCCCCATGAACGCATCTGTCCCCTTGACAAGAGCAACTTAACCAAAACTGTGAGCTGTCAACTGAGTCAGCACTGACACCTGACAAATGTAATGAATGAAAAACACTTTAATTTACTATCAATGAAGACATTTTAAGTAACAGGATTATTTCTGTATTAGTCAGATTCTATGACTGACGCTACAAAGCCGGAAATTAAATAGAAAAAGTGAGATGCTGCAAAAATAGGTCAGTGTGGGCTGAAACAGCTTACAACATACATGGGAAACAGGAGTCTGATACAGTTAGTAGGGCTGTCAATCGATTAAAATTTTTGATTGGATAATTTATGGGCAGTCGCCAAATCAGGATTGCGTCATGCAATTTCCGCCCGCCCCCAGGGCTATATACCGTCTATCCAACCAAATTCATTACCCGCCAAACAGTTAACGGTCGACTTAAAACATTGTATACAAACTTTTTTTATACATAGAACAATATGGCTGACATCAAGTGTAAGTGTTCGGAATTTCTTGAATGTGATCCGAGTGGACTTGTCCCAAAAGATTGCCTTATTCAAGAGCACTATATTAAACATGGACCAGTTCAGTATTGACAATCACAGTGACAGACTGGGGCTAAAAATCGGCCTAGGGATTTTAGAGCGCCCATGTTGACTGACTTTTCTGTGAGGTCTGCTTTATGTAAAAATATTTAAAATAAAAGCAGATAGGCCTAGGCCTAATGTTTAATAAAAATATGTTTATACATTTATACAATTATGTGTTTATAATTATGTACATACATCTATTTGTGTTATTAATGTGTATCTGTAAAATATCAATAACAAAAAACGAAATTAGACTTTAAAATAGGGCCTGCTTACTTTTAGGCCATACATAAGCAACAAGCCACACAAATAAGGAAATACTGGTATAACTTACTTATCAGAATGAGCAGACTTCGCAGCAGGAGTTCATAAAATGTATAAAAAATATTTGGACATTCACCCTTCATGCATAGATCAACAAGTGGATTCCTAAGGTAGAGGCACCATTTTCGGTCACTTACAAAATGTAGTTCCGTGCTGCACCTGGGGGTTGGGGCCATGAATTACAAAAAAAAAAAAAAAAAGCAAATCACAGCACCTGAAAAGCCTGTCACTGAAATGATTTTATTATTTCATTTTGTGCTTTGATTAGGTTTTAAAAATCCCTTTGGAAATCGTATGCATTATCAATATTTTTAACATGATGGGCGGTTTTTCCCATCCAACCTGGTTTTCTATTCTAAGCATCTTATTTATACTAAAAGTAAAAACAGACTATTTTGGCAAAAGTATACTTGCAGTAATGTTATATTACTTTTTTTCTAAGGTATGTAGGCTACAACTGAAACATAACAATCAATAATACTCTAAAAGCACATGTGCAAAAAAGAGTCTTGGTGTGATAGAATAAAAAAAAAAAAAATAAGTTAATGTACAATATTTTTTTAAATTATTAAAAAATAACTTATTACAGGACGTTTCGGGCAAAAGTCCCAAAAAAGTAAACTTGTTGATTTTTGAAAATTCAAAGGTTGCAGTTCATCCTCCTCTGAATAATGTCTCAGATATGTTGTGCACATATGTACTGTATTTGTTCAAAATAGAAAAACATGCATGGAACATTATCAATAAAATGAATACCCAAATGATTTGCATTTTAGCTTGGCAGTACAGTTTGAAGGAGAAGGCTTTTCCTGTTCCTGGCACTGTCGGCAACTGTTCCTGTCTCACTTTTTCAGTGGAGAGATTCAATTCTGGAAAAATGCACTTGGTGGCAAGGATTGTGGTTTAAAAGGCCATGAAATGTCCAAAGCACATATGATGCACATCACGGCTCATCATGATTTTATAAAAAACAAACAGTGGACTGCCAGCTTAGTGATGCAAACAAACAGTATCTTGACAGCAAAAGAAAAAGAATAGAACAGAATAGAACAGAACAGTTGTGACAGACTCTTTAACGCTGTTCACTTTTTAGGCAAGTTGTCGATTCCTTTCTGTGGACACAATGAAGATGAAGCTTCCAGAAACAAAGGAGTTCTTAAAGAGTTTCCTAGCAGAAAGTGGTGATGAAGTTCTGAAAGGACACATGGATACAGCTGCAAAGAATGCCACATATCTGAGCCCTCAGATCCAAAATGAAAGTCCCATTTTTTTCCTCTTCTCATGGATGAGACTACAGATGTCTCAAGAAAAGGGCAGGTTGCCATATATGTTCGATACGTGTCGCATAAGGAGGAAGAGGAATGGCCAGTCAAAGAGCGATTGCTGTCCCTCGTTGACATTGATAAATGTCACTGAAGAGCATTTGAGTGACCATTAGTACTTAAGAAGAACATGGGCTTAATCTGTCAGATATTGTTGGTCAAGGATATGATGGTGGCAGTAACATGAAGGGGGTCCAGGTTGTCCAGGGTGTCCAAGCAAGAATACTTTCTAAAAATGCCAACGCCATCTATACACACTGCTATGCCCACTGCCTTTACAGAGCAATTGTGCAGCTTCTGGAAAAGACTATGGTTGACTGTATGCCCGTCACAGAACAGAGTCATTTCATGCATTGGTTCTTTATGAACAAAATATGTTCAATATCAATCAGTTTGGATTTCAAGGTGTCAATATAATCCGTTTTGCATAATATTGTAGAACACTATTATGCAAAACGGAGGCAAATGCTTCATTTTCTCTTCCTAGATGGAATACCAAAAGATGCAGGTTGTACCACAAGGTCCCTGTGATAAGAAGCCTGATACAAACACAAGGAGGTACTGCACTTCTAGTAAAGTGAATGAAGTGAATTCCTTAACCCAGCACAGTTGGGAGTTGAAGAACACACTCGATACCAGTGCATATAGACTTAAATAGTATTAAACTCCAGGGTTTTAGAATGTGGAGCCAACGAAATTATACTTGAACAAGTTTGTGTAAAAAGGCACATTTCAGCTGCTAATCTAATCTGGTTATGCTTTAAAATGTAACTGAACTGGCAGAGATCAACCGAAATAAATTAGTAACAAAAGCAATTTTGTTGGAGTGGGGAAGCAAATTCACACATTTCTCTCCCACTGTCAATTTCTGTGCTAATGCAAATACTACTCATTGATTTACAAGAAAACGATTACCTGTTCAAATCACCTCAGATCAGAAGGAACAACATGTACTACAGTATGCCCTCTCTACCCCCTCCCCTCGCTCAAAGGGGCAGGCCTAGTTACAGTAGGCTTATTTTATACAAAATAACTAAACTGCCTGACTAAAGATGGAGTAACAGCAGGCCCTTGTAAAGGTTAGCAAACTACAATTTACAATACTTTTAAAAGATAAAGGCCATGGTCAAAGCTCATCTGGAACTGCACTGGGGATACTAGCGAACATGGCATGTATCCATCCCCACACCAAAAAGAACCCATCCATTGTAAACTAAGGAGTGAACCATTAATACTGAACAGGTTACATACAGAACAGAGCTTGCTTACAATACTAGTCTCCATGGTCTCTCCACTGGATTTGTCAGCCACAGTAATAGCTTGTGGTAATTCTGTACCTTCGAATACGAGATAAAAACCTTGTAGGTATTCCTGGCATGCTGCTACAGAAAGGTCCCTACCCTAGACAACACAAAAAGCATCCAAAAGTTCTTGTTAAACCATTATGACAAACAGTATTACACAGACAAACCGCACTATTTAAACCTTTTTCATGAAAAGTTATATCTTCAGGCCCAGCAAACAGGATTTGCAGTGCTATTCAGCAACAGAGAACACATACTTTCTTGTTTCCAATATGTGGCTCCTCTGACCTCACTTGCCCCACTGTCTATTGTAAGCACATCACTTATGAATCTTTCAGTGAAAACACAAAACAATTCATTGCAAACAGTGAGTCTTCATAAAGTAGATATTTGTACAGTGCAGATGGGGGACACCTGGGTCGGCTGTACAATATGTACAATAGCTCAATACATACTTGTGAGGCATCATATATATATGTGGGCGCGTGTATCCACTTGCTACAGGTATTAACATTGAAAACAGTCTTCACTGCAGCACCTGAGTGAGTGGAATGAGTTTTACCTCACTTTTAAAAGTGTATCCATAATAAAATAGTAAAAGCATAGGTACTCTAAAGCACTGAGTAAGAGGTATGTTAAAGCATGTTAAAAGCATATTAAAATATGGCAAACTATGGTAAATGCATAGTCTAACCATGGGAAGAGTGCAAAAATACTGTGGGAAAACTGTCAAGTAGGTTTGTAATGATAGCAATTTAATTATTTATCGATTGGGACCCAACGATAACAAAATCGATAATATTTTAATGAAAGCGAATATTCCATGAAATTAAAAAAACATGTCCGATATATTATCTTACTGTCAAGAACATGATATGTGTTGTTACTTCTAAAAGTTACTGAGAATATGCGTCTGTGAACGATGATGCAGAGATCAAGAGTAACCTGCGTTGTTAATGTATTTTATACATACTATTTTGTTTTAAAATCAGTCCCAACTGCAGCCTCCTGTTTTGAGCGAAACTAAGAATATTTAACATTACTACGTTGTCACGTGCCTCTGTTTCAGAATTTTTTTTTTTACCTTTTCATTTTTGAAGCAATGCACTATCTGCAACCTTTTTCGTTTTTGATTGCTGTCTGAGTCTAAATGCCGCTGGATCGTAGCCCTACGTGGTTATTGGCTGCTGTTAATCATCAATCAATAAATCCTGCCCAGTTTTCTTTTTTAAACTGACACAAGCTTATACTCACATCAGGAACCTGGACTGATACACATACTTTATTTGGATTTAAGTGCACAAAATTTACAGTTCTCACAGCGAAGAATGAATTTCACGGTCCGTGGCACGTTTCAAGGGCCTTAGTAATGTACAGTAGACGTGTAAGCGAATCCGCGTGGATGAAAAGTTTCTCTGAGCACTCCAGTATGCAACACATTATTGGTTGCGACATGGTACGTAGATTGATTAGGCCATACATGTATGAAAGAGATATTCTACATATCTTGGTTGCCATGTGGGCAGTAAGTCAATTAATAATAAATCCACATACATGTATGAAAGAGATATTATACATATAAAAAGTATGGAGACGCAAAATAAAATGATCAGCCAGAGTTGTCGCTGTCAAAAGTTCTGTTGCAGGAAAGGGTAGGCTACCTCTAATGTACTGTTTGGAAAAATGACGATATAGTTTTAGTCACTGAAGATAATGCAAATCTAAGTGGCAATGCAAAGTCATGTAAAGTTTTGATAAAAATATGACGGCAAAAAGTGAAATGCACCTCTGCAGCCGCAGCACACTGGAAGGGACTGCTGCTTTCGCTAGCAGAAGCTGGGTCACAATTCATCAATTGTAACCAACAGCAAATTAATAAGAAATGAGAGATTGAATTATTTCCATGTGAATAGGCCATAATGTTAAATGTAGTTTTCAAACCTATTTTTATTTTATTTTTTCTCTTAAATTAACCGTTATGTTTACCCTGGAAATTTGTCAGATTTTACACAAAGCAAGGCAAAGGCTAGTGTCGACAAGAATATGAAAATTAGAGAGTGTTATATTTAAATGCCAGTGTATTTCTCAAAAATGTCTTAAAACAGTGGGATTTGTTTGAATTATACCATGCTCGTTTTTAAGTATTTTAACTCAATAACGATCGATAATCATCGTTAGAATTTGCACCAATCGATGTCAACATCAGGGCTCGATTTACAACACTAGTTATAAGGTTACAGTAGTTACCAGAATACAGACAGTTTTCATCAATCATGTTTCCTTTAAAATATCTGCATATTTCTAACTAAGACCGGCAAGGGGGCAGTGATAATATTTCAACCTAAAACAACCTAATGCTGTCTACTCACAATGGTGCTACTACTGGGCAGCTGAGCAACATTAGTTATTGGATTAAATCACAGGTGCAGGACAACTGAGACGAAGAACGAAGAGAGCTGGAGAGTGGACGCTTCTTGACCATATTTTATTGCAGAGAATTATCACTCAAAATATATTGCAAACAGTTGGAACAAATGGCAGAGAAGTGTGGTTATGAATTCCAAACAGCCCAATTATAACTCCTGGTTTTATTTATAACAGTCATTTTTCTCCTGAAAAGCTACAAAACGTTATTATTTATTTAGGTATTTGTTTTTATTAAAAACGCTATTTCAAGAATTGAAACAATTATCACTTCTCTGTCACAACAGTGCTCCGCCTGGCCTAGTCCACGCATTCTTTTTGCTTCTACAGTAAAAGCAAGAAAGAGAGGCATCGCTGCTGCTTGCTAGTGTATTCATTCACAAAAGAGAGAAAAGAAAATGACACGTCCTTGCTTGGGAGTTATTTTAGGGAGCAAATTAGCTGGATGTCTGGAACAAATTTCCCTGAAATGAGAATGTGCCTGCTGTGCAAAAATCTCCCCCTGCATAGCAGATTTTGCTAATGAAAGAGACGCTTGCTTTTGTTGCAGACACCTGCAGGGCTACCGTGCAAACTAATGCCTCAAAAAAGAGACTGGGCGTCTTCATCCAGTTACTGTGGCTGTGCTAATAAGAAAACAAAGTGGAGCAGGTTTACCATCTGAGAAACGAAATTGTGCTCAGGTACTAATGTACTGTGTATTTTCAGTCTTTATTTCCTGATAATGTATTTTGCAATATAGTTTACATGCAATGCATTTATCAAATGTATAGTTCATTTTCTTAGTCCCTAGAAGATGATGTTTATTTTGTCCCATGACTAGCAACAAGGTGTATTTTATATAAAATGTTGTCAATATTAAAATTAACTTCTTGGAATGCCTTTCCTGAAAAAGACAAAATAAATACATTTAAAAAGCATATACATTTTTCAAATGACAGATACCAGCATTGCACTGATGAAAATGCTTGCTGCAGATTGTAAAAACATACATTTATGCTTATTTTCTTCATTTCTTAAAAGAGGAAGTAGCAGGGTTCAAAAAAAAAAACAAAAAACCATTACACGTCCACATGTTGCTACAACTGTTTAACGTACCTGCAATTTTTCTTTTCATTGTTAACATCCTGACAACTTTTTACACTGATAACTTTAAAAGCTCTTTTCAAAATAGCTGCTCTAGTGCACGGAAAGTGCAAGCATTATTGCCCCCATTGTCAAACAGGTAACACAGCAATAATGATCTGTGATGTGGTATGGAAAAGAAAAGCCAGAACACTTTAGTTTTTTTTGTTTTGTTTTTGTTAAATCACTCTTCCTAAAGTGATTTAGAAGACAGAGCTAAAACCCAGTGCACTAGAGCGGCCATTTTGAAAGAGCTTTGAACAGACTGAAGTTATAAGTGTAAAACGCTGTCAGGATGGTAACAATGAAAAGAAAAATTGCAGGTACATTTAAACAGTTGTAGCAACTATATTTTTAATACTCTTGAAGCCTGGTTTATTTCATTAGGCTCTGAGCAGGCTTGTTTAATTGGGAGTTATTTTCCTGTGCAACACAATTTGCAGCTTGCGAAGAGCAACCCACGAACATGTGCTCTCCCACGCTACCTCTGTATAACTGAAGCACTTCTGTGCAGGTTTAAGAGGATACAGGATTTACAAATCTGCCAAACTACACCTGCAGAGGCAAAAGAATTGTACACCCATGTCTCGATCTTACCAGAGCGAGTTTCATAGTTTTATTCCAATGTACAAAAAAAAAAAAAAAAACATTTTAGAAGCATCAGAACATGGTAAAGCCTCTCACAGTTATGATAACAGAGACAAGCACCCTTCAAACATATCAAATACCGCCTCTTCCCTTAAACCAGTGCTCTTCGATCACTTGCTTTGAACACACTTCACATGTAAAGGGTGGCAAAACGAAATAGATTTACAGAAAAAATAATAAGCCAGCATTTAGCTTGTTTACCCATATCAAAGGGTTATGGGGTCAAAACATGTTTTACATGATTATATATCAGATGTTGATTATGTAAAGGACACACATAGTTTGAAACGTGATTTGAGCTGATCCAAGAGGAGCTTTATAATGTAGGCATTTTAGGAATGAGAAAAAGCAAATGACACACACACACACACACACACACACACACACACACACACACACCAGTCAGCAACACATCCCTTTGTTGGGAACTTTCCCCTTGGTTTAAGGGCTGCTGGAACAGTTTGCTTCCAGGTTTCAGCAAATCACCCTGTGTATATTCTCCAGCTATACATAATCCTTTCCTACTTATTTGAGTCAAAGCATTTATTGTGTAAACATCCTGCATTGAATTGACCGATTCACCATAGATAAAATGTCCCTACCTGGCTTCTTAATACTGTTGTCTTAGCTACTGTAACTAGTATTTTCATTACAGAGTGAGTGCTTACACCTCTAGACTAGTCTCATCATGTTCCATCTCTCATTCACCCATAGTGGATTGCCTATGCATAGGAATGCTACAGTAAAGGCATCATTTAATGATACATTAAGTAGGAGATGTAGTGGTTCACTGTACCACGTGAAGCATATGTACATATTACAGTATCATTAAAAGCAGTTAACAAGATGCAAGTACAACTGTAAGTGACATACGAATGGGTAGATATAAACTTACACTATATCCATGTTGCCAGGGTATTTCCCTGAAGGAGATAACAAAAGGGATCCAGATCGGTATCCATTTATAAATCCAGCCAGATGGCAACCCTTGAGTTGGCATACTTTGTGTTCGGAAGAACTTCTCTGCTAGCTTGACGGTCCGAGTGGGTCAGTGCATCAATCCCTTGCTTCATACTGTATGAATTAAGCTCAGTTTATACCCTGGTGAAGATGGGCTGTCAGTTAAACCAAGGTTTGACCATTGGCAAGAATACAGTAGAATTGTAGAGTTACGATGCACACTGAGGTTGTGTTGCTTAGTAGTAAGCTAAGTAGTTGAAGAAGCGAGAAATGATTAAGTTAGTTGTAGACAACTCTTAAGCAAATTTGTGGATAGCAAAGGAATACAAAAGGGATGTGACTGTACAAGGCTGTTTATCCTTCAAAAGTTGGTCAATGTTAAGGTTACTGAGGAGCTTTTAAATTCTGACAAATCTACATCTGATATAAAAAAAACAAACTGACAATATAGTATTCTGTTATATAAACCAAGTTATTCAAGAAAAAACAAACTGATAATTAGCTGGCAGTGACTTACTCCAGTTCTCTGGAGGCAGATTCACCACAAGTCAGGTTATTACAGTAAGACACCTTATCTGGCCTATGGAACTCAACTCTAAAACAAGGAGGTTTTTCTTATTAGATAAGTTGTTGGACAGCAACCAACATTCTCACCTCTCAATTAAGGGCTCTTTTTTCAGCCCTAAATTTCTTCTAAGTAACATTAAGGCCACCCTCTAGCAAATATTATTGCCACCAATTTCTGTTACATTACCTCTCTAATAACTACCAACCACCTTTATAAAAATTAAAAAAACATGAAAAATTGGATTGAGAAAAAAAAATTGAAAACTGAGTGAATAAAAGAAAACTTACAAAAATAGTATCAAGAAAAATGGCTGTTAAAGTGTCAACCAGTTGAATAAATTATCTAATCAAAATAAGGGTTTTAAAATAATTAAATTATACTAATTTGTTACAAGAAATTGCATGGCTCTTCAGAAGTAAGGCCATCCCACTATATCGGACACATTTTGTTGATCCCTTGACTAGGTCTAGGTAAACAATGTGCTTATAATAATGAGCTTTTCCATATCCAGTTATTACCAGTGTTACATTTCAGTGTAGCTACCCACAATGCACAGGAATGCCTGAACAGCCGTACATTTTTAATACTGACCCTGCTTAAGAGATCTAATTTTCTGCCCTTGACGACAGCGATTGGCAGGAGCCTTTTATCCCCATTTTCTTTGACAATTCAAATACAAGTGACGCCCACAAATCCTACAGGACTGTAACAAAAGCAGCTTTTCAAAGCTCAGACTCCCTAAAAGGGGAAGCTATAAATGCGTCTCCCCGGTAGAAAGCTGCTGTAAAACCCACCAAACTAAATTATTAATATTCTGTGAAAGCAAGCTAAGTAGCGTTTAATACCCTGCCTTCGTTTACAGCATCCACGTGTCCCGGCTAGACCATCTATTTTAATTGGGTTTGCCCTCTGAGGCATAAAAATAAATCCATTAAGACAAAACACAATGGATTGGGAATTAGGTTAGGGTTTGTACATGAATGCCAGGAAAATAAAATTGTGGGAAAACAGATTAATGTTGCCGAAATGCATATTTTATTATTCCTTCGAGATCCTTCTCCCTGAAGCAGCTTAGTGTTATTTGAACACATTCCTCAACTACAGTATTAGAGATTCTCATTTTTAACCTTGATGGATAAAGACGCATGCTGCAAATCAGACTCAAACTGATCAATGACCCAAGACATATGAACAAATATATCAAAACAAAACAGCTGTAAAAAGGAGTTTAGATTTGCAACAGTATTGCACAAGAGACAGCATAAATACTGCAAGCCAGAGGGTGTTCTACTTCTCATCTAATCGTACCCATTGATGTTGCATCAACTTACATATTTATGGGTTTCGGTACACTAACCAAAACAGACTGTAATGAGCAGAACACCCTGGTTTAGGTATGACATTAAGGACTGGGCATAATAAACACCCAAGCACAGCACATATTCTTTCCATGCCAACACACACATTGCCATGCATTGCTCAAGGTCAAGTGAGGCTCCATCATCACAATGAAAACAAATAAATAGTTTTGTTTCCTAATGAAAAAGGAACCTTGGAACATCTTTTGCACAGTGTTTTAATGGATTCTTATTTAGTTTTGAATTTAGTGTGCCATACAGTACTGTGAGGCAAACTGGCCACTTTGTGTTATTGATATATTAAGACATAGCTACCCCTTCTGTCTACTTACTCAATTTTCCCAGTTCCAGATTAGGCCGCCTTCTTGGACGGTAAAACTTCTTAGGCTCAGGTACATCCAAAAAAAGCTAGCTCCTTTCTCAAGGTTTATTTATGACAAGTTGCAACTGTGTACTTTGCTTACCATTCCAGCATTTGGGAACAGTGTGTATCGTTCTACGAGAACTTGACCCTGGTTATGTTCAATGGACTGGACATGAATATTCAGAAGTCTTTGAAGTCAACAAAGAGACCCTTCCTCTTTGAAAAGAGTTGCACAGCCATGCACCCCTCATCACGGTCTTTGAAACCACACAGGAAACCGCCAAATTGGGCCACAGCATGAGAGTGTGTCACAGTGAAAGTCACTCTTTGAAACAAACAGTACCACCTTCAAAAGATCTGAAAGGCATATCCACAGCAGACTGGTTTGAAAAGTGCAACAGGCCTACAGAAATGTACAAATATAATAAGTGTGTACCAAAGGCATACGGCCGATGTTTGGTAAAAAATGACGTTTTTAGAAATGAACTTCAATTCTGAACACCAACCATAGGCCCAAAATAGTTTTTATGAAGCCTCTTTCTTTCATTAGAACCCTTCCCAGATCCATGCAGGACTAGGCAAACATTACTCTCTTACCTTATACACTTGTCCATATGTGCCATTTCCAACAAGCTCTACCAATTCAAAGATACCAGCAGGGTCCTGAGAATATAATAAAAAAGACAGTGTTAGAGGAGCAGGGAAGGCAAATAAAATGCAACAAAATACAAGATCTCCAAATTAAAAAGCATTTCCAAGCTTTATTCTAAAAACAATTAAATACAAACATTAAATAAATAAATAAATAAATAAATAAATAAATAAATAAATAAATAGCAGTGTGATACATTTGGTGAAAAAGTAAAACAGGATTCTTATTACACCAAAGAACAATTCTCAATTGGAAAACTTTTATCAGCTTGTAAAAAATGACTGGCACGCCAAATAAATGAAATTACAACTTTTTTATATATAAAAAAGGACAGGCTTACCTAGCTTACCTTTTCTAATACTAAAAAATACCTAGCAACATATTTCTAATACTAAAAAACAACATCAACAACAACAACATACTTGCACTTAAACATGTCTCCACGCATGAAAAACTAAAATAGAATAAAGAAGCATGATTTCATATGCTTACTTTGGAAATAACAGGGCATGACAAAGCTTTGTTGCTTTTCATTACCTTTCAACAACAGGAGAAAAATATGAAAACATTTCCACTCATCACCATGCCTGACCACATTAAATACCTGGCTTCCTTGAAAGTTAGCAGCTTTAAAATATCCAAATTACAGGACAAACAGGTTTACATTTGACATGCTTATTTTTCAGAGCAAAGAGTATTACCATACTTATTACGACAATTTAGGGTATCAGTTTATTATCCTGGCCTGTCAACACTTTGGTTCTCGCAGTATCTTCAACCCTCTCTACTCCTGTGTCAATCCACAGGAGGTTAATGGTATACAGTAGGCTGCTTAGTTAAACAGTATTGGTGGTTTGTCAAATCTGAGAGAACAGCATCTCAAAATCGTTTGCGTTTTCTTTTTTCTTCCCTTCCCTCCTCCCCCTACAGTAAACAGTCCTCCAGCAGAAACATAGCTTCACTCAGCTGGTACTGACACAGCTGTAAGTACAGTAGCAGAAGAAGCTCACACACTGATCCCAACAGCTGAACACCGCTAGGAAATGGAAACAGGTCGTTTTCCCACCTCCCCAAGAAAATGTCCCTGTATAACTGCGTTTCCTTTGGGATCTCTCAAGGTCATTGTTGGCTTCAGAGTGACATCCTGAACCAGTTTCCTGCTTGCCCGGCTGCTCAGTTTGGGAGGGCGACCTGATCTGGGTAGTGTCTGGGTGGTATGATGCATCTTCCACTTCTTAATGATGGACTTCACTGTGCTGAGAGGGATAATCAGCTCCTTTGAAATTTTCTTGTACCCTTCTCCTGCTCTGTGCCTCTCTACCACTTTATCCCTGACTTGTTTCGAAAGCTTCTTGGTATTCATGGTTGCTTTGTTGGATCACTATGTGAGTTGCAGCTTGAAAGTCTTTAAATATACCTGAGGGAAATTATCTACAAGTTAAACCACTTTGAGTATACACAGGCTGAAACCATTTCATTAATTTTGTGACCTTTCAAACAAATCATTTGCAGCTGAGCTGATTTAGGGCTGCAGTAGCAAAGGGGTTGAATACTTATGCAATTGAGATCTGTTTTTCTCTGTAAATCTAACTTATTTATATTTTATATGCATTTTTTAACTCTATCAATGTGGAGTAGTTTGTGTAGATTCTACATGTAAAGTCTAATTTGAAAGCGTCGTGGAGTGCGCTCAGGTGCCAACAAAATGTGAAAACTTTGCAGGGGGGGTGAATACTTTTGCAAACCACTGTCTGTATATACACACACACACACACACACACACACACACACACACACACACACAATTGTAGTCAAAATTTTACATGCCCTAATGGAAATTTATAATTTATAGGAATTTCTCAAAAACAAAGAATCTTAAGAGAAATCTTTTGCAGCACCACATTTGCTTTTGTGGATGAGGAAAAAAAATTACAATAAATAAATAAATGTCTGCAATTTTTTGTTCAGCAATTTTTTTTACAATTTCTTCCTTTAGTGCTTTGTGACCTTTCTTCAACGCAAACTGGTTCCAGTTCATTCAAATTCCAAAGACTTCTCTTGTGCATGGCCTTCTTCAACTCATACCAAAGACTCTCAAATAGGATTTAGATCGGGACTTTGACTAGGCCACTCCAGAACTTTGATTTTATTCTTCTTTAACCATTCTGAAGTAGATTTTGATGTGTGCTTTGGATCATTGTCGTGTTGGAACTTCCAGTTGCGCCTTAAACCAAGTTTTGTACACAGCATTCTTGGCATCACAACTTGGGGGTATGTTAACTGTAAACCAGCCTCACACAACAACTGTGTAATCTATAAGAAACTTCAGTTAGAACTGTTCATTTGGTAAGGCAGTGAACAAGAAAGGAAAGAAACTGCTCAACAATGCATGGAGATCCCAACAGCAGTGAGAGCATTAGTGGTCAATTATAGCCAAGCCAGCCAGATTTGAGCTATCTGTGTGGAGATAGTACACGCTTTCATGAGCAAAAACAGCTTCTTGTAAAAGACTCTTACTCTTTATTTACAAAAGAGATATGGGGCTGTATACATCAGTACTGTGAAAAAGCAGATTACAGTGCAAGAAAATGCAAAACGTCATCGTTGTGAGATTCTCAATATGCCCTCACAAATGTATGCTAAGACATTTCAATATCAATTTGTATTACAGTAAGAAAGCCACCTGCACTGTAGCTCAAAACAATTTTTACATAGGTAATAACATTGGTTCTTCTGTTTGAAGCCAAGTGCGACTATAAAAAGTGTTCTCACAACTGCCAATTTGACAGATTACATTCTTGGCAGGAGAGCATATTAAAAGGGAAAAAGTAACCAGTACTTACTGGGTAGCTCTATACAGAAATATAAAATATTCCCTTGAGGTGAAATTGCTTCATAAAAATGACTATTTATAGCTACTGTCTTAACAGGGAGGAATACAGATACAACTTGTGCTGAATGCAGTTCCATGTTATCAGTAAAAGCAGAAATCCAAGACCAACACAGCCTTTGTAGACCTGTCATCAGTCTACGAGACAGTGTGGATTAAAGGCTTGATGATGAAGCTTGCAAGGATCATTCCTTGTCTCAAAACACTACGCCTGCTATGAACGATGCTGAGCAATAGGTGGCTTGTCCACCTGGGTGACAAAGTCAGTTCACACCATTTCCATGACCTTGCCCTGGCAACGCAAACAGCCACCTTCAACGACATCGAGTCCACCTTGAACAGGGACCTAAACACCATGGAGGAATATTTCAGGAAATGGAGGCTCAACCCAAACCCCCACAAAACAGGAATGCTAAGCGGACCCTGAAAGTGACCTTCTGCAGCAACACTGCGTGACATGACCCCAGTCCAATCTATCTCTAACCTTCCATGACCACCTGAAGTAGGTAGCCGCCAAGACAAAGACAAGGGTCAAGCTGATCCAGAAACTGGCAAGCACAAGCTGGGGAGCATCAGCATCAGTGCTACGGAATCAGTGATGGCCCTTTCGTATGTACTGCACACCAGGAATGGACCAGAAGTAGCCACACTCGACTTGCTGATATCCAACTGAACACTGCAATATGGTGCATCACTGGAACCCTCAAGTCGACGCCAACACCCTGGCTGTCCGTGTTGTCGCACATCGCTCCCCATCCATTTGCCGCAACCCTCCGGAAAGTCCAGCGAATTGTGGAAAATGAATGTCTCCCCATCCACCAGCATCTCAACAAATGTCCCTCACCACCGCTTGAAATCACACAAGCTCTTTTGGATCCACACGCTTAACCTTCGACAATGCGACTTCAACCCTGATGATGCTTGGAAAGTCAAATGGAGTTCACAAGAAGTCACAAACAAACATCTTGTGAAAGACCCGACACAGAAGATCTCTGGCTTCGATCTTCTGCAAAGCTTATGGACAGCCCTAAACCACATTCCCCTCTACCTCCCAAATCCTTTCGTAGGTGGACTATTGCCCCCTCATTAACAGCTTTAGAATACAAATAGACATGGTGAACTGTTTGGTGTGTGAAACTTAGCAATTTATATTACCTTCACAAAACACTGCCTAAATAAAAGTAGGCCAATTTTGCACAAATGGAAGGTAAGCATCTGAATGTGCTTTGTAATTTGGAGGCAAACTGCATGACATACAAATGTCAAGTCTCTCTAAAAGCAGTGGTTTTAAACCTGCTAAAAGCAAAGAAAACATTTTACTTGGTTTGGTAGCACAACTGAATTGGTGTTGGACAGCCATTTAACAGAAAACCACACAATGATTGTCTAGTGTACCGCACCGCATGCATAACGAAAATGAATACTCTGTGCGTGTGCGTGTGTGCATTTGTTTCTTGGCTTGACCACGCAAACAAGATTTCAAACCAATTTAAAAAGAGCACGAGATACTGCAGCATCGTGGAAATGTTAATGCTGAGTGATGCATCTCTTTCTTGACTTGAAATGTAACTGTATTTGGAGGCTGGTTTCATAGTTTGAAAATAAATTAAATTTTAGTTTAAATTCCATAAGTTAGTGTGCATTTCAAGCAAATTGTTTTGCTTGTTTGTTTATAAACAGCCATTACACAGTAAGTATAATAAACAAGCCAGCCAATAATGAGAGGCACCTTACACAAGCAGACACCAATGTACAGTCCCTTGGGTGATGTATTTTTAGATAACACTTTGAGCGTTTCCACAGCAAAGCCTTTTAAATATGTTCCCATGCAGGAAATACATGTTTTTGCTAGAACAGCAATTACAGTATGAAACAAGACTGTGTGAAAGCCTTCTAGTTACATTTTCAAAAAACAAATTGAATCTGAAAGATTCATGCTTAGTTTGGCATCAGTCTTTTTAAAAAGAGAAAAAATAGAAATACATTCCCTGACTACAGTGAGAATGTACTGGAGCTGCTGTTTAGAGGTTTCTATCATTACCCCTAACGAAAGGGCCACCCTAGATTTAGAATATCAGGTTTATCTGCGGTAAGGAAATAACCGCTGTGAACTGAATTCATATAGTGCCACCTGTAATCTTCCGAGAGATTGGATTACATAAGATTGTAGCTCGCCCCAGAGCTTGAAATTTCACGCTGTTGTTTAGTAAGCATTATGAAATCTACTGCAGAGAGAAAACGTTTGTGAACAAGCACAGCAAACCGGAACCCTGAAAGCTTGCTTCAAAAAAACTTTTCTAAAAATTAACATATTATTGGATTCTATCCACAAAGGATTTCCTCGCAAATCTTGGACTTTTTGCTTGCCTGTTAATACACTGCGACGTCCCCACATCCTGTGTAAAATAACCCAAGTTGACAGTGTTGGAGCTGTCATTCGCCTTTACAGATGCAGGCCTCACTGTGGTGAGCGACCCCAGCTCTGCTCACCACATATTGCTTTGGAGTAAGGGACTGAGACAATACAGTGTCAGCTCACAGTGCTGACATGTGTCATGTCATTCCTGGACACACAGAAACTTCGGAAATGTTAAAAACTTGCTATGTCATTTGAACATTTGCAGTGTCCCGTAATCATTTTCAATCTGAACACAAAATATATATTTGATTGGAATCTGTATTACGTTTAATTTAATTCCGTTTAAGCTTCTGGGTAGTTTATCAGAAGCCAGATCAGTATGTTTATATTTATATTTTGCTGGGACAAACAAGATTTCTCTACCTGCAATGTAACACTGTGAGCAACTTGCCACTAAATGCAACCACAACATGTTATCAATCTTTACGTATTTAGGAAGACATACCAAACATCACCAGTTCCCCTTTGGGTTTCCTGTAAAAGCTTATCAATATAACACCACCTGGAAAAAAAAGCTATCCACATTTTCTTTAGTTACCATTATGCTTCCTGAGATATGATTAAAAACGTCTTTTACAAACTCCTACTTATGTAGTGGCAATGAGCATGCTCATTTGACTCGCAGAAAGACAAGCCCCCCTCCCCCCACAGCTACATCTGGGTGATGTAAACAAACTAGTCTCCAAGTTAATACATTGTGTGCAGGGTGTCTTACTGTATAAATGTCACCATCATCAAACCGTGCAAAATGATGTCTCTTGTAATAACAGCATGCATTTAGTTGCAGAAAATGCATTTATTACCTTGCAATTACAAATAAGGGTGACATATCCTCACAACAGTGTGATCACATTTTATAAAAGTGTAGAGTTGTATTAGTTATGTGGCTCAGGGATTTGCTCAAAAATTTGCTCTCTTTCATTCAAGGTCACACAAATATATTATTCCTTCAACAGTCAAGCCCCACTGGAAATATCAGGGCCTGACAGTTTGTAGATTAGAAATGTATTGCATGTTTGACTTTAAACAGATCATGCTGAATACCTGCTCTGAGAACACAGGGCTCTATGGAAAATTGTTTCATGGCTGCTTTTACTGGTTAAGGAATATTTACAGTGAATGAATGTGGCAGCGACCCACAATCATGTTCAATGTTGTACGGAAAAAAGATTCTTTGGTGGTTGTTTACTAAATTCTTCCCTATGTACTCTACTTCATCAATGCTTATTGGACTTGTTGGTTTTCCAGTTTGATTATATTCCCTAAAGGTGGTCTTGGTTACAGGAACACTATTGCAACTCTGTGAAATAAATAGTGTTGCCCTTTTATACAGTGGAACCAGCTATAAGGTAGCATGGTTGAGGCTCCCATTTGCCCCATAATGCCATTCCGTTAGCACTTTCATTCTCATTAAAAGATGGAAAGCAAACCACACAGTATTGAAAATATTGCTCCAGTAGTGTTATTAAGGGGATCACTGTAGCATGTTCAGCAGACAACTACTAGCAAGAGGTTATGTAGGAATGCCAGCTCTACTGTAAAATGGGAAAAAAAGAATGAAAAAATGCAACACATAGGTATGTAGTTTGAGCCATCCCAGGTTTTACTGTGAGTCTTGCATTTGTCTCCTCTTGACTTGACTACTGCAACTCTCTCTATGGTTGTCTTCCGGCATGCGCCATCAACTGACTACAACTAGTTCAGAATGCCACTGACAGGATCCTTACTAGTTGTAAAAAACATGACAGATGCATCCACAATGTTTTAGAATGTTCACATCCTAGCCTTGTATTTAATGTATTATGCTTTGTTTTTCACTGTATTTAATGTATTATGCATTGTTTTTTAACTGTATCTTGTAAAGCACTTTGTGATGGTGGTCCACTATGAAAGGCGCTACATAAAATAAAGATTGATTGATTGATTGATTGTAAAATTACATGTACTGCAGAGTAACAGTACAAAAGGTCTGCAGTGTGTCTAATTAAGCCAACAGACGTCAAATTAAACACTTACTAAATCCGGAATGGCTATAAGTATTGTGGCCATATGCAATGGAAGTTTTAAATTATAACTTTTAGGTTTGTGGGGGTAAGCTCCTTTTTTACATATGATGTCTCGTGTTAGGTTTCTTAAAACGCAATATATGTCAATATATTGCGTTTTATTTCATTAGAACACATTCTAACTAAACGTATTTAGAGATATTGTACTACTGCCTCCACCTACTACCTTTGCAGTGGATCTAGCATGGCAACCACACATTACCATTTCATAATTAGACATCTTAACATCTAAACCAATAGATTTTGCTATTAGAAGGAAATGATCTAAACCAATTTCAGGTGTTGATACAGATGGCATTCGGTTATACAGTTTATTGCTACTGCCGATTAGCAAATAGGTGCAAAACTCATCTCTTTAGTTAGAGCCCCACAGTAGGACCTGACACTGTTCTCTTGTCCATCAGTTTTGACGGGGAAGAAATCCTCTCATCTTATTAACTAAAGCTTTAACACAGGATTCATTTTCTTGGCAATCTTCCATTTATTAGTGCAGAATATCTGCATCTGGGGGCTGGCAGTACATAACCTCTGGTCTGCTCACCTACTGCAAGAACCACATCAGAAACAAGCTGTTACGAAGCGGGTTACCACACAGTCTGTCACTGTCCAGTTTTTTTTTTTTGTTTGTTTGTTTTTTGTCATGTTTTGTCTGTTACAGTATTTTCCAGATTCAAACAATTGTAAAGCTGTTTTTATTGTTTTCTTACTATAAAACTTAAAGAAGGTTTTTACAATTGAGTCCCCTTTTTACA
This sequence comes from Acipenser oxyrinchus oxyrinchus, assembly GCA_030684275.1. Lineage (NCBI taxonomy): Eukaryota > Metazoa > Chordata > Actinopteri > Acipenseriformes > Acipenseridae > Acipenser > Acipenser oxyrinchus. The sequence goes on from CM060262.1 coordinate 12,995,990, forward strand.
TTTTAGTTTTGCTTCAGTGACCTACAACAGAGCTTTAAGATGTAATGTATACTGTAATATTGCCATGCTAAGTAATAACAGGAACTTGTTTACTTGAACCACAAAATGACAAAGTGGGGCTGGGAGAAACATGACAGCTGCTTTCTGATAACATCACTTTAAATGTTGCAATGCTTTTAAAAGATGAACACTGCAAGTTTATACTACACATTTCAGCTGTTTTATTTTTAACATGTCTGCAAGTGTGGAATAATGGACTTTTATCTGATACGATAGTGACAGAAATACTGAAGTGCTTAAGAGGATGAGACAGGGTCTGACCAACTGCCTAGTACAGTGCACAAAGTGGGAATACTGAGGGGACTGAGCATCTGAGCATGTGCAAACTTTCAGATGCTGGGTGACCTAGTTTCTGAGATTGGCTGGTGATGTGAAGGATGCTGGGAATACAGTCAGCTGGCCATCTTTTTTCAACAGAAAGAAATTACCTAAAATGCTTGCAGCCCCTGGAGGTCAAGGTCAATTACTGTAAACTGTTATTCAAAATCAAAACCATGAAGCACAGTCTCATGCCGTAACAAAATTAATTGTGGTCTATACATCAACAGTAGATAACAGTAAGTCTGGCCATTGGTATCAGCCAGGCCTGACAGTACCAGTACATGCTGTTTTATTTTCACAAAATACTTTCCTAATGAAAAAGATATTAGTTTGAAAATGTGGGGAGTCGTTTTAATTTGGTTGCGTTAAGAAAAACAGCTTCCTGGAAGAAGTTAAAAGGTTAAGCCATTGTTTCTTCTTCCTACAAAGAAAGTAGTAGATTTACTGGATTTATTGAAAAAAAAATAAAGGGTTCTCAGAGAAACAAGGAAAATGTGCGAGTTCCTAGCTACGTCTAATTCTAATGCACTGGTGAACAATGTGAATCACTATTAAATGAGACAAATACTGGCCAAGGATAAAGGCAATAAATTTACTTTTCAGTTTTGACTTAGTTCTGTGAATAATGGATTCAGTACAGCAGACAAAAAGCCTTCGTGTAATGGATGTGCTAACAAATCTTATTCTCCCTTTCCCAGACTGCACACAAACTATTGTTGGAGTCTTAACTCAGTGATTTTCAGAACCAGAAAAAAAAAAAAAAAAAAAAAAAAAAGAGAGACAATTGGACATTAACAAGTGCAAAAGTCCCCGAAAATATCACAGAAAAGTGGAAGTGCACACTAATAGATAAGACTTACTCAAAGTCTTAGTTAGTTGACTAAATAAATACATTTATCATCAAGTGATGAACAAGATACAGTGCAGAAAAATAGCATATGTATTTGTTCTCCATGAATACAACATGCTGGGATATGTTCAAATGAGCTAAAAAGCAGCATATCTAAATACTGACTATCATTTCAAATAATAAAAAGATGATAACTTTGTGAAAACCAACCTCTAACCGTGCCTGGGAGTATATATTTAAAAACAGTGGCATTACTGAGATCCACCACAATTCACCCTGCTGTATAATAGTGAAAAGTGAGTGGAAATTGTACTGCAGTCAGACTCTGAAGCTTTCCTTCACAGCTCAATGACTTCAGCACCTCTCCGCTATTCAGCCCTGTGTTTCTCAAGCAAATTGTGTCGAATTGTCTTTGGCGTGTTGGACAAAAGTCAACTAGGGGCTTGAGTCTGAAATGTATGAGGCGCTAGTGAATTAGCCTGCTGCAACACCCATCCCTGTGCAGACAGTAAAATAGAATGGGCACAAGCTGCAGTCAGATGTGTGTTTGTTGGCACAGTGACATAGCTCCATTTTAGCATTATGAATAAGTTATTTGGAAAAAGCTTATCCACAGTATCATTAAACTAAGGTAACTGCACCCCACCACACACACACACTGAAAACAATGGTGTGTCACAAGAGGCTTGGTGAAATTCACAAGGAAACTAAATTGTATTTTTTTTTTGGGGGGTATTTAAAATTCTTCCATTTGGCCTCAGTGTGAAAATGGCCTAATTGCAGATGCAATTAGTATTTCCTATGACACTGTTTTGCTTCCTTCTGTAACAGAGCTAGATGAGTGTTTTTACTGTTCTGCTTTCCAATGACCAGAGGCAAGCAGGTTTCTCCAGGTACGAGGCAGCTTATGCCCCCCGCAACTAAAACTTCTTCTAGAGAATTAAAACAAGCCATCATTCCACAGGCTAAACTATGGAAGAATGTGAGAAAAAGCCACAGAATTGTATTTTGTTTTAAAAAAACAATAATTAAGTGGATACATTAAATCCAGATTTTTTTTTTCAAACGCAAAATTATGGATGATACATCGTGGAGTATTATCAGTCTTACAATCAACAACTAGAGTGCAAGGAGACCTCAAACTATATTACAGAAATCCTTCATTAACTAGCTTTCTGACTTCTGAAAAAAGTTAGGGTCAGGGGGGATGAAGGGTCTCAACAGTTTAATAAAATACAAATTTGTGAATTATTGAATTGTAAAAATTACATGAGCACTGTACTTCGTTGCTTGGTTCTAGTTAAATAAAATAAACAGATGTAGACACATACATTACTCACAGTGTGCTATTTGTATTACTTTTATACACAATAGCTTACTTATTTAACCAGAGGGAAAAACACCATTGAGATCAAGGACCTATTTTCAATGGTGTTCCGGAAAAACAGCACCACATTCACATACCATTTGTTTTAAATTGCAAAACAAAAACTCAAATCCTTACACTACATGTCATAAAGCATTACATACAATTCGAGCAAGCCTCAGAATATAATACCGCATTGTGTGGAGAGGTACATTTTTATATACCCATTAAGGTACTGATATGCATCAGGTGTACACTTAAACTGAAGAAAAGGCTATACATTTAATGTATCAGTTTTGGACAGGGAACCGTGTATCTGCATCACTATCATACTGCCCAATATATTTTGAAAAGTTAATTACCCAGTCACCAAAGATACTGAAAAGATGTGGCTGCTTGAAGCATGTGTGTCAGCTCAAAAAGAAAATGATGTCTGTACGATACTATTGAAATGACTCTTATGTATTTTTCCACATATGCCAAAGGGTGTTAGCGTGTACAGTACATCTATATTGAGCTTGCTGAGGGGTAAACAAATGTGCAAGCAAAAAATAACTGACAAAAAGGTAAGAGAATGAAATGTCTATGAGTAGGGATTCAGATGTACTGATGTTTTTAAATATGTCAGACGGCACTAAACTAAATTAGTTTACACTTTTTCCTGTTTGTGCCAAATTCATAAAGAAGCATACTCAAAACGTTCCAATATTGTGTACATATACTGTGTTGTTTTAACAGTGCTCCCTAAACTGTACACATTTACACTGTTTCATAAGGTAGAACGTTAGGTAAAGTTGTGTTTATTCAGTGTGTCCATAATTAATTTCCAGGAATATCTCAAGAATAGACCTCTTGCTGTTTATTTTAACTGTACTCTTATTTGGGACATGTTATAATAAAATGAAACAAGGTGCTGTATGAATGAAGGGCAGAATAACGCTCTGCTAATGAATTCTAACCTTCTGAAATGTCTACAGTCACAGAGTGACCACTTCAGTGGTTAAAAAAAAAAAAGAAATGGTCATTTATAATGCACTGTTGATAGAAACAGGAAAACAAACCATCACTATGGCATTCAAAAAAAATGTATGTTTCTCTTCTAATAAGAGGTGTCACCTTCAGTGGGGAAAATGCCCCCAGGATTAATAAAATGCTTAAATGAGGACAGTAGCTGTTTATTTTAAAATATAGCCTTCACAAATTGGTCGTATTATGTACAGTGATATACTGTATACAGTAAAGTAAGATTGGTATATAATACTTGTGCCCACAAAACATTTACATAAATTACAATCCATAATTGGAGATTAAAATTAATGAGATAAACTCTCCGCCTGCAAGTAGTCTGTCTACTGCTAAGATTAGGTACACCCAATGTATAACTCAAGAATATGCAGTTTATACGTCTTAACAAAAAATAGCATCATGCGTATTCATACAATCATGTAACTAAAATTTAAATCATTTCAGGAAACATATTGAATGCATGATAGCTTCTGAACCGTTTCACAGCAATGGGTTCTCCAGAGGATTCGCTCGCAGACAGACAGCTTTCTGAAACTGCACATACAGTAGCGGCATCAAAACTGTTAAAGCACTAGGGAGGGCAAACTTGCACAATGGTGAGACAATAGAATGGAGCACAAATATGGAGAACCACACACCATGCAATTCAGCATGAGCTGTGGATAACGACTGCGTTATTTATTGCGATAAAAAAAAGCCAAATGTCATGAATTAACTATTTATGTAACAATAATATATATATATATATATATATATATATATATATATATATATATATATATATATATATATATATATATATATTATTTGACGGGTAAGAAATATGTATGTTTAAAAGCACCAATAATTCTAAATTTGAGGATACCAACGATGACAGACCGCACTAAAACTACATCATTTCATTACAACTAAGCGTTATCTCTTCAAAAGTGTATGATAACATTCTAAAACCAATTCTGCGCTACGAACAGATCCATTTTGTTATGTTATGTTACTGGGAAAGTCTCCTTTATTTTCTTAAAACAAACGATGCGTCTCCAATCGTGCCTGTAATTGGACAATCACAGTATATAAAGATTTGTAACAATGTAACCGAGTACCACGTTATTTCGCCATGCGCTTTATTTATCATTTGCTTGACACCAATAATTTAATCAATATGATAAATCATGAAGTTGAAACGAGGTGAAAATAAATACTCCATGATTCCTTTTTAACACAAGATCGGCACTTGGTAAATTAGTGTCACCGTTGCCTTAACGTCCTAATTAGGTAGACAAATGCCATTTATTAAGGTTATTGTTGCTGTATAATTAGTTTTTTTATTATTTTAAAAACGATCTTGCATTGTAGTCTTATGTTTCAGCAAGTCTAAACCGTATGCAAATTCACTCACTAACAGCACAAGCTTTGTCGGAGAATTTCTCAATAATAGTGCACTTAGCAGCGACAAACGAAATATAAAACACCTTCCATTAATACAGAAAAGCAAAATCCACAGCATCAGTGTTTTGTAGTCGGTGTAATCTGCTGTGTGTGTGTGTGTGTCCGTGATAACGGTAGTCAGGTGCACCGAATCTTCACAGTATCACCAGCCCCATTTTCTTCATTGTTGTTGAGGGTGGGGGAAGAAAATCACATACGTTAAAATAAATCGGTCACTTATCCAAACTTACCCTCAGGGCGGAGAGGTCTATTTCATCCAGACTGCGAGCCGGAGAATCACTCGCCATGTTTATTTCACTCTGGTGAAATGAAGAAGAAAAAAGAAAATCCTTAACGGTCTCTCTCTGGTTTGATTCGCGTTTCTTTGATTTAACACTCCCGACCGAAGATAAAAATGCAAGAGAACAGCACACAATCCCTTTAGATATCTGCTATATACCAATAATGTGTACAGGCAGTATGTTGCTAGAAATGATTATCACTGGATGTATTTAAAGACATCCTTAGCACCATATACATAGCTCCCACATCAACCGTAATAACACTGTAGAACAAATGCACACAGAGACAGCAGCTCAGCAAAGTAGTGTCAATCAGTTTCCTGGGCGTGGTCACTGCGAGGGGCGGGAGGTGTGTCTTAAACACGCCTACTTCTTTTGCTCAGAGGTTTATCTGGTTTGGTGAAGGATAGGTACCAATATCATAAGGGGCAGAGTGAGGACCACCGCATCAAGCACTATACAGTACGGGTCTCTTAAGAGAGGGTTGTGGGTTTACAAAAAATACCTGTCAATTACGTTTCTATTGTCCGCCACTATCAAAGTCTTTCAGATCTGAAGTCATGCAGAGATTCTATTAGCATAATACATTATTGAGTCGTTAAGGTCAGCGTATTAACACAATAGTATGTAGTGTTTGCTAGTACATACTATTTGTAACCCTCGTTTTACCCCTGTTCATACATTTATACATACACATACAAGTATAACATTCATATGAACTTTCCCTTCAAAAGCCATGTCGCATTTACACTGTTTGGCTACTGGGAGGCATGCGATAGTAAACATGCATTTTGGTGTCATACTAGGTTAAATAAATATCTCAGAGTTCATGCCTTACCTTCAGGTGGGATGTTATACTTTCACTTCCGGTTATGCATAATTATGTGTTCTAACCTGGAGGCTAAATATAAAAAATAAAAATCTAAAATCTAAAAATGTGTGTGTGTCCCAGTTCTCTGACACGCTGCTTCTGCTTTATTGGCACCACAGCTCATTTTCCTTTTAATTTTCTCATTAAAATGATTGAACAACCTAATTATGAACCAGCTGTTTGAATGACCTTTTTTTTTTTTTTTTTTTTTTTACTTGCTTTGTTCGTTACATGAATTAAAACAAGGATATATATCCTGCCCAGCTGCTTACAAATTGTGTGAGACTCCTTGTTATTCTAATACCAGTGTTTTGCAGAAACTCTATCAGAACAATAAGCAAGCCACAGATTTACCAGCAATGGCAATACAATGGATTTAGAATAAATATTGCTCATTGGTCCAGATCTCGTGGCACACTTCACATTGAATTCTCACAATGTATATTGCGTTGCACCATTGTGATACTAGTAAAGAAATGACCGCTGTGGCTCACCCCAGTACCTCTTAGTACAGAACTAAATATGAAACATTTCAACATATGGAAATTCTCCCACTTCTGCAACTATTTCCTTCTGGTTAAACAGTATTGCATAAGGACAGCATTCGTGCCACTGCTCTGTCACTGCATATCAATTTATATTGGTCTGCACTGTCGAATTGTTAGATGATTATAATTAGGGCTTATGTAATTATAATAGCATTTCTGCAATCACAGGGATGCATTTGGTGCATGTCATCCTGTCTGAAATTGTCTTTGTTAGTTCTTAACAGCTCTGTAGACAGAAAGAAATCAATACAATCACAGTAACTGGCCAGGAGTGTAGGCACGTTTGAGCTATGACCAAGTTTAATTAGTATTGTCAGGAGGTGTAACTCAAACAGTAACAGGAAGTTAAGTGTCCACCAGGGACGGTCATTTTGGTAAATGAACGAGATTTCAGACTGTAATAATTAGACTTTGATAGTTTAAATGGACCTCTTTCTTGCCACTCAGACAAGTAAAATGACAGCTTACAAATACACGGTTGAATGGCTGGGGTGATTTATTCTAGCTTTGCCTGTAAGATATAAAACATTATACTGTTGATATTTGCTCTGAAGGGGAGGACTGCTAAACCAGTCGGAGAGATGGGGTTTACTGTATAATTGTGTTCTGGCCAAATGTAATCCTGCTTTCTAAAACCAGCTAACCAACTTCTGAATACATTCAAACAAATGCACCATTTAAAACAAGTATCAGTAAAAATATATATATATATATATATATATATATATATATATATATATATATATATATATATATATATATATATATATATATATGTAGTATATAAGTCGTCACTTCACAAAACAGTATCAGGGTTCTACAATAACACAAGTTGTGTGACAATAATGGCCACAACAAAAAGTGTGGGCCTGGTACTGTTAGGGTACCATGGTATAGATTACCATAGTTTATATTGGTTCACAGCCTGATGCTTTTATGTAAAAATAATGCAATGTTACCATTGTAGTCTACCAATGGCTCATATTGTCTCATTGTATTTGACCTTATTAAATGCAATACACTATGCAATGGAAAGCTTAATTTGTATTCTACAGTAGCAGTCTACACCTGGGAGAGTGAGGGAGGGTTGTTGGGAAAGTGAAATGTATTCTCAAGCCTGTGTAAACCGTTCATTTACTATAGACTCTTAATCATAGAGTACTGGACTGTTTTATAACTACTTAGTAGTGCCTGCACCGCAATGACCTTGACAAAAATTGTTTTAAAGGGGAAAATATTAACATTGGAGACCATTAGTAGAACATGAAAAGAGTGTTATTTTAAATTTGCATTACAAAATAGTACAATAATAATTTGGTACTAGGAATATATACTGTATATATATATATATATATATATATATATATATATATATATATATATATATATATATACAGTACTGTGCAAAAGTTTTAGGCAAGTGTGAAAAAATGCTGTAAAGTAAGAATGCTTTCAAAATAGACATGTTAATAGATTATATTTATCAATTAACTAAATGCAAAGTGAGTGAACAGAAGAAAAATCTAAATCAAATCCATATTTGGTGTCACCACCCTTTGCCTTCAAAACAGCATCAATTCTTCTAGGTACACTTGCACAAAGTCAGGGATTTTGTAGGCATATAGTCAGGTGTATGATTAAACAATTATACCAAACAGGCGCTAATGATCATCAATTCAATAAGTAGGTTGAAACACAATCAATAACTGAAACAGAAACAGCTGTGTAGGAGGAATAAAACTGGGTGAGGAACAGCCAAACTCAGCTAACAAGGTGAGGTTGCTGAATACAGTTTACTGTCAAAAGTCATACACCATGGCAAGACTGAGCACAGCAACAAGACACAAGGTAGTTATACTGCATCAGCAAGGTCTCTCCCAGGCAGAAATTTCAAGGCAGACAGGGGTTTCCAGATGTGCTGTCCAAGCTCTTTTGAAGAAGCACAAAGAAACGGGCAACGTTGAGGACCGTGAGACGCAGTGGTCGGCCAAGGAAACTTACTGCAGCAGATGAAAGACACATCATGCTTACTTCCCTTCGCAATCGGAAGATGTCCAGCAGTGCCATCAGCTCAGAATTGGCAGAAAACAGTGGGACCCTGGTACACCCATCTACTGTCCGGAGAAGTCTGGTCAGAAGTGGCCTTCATGGAAGACTTGCGGCCAAAAAGCCACACCTCCGACGTGGAAACAAGGCCAAGCGACTCAACTATGCACGAAAGCACAGGAACTGGGGTGCAGAAAAATGGCAGCAGGTGCTCTGGATTGATGAGTCAAAATTTGAAATATTTGGCTGTAGCAGAAGGCAGTTTGTTCGCCGAAGGGCTGGAGAGCGTACACGAATGAGTGTCTGCAGGCAACAGTGAAGCATGGTGGAGGTTCCTTGCAAGTTTGGGGCTGCATTTCTGCAAATGGAGTTGGGGATTTGGTAAGAATTAATGGTCTCCTCAATGCTGAGAAGTACAGGCAGATACTTATCCATCATGCAATACCATCAGGGAGGCATCTGATTGGCCCCAAATTTATTCTGCAGCATGACAACGACCCCAAACATACAGCGAAAGTCATTAAGAACTATCTTCAGCGTAAAGAAGAACAAGGAGTCCTGGAAGTGATGGTATGGCCCCACAGAGCCCTGATCTCAACATCATCGAGTCTGTCTGGGATTACATGAAGAGAGAGAAGCAAATGAGGCTGCCTAAATCCACAGAAGAACTGTGGTTAGTTCTCCAAGATGTTTGGGCCAACCTACCTGCCGAGTTCCTTCAAAAACTGTGTGCAAGTGTACCTAGAAGAATTGATGCTTGATGCTGTTTTGAAGGCAAAGGGTGGTCATACCAAATATGGATTTGATTTAGATTTTTCTTCTGTTCACTCACTTTGCATTTAGTTAATTGATAAATATAATCTTATTAACATGTCTATTTTGAAAGCATTCTTACTTTTACAGCATTTTTCACACCTGCCTAAAACTTTTGCACAGTACTGTATATATATATATATATATATATATATATATATATATACAGTACTGTGTGTAAACCCATTGTATACCACAATATTCCCAAAGCGCAGGCTATTGACAACAGCATCAATGTAGAAGGCTGAGGTACGATAGTATAGCAGGCAGTGTTAGATCAATAATTAATTTTATGAATAAGGCAGAGCATTAATGGGATTTAAACACCATTAAAGCAATAGTGTCCGACAATCATGGTACATTTTTTTTTAAATTTCTGTTTTCAGGTACTTTGACTATGAGTTCAGGAGCTGCTCTTCAGTGCTACTATAGTTGCCTGCCATAGACATCTATAATGCACTGTAGGCTAGGTCAAATGTCTTGACATTGGCAAGCACGAATGCATAGCGGTGTATTGGCAGTAAAACAAAATGAAACTTGATCCATAGTGATATAGAGACACTTTGGCTAATCTAACCTATGTTATTATTATTATTATTATTGTTATTATTATTAATATTATTATTATTATTTATTTCTTAGCAGACGCCCTTATCCAGGGCGACTTACAGTCATAAACAAAAATACATTTCAAGAATCACAGTACAAGTTTTAATACAATTAAGAGCAAGATAAAATACAATGACTTCGGTTCTAGCAAGTACAAGTATATGACAAAATACGATTCAATAACGGAGCAGATAACAGTGTCAGTGATAGTTACATCAGGATATAATTAAATACAAAATACTACAGATTAAATAACACATGTGACAGATTACAGTACTCTAAAGTACAGGATTAAATGCAGTAAAAAAGGGAGCAGATAAAAGCAAGTAAAGCGCATTAAGGAAGAGTGATAAACTGTCCAGAGGGAAAAGAGGAGTTGTACAGGTGCTGTCTGAAAGGTGAGTCTTGAGGAGGCGCCGGAAGGTGGTCAGGGACTGGGCAGTCCTGACATCTGTAGGAAGGTCATTCCACCACTACGGGGCGAGGGTGGAGAAGGAGCGAGCTCTGGAGGCAGGGGAGCGTAGAGGAGGTACAGCCTGTCTTCTAGTGCAGGAGGAGTGGAGAGGTCGAGTGGGGGTGTAGGGAGAGATGAGGGTCTGGAAGTAGCTGGGTGCAGTCTGGTCAAGACATCTGTAGGCGAGTACAAGAGTCTTGAACTGGATGCGAGTGGTGATCGGGAGCCAGTGGAGTGATATATATATATATCATAATTTTCTATTATATCAATAAGAACAACCTGGAATGATTGCAAACAATCAGGGGAGAGAAAAATGAAAAACGTGTTACCCTTCTTTCGTTCTGTGCACTCTACTTCATCCGAGACCTCACCACATTGCTTTTCCCCAAAGGTCAAGGCATACACATGCAGTATACACGTCTCCTTCTTCTATGAGGTTTTCTTGCTTCACTATGATGCAGCAAACTTCACAGGCAAGTTGTGTTGAAAATGCCCCTTCAGTTAAGTATAAAGGACATGCAATATGTAAGTAACATTATTTAAAACTAAAAGAAATATGAAACAGTTGTAATTACCGAAGTTACTGTCTTTACAGTATGTCAAAAATAAGGCCCATAATATTTTAAAATGACATTTTTACCTCAGTTGACATAAAAACACATTCTCAAAAGTCCCATATTATTTTGCTGTTGCTATTTTCTTTTCCAGACTTTATTTTTTTATTTTGACTCAGCTGACATAACATTATGTGAAAACTTGAGAGAAAAGTATTATTCTGAATGACAGATGAGAAAAAAGGGCTATATGTACCGTATATTGCTAGTGGAAATAACAAACAAAGGAAATCTATTTTAAAACCTTGGTTAGCACTCATTAAACTTTTGCTGGTATACATACTGTAGTGAAACAAAAATAGGAGGAATGGCAAACACTGTTGCAGCAGCAAAGGTCATTCAAAATGATCTAGACGGCATTCAGAACTGGGCAGACACATGGCAAATGACATTTAATAGAGAAAAGTGTAAGGTACTGCATGCAGGCAATAAAAATGTGCATTATATATATATCATATGGGAGATGAAATGAAAATTGAAGAAGGAATCTATGAAAAAGACCTTCATCTAGACAATGTGGGGAAGCTATAAAAAAGGCCAACAAGATGCTCGGATATATTGTGAAAAGTGTTGAATTTAAATCAATGGAAGTAATGTTAAAACTTTACAATGCATTAGTAAGACCTCATCTAGAATATTGTGTTCAGTTCTGGTCACCTTGTTAAAAAAAAGGATATTGCTGCTCTAGAAAGTGTAAAGAAGAGCAACCAGAATTATCCTGGGTTTAAAAGGCATGTCGTATGCAAACAGGCTAAAAGAATTGTATCTATTCAGTCTTTAACAAAGAAGACTACACGGTGATCTGATTCAAGCATTCAAAATTCTAAAAAGTATTGACAATGTCGACCCAGGGGACTTTTTCGACTTGAAAAAAGAAACAAGGACCAGGGGTCACAAATAGAGATTAGGTAAAGGGGCATTCAGAACAGAAAATAGGAGGCACTTTTTTTACACAGAGAATTGTGAGGGTCTGGAACCAACTCCCCAGTAATGTTGTTGAAGCTGACACCCTGGGATCCTTCAAGAAGCTGCTTGATGAGATTCTGGGATCAATAAGCTACTAACAACCAAACAAGCAAGGTGGGCCGAATGGCCTCCTCTCGTTTGTAAACTTTCTTATTTTCTTATGTTCTTATGAAACAAGAGATAATCCTTGCCACTAACTGACTGATTACATGGAAAAAAAACAGTATGCAGTTGCAGCTGAGCTAAAGGCTCAGTTTCTCAGCTTGTTTTGCATGTTACATATAACACATTCACAGAAAAACATATCACAGTGTAGTAAAGCATAGTGAAGCTGTGGTAAAGCACATAGAGTTAATGAAATAAAAGCATTGTATTAGCATTAGAAACGCATGGGCAACTGCAAAAGGATGGGTGGCTTGTTTTTACTTACAGTATTGTCAACAGTTAGGCGCCATCTAGTGGTAAAGCTACCCCTATCTATTCATGGCTGACATGCCTGCCTGGACAAGAAGCTCTCAGACAGGGTTAACTGTGCCCATTGCGGTTTACTATGATACTGCTCCCCGTTATGGACAGAGGAGAAAGGACAAATGGAATACTGTACTGTAATGAGCCTTCGGTTTAGGTGTATTTGCAACATGTATGTAATGGAATTGAAAAATAAGCTGTACTGTGTATAGTTCATAAGAAGTTAAATGAATGTTACACGAATGGTGATGGCCTGTAATTGTATGTGTATAGGCTGATTTATATCCCTGTACAGTCAAGCAAGCCTAGTCTTCCACCTCCACTCACAGAAAACACACCTCTGCAAAGTAGCAATCCCCAGCAACACAAACCAGCCCAGGTTTTAAATGGATAGCATATCCTTCTGTGCACTCTCCTTGACCTTGTTGTTTGGCATTCTTGTTACACGGTAGTTTAAGCAGCAGGTAATTTACATTGCTTTCTCCTCCTTTGAATTGTAAACATCCACTAGACTTGCAAATACTGCACAGGATATGAGTGCCATGCCAAAGCAAAAATGTAAACAAATGAAAACATAGGATATCTTCTTTCAACATGCTTTTGTTATACAGTTTTAGTTTTTTTGGTTTCACCAGAAGACACTATAAATATAAAGGAATTACATCACCACAGATATCTGAAGAAACGTCTCATTAAAACTAGCTGTTATGTTTAGTTATTCTGTTTTACAGAATTGAAATGTTCACATCACAAGTAATAATGTACTTATGAATGTACTGTGCAAGCCAATTGAGGATGGCTATTATGGATTGAAAGACTCCACCTGTATTCTCATCCTTCAGTCTGACAGCCTGTTCCACATTACATGGCAAGTGGGCATTCAATTTATTCTAATAATAAACTACAGCCTAAATACCGTATACCAGAGTACGTAAACAATATATTACAGAACATTTCTCATAAATATTTCATACAGCAGAAGTAAAAAAAAAGGTAACAGAAATATTATCAAATGCATTTGCAGTGTACAGTACATTATTTTTTCAGATGGGTGTGGAATACAAACTGCTCTCATTCACAGACTTCCATTTAAATGAACTAGGGACTCTAAAGTAAATCTAGTGATATCATCAGGTGACCACAGGGCTTCTATGAAAGTTACACAGATGCCGCATTCCAGAACCTTAGATATAGAAATATGAGACTTCATTCATTCAGAGTAACAGATAATCTTTGATTAGCAGGAGCACGAATGGATTTTTGTAAAGTGCCTTTCTTGAGCGGAAAAACACTGGCAAACCTACTTTACTACAGTGCTTAAAGACCAACAGACTGTGTCCGGACAGACAGTCCTCCAAGCATTCAAAACAGACATGTATTAACAAAACCTAACGAGCCAGAAGATTTGAATACTGCCATCACGTTTGTCCGGACATGCCAGCATTCTTATGATTACTATACTAACAGCTAAACATCCTTCAATGTCGTTGCAATAGCACTATAATGGCAATGCAATGGTTCTGCACTAATTCCTCAGCTACAATATTAAGAACCATTGTGTAACAGGGACAGGCCAGCATACTGTTACTGGCTCTCGGGCACATGTGTGTGAGAGTCAGGCGCTCCATCTGAGATGCGCTGCCAGCTGAATTTTGTTTGCAGAGAATGGCAGCTGGGGGCTGGCCGGCTGTGGATCCCTGACCAGCTTTATAGTGGGAGTGGCACGATGCCATCTGTTGGCAACTTTAGTTTATTAGTTGTGCTTTATTTTGCATGTTTGTTCTTGTTTTCTTTACACACCAGTTTGTGTAGATGTGCCAGTGTGCTGTACCATCGCTGGTACAGTCACATGGTTTCTTTTGTTCTTCACCGCTCTAGGAGGTATTATTACAATACCTAGTGGTGGCAGCCTGTAATTGCATGAAAAATTGTAAATATTGTTAATAAATCACGGGTGTGTGTGGGCTTGTTGAAACATCAACTTTCCTGTGTCTCTCCAAATCTGTCAACGGATTACCCAGACCTCCACTTTCACACATTGATACAATGGTACCATCGTGGTGAGGTCCACTGCAGTACATTCGTACCACATATTGGTACCAGTGTTCACTGTGCGGCATAAAAAATAAAGGTTTTTCCAATTTTGAATACTAAGCACTTTGGTTATTTTACAAAATGGGCAGGACTCTGTTTCCTATTTTGCAATGTAATAATAGCGAGTTCTTCTTATTTTACTTATTAGCCAATACTGTGCCTGTTGCCCAGTTTTCAAATTAAGCAGTCACCTGGGACTAGATTAAATCTAAATTATGGTGCAATGTATAGCTATGGCACTTCCATAAACTTTCATTTATGCCGTAGTCTATTTTGCAAAATAGTTTAAAAAAAAAAAAATTAAACATGCAATTACATGTTACAATAGATAAAATAAGAGATGATCTGAAAGGAATTACAAGATTTTTATTTGCATTGATGTTCTGGTGGTATTATAATTCACCAGAACCTCACTGCAATATATGTGAAGAGTAAAGCAAGACTGATGATAATTTCACTATGGTCATTTTTTTTATAATATGCTTTATAGAACAACATTTTAAAAAGTCATCAATAAGGTAATTGCCATCAGAGCCTCTAGTCTCTCTTACTACAGTAGTTGTAGATATACTGTACTGTATGTGAAAATGTAGTTGTGTTTTTGCTTTTTTGTTCACCAATGAATTATAATTTTAAAACATGCCACTGACTTTTCCCTGTTACATCGAGTACTATTTTCCATATGATCTTGGAATTCATTCTAAGTTTTCTTCATATAATATAAAGGTATTTTTTTCCACTAAGGGCTAATTAGTAGCTTCTGGAAACTGTTTTACCACAGCAGTGGAAAGACATTGCAAGTCCTCACACTAGAAACATTTGTATTACTAATGATTTGCACAATGTGTCTTTTCCACATGCTGCTACTAGCAGACCCTCAGGAGGTAAACTAGAATGAAATGGAAGTTATAGATCTCTACCATGAAAGTAAGATATCTTTATCCATTTCCTCATTATAGCTAACAGGGTAAATAGGGTATTGCTGGAAACACATTAACTGTGTATTGATATTTGTATGATGCAATTATTCTGTGTGGCTCATTGCAATACTCAAATATTGTGTTTTTTTCTGTTAGGTGCTTTGACTAGCTGTTATTTCATTCTAGCTGCCTGCCATAGACATATGAAGGCTAGATCAGCCAAAGTGTCTTTAAAATAAGTACCAGTGCCATCTAGTGGGCAGCAGTGTATTGACAGGAAAACAAAAGGAAACTTGATCCAAAGTGCATATCACTAAATGACCGTGGATTATATTTCTATAAAGATACATTATCTACAGCTATGGCCAAAAAAAAATTGCATCACCTCGAATTTTAGGATTGAGACATAATAAAAAAAAACTAATAAAAAAAAAAAAAAAACTATGTGATTTAAATATTTTATTTAACATCATGTAATCAAAGAAACTACAAAACGATATGGTAAAAGTCTACCATAAACCATAATAGTAGTAGAGTATTTTATGTTAGATTTCAAAATGTCTCATTTCAGTTTGTTCCAAGTATATGGAACATCTTAACATAACATTATTCAGCAGGTCTCATTCGACTTTCTGAAGCAGAATTAATTCATTGTGTAGGGTGATGGAAAACTTTTGGCCACAGCTGTATATCGGTGGCTTGCAACTAGAATCAAGTGAAAGCACCTCACGCTCAACAAAAGTAATTGAAATAGCCACTCAGAATGACTGCAAACATTGTAAAGAGGTAAGGGACAGTTAAAGGAAAAATGACATTTGATGCTACAGCTAAAGCCTATCAAGAGTAATGTAAAGAGGGAATAATAAAATAGATCAATGGTAGTATACTTTACCTTGAATGCAGTATTATTCATTAACCTTGTCTTAATTGGTTGTGACAGTAATATTTTACAATAAAAATGAATTCTTAGTGCTTCTAGCTAATGAAGTAATCCCATTCATCTCACCTGTTGTAGACTTCCATTTGCTATAACGGCCTGAAATGTTAAGTTGTGAAAGAAGCACATGCTATAGTAAAGATATATTTCATTTTTAAAAGATATCTGGTACCACACACATTTCTGTTCGCTGCAACCTTTTTTTAAATTAACAGCTCAATATGACAAAAAAGCTTTAACCATGTTTTCCATGTGTGGTATTCTGTTTAGAAATTCCCCTTTTGTTTTTAAAATACATACATGTAATATTTGTAATGCAAAAAAAATGTACTCATGTGCTCGCTTTAATAATATACAGCAGTGTTCAAAAGTTTGGAAACAACAAATGATTTAAGGAGATTGCTTACCCCTTACTTACTAAATACCCTCGCCTCTTTAAAATATATACTAAATATTTAAATGAGCAAGATATCTCAAGTAGAATGATACCCCAAAATGTAGTCCTTTTTCTAGGAAAGCAGTACAACTGGGGATGGAGAGTTTGTTGCCAGATAACTTCACTCAGACTACGTTCTCACTAAATATTTTGGTATGGCTGAATAGAAAATCATCTCCTCTTTAAAAATATGCAAGAGATTTTAATGGGGGCTTGGTAAATGAATCCCTGTAGTTTGTGTTATTTTTCTGGGGTTGCTTTAGGAGTCACCTGGCTAGCATATGTGAGGAGCGCATTTCGAACACCATTGGAGGCTGAGCCAAGGCATAAAGGGGGAGAGGAGTTACTATAAATAGAGGAGCCGAGCGGGAGTTAGCTAAACCAATTGAAACAGGTAGTAGGATCATTGCGGCCTACCTCCATTACGTGACAATATAAATTATACCTGCAAACCATGGCATACGACATCGTTATTACATAAATACTATGTCAATATTATGCATTGTTTTCTAGATTATGGAAACTTAATAATCACTTGACTTTTAGGAGACACGTGATTGGAAAACAGCCAAGGATGCTGGAAGAAAGGTGCCATTCCCAATCCCTTGTAGAGGAAAAAAAAAATTTGTTCTGGGCCAATTTCCTGATGACTGTGTGCCTTTAATAACAGGTCTTACTGTAATTAAACTGGAAAAAAGTGCATACACATCCATTTCCAGGAATATAAATTCTGTTCTTGAGAAACCCTGATTTAGTAAGTGCTAATTAATACAAAAACCTGGAACACTGCCATTTGAGTCAGATGTTGAGAGTTTTGTTGGTAGATTTTTTTTTTATTTGTAGTATTGCTATCTGTGTTATAAACATTTATATTTATTGCCATTGATACCAGTGTTTTTCAAAATAATGTTCATTAAATGGTCAACCCTAATCTGGCCCTAATATGCCATGGTTAACCATTGCTTGAATATGGCACTACAGCAAAACCATCTTTAGAGTTTCAGACCAATCATTCCTCACAAGCAGTGATTGTTCTGAGTCTGACCATGAACACAGTACAGTATGGTCAAGGATGAATTACCCTAAAGAAACCAAAGCAGTACCAGCAAACGACAGCAATGGAATACCAGTGTGTTGTGGTTCCTGCCAGTGCAACAATGGTATGCCAGTGAAAATGTTAGCACTCATTAAAGGTTGTTTGGTAAGAGTTCATAATACCATGTGGCAAAGTGGTAAGTGGTAGCAGGTGTATAGCAGGTGCAGTGCGGATACAGTAATTCCAAGAACACACAGACAACAAAGTATGGGTGAGAATGATTTAATGGTGTATAATCCAATGGTTTGATGACCAGCCAGTAAATAATAAAGAGCTGGCAATACACAACAATGTGTATTGCACAGTAATGAAACAAAGGGTTGCAGTCCCGCAAATAATAGACACGGTACAAAACACACACAATTAGACACACACGATCACTGTTCCAAAGTGAGTGCTCTCAGTGCTTGTGGTGAAGTACAATATAATACGTGCTATTAGTGACACAGGTGCTAATAACAATGTTTATTCGTGACGGTAGTGCAGTGGTGATCCGGTTTCGTGCTGGCCCTTGGCGACAGCTCCGGATCTGTGTTTAGCCGTCTAGTGATAACAAAACACAGACAATTACTAAACAGACAAACAAAACACTCACGAACTCCTTTCGGTTATTATTTTGGGCAATCTCCCGGTCCTTCCAGTTTCCTCGTAACAAAACCCAAGCGAAGGAAAAGATTTACAATTCTCCAGCCCCTTTTATGCGATTATGCATAACCCCGATTGCAGCTGATTCTATTGCCTGCAGCTGCTACCTCGTTTACCTTCCAGGTCAATACATTCTCGCACTGGAGTCTCGTCTTTTTCCAGGCTGATTGACTTCCCGACCCAGGGAATGAACTGTCAGGACAACCTGTCCAAAGCCTTTCCCTTTTGCTACTTTGTATCCTCACAGGTCGAGAGGGAGATTTACAACCAGAACTCATTATATTTCCGTCACATACCCTTATAGAGGTTTCCTATAGTAATATCATAGGAAGGTGTAATAAAGCATAGTGAAATCACTGCAAAGCCGAGAGAGCCACGGTAAACCATGGTAAATTATGGACCATGCATGGTATAACCCTGGGAAAAGCATGGGAAACTACAAAGGGTAGCAAATGGATTTTATATATACTGTATATTGTATATATGTACTGTATATTAAGTAAGCCACTATGTTTGTTTGTTTGTTTGTTTGTTGTTTTTTACTTTGCAAACTTCAACAACTTACTCAGATTTCTCCCCAGTATCAACAACATACATTTTGCAATTACCCAAACCATGAAAATACATATTATTTTACCTTAGATGACAAATCCACATGCATTTGAATTCAGAAACGAGCGGACATTGATTTTGGTATATACTGTACTGTACAGTACCAGATTGTAATGCATTCTGAGCAAGCTTTTTGAAGTTTGTTATTCAGGCCAACATATATTAGTCATCATTAAACAGATCATCATCCATACTAAAACAAAACCCTTTCGCTGGTAAATTATTCACTGACCCCCTGAAAGCTATTCCAATGTGCGCTGCATTGTATTAAACTTCTTACATTATTCCCCAATCACCAGGGATACAGGGCCAGGTCAACACACACCACTTTATATCTGCACAACAAGCCAAACATGTTTAATGCTTAACTTGCTTGAGTATTAACCTACACCAGTATCATTCAATTATTTATTGAATGTTTCAAGCATATCTGCCTAGTATTACCACTTGGGTACAAAAGTATACTAAATATCCACAGGGAACATCTTGCAAACATGTACAGTGCCTTGCGAAAGTATTCGGCCCCCTTGAACTTTGCGACCTTTTGCCACATTTCAGGCTTCAAACATAAAGATATGAAACTGTAATTTTTTGTGAAGAATCAACAACAAGTGGGACACAATCATGAAGTGGAACGAAATTTATTGGATATTTCAAACTTTTTTAACAAATAAAAACTGAAAAATTGGGTGCAAAATTATTCAGCCCCTTAAGTTAATACTTTGTAGCCACCTTTTGCTGCGATTACAGCTGTAAGTCGCTTGGGGTATGTCTCTATCAGTTTTGCACATCGAGAGACTGAAATTTTTGCCCATTCCTCCTTGCAAAACAGCTCGAGCTCAGTGAGGTTGGATGGAGAGCATTTGTGAACAGCAGTTTTCAGTTCTTTCCACAGATTCTCGATTGGATTCAGGTCTGGACTTTGACTTGGCCATTCTAACACCTGGATATGTTTATTTGTGAACCATTCCATTGTAGATTTTGCTTTATGTTTTGGATCATTGTCTTGTTGGAAGACAAATCTCCGTCCCAGTCTCAGGTCTTTTGCAGACTCCATCAGGTTTTCTTCCAGAATGGTCCTGTATTTGGCTCCATCCATCTTCCCATCAATTTTAACCATCTTCCCTGTCCCTGCTGAAGAAAAGCAGGCCCAAACCATGATGCTGCCACCACCATGTTTGACAGTGGGGATGGTGTGTTCAGGGTGATGAGCTGTGTTGCTTTTACGCCAAACATAACGTTTTGCATTGTTGCCAAAAAGTTCGATTTTGGTTTCATCTGACCAGAGCACCTTCTTCCACATGTTTGGTGTGTCTCCCAGGTGGCTTGTGGCAAACTGTAAACGACACTTTTATGGATATCTTTAAGAAATGGCTTTCTTCTTGCCACTCTTCCATAAAGGCCAGATTTGTGCAGTATACGACTGATTGTTGTCCTATGGACAGAGTCTCCCACCTCAGCTGTAGATCTCTGCAGTTCATCCAGAGTGATCATGGGCCTCTTGGCTGCATCTCTGATCAGTCTTCTCCTTGTATGAGCTGAAAGTTTAGAGGGACGGCCAGGTCTTGGTAGATTTGCAGTGGTCTGATACTCCTTCCATTTCAATATTATCGCTTGCACAGTGCTCCTTGGGATGTTTAAAGCTTGGGAAATCTTTTTGTATCCAAATCCGGCTTTAAACTTCTCCACAACAGTATCTCGGACCTGCCTGGTGTGTTCCTTGTTCTTCATGATGCTCTCTGCGCTTTAAACGGACCTCTGAGACTATCACAGTGCAGGTGCATTTATACGGAGACTTGATTACACACAGGTGGATTCTATTTATCATCATTAGTCATTTAGGTCAACATTGGATCATTCAGAGATCCTCACTGAACTTCTGGAGAGAGTTTGCTGCACTGAAAGTAAAGGGGCTGAATAATTTTGCACCCAATTTTTCAGTTTTTATTTGTTAAAAAGTTTGAAATATCCAATAAATTTCGTTCCACTTCATGATTGTGTCCCACTTGTTGTTGATTCTTCACAAAAAATTACAGTTTCATATCTTTATGTTTGAAGCCTGAAATGTGGCAAAAGGTCGCAAAGTTCAAGGGGGCCGAATACTTTCGCAAGGCACTGTATATTGTTCTTTTATATAATCTACTCTAAATATAAATATATGAAATGTATATCACTACTGTAAACATATAATGCTTATAAATTGGGTGCATGTGTTATATATGTAAGCAGAAATATCATTTTACAAATTATATATCTATAGAGAGAGAGAGAGAGAGAGAGAGAGAGAGAGAGAGAGAGAGAGAGAGAGAGAGAGAGTAAAGAATAACTTGATGAAACTGATTTCTAGATACAGTATGTCTTTAATTTAATAATTAAAAGTCCTTAAGGACATATTTTAATATGTGTCTATCTGTATGGCGTATACTTCTATAGCAGGGTACCACAGTAATAAATAAGATTAGTTGTATATAAAAAGCCAGCTAAGCAAGTTTGGGCAACTCCGATCCTTTTCAGTGCGTTCTTTGTTAATTATTACAATATGGCCAAACTAAAGTAATTAAGAGAACGTACAGGGTCCAGCAAAAGTGTAAAAATATTCCACTCGAGACCAGACTACAACACACAGAGAAGTTAAAAGAAAGGACAACTAAATAGATTCCACTCGAGACCAGACTACAGCACACAGAGAAGTTAAAAGAAAGAACAACTACATTTAAAAGAACAAATGCGCTAGGTGATATCGAAGAAGGGAAGGACCGCGCAGTTATAGAACACATTATAGTACTGCAAGATTTGAAGGTAATCTCGACGATATTAACAACAGTGGTGCAGTCTAACGGGGCTTTACAGAAAGTAAACTTAAATATTGCACAGTGTAAAAGATACATTTTTAAAACACAATTCTTTAAAGCTTGGTAAACTAAATTAAATTGCATAACATAGTAAGGGGAGTTAAACGCTTGAAGATACTTGCTCTTTAAGTTACATGTATGTGGCATGTATACATTAGCAGTAATGCATTACTGTGTTATCAAATAAAGGCAAGAAGTACTTTCAAGGAATTAAGGTTTGTGGGTGTTATTTTGAAATAAGTGCATTGGACAATTTTCATAGAGGAATATAAACATTTTAACAATATCAAACTTGAAACTTCTCGGAAAATGTATTTAACTGCTCCTTCCTGGCAAAATTTGTCTTTGGCTTTTCTCTTGCTTCAAAACAGGACCCATTATGCAATTTCTTTTCATCTTTCTGATATTTATATTTTGTTTTAATCCTTTAGCTAAAAGCAATTCATTATGGAAGCCAGACCTTCTGGCTTATCTCGTCTACGGTCTTCCCTAAATACATTTCTGGATGCCCTAGAGATGGGTTTATCACCAACACCACACAGGTTCAATTCAGAAGCTTCTTACCTTGTGCAAAATCTGGAGACTATGGTAATATATGTAATTATACACATTTTTAAACTTTATGTTTTATGATGGATAAACTCGTTCGGCTAGTTTCATAGATCCTGATTAGCACTAATCTGGGGCCACTTTACCTAATATTACATTCAACCCAGATTAGTGTGATACAGGCTCTGTGAAACCAACAATTACAGCACTTTATAGAATGATGCCCAAAGGATAACTAATTAAAAAGTGTCTTTTTATGAAAGTGACATAAAATTAGACATTAGCATACATTTAATATTCTGTAGGTTTAAGTGGAGTTATGTTTCTTATCCTACTAAAGTGGTCTGCAGCTTTGAGTGGAGTTATCTTACCTTGATCTGTATACAAGCCTGCAGTTTTTAAATAATTAAAAGGTGGGCTTTGCATGGCTTCCATCATCATATACAGGGGTTACAGTTTTGTTCAATGGCTTTCAGCACCCCCACTATAAAAATGGTTCCAGCGCCTCTGCATATACCAGTATTCTTGTTTCTTTAATACACACAACCAAGGCAATAATGTAATCTAGTCAATTTTATGAAGATACTCAATTTACTGTTAGTACAGGCTCAATTTATAATGACCATGTTTAATATTTTAGACGTTTCAGACACTGGGTGATTATTTCCCCTCAATCCTTCAAGATGTGCTCATTAAACTTGACGAATGTAAAGCTGAAGTTTGCAGTAATCTTGAGGTAAGAAGTATTCATGAAATCACTGCAGCAAATAACTATACTCTAAGACCTGCAAGTGATTCAATTTTTTATTTTTTTAGAATGCAAAAAAGAGCCATCCCCAGCCTAATCTCTGCATGTCCAAAATATACGGTAGGTAGACAAGTCTGCAATGAATTATAACATAACGCAGTTTGAAATCAGAAACAAGGATTGATACATTCAATATGCTAGTAAATTCAATGTGAAACATTTTGTCAAAATACTGTATGGATAAGGCTATACTAGATTAGGAACATGAGGAACTTTCTTTTTTGCTTTATTTTTGACATGCTCCATTCATGTGCTGACACTTCTGCACACATTATAATTGTGGTTCTCCATGGTAGACATATTTGAATAGGTAACCAAAGTTAAACAAGGTTAGTCTCATTACGTAGCCATATAGCAAGCAAAAGTGGTGGCCATGTCCCCAAGTCTCTGTCATGCTCCTCAAACCATTTGTGTACAATTCTAGCAAGATGGGTACATTATGCTTAAATAAAGTACAGCAGTTGTTTGTCTATCCAGAGTAAATCAAGGGACCTATAGTACACCTGTATATTCCCCACACCAGGATGATGCCAAATGCAATCAGGTAATACAATGGACAGGCAGTGTACATTTACAGTGCAGTACATGGTGTGTAGTATGTATAGTTACAGACACATTGAACATCTTATTATCCTGATAACACAGAAAAGATCTGGGAAGAAAAAATGGACCTGATGAAGATGAAAGAAGAATATAAGGATATGATTGTAATGCAGGGAATGCTGAACACCACCCAACAAGTAGTGAAGGAGAAAAATGAGGAAATCGCAAGGTCAGGACCATTGCCTGCATGCGTGCATGACTGCAGACCAACCTAGGCAGTGTCTGCAACAATTAAACTATTTACAGTAAAGAGTGACAGTGAAAAACGAGCAGCAGTTAATCATTGTGCAGTGCATCACTTTAAACTAGGACGAGACTGTTCTTCTGACATTAGTTACACATGACACAAACCCCAGAAGACCGTGACGAATTTCAAGCAAAGAGTTTTTGTCTCATATTGATTGCTGGGTGCTACCATTCAGTTAGCTTTTGGGGACAGTTGGGATTTTCATTAGCTTCTCAAAGCTCTGGGAATTTGGGTTTAAAGTGCAACGGTCACTTTCTTTAGCTCAGCAGATGATCAAGAACCTTTTTACATAAGCACTGATGTTTAGAGGTAACAAAATCCTGAACACCAGGTTAAGTAGAAAGCTTATCTCAAAGGACAAGTGTGAATAAGATGGACATTTGGCTTACAAGTGACAGACAAAAATGAAATATTGATTATCTACATGCCACACACCAATTGTTCATCCTATTGTTTAACATTATGGAATATGATAAATATGGCACTCAGAATAAAAGATGGATGCAACAATTACCTTAAAATGAGCCCAATTGCACAACATAGGATTATCTAAACACACATACATATATATATATATATATATATATATATATATATATATATATATATATATATATATATATATATATATATATATAAGCCGTGTGGTTCGGTGATTAAAGAGCTTGTAACCACAAGGTCTCTGGTTCAAATCATGGCTCACTGTGTCGTGAAGCAAGTCACTTAACCTCCTTGTGCTCTGTCTTTCGGGTGAGACGTTGTCATAAGTGACTCTGCAGCTGACACACCCAAGTCTCTGTAAGTCGCCTTGGATAAAGGCGTCTGCTAAATAAACAAATAATAATAACATACACCCATATTGCTTACACCCCTTCTGGCTACTTGATTTTTCTGCTTTACTTATGAATTCATCAAGGTGGGTTACAATTTAAATACTCAAGTGTTGACTAGTTTTCTTCTTGAACAGACTTAGAAGAGCCAGTGTCATCCAACTGTGGGAAAGAGAAAAAGCTAAAGCATTACAGGAAGCATTGCTCAGGTATAGTGCGAACATAATTCATTCATGACACCACAGTACAGCAACCTATTGATACTATTTGGTACTTTACATGCAAGGATGTTAATATTACTACAGAATACTGACTCCAAAAAGGAATCTATTACATTATTTGATCACTTTTTTATACAAGTAATATAATTCTGATTACAGATTACTTTTATATTACATTTGTGCTACATCCCAAAATATAACACCTTACTGTGATAAGTTGTTCAAAAAAGTAATTTTATTGCAAGTAACTCTTTCCTGTAATGTTTACTTGAGATTCACAAACTGTTAATACAAAATTGAAACTATTTAAATTTGTAAAGATACCTCTGTAAAGATAGCTTGCACAACTAACAGTAACTAAGTGTGAAAGGGCAGTGTTCCAGCCCAGGCTGGTTACCCTTAGGACTCAGAAACAGGAGTTTCTCAGTAGAAGCGCAAGAGCACGTATTTATTAATAAAACAAAAAGGTTTAAACACCCACACCCACACCCACACCCACACCCACACCCACACCCACACCCACACCCACACCCACACCCACACCCACACCCACACCCACACCCACACCCACACCCACACCCACACCCACACCCACACCCACACCCACACCCACACCCACACCCACACCCGCTTTAGCTGTGCACACACCCTACTACTCCTAGCCTTTACCTCCAGCTAACAAAGGCCTTCTCCTTCCTTTTATACCATGTGACTGAGACTTGATTGATTATCAATTATTCAATCAAGACTCAGCCACATTCCACATGAGTATTCGACAGGGATGCAATTAACCCCATCCCTGCCATATACCCCCCACCCCCCACACACACTTTGTCACATAACTCTTAATTAATTGACATATTAGCTTATGGAATGTAATGTTATAACATAATTATTAGTTAAAAGAGTCTCTGCAGACATTTAACAAACCCCAATGAACCCTTACCGCCTCAATTACAGCAACCACAATATCCCACATTGAACTTTCAATGTGCACAGCTAGCAACAACTAGCACATAATTCATTGACATATCAACTTATGGAATGTAGTGTTAGAAAATAATTTCATACATTGTAACTGAGATGCAGTCTTTTTTTGTTTATCTCATACAGGTTATGAAACAAAAAGAACCATAGGTCAATGTATAGGACTGCAAAGTGCATACAGTAGCAGCCCATGTATGCTATATGAATATAGCATAGATGTGGTATTGCCAGAGTGAATACTGAATAATACTGAATATTAAAAGTATGAAAACGGTCTACGTTAATCTCTTGGCTTTTTATTTTCAGAGAAAATGTTCTGAAGGAAGCAATGGAGAAAAAGGAAACTAACTGGGCGGAAACAAAAGAAAAACTGATTAAAAAGACAAAGGTCTCAGTATCATGAATATATAATATGTATTTTTTTCTCACTAGCTCAATATAAAAACTCGCTCATCCAGTTTCTGTTTGCAAGGTCTGAACACTTCCTTCTATTATTAGGACTATCTCTTTTGTTAAGAATTCCCCCACAAGTTTCATGGTATTTCTATTGTCCCACATGTATAGTCTGACTGACATGAATGGATTCTATAATCCAATGGGCAGTTGCCGTGGTATGTTTATGAAAAAACAAGTAAGGTTTAAGATTGTCCGTTATTAATCTCCATGACGTTTAGCCTGTGGTTCACAACCCTTATTGATTCCAAATCGCACTGGGTTTGAATGAGGTTTGAAGCTACTATGCAACCTCACAGTGAGAGTATGATCTGAGGTTTAAACTCTGACCTAACTACTACTAAAGGGAGTTGCTGTAATTTGTTTTTCGTTGAATTTTGCATTGGTAAGCTTTTTTTTTCCTGGGTGTGCAGATCTGTT
Source organism: Acipenser oxyrinchus oxyrinchus (assembly GCA_030684275.1). Lineage (NCBI taxonomy): Eukaryota > Metazoa > Chordata > Actinopteri > Acipenseriformes > Acipenseridae > Acipenser > Acipenser oxyrinchus. The sequence continues at coordinate 13,023,442 of CM060262.1, forward strand.
CTGTGGCGCATTACTGTGTACTTATGAAGATTGACGCACCTGTGAAAACTTTTCATGCCTGTGTAACATGTCCATTCTTGACTACACTTAGGGTTACACTGACTTTCAGAATATCACATTCTTCCATTTGGCATCACTTTATATTTGTGGAAAGCATGACCTGCATGCAAGCAGAAGATGTGCAGAAGATATTTTAAGAGAGTTCCCACTTTAGTGCTCACCTGTGGTTCACCTAGTAAAAGATTGTTTTGAGAAGTGAAGGGTGAGTCATGGGATTGAGAGTTCACTGGTTTGAATCTCACACTGATTTGGTTGGGTGCCCACATAGAGCAATGCATTGGATCCATCCCCTTAGATACTTTAGTTAACCTTATCTCATTTCAGTGACCCCTACTAGCCAGAAACCCAGTGAAGTCTAGCTAGGCTTACTTCCAGGGCTCAGTAGCTTGGCAAGATGAGTAATACATTCTTTCGCAGTCGAAAACCATCAAAATGCAATAAAGCTGACTTGTTTCCCCTACCTCAGGACTATGAGGATCTGATGAAGAAGATCCGCCTAAAAGAGGAAATTCAAGCTACATCGCGGGTACACTTCGGCAGTGAGGAGCCGGGGCATGAAGCAGAGAAGCTGAAACAGAAACAGCAGCTCACAGAGAAGGACCTAGTCAGAGTGAAAGATGAGCAGAAACACACACTCTCGTTTCTTGCTGGACTGAAAGAAGATTTTATGTAAGTAGTTATGAGAGATGAAGTGTCAGCTATGAGCCATGCGATTCAATCAAACCATTCAAACACAGTGGAAGATGGGTAGAGAACTGTTTATCCCCCTGGGCTAAGATTGGTGAGCCAAAAATAATCTGATTCATATTTGATAATTGGTTAACATCCTATTGCAGTGTCATTCTCTGTCTCAATTACTCACACGACATCTCCCACTTTATAAGAACATTCTTGCGTATTTCTATGAAACAGTATGTGTCCGTCTCCCGCCGCAAATGCAGATATTCTATTTTTAAACACTTTTTAGTAACATATTTTGTCTCAAAACTAGAAATTCCAATAGAAGACAAAACACATGTTCAAGATCATCACATCCCCAGCACCAGGCTAGCAATCCCATAACCAGACTGTCCGATTACACAAAAAAGAAAACATATTAAAGTGAGGTTCAATGCAAATAGATGGGCAGATCATTTTTGTTTTTTCTATTTAAAGTGCAATGGCAGTGAATGAGAACTGTGGCTACAGTATCACACCGGAAAACTATCATAGATACTGTGGGTATCTGAACACTCTTTACCAGGCCACAGTAGACAGGACATTGGGCTTGGTACTTGCTGAGTTTCCAAGTGTCTACAGGAACACTGTGATACAGTCAACACAAGATATAGCAAAGGTGAAGTAATCTGTTTAAACACTACAGGGTGTTCTGCATCTCTTTAATAGTATGTGTATAGAATATCGTATAGGGCGCTCTGACTTGAGTGGGTGAAAATCGCCTTCAGTCTTACACAGCGCCCCATATCATTTAGCAGTATTGCTAATTTTAATGTGATGTATTTTCCATCTGATAAAGGTCATCTGATACCAAGTCATCTATTAGTAGTATCGTAGTAATAATATATGTGGTTTTTTTCTGCAGGATGTTGACACCGTTCTCCCAGGTTCGCACTCATCTCAAGCCTGTTACCAGCAGCAAATGTGAGAATCTATTTTTCAGTCTGCTTGTCTCTTTAGACTCACAGTGTCTGAGTAAATCAAGATAGACATTTCTTCAGCAGTGCTTGTTGAATGCACATCTGTGCTACTGACTTACATTTAGACCACCAAATCACAGCATGGACTAATACCAGGCCGTGCCACACAGCTCTTCCACAAGCTTATTGTGCTTCTGTATTAGTTATTGGTTAACCAGGACAAAAAACATAGAGATATTTCACTAAGTAATTTACAAAGCCATGCCGAACGTACAAAGGTGGTTTACAAACATCTGCACATCTAAAACACAACATGTACATTTATACAATTAAGTGGCTAAAAAAAAATTAAACAATGGTTGTTTAAGTGGTTCTTTATTCCTTGCTGTAAGTAGGTCATTCCAGCTTTTGGATCCAAAATACAAAATAAATACAACTCAGTATTTATTTGATCTTTAACAGTATTTATAACGTATTGCTCCCGTAGACCTTAGTTATCATGTCACTTAGTATAGTGGAGGTATTTTAGGTTATGAATCAGTATTTTTTAGTGCACTGAATAAGGGATTAGCTGAAACATTGGTCTACTTGACTTAGTTTCTTATACTGTAGTTTTACCTTTTATTTAACACAACAGTGTCCCAATGCACAAACAATATCCAAGCAAAAATTGTCCTTATTCACTGGACCTGAGTCGAAAGAGCTACTGTACAAAAACAGATCTGCCGTACACCAGCATCATCAATGCACTCTAACTCAAGAGAAACTTAGACATTTTAGAAATGATTTATTGTTTCTAGAAACCTAGAAACAATAAATCATTTAATAAAAAGGATATTGTTAATGGATTCCACTTAAAAACATTCTCCCCTACCCTCTGATGTAATACTTGTAGGGTAGAAGGTGATTTTTTGTCAAATTTCAGTTTAAGGTGATCAGTGTTTGAAAGCATCACATTACTGCAGATGTTGACTCACATGTTTCCTGGGAATTCCAGCTGAAAAGAGCACCAGGGAAGTTTGAATCAGTTTTCTATAGAAAATGATTTGCACCATATGGCTTAAGCCATGCTAATTAAAGGATCAAAATAACTAAATTGCTAGAGTCATAGCTGTTGTCAATTTCCATTCTCTTTAAAGGCCGATTACACTTCCTTGGTACCTGGATTGTGAGATTGTCATAGCAAACATGTACTTTTAATTAAAAACATTATATCAGGTGCTAAGCTAAGTTAAAGACATGTCTGTTTGTAAGCCTTTCAGGTTGTTGTGCACTCCCCTGGTCATTTCACCAGGAAAGTGAAAATATCCCCTCCCCTCAACGCCGCCTTTCCTGCCATTAAGCAACATGCTGTCTCCCTTAACCGGGGTCTTACAGTCAATAGATCAGTTTAACATTTACGTGTACATTTTTTACATTACATAATCCATTGTCTATCCAATCCGACTGTGGTGGGACCAGAGTAAGGACGGATATGTAAAAAGTCGGATGAATGAATCCTGTTTTAAATACCATTATACACAGCTGTAGCAATTACTATATTTCACACAATTATTGTTTTGAGATTCAGCTTTTATTAGGGGGCTCCCCTAAATCCCTTGTTTAGAATGATACAGGGTATTAATGCTTGTGGGTAGTCGTCTGCCAGGTGGGTGCGTGCATTCGCTGCTGAGTGACAGGCAGAGAGTTAGACAGAGGTTGAAGTTGATACACCCCACAGGTGAATAGGATTTATTTTCCTGAGTGTAAAGAGGAGATTGGCTTGGTGGTCAGGTTCAGAGAGCTCCCACTGATAGTTTTCCAGAGCTGTTGTAGGGAGCTGCTTTGGTGAAGGAGCATAATTGGACATTGGCCAGAAAAACTGGAGAAAAATAATTGGCCACTCTAATAAAAAAATTTAAAAACTTATTGAAAGCATTTTTTCACAATAAAATAATAAAAAAGAATGTTATTAAGCAGAGCTATTAAACTGTTAAATTAAATATTATCATTATATTCCATCATAAAAATTTAGGGCTGTAATTCAAATAGTTCTGAGCAGTTCAGTGCCACGCCATGTTAATGCTTGAGCATTTCCTGATGAATTAAGCCTTGCACACATTTTTAGAGTGACTAATGTACAGCATGACAACTAATACAAGCCTTACAGATTATACTCACGATTCCCTTTTTCCAAGCAGTTACCTATTGGTGGTCCTACCCAGCCAGGATTGAAATGCAGTTGTTGGGGAAGTAAAAACAGAGCTCTCTTTTTTGTGGTAAAGCATCATAAATACAGTGAAGTGTAACCTATCAAAAGTGTGTTGATTCTGATATTTAGTATGGTAGATAAATGGACACTTTCCTTTTATTTAATTTCTTACCTGTTTTATATTATAGTATGTGTGTATGATTCTATTGTTGTTAGAGTTTTAGAATGCTGTCTTGTTCTGCCCTAAACTGGGCACTGATTCAACAACAAACCCACGCAGATTATATCAGCCTGGCGCAATTACTTTACAGCATGCCAACTGGAACACCTCTTTTGTTAACTGCCTTCCATGGAACTAGGAGTTACACTGAACTGCTAGGTTTTTAACTGTTCATTGATCTGCAAGAATGCTTAAGCAGGTTGAGGCATGGCCAGCTATCTCTGCTGTACTGGCTGACTATTTGGAAAATGTGACCCCCCACCCCCCACTACATAGAATTCATGTGATATGATGAACTCTTAACATTGCAATTAGCGTCAACTTTCGGGGGAAAAAGAGGACCTGAAAAGAAATAATCAAACACATGAACTAAGCAAGACAATAACTATCACAAATCCAATTGCACATATAGTAAAATACAGTAATATATTGCATTGAATATGGGATATAACCCATATACTGTACCAATCTGAAATAATCTTTTTAATGTTAATTAAAATCCTCAAAATCCATTCACTTACATTCTTTAAGAATCCATTCTAGACCTGATGAAAACACACCTTGATAACACAGCAGTTAGGAAAAACTTCTTCCTACATACAGTAATACGCAACTTCATATATGTTATTATGTACCTGAAATTCCCAAGCACAAACTATAAGTGATCATATAAAAGACATGACAAGAATTGTAGATTGACACTTTAACAGGCTCGGTGAATTGTTGTTCCAGAAACTTTTTGGATGAAAAGTCTCCCGAGCAACCAAATAAATCTTCCAAAGGGATGACCAAAAAGAACAAGACCAGGGCAAAGGTGAAACAGACCCGAAGAAGAATGAGTCTCCCTGCTGCGATGTCAGACAGCTCTGAAAAGACTCTGCCAGCTTTGACTGCAGAGGACCATCATTCTTTAGCATGTCCATCGGAAAATGAGAAGAAAGTGCTGTCTTCAGAAAATAAGAAGAAACTGCAGGGTAGCGTACGTTCAGCCACTGCAAGCCAAGAAGAAAACAGAAAAGGTGCACAAGCAACTGGTAAATTATATTCTGATAATTCATAAATTCAGCTGTATTTACTCTTTAAAACAAACAAGCAAAAAAAAAGGTTTATCATTGGTTACCTAATTGGGCAAAAATAAATCCATACATCTTACATGTACAATGAAGGTCTCAAATAAATAAATGTTATGGCAAACATGTATTTTCATTATACAACATGGAACTACACTGGTTTGTAAGCTGTCTTTGGATATTTCACCCAAATGAAATTTTCCCCAGCAGTGTCCTGCCTGACCGTATCAGACACATTTTTATCAAATCCATGTGACTGTCATAACTGTAAATGAACAGCTAATGGCATTGCTTTTCATGCTAGGCAAAGTTCATTTTTGCATAAGCACACAATTCATGTCTGGAAGACATGTTAAGCAGTTATATCACATTCTGTTATAATAAGGGATTGTATTCATACCCAGCATGTATAAAACTAGGGCATTAACCCACACTAAAATGTCCTTTACTTTTGCCAATAGCCTTGGGATACAGCCTATGGACAATTAAGCTTTTGCTCCTCATGTAAAACAGTTAGAAAAATAAAACATTAAGCTATGTTTGTTTTTCTTTCTAGCTGCCTGTTTAGGTCTCACATAATATTTGTGATAGTTTTGCTATGTTAGCATTGTACTGTGTGTTTCCCAAGGGCATTTATTTGTAGATTAATGTGTTTGTTTTGCTAATTAATGTCTTCTAAGTGTATTCTATATTAACAGTCTAACACACTAATTACTTGACATTTCAGTGATAAAGTATGTTAATCTGGATTAACAAAGGGAGCTAGTTTGGGTTAATGAAAAATGTGTTTATTCTGTACACAGATTGGTCGGTTATTGGTGAGTTACAACGGTTATACAGTAATTCAGACCAGGAAAGTTTACTTTGTAAATTTTACAAACTTACCAAGAAAAAGCTTCAAAGTAAGTGCTTATACGATTGATCATATTTTGCCAAATTGTATTAGCAAATAAAACACTAATTACAATTCTAACTAGTCTCAGAAAATCTCTCTCTCTTCTGATTCTAGGAAATCCATGTCACTTGAAGACACTGACAGGACTTCTTGATGTAGCCTTAGCCAAACGACACTATCCTAGCCTGAGTGAAGACGAAGTAGGTCTTTAAATTGCTAAAAGCTTTAACATTATGTACATGTTATGGATTCATTCTATAAGAATACCTTATAGAAATATAACAGTATTTGTTTCTAATTTCATCCAAAATAGAAAGTGTTTAATTTTGCACTAAAATATAATTTTTTTTACTATATTCTTATAAAGTGTTACGTGTAATCAACTTTATCAGAAACCAGATCTTGTGGACAGCCAGTTTGTACATCCCAATGGTCCTGCAGGGCCACAAACTCACAAACCTGCTGCACACTCAATCTCCCAGTAAGCAATTGGAGTTAATTGCAGTCAGGAAACAAAAATAGGGCTAAAAGATTGCATTTGTTTTTGATGCCGTTTACAATGCACAGCAGTAAATGCTGCATTGTTATGGCACAATGGTACGTGGCCTATAGCAAAGCCGCTTAGCCAAAGCAAGGAAGGAAGGGAGCAACCTCCCCAAAAGACGAGATCAAGCCTTTGAGACTACAAAAGGAGGTTGTGGGGGAGGTGGGGAGATTCAGATAAGAAACATCGACATGCTGTAGCTGATATTTAGAACAATAATGTAAACGCCCTAAATTTGATATAATCTGTAAAATTGTATGTAAAAAAATTGGAATGGGCAATTTTAGCTCAACGTTGCAGAAAGAGAAGTAAGGAAAAGGGTTACCTTGTCTTGAAAGTTGCATGCAGATGTAAAAACATGAGTTGATTGTCCATCGCTCTTGACTTATTATGGAAGAAATATTCAACAAGTTTACAAGCGAAGCCGACTTTAAAACGATTCAAAATCAGACTTGTTATTTACATGGAACTTGGCAGCCCCAGTTTGATATTGGAACAAGATTTGATCAAGTTTTACAAACTGGTTTCATGAAAGTCTACCACCAAATCTATTTCACTTAGGGCTTGTACAGATGACAGGCTAGTCAATTATCCAGCTCCTAGCTCCCAAGGCAGACATCTCATCACTGTTACTTTTCTGAATCATGCATTCATTTGACATTATTATTACTGAGTCATCACTCATTCTATTTCTGAGTTCAATTACAAAACTTAGATCAGTGACTTCACAATAGGATAATGTCAGTCTTTCTAAGGACTGTTTTGTAAATGCTGCTCAAAAGGACAGCATCAATGGCACCCTTTCCCTATCTGATGGCACTGCAAATGGATTGTCGGACAGAGCGATGGGCGTTACAGAATCAAGAGCTTTGGGAAATTTGCATTTAAATTGGTTTCTAATATGTTCTAGATGCCTTAATGTTGTTGACTTCAAATAATAAACCATTGGACAGGAGTGGTCCTAATGCTAACTCTTAGAGAGAGAAAGGCATCTGTCTACAGCATGTATCATTAGCAGTGACTGTTTGACATGTGTCTTCAGAATGGCAAAAATGTTGCATCATTTAGAGAGGGTATTTGAACATGTGTTTTTTTTTTTGGCTGTCAACATGAGTGATGGGAAAGCACAGCTGATATTTAAAAAAATACATATACATTTGATTTAGAGGACAACCGCATGTTTTTTCAGTAGCCTTATAATAAAACATATCCTAATTTACATGAAAGATAACAATTGGTTCAAACTGTGAATTAGTAAAACCAAAGATACTGTTTCTCTTCACAATTTCTTTTTGATAATATAGAAAAATATTATTATCTGAATGACTGTTATAAAGTAGTTTACTTTTAATATATATATATATATATAACACATCTGTAAAGCTTTTCAATCAAGCTGCTTCAGAATCAAGAATCGTCAGAATCAAGCTGCTTCAGAAAGAATGATACATTATAAGACTCAATTTAAACAATCATAAGATGTAAGCATTAGAACTTAGAAATATATTTTAAGAAACGATTCAATGAGCCTTTATCTTTTTTTGTAATGAAATAATAAACACTGCATCTTCTTGTCACATTGTGGAAGGGTGGTGGACAATTCATTGGCACACAGGAGACTTTATTTGTAACGCCGCTCAGGCGCACTGATTTATTTTAGCCCGCAGAGGGCGGTGTTGTCCATGGTCTGAATACCGGCAACGGTAATCAGGTCCACGGGAATACCAACACAGGTAAACAGTTCAAATGCAGGTGCAATCACAGGTGCGCTGAAAATAATAATAATGAATGATAAAAGGTGAAAGAAAAAGGGAAAATAAAACACAGTAATAAAACTACGAAATAAAGGTGCTGCACTCTGCAGCTTTACCCCGACCGTCGCTATCCGCACGGCCCGGGTCTTTGTCCTACGCTCACTTATTCCCTCACTATGCTATGTGGATACTCTATGGGGTTCTGCCAAAGTTTTTTTCCCCGCTACTACTAAAAAAAAAAAGATTTTTTTATTTTGTTTTGTTGTGTTCCTCTCCGGCTGTGCTTGGTCCGGCAGCAGTGCTTCCGCTGGCTTGTTTCTTATCTAGAGGGGCAGATCTGAGGGAACAACATAGAGCGTTATTTAAAGGTTCAGCAATCCCCCAAGGCCCACCTCTCAGCCACTCAGAGAGAGGGAAATCCAACACACCCTCTTCTCCACCTCTCCGAGTCATTGCATGACTGACAGGCGGATCTTACAAGGCTGCTGCCCTCTTCCTGCAGCACCATACATACGCCAGACAGTCAGTACAGATCTCCCCTGTTACACAGGCTGTGTGGTCCAGTGGTTTAAGAAATGGGCTTGTAACCAGGAGGTCCCCGGTTCAAATCCCACCTCAGCCACTGACTCATTGTGTGACCCTGAGCAAGTCACTTAACCTCCTTGTGCTCTGTCTTTCGGGTGAGACGTAGTTGTAAGTGACTCTGCAGCTGATGCATAGTTCACACACCCTAGTCTCTGTAAGTCGCCTTGGATAAAGGCGTCTGCTAAATAAACAAATAATAACAATACATACAGAATGCTCTTACGTATATATATATTAGTGTGCTTGTAAAATACAAGCTGAGTTCAGGGTGTTTGCTATGCCTTTACTCTGATCACACTATTCTCTCTCTCTCTCTATATATATACACACACACACAGTTGTAGTCAAACGTTTACATACCCCAATGGAAATTAATAATTTCTAGAAATTTCTCAAACAAAGAATTTTAGGAAAAAGTTTTGCTTTGTGGATGAGAAAAAATAAGTTACAAGAAATAGATGTCTACAATTATTTATTTCAGCATTTTTTTTGTGTGCAAAACTCCAAAAATGCTCATTCAAAAATATTCATACCCTGACAAGGAAAATGAAATGAATAGCTAGTTGAGGTAACTTTAGCAATAATAACCTCTTTTAAATGATTTGGATATTTGTCAATAAGCTTTTGAAATGATTCTTTAGTGATTTTTGAACATTCTTCGACGCATAATTGTGCCAGTTCATTCAAATTCCGAGGACTTCTCTTGTGCACAACCTGCTTCAACTCATACCAAAGATTCTCAATCAGATTTAGATTGGATCTTTGACTAGGCCATTCCTTTAATTTTATTCTTCTTTAATCATTCTGAAGTAGATTTTTATGTGTGCTTTGGATCGTTGTTGTGTAGGAACGTCCAGCTGCGCTTTAAACCAAGTTTTGTAGCGGAGGGTTTCGGATGATTGGCCAATATCTTTTCATATGCTATGGAATCCATTTTACCATGTATCGGAACTAAATTTCCTGTGCCATTAGAGGAAAAACAGCCCCATAGAAGGATATTACCACATCCATGCTTGACAGTAGGTATGGTGTTATTTTCTTTGTGCACCTCACCAGACTTTCTCCAAATGTAACGACTATCAGCATGATCAAATAGGTCGATTTTTGTTTCATCACTCCACAAAACCTTTGACCAGAACTCATATCCAGCATTCAAATGTTGTTTTGCAAACTTTGAGCATGCAATACTCGACCTATGGTTGAAATGGAAACCCCAGTCCCACTTGCAGCCAATTCACTTTGATTGTCTTTGGCAGTCAATCTTGGATTGTTATTAACCTTCCTCACAATTCTTCTACTTGTTCTTGGTGAAAGAGCCTTCTTTCTTCCAGACCGAGGGAGCGTTGTGACAGTGCCATGAGACTTGTACTTTTTGATAATAGAAACAATAGTTGAAATTGGGATATACTCAAATGCTTGGAAATCTTCTTGTATCCTTCTCCAGCTTTATGACAATAAATCATTTTCTGCCTAAGGTCTTCAGATAGCTCATTACTTTTTCCCATATTGACTTATTGGTAATGACAGCAGTCATCCTATGCCTAACCCTTTTATACTTTCTAAGAATGTTCACCTACAATTCCAGCATTTTCTAGACTTTTCTAGAATTAGGTTCTGCATTAGCATATTGTAATTTCTAGCACCTTGTAGAGGGTATGACTACTTTTGAATTAGCATTTTTGGAGTTTTGCAAAAATATTACTGAAATAAATAACTGTAGACATCTATTTCTTGTAACTTTTTCCTCATCCACAAAAGCAAAACTTTTGCTACAAAAGATTTTTCCTAAAATTCTTTGTTTTCTAGAAATTTCTAAAAATTCTAAATTTAATATTATATTGTATATTATAATATATAATACTGCTAAATACGAATTATTAAACAGTATAGCTAGGTCTTCTGTTTTGTGTTTATTTATTCCCCATTTTCTGTTAGAACTGTTAGAAATTCTCAGATGGTGTGTACCACCCGAAAAGTGAATTGTTTAGCTCTTTCTGGTTCTTCTAAGGTTTTGATGTGTTGAGTATAACTGAGAACTATTCAAATCAAATAGGAACACAGATGAAAATCACAGTGCACACTGTACCTGCATTGCAACACATTGTTAAACGCTAAAATCTGAACCCAAGTAGTTAATATTAATGTGCCTCATTTCCACTGACAAGCTATCTGATAAGCCACCTGATACAAAGACGTGTGTAATTTGACATCAGTATCAGGTTCTGCTGTATATTAGAATGTATTCTCTCACTGCAGATGCTGGGGAATTATTTTGACTAAGCAGTTAATTTCCTTTTGTTTATAGATAATTCTTCAAAACAATCTGTTCGACAAATACGACAGGAATCATGATGGTTATCTAGACATTTCAGAGGTAAAGACACATCTCTTTGTAAGCTTCATTCAGCTCCATCTGTACAAAAGAAATACAAAAATTGATAATAAATATCCTAAAAATCTTAGGGATATTTAGAAGGTGATTATCAAAATTATTACCTATAATTTTGCTTGTTAATCCCATTAATCCCTGTGTTCTAGATGGTTGCTGCCTTGGCAGATGTGGTTGAAGGCAGGGAGATAACCTTTAACCTCACAAAGGTAAATACAATAATATTAATCATAATCATAATTTAAAAAAAAAAAAACATTTCTATGGAATTAGTCTTTTGATATTTTACTTAAATGTACCATTCAACTGAAACCCTAGTAAATATTCCCCAGCCAAATGTTTTATTTTTTCAGCATATTTTAAATTAGTACTATTGAGTATTTTATAAGTTTTGTTTTGAGGAGCTTAGATAACTCATTTCTCAAAGCTATTTACTCCAAATTTTCATTAGCTCAATGTTTTTCTAAATAAAAAAAATATTACAATTTAAACACAAATAATACACAATTTAAGACTACTTACTAGCCTCTAAATGAAATGTCTGAATTGTTTATATGTGGTTTGGTGAAATCCAAATACAAAACTCTGGCCTACCCTGACCACCTCTCAAACAAGTCTCAGATCCCTTGTCAATGCAAATAGAGGCAGGACCATTACCCTCAAACAGGATATTGCATCACCCAGCAGATATATCTAGCATAAGTTGCCTGTAATGACCTATATATAGTTTGTAGCATATAGGGCAGCAGTGTGGAGTAGTGGTTAGGGCTCCAGACTCTTGACCGGAGGGTCATGGGTTCAATCCCAGGTGGGGGACACTGCTGCTGTACCCTTGAGCAAGGTACTTTACCTAGATTGCTCCAGTAAAAACCCAACTGTTTAAATGGATAATTGTATGTAAAAATAATGTGATATCTTGTAACAATTGTAAGTTGCCCTGGATAAGGGCATCTGCTAAGAAATAAATAATAATTAATTTGTGCTTTGAGCAGGAATTTTTAGCAGAAGTTGACCAGGATAAGGACAGTCGTCTGAGTTTCTATGAATACCTGGGTGTCTGCGACCTCATAAAGAGAAATGCTGGTGAGTATCAGGAAAGGTCATTACATTTGAATTATGACGCTACTGTCTATATTGCAGCTTTAATAAAGTGCCAAAAAACAAAAACAGTGATATGGACAACATTTATCTTTTGTCACAATTTGTTTTGTAAATTGGTATTACTTATTTGACCTTTTCAGTGCATAAAACAGTAAATATAACCCTTTTAAATGTATAAAAAAAATGTAATTCGTTATATACATAAGCGATAGGGATTTGACTAAGATTTCTGAAACCGACAGCAAAGAGAGTCATAAACGCCCCAGGCTGTGTGGTCCAGTGGTTAAAGAAAAGAGCTGTAACCAGGAGGTCCCTGGTTCAAATCCCACTTCAGCCACTAACTCATTGTGTGACCCTGAGCAAATCACTCACTTCTATAATTTTCTGATCATATTTCCATACAATATCTATGTTACCACTGCACCGGTGATTATAGTAACAATTTGATGTTGTGCATTTGTAAAACTGTTTTAACATAGAGTTCCAATTCTACCTATGGAGTAAGAAAAGCAGCACATTGCAAAATATCATGAGACTCCACAACCACCTCTGGGAAGATCAATTAACATAGTCAATACACTGATATAAATTGCTTTAACAGTTCTGCAAATGTGAAGGAAACAATGTAAGACTTTGTAACACTTATAGAGCTCAACACATTTCTCTGGGAGGAATGGAGCTCTCTGAAGGGATGGGGTGTAATGTAATAGACGGCTGTAAAATGTAAACTGTGGAGATGGATATTGAAGGTCCATTACAAGCTGTGATTGTTAAATCACAGGTGACATCTCTCTTACTAGAGGTAATAGCAATGTAGCTCCAGCGATGTGGTTCTCATCTAACTTTATCTTACTGTGAAGGTCTTATCTAGAATCACCATTTCTATTGAAAAGCAAACTAATAACAAGCCAATTGCACATAATCAAAACTAAACGTGGTATGAGTTTATGTTGAAAAGGTAATGCAAAGGGTTGGTAGTAAAACATGAATGCCTAAGCTAATTTGAAAATGAGGGACCATATACACTGCACGGCCACTTTATTAGGAAATGTTTACCTAACCTTATTTGGCAACACTCTGCTGTGGGGCATGTTCTCCTGGTACTATATAACCTTGCTCCCTTGATTACTCTGGAAAGCCAAACAAATAATGATGTTATATTAAGCATCATAGCAGATCAAGTACACATAACACAGCTGCACTTACACCCTGATGGCTAGTTTCAAGACGATAATGCACCCCTCCACCGTGCCAGAATTATTTGCAAATGATTTGAGCATGACAGAGACTTCTGGCATCTAACTATGACCACCGCAATCCCTAGATTTTAGTCTAGTTGAGCATGTTTGGGATGAACTTGAACAACACATTCGTCACTTTGATCCTCTGCCTATCTCTCTGCACCAATTGTGTGAAATATTAATGAGTGAATGGATTAACATACCTGGACTCGAGGCACTTCCCAGCATCTTGTGGACTATGTGCCACCTCATGTTAACTGTGGCGCAGTCCTGTATTAGGTAAAGGTTATAATAATGTGACCAGGGGATTTTCTCATTTTACTTGTATAAATATATACATACATATTTTTTGTCAGTTAGCGTACATTACAGAAGTACATTTGATCCAATTGTGATGAAGAGTTCTTTTTGATGAATCTATGTATGGACATGTGATTTCTATTTGTGTCTACATGTTGTGGAGATAGGTCGTGGTTTGCTTATTTGTCTTACTAGATGGCATTTATTTCTGTGGACCTGTGGACCTGACATACCTTGTTCTAATCTGTAACAGGTCAATGTCAGTTGCTGAATGAGCATGTTCGGTGGAGATACAAAGGCATGAAGACAAATGGAATGCCATGCACAGTCCAGTAATTCAGAACTGTGAACCAGCACTGAAACAAAGGCAATATTGCAGTGACGTCAACACCACTACAACCCACAGACCAAGAGTGTCTAGAATAACATGATTTATAAATACGAATCAGCCAAGTAAATAGTCATTTTTCTTAATTTTATATTTGGAAAAATGCAGCGGTTAGTATTCTGTCATTGTCAGCGCCGGGACTGTGTTGCCCTGTCAGTGATCTTCATTAATCACATGAATTCTAACATGCATTACCTACTGGTACCTGAGTGCACTCTATATAATACAGTAAGTACAATGGAGCTCTGACTACCGAGCTTCTATGGATAATAAATTATGAGCAAAGTCATATCTGTAAATCTGGTCCCTGTGAATTTAGATATCATGAATGTGACGGACAATGACACTGAACACTGTAATGCATAGAGCTCGCAGGCACCATTAAGCATCCCCTCCATTCACGGATGGTGTTGAACTGTGTGCTGGTTTGTGAGAGGGACTTAATGCACACTAGTAGCTCAAAACCATCCACCAAACTCCCTCTGAGAACATGAATGTGTGTGGCACAAAATAAAATATTGCGATGTATTGATTTTAACAGCATTGTGTTACAACAACACAATTAACAAGAGCTATTTTAACTTCTTTTAAGAAACCATAAATTACAATTGGGGTCATTCCATGCCAACTCAACCAGAAAAGGTGCATTCTGTTGCCTGACAGTCTCAGATTTTGCTAGAAATAATAATAATTTAAAAAATGATTAGCGTTTCTGAACTCATCCTGACCCCCAGGTGAATTTTCTAGCAAAATCTGAGACGGTCGGGCAACGGCTCTGGTTGAGTTGGTATCGAATGACCCATTGTTAAAATGGAAAATGAGCCCTTCACAGAAGGAGCATGTGAAGAATAGTTAATGCATCCAGATCTGCAGTGTTCGGTGGCTATCAACCTTAACCAGACATGGACAGTAGGCTGCTACTCCCTGTACCTTGTTGGGCTTGAATGCAGAGCATTAGTACAGCAAGTCTTTTCCTCCCAAAAGATGAAAGTTCACAATGCATTAGAAACTCCGCTGAGCAGAAATGATGACCAACCCGTCAAACACAACTGATCTATCTTAATAGAAAATCTCAGCTCTTGCAGAAATTCAATTTAAGCTGTGTCACAAAAGATGACATTAAGCTTCTTGCATCAGCGACAAAGCAATCATGTTTCCATGAGTGTTTATCTAGCAAAGGCTAAGGCTT
Source organism: Acipenser oxyrinchus oxyrinchus (assembly GCA_030684275.1). Lineage (NCBI taxonomy): Eukaryota > Metazoa > Chordata > Actinopteri > Acipenseriformes > Acipenseridae > Acipenser > Acipenser oxyrinchus. The sequence continues at coordinate 13,039,006 of CM060262.1, forward strand.
AATCAAGATTGTCAGATTCAAAAACAGCATACTGCATGAAAAGTGATGACAAGTCAGTAATTCCACTGGTTATTAAAACTTTCGATTTGGGAATTCAAACACCTGCTAAAAAAATAAAGCTCCATAAGCAAAAAAAAACAAAAAAAACAATGAGTTTAAGGAGCTGGTTTAATGTTTTTTTTTTTTGTCAAGTTATTATAAGGGAGGTTTTTGTTGAGATGAAATACTACAAGGGTGAAGACATTTACCAAAACTGCTTGACTTCTTCATAACAGAAATGATTGTTACATCAAAGAATAAAAAATTACTTTATCTTATTTACTTTTTGAAATATTTCTTACAATTATAAAATGGCAGCATGACATTTAACACAATTACAAATTACTTTTCATTTCATTGTCTATGTGCAAAACTGCAATTGATTGGTAATATTTATAATATTAACAATAATATTAAATTTAAGGGTAACTGAAATTTAAAAACAAATGATAAAACATCAAAGCAATGCTCATTCTTTGCTTAAAGTATATTCAAAAGTGTGCCAGTGTAGCCATCATTTTGGGGCTCACAACAAAATGAAAAGAAGTACAAATGGTGGTCAAAGATCGTTGGAATTTTATAATGCAGTTTGGATTTGGGCTTGTACACCATATATAATTTCCATGGGGGTGATTAGTTATTGTTGGTAAACAACCAAAAGAAATACAATAAATACAAAAACTTCGAGAAGTAGCACTGATGAAAAGATAAAGAAGAGCATCTTTAGACTTATTAGAGGAATGTTAGTACCCAGGAACACCATCACACTACTTGGGGTGCTATATTTGCTATTTACTTATAGGCATAAGATAACATCATTGTTCATCCACAGAGTATGATTTGAGACTTTTTTTTTTTCTTCAGAAGGGCCCACTCACATATCCACACATTTAAGTGCCAGTCTTGAACATTCGCTGAAATATTACATTCTGGGCCTCCAGGTGATCAATAAGTAGAAAAACATGTACGATTCTAGCAGAGCACCATAATCAGATCCCTCCTATTTAACGTGTTTTTGTGGTTGTTTTGCAGGCAAAAGAAAGTGTTTTTTGTTGTTGTTGTTTTTTTTAAGACTGTTGTATGTAATGCTGTTAATGAAAATTCAGTGTTATTTTGACTAAAGAAAAAAAATTAAAAAAAAAAAAGAAAAAACAAACATTTCAGTCCATCTTCTCTAACCGTGTATGGTTCCTCCATCATGTCATTTCCTTATTCCTGTTCATTATGTAATTGAAGCTACATAAAATGTTTTAGAACTATCAGTCTTCCATTTTTTTCACAAAACATATGTGTTGTCTGCTCTGTAGTTTTCTGTATATTCAGCATGTTCAGTCTGCTTGATTAAGCCGAGATTGTAATGGGGAAAGTTTTTCCTCATGTCCAGGTCTCCATGGGAACCATAGCTTCTTTTGTCCCGACCGAAGGAAGTAGGTTCTCCTCACACAGGAAGTACAAGGGGAACTGCACCAGGAAGCCCCGAATCTTCTTCAGCTCTTCCAGGGCTTTGGCAGGGTCCTCTGTATCCAGGCCAAGCTTGGCTATGAACTCGCTGAGCTCAACAGTGTTCCGCACTGCATCGGAGGGCAGGCATCGGAAAACCTAGAGAGATCACATTAGGGCAAAATGTATTGAAAACCCAGAACTGAGATGAACAGGATTAAAGTTGAGTTAAAGGCACTAGTCTTCACTAAAGGCAAAGTTAGCATCAAACTCATTTCACCTGTGTTGCTACAGCATTGACTCGACAGGAGGTGCTTTCTAGAACATTTCTTTAAGAGTTTACAAAATGCTTGCTTGAATTTAATTAATGGTTGTTTCCTTCAGACCTTGCAAGCTGTGAACATTGTCCTACGGGCTACTTCTGGAAGGTAGCATCATATCCGGATAGGTTCGGAATGTTAAATCCCCCAGTATATTAAAACTCATTTGTAGGTAATTTGACACCTCGAATCTTTAAAAGTAGAACTGACTGCATTGTTTTGAAAAGTATTACAATTATTACCATTATGCTATATTGTCGGTGGTTATATATTGTATAGCGGCAGCTATGCTAAACTACAGAGATTACTGGTAGCAATTAAGGCTGCAGTAAACTCAATTACACTGTTTAATCACAGACATTTATTGCGTGATTTATTACTGTGTGATTTAAGCCTTATATGACCAAAAGAGTTCAATAAAAAAATATGACCCATTGTGACAGGGTTCATCTGGGCTGCTGCTTAGTACACAGGAAGGCTGAGCTGATGGGGAGGTCCCGATTGGCTGGGGGGGCATACCCAGGGAACCTACGCTTGTTTAAGAATGCAGCAGTCACCAGAGTTTGAGGCTATTGCAAGGCCACATACCCACAGATGTGAGCTGCGCTGAACTCCAGTATTTTCACCGAGGAGAACATCCACTCCAGGGGGAATTGCTGCACAAAACCATTCCATTCCTAGACGGGGCCCGTGAAGGTGCTGCCCAGACGGGGCCGTCGGGGCTCTGGGAGCAACATCACTAGATCAGTTTAGGGGAATTAATCCCAAACTAAGTACAGTGAGGGTTAGTCGTGTAGTAGGTTCCTGAAGCGGGACGTTCCTTTAAAGGGACTAGAGCTTGCCATCTGTGGGCAAACTTTTATTTATTAGCTTTGTTTTGTTTTCTTCATTAAATCAGGTGCTAGGATTACCATTGTTGGTACCCTAGCATCGGCACCTGGGTTTATTAAATCTGCGTGCCTGTGCGGCGTGCCAACACCCACTGCTCTGTGTCTGAATTATTATTATTCAGTGACAACCCATGCAGGTATCCTCCTCTAACACCCATGTTAAATTAACTGTTCCAAGTAAAAAATGTACTTAATGTCTTTAGGGGATGGTATGTGTGAGTTTAGTTTAATAGTGATGTCTGCACATGTTTAAATGTGGCATCCTTACTGTTATCGTAACTTACTATGTTTTTTTTTATTTTTTACTTGAGGTGGACTGTTCTACTCTTACTGTGGAGATGTGGTTTACTATTAATGAATTCTGAGCAACACACTAACATGAGGGGTAGCAGAAGTGGTGGATACCTTGGTTGGTGGGTGATTTTTGTGAGTTGGAACAGAGCAGTTAATGCACTGCTGGCTGGGTCATGTAACCTATGCTTTGTTCCCTTCTCTCTTATTATTCCCATCCTTTTATACCCACCTTTTCGTAGATGGTTGCATTGCGTGCTGCTGTTGCTATCCACACCTCCTTGAAGAACCTTTCACCGATTGGGTCAGTTACATCAATGGTGGGATCCGTAAAGCCGCCCAGAATCAACCTGGATTTATCAGAAGACATAGCTTTACTGTCACAGCACCTCACAGTGGTGACGTGTATCACTGAGTTGCACTGAACAGGTACACAGCAAGAATATTTCACTGAAGTGAGAAAGACAAAACAAATACTCATAACGAGGTGTTTATACAATGCTGACAGATTAAAAGGAAGGACAATCATATATATATATATATATATATATATGAAAAAAACAACAGCATCTTTTTAATTATGCAGGCATATTATCATCATGGTAAAATATGTATATATATATATATATATATATATATATATATATATATATATATATATATATATATATGAAAAGTGGGTTACTTGAAGCACTCAAGCCGCAGCTGGAGACCCAGTTTCCCTGCCTGGTACTCCTCTCCGTCCATTACAGAGGGCACAGTCTGTGTGTCTTCAATGATCACTGCCATTTCACTGTCACGCTTCCCCAGCATGCTTCGATCATTAATGTTTGCAGAGCCTAAAAGAGCAGATCAGTGGAAAGTATTTTCATGTTTTTTTTTTATTTTTTATTTACTAGCGATGAAAAAAAAAATAAGTGGGCAAGGCTGTAATTAGATAATTAAGAACTATCACCCAACTGTCTGTCGGACACTGCATTGTGGTAGAGGAGCAATGAATATTCAGACAGAATGCTTGAATGACTCATTCGATTAACTGTCAGTGGAAGTAGCACATAACACATTAAAAAAACAAGGACAGTCCTTGGAGACAACCAATCTCTCTCACAAGCAGCATTCCCTCTAAGCTTTTTACATACTCCTCGAAACCTGACTGAGAAAGGGTACATTATCACTGAGTAAACCTTCGGCCACACACAACCTTCGGCCACACATTAACCCATTTAATATATTATTTTTGTTGCATTATACAATATTCCAACACAATATCTCAACAATTTTACAATTTGCTTTAAATGTATTGTGGCTCTGCCTCTGATTTTGAATCATCCTCTGATATATATATATATACCTTTATGAAGCCTGCCTAAGATCTTATCATAAATGCAGCCCTGTCAGTAGACTGCATGCTTAACTGGGGGCCTGCATATAATTGCTTTATATTGTATAAAACAGTGGCCATTGTATAAAACAGTGGCGTCTGCACTGCCTTCAATTTTAACCATCTTTAGGGCTCATGATTTTCCAATTTTGGGAAGAGCAAATTCCATTTTTCTGGGTTTTTACCCTACTTTTTATCAACGATTAAACATTTCATCACAACGATCAATAATTAAACATGGCACTTGAACATAAATATAATGCTGATAGTTAAAATAAGTAAATGAATAAATATTACCACATTTATTTTTATTAAAGCCAAGAGTTTTTTTAATAAGACTCTTGTTCCTGTAATAGTAAATGCCTCCCTTGCAAAGATTAGTTGATATAGCCTCAAGTTCATATAAGATTAATTTTATTTTTATACAACCAACAAAAAACATCACTAGTGTACTGAAAATGGCATTAAGCTCATTAAAATGATAGATAGCGAAGGTGGCAGGCTGCCAAAGTGCTGAGAACCTCTCCATGCTTTATCAGTGAAGGAGATGAATCTTGTTAGCAGCTCTGAGCCCATTCACTCACCGATGATGACAGTGTTGTCGTCAGCTATCAGCATCTTGCTGTGAACGTAGATGAGCTCAGTAACCAGCTTTCCCGCCAGCTCGGCGTGAGTCCTCAGTCCACAGAATGAGATGTAGTTAATCCACTGGTTTCCCACTGTACACACACGCAACAAGCAAACACAACAAAAGAAACTGAGAGGGTTTCATCACAAATAACTCAAGTGGGACTAACTGTGAGGGCCGGTTCATTTGTCTAAAACAGCGGTTTTCAAACTGGGGTACACACTTACCCCTGGGGGTACTCCAGTTTTCGTCAGGGGGTATGCAAGAAAAATCCTGTCATGGAGGACAGCGCTTTTTTTACCACGTTGTAGTACTTTAGGACTTAGCAATCGAATCAACAATGTTGAATCTCCTTTCAAATAAAACCCCAGCCGTACTGGTGTTTCCTTTCTGTTGGGCAAGGTTAACTCTATAAACCACGGCCGTGCTGGTGTATGCTTCCTTTCTGTTGGGCAAGGTTAACTCTATAAACCCCAGCCAGCTGCTGACAGTGCTTTGAGCATTGAGGGCACACATGGCTAAATTACATATTTAAATAGCAGGGCGTTACTGCAGTCTGTAGGCTAAAAAAAAAAAAAAAAACTCAAAGATTGTCATTCTATGATGTTGCTTCTTTTAAAAATGTGTAGTATTTACTACTTTCTGGAGTTTAAATGTTCAGTGTTAGTTGAAGAACTCCTTTGTCATGTGAGTGCATTACCCTATGCCTCTGCACCAGTAATTATAAATAAAAGCAAAAGCAAGATATTATTATTACAAAAACGGAATCCAGGGATTTAAAATATATAATCTCAATATAATCTCAATCCCTAAATCCTGCGATGGTGAAATGTGTCAAATGGATTCCCTACTCCAGACCTACTGAGTGTGTTCATATCATACAGCGAGTGTCCATCAGCAGGCTTTGAATGGTCTTACAGCTGACACGAACAGACTACTGCACTAAACACTTTAACATGTAAGCATTTTGCTAAAAGTAATTTTTGACTGCCTGATATAAACATCCCCTTTCTACTTTGAACAAATTAGCTTTTGGAAATATTCACTTCAAAACAATGTGCTTATTCTAGCTGGATTCGATACCGCACAAGACACACATAGCATTTTACATTGTCCCTGCTCCAGTGTTCAACGATAACATTTGAGTTCAATTAAAAACAAAACAAAAAAAAAGCCTATATTTGTAATTTAAAGAAATCTGTTTTCTCGCTACACTTCTGCATTTGTTGGACGAAATGCATGATTTTGTTGAGAATTGCTTTCTGATTTTGTTTTAAATTGGAACCTTAGCTTTGTTTTTCAGAAGCATAATCTGTTTTTGGACTCTTAATTCTCTTATTGGAGTCTGGATTTTGAAATAATTTTACATAACATTTTTAGTTGGTGCATTTTGTTTTTGGTTAACCAGCTGTATTTTATTTTGTTCGTTTTTAACAGCAGTTTTCCATTTACAGTACTTAATCTAGCAATTAGAAAAGACGATATGTTTTCCTGTTTTCATAGGTATGACCCTATCTCAGATGGGGGTACGCGGTACACTAGATTATTGGGAAAGGGGTACAGGGCCTAAAAAGTTTGAAAACCACTGGTCTAAAAGTTTACCAAACCTGCAGGGAGCAATTTTCACAAAAGCATTAAGACTTGTTTGTATTAATTTTGTTAACAAATGAAATACAGTTTTTATTGACTGTTGTTGAAGCAGCCAGCAGCCACAATTGTTTTATGAATATCAACACTTTATTGAATCGCTCAAATCAGACTTTTAAAACCAGCCCTTAAATAAGCCTTTTGAATACAGCCCAGCAATTCTAAATGAAAGTCATCAAATTACAGTAGACAGGCCAACACACACTTTTTACTCCTCACTAAACCACTCATTTTCCAAATATATTCATAGTTATGTGAGAGTTATCTGGCTTCAAGGCAAGTTCTTACATACAAGGCCTACACAAGACCTAATCAAAACTGCTGGCAAGGATGCTTAATAGATTATGATAAAATATATTGAAACAGGGTTATACAGAAGAATGTCGAACATCTGTGTATAAGGGAATATCAGCACAAGTATAAGTGAACTGACTGAAACTAAAAGCTGTTTACAAGCTACACATATTGAAAAAAAAACACATACATAGATATTCACTGTCCTATTACATACTATGCTACAGTAAATATAGGTTACAAAATCCAACTAGAAGTGTAAAATTAATTAACACTTGTGTTCAAGAGAAGGAAAAGTTGGAGGGAATTCTGTCCCCCACAACTCCCATCAGTTTTGTTAGGAATGCTTGAACATTCAACATTTTATCCCATAATATTTCTGACAATTTCTTAGTGCCTTCATTTTTTAATGTGAGCAATAGTAGCATACAGTGTACTTAGCTATTTTGAAAGACATATTTTTATGGTGCTCAATGCCTCTAAATGAGAATACACTGTCTAGATTGTAGAACTCTAATGCTAAATTCCCATAGTTGTTCTTTAATATGGTATGTGTCTGTAAACTGATGCTTGGAAAAAATTAGAAATTCAGTATTATAATATTTTACAGACACCATGAAATAAAAAAGAAGCAGGTTTTCTATGTGGGAAAAATGGGACACAGAAAATGACTTTGAAGTGAGGGACGGTGCAATCAGTAAAAAAAATAATAACGCAGATGAGCCGGAAAGGTCTAGAACACAGGTAGCTGAAATAAAGGGATTGTTTTACCCTGGCATTACTCTCACTGAGATATACTTACTTTCTACTTTCAGTTGTGAAATGATGGAATTATCCCCCTTGCTCATTGTTCTGAAAAGAAAACACAAAAATGTAATCTGAATGTTATGGCTGTGTTGCATGCTGCGTGATGAGGATTTCTGTTGAGTTATTTACTTACACAAGATCGGAAAACATACCACTAGCTGACGGCCAGAGATTAGTTTTCCATAGAGATGACTTTTCATGTGGTTAAGAAACTATATGCAAAACCACACTGTAAATAATGAAATGGATTACTGTATTACAACACAGGAAGTGATAAGGTACAAGGGAAACAATTCAGAAGATCAAGAATTACCTACAAATCTAGAGGGGGATCATTGATAATGCTGGTTATACTAAAAAGAGTTAAGAACATGTATTTTAAAACTATGGTTATCAATCCTTGGCGTTAAATTCATGAAACCTTTTCTAAAAGGGATTAGCGTGTTTTAAAGCATTCAGTATCCCTAGAGAATGTTTATCAACACTCTTCAAAACACAGTCTTTAGTTGAAGCATTTTGAATTAGGACAATTCCAAGTTATTTTCCTTTCACAAAATAGTGCAAAATTCACACAAGAGCAAAAAGGTTTAAATAAAGCACTTATGTTTTTGTATTTCTCAGTTCAGAGATGAAGGCAACAAATCCTAAACAGATAAGAAAAAACCCTATAAGAATTATATTTGAAGCTCTAATCACAATTACATCTACCCAATTCAATTTCTTCTGGAAGCACTGCATATGTTACCCAAGATTAACTTTCAAAAGCATGTAGACCCTTTCCAATTCCTCAAGCAACACACACAGTTTTCCTGGCAGTCTCAGGTAACAGCAGAGCCTTGCTTATGAAAACTAGAGCACTAATCCAAAATGGTTTCCTTTGGCTGACAACTGCAGCCAAAACAAACCATCACTTAAGAGTAGAAAAATGTAGCCTCTTAAAGTGTCAATTCCTTATAGTTCACCGGACCTCCACTGTTGTATCATTTTGGAGTCTGATACAGATACATTTTCCAGGGGGGTCCTAATTGATGAAGAAAACTGCAGATGGCCACACAGAATGCCAGAATATTGTGTCCAATACAAAAAAAAAGCTTCCTATCACTGTTTAACTATTAAAAGAAAATCACTGATATTGTGTTGTAGTTTTAGTTTATATTGTGGAAATCTACTTTCAATTATAGATATTCAGATATTTCTTCACTGGCCAAAACCCTGCTTTATGATTACTGATTTGTCAGTTGTAAGCACAAAAATATAATTAAAAAATAAAAAAGATGCCACAATATTTTATTGGACTCTTAATTGCACTGTAGATTTTTGGAAACTCTTGAGCCATTTCAACATGCTTTTAAATGCTGATAAAATCTTGATTTTAAATGGAAACTAATCATTTGTGTCCAACCTAAAAACATTCACCATATATTTTGTATATGCTTTATTATAGAGAATGAATTACCTAAGATAACAGGTTAATCCAACTGAAATCCAAAAGCTTATCTTATTTGCTTCAAGCAAGGGTATGGGTCACACGTGAATCACAAGATTATACAGTCATACCTAACAACTACTGCTCGAACAAGAAAACATTGAGGCATATTGCTTGTGTAATAAAGGGATCGCCCCAACCATATGATCTGCAATAGCACGGCAATGGAAAAAACAACAGATCTGTACTAATGGGACAGTGCTAGCACAAGGTAAGATACAGTGGTATGAGCCATTGGCAGAATGCTACCACTGGTAGTATTTTCAGAATTTGACATTGGTTGGTGACACTACAGCAAGTGCTAAACTCTGGATCTCATGGAAGACCACTATGATTAAAAAGTATAGGCTATTGGTCAGAGTTCTCCACTGCTTTGGAAAGTCGGTTTGACCCTGCTCCGAAGAACTGGCTTGCACATAATACAGGCACTGCACCTTGTGTAAAATGCAATCCCTTTCCAAATGGCAATGCCATGGGTCTAAGGGACAGTGGTAGCACAACTGCCACTAAAACAGTTCACTAGGAGCCACTGCACCATGGTGGTAATATTTTAATATTTGGACCTACCACAATGGCATGATCAACTAACACACGCTTTTAATCCATTGGCGTACCTTGGTATTACATTAGTACCATAATCTTGACTTTCTCACCTGTAGTTAAAGTGCATGACGGCTTGGAGAGCGCTCCCTCCTCCAGTGGAGATGTCTCCTTCAAACCCAGGTAAGAGAGGCGTCACCACATAAACGCGATACTTCTTATTCTCTCTGCAGAAAGAGAAACACAATTGGATTATATAGGTTGTATTACGAGGATGTTACAGTTTACAGTTTAGAATACAGGAGGCTATCAAGGACACCTTTAGTAACCGTTTCATTTCAGGAAGCAACGCTTAGATATGTAACCAACCAGCTATCTAATACCTAAACCCTTTAATGCAGAGCATTTACAAACACATTTTAATCCGAAACATGGGAAGTAGATTCAGTAAGTACCAGATATACTATATAGCTCTTCCAATGATGTTTGTTCAGCCATTTTTTTACTGGCCAACAGTTTATACTGTTTTTTCTGGAGGTTTATACTGTAGATAAGGCGTGGCATTATACATGTCATTTATCCTGTCTCTGCTTCATGGGAATTTACAAATATAATAACAACAACAAAGAAAAACAGAACACTGCTAAGATTACAGCTGCTAAGTTTTATGGACTATATGTGATTGGTGGTTTTGGCAGGTGTTTCAATGTTTTTGCCAGCCCCAGCTGGTTAATATTAAGTAATGCTTTTAAACTAATTTAAAAGGTCCCCAAACTGGTTTGCGTTGCCGTGTTACAAGCATTCAGTGAAGGGGTGGAAGGTGTAAATGCTTTAGGGGAGTTCAAGTTTAAGTCAGCAGAAGAGAAGGGCTTGTTCTGTCAGAGTCTCAATGCAACTACTGCTTAAGCACCCTTTACAGCCAAACGTTAAAGCACTAAGATGTATTTATAGAGACTTAATTACAGATAAAACCACTATAGTGAGTTAACAACATTTAATACTTCATTACCTTAAATACAAACTTAGCACCATCAGTGTCATGGAAGCATTGTCTGCATTATTTCATATGTATTTGAATAACATGTAAAACAGAGAACCTTTTTAACCAGATACAATAAAAGTCTTTACGGCAGTCACCTGCTTTTACTACCAAGTAAACCAGAAAGGGTTTTGTAAACGGCAATATGGTGAATGTTTAATTCAGATTTCACTTCTATTTTCTTTCAGTCAAGGAAAGGCAGTTCCACTCTTTATCAGTTTTTTTGTTTTTATGTGAGGCTTATGTTTGTCTTTTTTTTTCTTTTAAACATTTTCCTCACTATTTTATGGTGTTTGGAATCACTCTGATAAATAATCTGAATAATCCTAAATGCCGGGACTAAAAAGCCTTTCACGTTGCATTCACATGTGACAACGTGATCTTTAAAGTCTACCAGCTACATCTCTCTATGTATGTGGGGCTGGCAGAGTTGAAAGTTAACAATATCACATGGTTTGTAACCAAACAAAGTTATAATACAGTTACTTCTAACATACAGAGGTGCCATCAGTTGTCTTTCAAGAAATATGCTTTACAATAATACATTATTTTTCCATTTAAACTATACTTGCACACTCCAATGCTTCAAATATCAAGGCTCTGGCAACTTTCGTACATTTGTAATAAGCATGGCATCTTCAAGGCACTTAATCTGTAGCTCGCAGTGAAGCATGAACAAGACACATATGGTCCTGTTCTGGTAGAGCTGGGCTGGCACCACTTTTGAAAAAAAATAAAAGGAAACAGCATATTGAAGACTGGAATCCATTTGTTTCGGACGTATATTCACTGGCTCTACCAGAGGAAAAAAATCAAATGCAGGTTCAACAGTAATGTAGTCTGCAGGATACTTTTAAAGATGCAAGGGTGTGTTAATCTTTTTAAATTAATAAAGGGGCCAAGTTTATGAAAAAACTCTCTCAAGTTTCCTTATTTTCACATACAGTATAAACAGTCCAAGTCTGTGTCCAAGTCTCAAGTGTCGAGTCAGAGTCCAGGTTCGAGTCACTATCATTTGAGTCAGAGTCCGAGTCACAAGTTCTTGAAACAAACTCAAATCAATTTTCATTCAATTAGTGGTAGTAGTGGGGGAACAATTTACCTAATGAACGTTGGCTGATATCCCTCAGGAAAAAGGCACAAATAATAAAAAATAAAAATACGAAAAATTATTTTAAATTTATTTTTTCTAGCTAGATTATTCTACTTGCATACCTTTTTCAACTTGTCTGTCACTATCTTCTTTTCTTTTGGAATACTGTTTGAATGTACCTGAAGTTTAAAGATGAGCTTCAAGTTCAAGTTTGTGGACGTTGTTTTTCACTGTGACAGAAGCCATGATCTGGACTGTAGAGCCAGTGTAGTGTTAGAAAGTGGTACATCGTTAGAATGTGGTAAGCGCACCACAACTTGACTCATGTAATGGCAGAAAGTGGTACGATGTTAGATTGCAAGTTGTTTTGGTACATGTGCAATCAATTGCGATCTGATGGGTGTTTTCCTATTGTCTACAGACAATAATTATACATTATTTTTTGCAAACTTAAACTGGCAACAGACAATCAATTTCTCTAAAAAGAAAAAAACAATTTAAGAATTCCACTGCAAAGTTGCACAAGTAAACAAAAATGTACAAGACCCAACGTATTGCATATGATAAACATTCATATACTATTTTTTAATGGTGGACAAATCTGATTACATTAAAAACAACTGGAAAATATCATACAATCAATTAAAAAAAATGTAAAAGACCAAAAACAGCATAACGTTCCGGACTTGAATGGGTGCTTCCCTGCTTTCTTAGCGGAAGTTGTTTGGCATGCGTGAGCAAGCACAGTGCGCTGAGTACCACTACATACGAAATACCTACGGTAAGAAATAAAAGTTACTTTCACTTCTGACTACAGCATCTACTTTGACTTCAATTTAGGTAAAATCTGCCAATATAACTTATACATTGCCAGAACTTTATATATACTGTGTTCTTAAATAGTAAATGTAGTATTATTTGTATTATTTGTTTTGCAAAACAGAAACATTATGTTTCATTTTCATTGCATTTGCACTTTTATTAAGTCTGTAATACAATAATGCATTTACGAGATTGTGCTTCAGTTCATTTGATTTCAGATCATGTATTTTTTATCTTTTCTCTTTTACACAAAAACATTATGTTTATGTATTTCCCAGTGGCAGCTGGTGGCCAAAATGTTTGGGTGTTCACACCTCAGATGCAGGTGAGGGGGTGGGGTCCAGGCGGCCAACCTCAGTGGTAGAAGCACTGTCCAGCCTGACGCGGCTATCAACAAGATTAAAAAAATATAAAATATTATATAAATAATATTGAAATAATACAAATATACTGTACGGTATATTTAATAACCGATTACCCTAAACAGGCAGCAGTGGTTGGTAAATTAACAAAATAAATAAATAAATAAATAAATAAACATTGTCAAACACAGGAAGATATTACTGAGCAGCAGCCTTGGGAGAAAAAGGGACAGACAGCGCAAAATAAAGGAGGATTAAAACTGTGAAAAGAACAAAGTTGAACGAATAAGACAAATAACATTAATTTAAAGTTACACAAAGTTATACAAATTGTATTTTAATATTTAAACAGCTTAAATGTTTTCTGTCTTTCCACAAAGTAACACACTCTGCAAGACTGAGAAGAGTCGAAGTCGTGCTTCTCATATTTATAGCCTTTGTTGTCTTGGCACATGCGCGCTGATCGCCTGATCACCGTGTTTGCTAACCGACCGCGCTTCATTCATCCAGACATTTTTAAGCCAATCATAGCTAGTCCTGCTTAAAACACTCAGAACATGGTTTAAAGTAGTAAAGAGAAATAAATACTTACTTGTTTACCATGTTGACATAATTTATTCCTTATCGAACTTAATGCAAAAAAGGAAAAAAAAAACTTGGTCTGGGATAGTTTCAGATGGGTTTGTCTGGGGGTGTGTTTACCAGTTGGATTTGTGTGTGTGTGGGGGGGGGGGCACAAAAGACTGTATAAAATAAATAATACCAGTACTAAGCTATATTGTAATTTTCCAACATGTGGAATACATTTGACTTTATTAATGATTCAATGGAATCAACCAAAATTACACATTTCTCAAACTATAAATTTATTTCCAAAAAAAATGAAGTGTCACAATTATTGGCACCCTTGTTTTCAGTACTTTGTGCACCCTCCCCTTGCAAGGATAACAGCACTGAGTCTTTATCTATAATGTTGAATGAGATTGGAGAAAACATTGGAAGGGATCTTAGACCATTCCTCCATACAGAATCTTTCCAGATCCTTGATATCCTTCGGTCTGCACTTATGGACTGCCCTCTTCAATTGAAACCACAGGTTTTCAATAGGGTTCTAGTCCGGAGCCTGAGATGGCCATTGCAAAATGTTGATTTGTGGTCAATTAACCATTTCTTTGTGGATTTTGATGTGTGCTTGGGGTCATTGTCTTGCTGGAACATCCACTTGCGGCCAAGTTTCAGCCTCCTGGCAGAGGCAACCAGGTTTTTGGCTAAAATGTCCTGGTACTGGGTAGACTTCATGATGCCGTTGACCTTAACAAGGGCCCCAGGGCCAGTGGAAGCAAAACAGCCCCATAACATCAAAGATCCACCACCATATTTTATAGTAGGTATGAGGTTCTTTTCTGCACACGCATCCTTCTTTCGACGCCAAACCCACCGCTGGTGTGCGTGGCCAAAAAGCTCTATTTTCGTCTCATCTGACCATAGCACCCGGTTCCAATCGAAGTGCCAATGCCGTTTAGCAAACTGCAGGCGCTTACGTTTGTTGGTTGCTCTCAATAAAGGCTTTTTTCTGGCACCCATCCAAATAGCCTATTGGCATGGAGGTGGCGTCTAATTGTAGATTTGGAGACTTGGTGATGCCAAGATGCAACCAAGTTCTGTAATTCTCCAACTGTGGCCCTTGGATTTCCCTTTGCCTCCCGAACCATCTGCCTCACTGTGCGTGGGGGCAAGATACACTTCCTCTACTAGGCAAGTTTACCACTGTTCCAGTGGTTTTGAACTACTTAATTATTGCCCTATTAGTGGTAAGTGGTATATTTCGTTTTTTAGCTATTGTTTTGTACCCATTGCCTGATTTATGAAGGTCAACAACCATTTGCCTCTTTTCATTTGTGAGTTCTTTGCCTTTCCCCATGGTGATGGATGACAAATGGATTTCATATGCATGTTACCTCATTTTTATACCCCAGTGAAACAGGAAGTCATGGAAGGCCACAATACAGTTCCTTAAGATTGAGATTAACTTAAAGAAGTAGAATGTTAATGCAGATTTAATTTTGTTTGATTTTATTTATAAGAATCTTTAGGCGGGCCAATAATTCTGACACCTATCTTTTTGAGAAAATGTTTTATTACTTGTTAATAAAAAACTTTTTCTCTGAGCAATTATATTAGAATAAAAGAATATGATTTTCCCATATATTTGAGCATAAAATATGGCTCATTACCTGTGTTGTTTATTTTATACAGCCTTTTTTGCTCATCTTTATCAAGGGTGCCAATAATTTAGGAGGTGACTGTTTTATTGTTTAAAATGATGGCGTTACATAGATTCACTGCTGTTCCTAGAATTATTGGTGCAACAGAACTCACAACCACTCAGCACGATTGCAAACAAGTGGAGTGAACATTATTAAGTTCACAAAAAGATAACAGTAATGTATTGACATGGAAATGGCAGCTTTCTACCCTGTATTTGCCGTTTAAACCCCAATGATGATAATTTAGATCTATTGGTATTGCTTTTAAAACTATATCAGGATCACAAAAACAAGACATTTTCTTTCAGATTGCTGTTTTGCTTCCTGAACTTTCAGGATTCAAATTTACATTCCTGGGGGTAAGGGTGCTGAGTGGAATCAAAAGTAGTGTTTCAGCTTCAGAAATAGAAATTGTATTCTGTAATCTTCCATGAAACACTAAATTTCAATCTGTCACTTCTCACCTCACTATATATATATATATATATATATATATATATATATATATATATATATATATATATATATATATATATATATATATGATTTTGGTAAGAATAAAGTTAGCTACTTTTCTAAAATCATTATTATTAAATCTCCCCATTTTTTCTACCGACAATATTTTAAACATAAATGAATACCTGTAAGCTTTAAGGATCCTTGCAGCAATAGTGTCTCCAATCCTGTTGAAAACGTACCGGTTATCAGTGCAGCTGATGAAAAACTGGTTCTAAAAAGGGACATGAAACAACTGATAAAATATCAAACTGATTCAAAGATTTGGGGCTAGATTTACTAAACATTTTCACTAGAGAAAATGAAAAAATAATGTCAGCTGAATTTCATTCCTTGTCTTTATTTTTACCAAGCAATAGAAAAGTATTTTGTTATTTCAGTATTTAACCCATCAATGGGCTAGGTTGGACTGTTAACAGCATGACCAAAATGCCATTGCTCATCTCATACATGAAAAGAAAACAAAGACTGTTTAAACGTTCCTCGAAGATGTGTGTTGTGCTGATATAATCATAAAATATATATATATATTTTTACTCGTGACTCCTGTTATGCATTTTACACACGTATAGAAATACAAAATATAATTAAATGACAAATGGTTAGACTAGAAGTCTTTCTCAATGTCTTGAAATGAGTTTTGGTTCACAATCTTATATCTCTGTATAATATGGACACCACCAAGTGATAAAGTGTAAGCATCTCTTAATGGCAGCAGTGTGGAGTAGTGGTTAGGGCTCTGGACTCTTGACTGGAGGGTCGTGGGTTCAATTCCAGGTGGGGGACTCTGCTGCTGTACCGTTGAGCAAGGTACTTTACCTAGATTGCTCCAGTAAAAACCCAACTGTATAAATGGGTAATGGTATGTAAAAATAATGTGATATCTTGTAACAATTGTAAGTCGCCCTGGATAAGGGCGTCTGCTAATAAATAAATAATAACAATAATAACGGTCCTGTTAAGAGGAATGCGCATTTGCTGATTTTGCACTTATCAGACAGTAACCTTGTATAGATGTGAACAGGTCCACTGTTACTAGGTTAAGTTGGTCACATACGCAAAAGAAAAGGAATAAAGTAAAATGCTGAAATTGTATGTAGGTAAGTAAAAGGTAGAATTTCAGAAGAGAGCAAATAAATGTAGCCAAAGAGAAATAAGAGACGGGTAAGACGAGAGGTGTGACATTTTTTTGATTCCTTAAGTGGGAAATATTTTCTGGTAAAATAGTAATATTGTTTTTCCATATTACCACAATAGAACAGTAGGATGTGATAAACCTAGCCAGTTTTGATAGCCCCAGCAACTAAATCTGCCTTCCTCTTGTTGGCTAGTGTAGAGCATACCTCAATGTAGATATAGTGTTTGCTGTTCTCTATTACATGAACGTAAGCATCATGTATCGATTCTTCATGGTATTTAATACCTGCTGACCAATCCGCAGCTGAGCGCAACACCTGGAAATGAAATATTGTTAAACATGGAGGACAATACTTAACTCAGCACCTACCACTGATGCCAGTGGTACCATGTACAACCATGTTCTGAAACTCTTACAAAGGAAATCTGTACGAATTCAACATGCCTTGAATGTGGTGCCATATACCGAGGACAGTCTGGCAATGGTAATGATAGTAAATCCAGGTTGACAATCTTAATAGTTCATGGTTTAACATTGTGTGACATGCATTAAACCTGATATAGATATCTAGGTAATGTTACCTCAGTGTTTGAGTTACAGATAACAATATCTGTAACTTCAACCACCTAGGAGAAAAGTACAAAATTATATTTCGCTCCGGAATATATAAATGTATGTACATATAACAATGTCCATGGAACCTGCTCTTTAAGGGAAAGATTACTTGTTGTAGAAATGACAAACCAAGATCACAAAAGTAGACACAGGTTTAGAAAAATGCCTGTGTTACGGCCAAAATGTTTGCCTTTTTTACCTCAGAATTCACGGTTAAATTATTGATGAATATATACACTTTAGTTATGGAACGATAGATAAAATTTATATTCTGTTTGGTATATATACTGAAGTGACTGTGCTCATCACTGTAAAACCTACCTGTACTTTAGTTTTTACACAGTCTGGAACCTGATACCTCAAATCATTTGCTGTTGTGTGGGATTTCGGCAAAAGGTATGGATAGGAGAGGGATCTGTACTTCGGCTTCATAATCTGTTAAATAAAATCATTTTAAGATTTTGGGCACAAGATAATCCTTTGATGATAATTTTCAACACTCACTGGCCAAAAAAAATAAGACTATTACAGACTTTTGCCCAGTCAGTGTATGTAATCTATAGAGAATAAACATTTTAAAAAAAGTATATAGAAAGTATATAGAAATAAAACTTATTTTATACTGTCTTTTCTAGTTTAAGTACTTAATGTCTGAAATTCATTTGTTTGTATCCAATACAGGAATCAAGGAGTGTGTAGCCTGTGATAAATGTGCATAGTTTAATAATGACAGTTACTCGTGTTATAAATGTCATTGCACAGTGCTGTTTAAAAAAAAAAGAAAAAAGAAAACTAACTTTTGTGAAGTTCCATCGCTGTATAAAGTGCCTTGCAACATCTCGGGCTGCTTTCCCATGTACCACTGAACTAATGTCATGCCAAGGCATTCGTGGTGTGGTATACCTGTCTATAAAATCTGTGAAGACAAGTAGGAACTATATTAGACTTTGAAATGCCAACACAGACCCTTAAGTGAAAATCTCGACCACTGGCCAGCACAGACAGAACACCTTTGTAAAATATAGCATGAGTCACAGTTGTAAAGATAACATTGGAATGCAGTTACAGCATGAGTGGTCATGAGAAAATGTGTGTACACTAACAGTAATTAACATTGTCTTGACAATGAAATCAACAATTCAGGAAGTTTCAGGTTCAAATAATTATTATTTTGATCCTACTAACCATTTAATATATAAAAAAGTGATTGTTTGCAATGAGCAGCCTACTAAAATTTGGAAAACATGATAACATTTTGCAAACAAGAGTTTTCTATGCATTTTCATAGAAAAGGGGTCTTCAAAACTATAACACATGGTGATATCGCAACATATCTACACATTGTAAATTTGACATAACCGATTCAGCTTTTTCCTTAATGTGTAATTTGTAGATAACTCCTTACTTAGGCTATTCTTTCTTGAAAGCAGCATGGTACCCTCTGGTACACCACTGGAACGCATAGCAATTCTATAACAAAGAACCAGGATATATATACCTGTTCAATAAATGTTTTGCTGTAACTACAATACCAATGTACTTTCCAATCTGCAGCACACTGTGGACAATTGCAGGCTGTATTAAAGAAACTATGATCAATAATGTAAGCAACTCTTTCCAGGAGGGGTGTGTGAACTTACTTCACTAAGGCTACGTACACACACAGGCTAAATGCGGTTGTGAGTTCACCTTAATACGGTTTGTATACACACACAGTTCGGTTGCAAAGGGCAGCGACAACTACACTAGTTAATCCTTTTCAGAGCAAGTATCGAGTGTGGTTATTAATACAGTTTGGTTAGTTAATGCGCACTAACTGTGTGTGTGTAATACAAGCACTAACACAACCACAGTTGGTGCTCAGTGGATTTCTGCATAACTAATGATGTCATTGTTTATCAGACATTTCCGTGTGATAAACAAGGCCAACTGCCAAAACAATAAAACAATTACCAATTAATAATTAAACAATTAACACAAATTAAACTCTTTAGTTTGGCAGGGAGGCGTGTAACCCTGTCCCTGCCATAAAATACACATATTTGCACTTGCAGGGTCCTGCTACACTAATATATATATATATATATATAAATAAATAAATAAATAAATAAATGAATGAGAGGTCATGGCGTAGAAAATCTGGAACCGGGGACCCAGATCTTTTTTGGGGTAATGATTATAAAAAAAATTAAAAAAAAAACAAACACACACACATATATTACTGTTAAGTGTGCATGGAACATATTTATATACTACATAGTACACATACATTTAGTCCCTTCAGATCTGAAGACTTGTGTAACCTTTTTCAGTACTGGAAACATTGAAATATTATTATTATTATTATTATTATTATTATTATTATTATTATTATTATTATTATTATTGTCATTGTCATTGTTATTGTTATTATTAATAATAATAATAATAATAATAATAATAATAATAATAATAATAATAATAATAATAAACATCTCAGTTTGAATACAGTTATGTTAAATTCGCTTCATGCTGCAGGATTTTTTTGCACCATCTACTGGCCATATTCTGCTGTTGTTGTTGTTGTTGTTGTTGTTGTTGTTGTTGTTGTTGTTGTTGTTAATGTAAATGCTGTACTTGTATTTATTCAGGGCGATGCAAGGATTCCAGTAATGGAGGTTTTATTTATTTTCTCAATCGGAAAACAGCGTAGTTTACACAAAACAAAAGTATATGCAAGGGTTATATCTTACTGCTCTTTTCCTGTTTATCCCTTTTTGTCACATCCTGTTTTTCTAACTTTATTGTTCACCGGCCTCTCTTTGGCAAACACAAAAGTCCAAAACGAAACTTAAAAAGGTGCAGTTCTCGAAATCCAAACTGACATATAAACACAAATATTTCAGTCTTACATTAACATGGCATCCAAGCAAAGCATTGTGAGTAATGTTTTTCTCATACTGATTTAATTTTGTACTTTGCACCTACTCATTTTGGAGTGCGTATGTTTTTTTCGCAGTAAATCTACTTCATTAAAAAAAATGAAAATTATTTGTTATGGTTTTCAGTCTGTTTTCTGGGGTACGCCACTCACAATACTTTAGTTATTTGTTTATTTATTTTTAAATAAAGGCTACTTGTTTTACCTGTTTGGTAAGAAACTATATCTGCGCAATAACTGTAGATAAAGCATTCCGTATTGGAAGCCACACGGTTATTATTATTAATGGATAATTAAGAGTTATCACTGACATAAAGGATGTTGTTATGTTGTTTTCTTTCCGTTCCTGAGAAGAATAGTCGCCGCAGTTCTTATTACGGAGGTGTACTTGCCACTAATGCAAAGCTTGTTTTAACGTTGTCTTTATTACATTTTCTTTAAATTCTCAAATTAATAATCAACACCCGGGTTGTAAAATGAGACCGGTTGGTCAGGTAATTAAACACACACACACACACACACACACACACACACACACACACACACACACACACACACACACACACACACACACACACACACACACACACACACACACACACACACACACACACACACACACACACACACACACACACACACACACACACACACACACACACACACACACATTTCGGGGTAAATTCACACGTTTGTGGGAAACCACTTACCATCAAAAGGCTTGTCGAGCTGGACCCAGTCCTTGAAGACAAAATTGCAGTAGTCCTTCCCGTGCCAGAAGCGAGTGTTTCCTTGAAGCTCTCCAACTCCAGTCTGTAGATTTCCTATTGAGCCGCTGTCTGAACAACACAGCACACACATGGACTATTAGAACCAGCTTTCCACACCTCAAAGTATTACACCTGGTCTTGCGGCTGGTAGAACTCTTGAACTCTTGAAATGGGAGCTCTTGAAATGTGTACGAGCCCTGCATTTCTATCAGCCCCCAGACAGCTAGCTTCTCAAAAACAAACACATATTTTACAGACAGTAAAATATTGCTTGGCATGTGTTTGTCTAACATTTACCCCAAAAATGTGTGTTGCTATACAGTTTCAATTAAAATTGTCCTAGACAAATCCTCAAGGCTTTAGTGCACATTTATTTGAAATAGCAAAGCAGTAAGCAAGCAATACAGCAACACAAAATAATAAACTGGAAACCTAGGCGCAAACAGTTTCAGGCTTACAAATATTATTTTGTATTCTTTTATGGAAATGAACAGTTTTAATTTCAAATGTATCTAGGCCAAGTGGCAATTCAACAATATATTCATTATATATATTCAAGAAATGCCTCATTAAAGGACTGTATATCGATACTAAAAGAACCTGGAAGAATAGGTTTCTATCAGTACCATGCTGTCTGAGCTCCTATCGTTCATAGCAGCTGGACAAGTTGCTAGCTGTGCTTATGTAGGTTTGTTAACCCTTCACAGACAAGCCATATGCAGTAAGTATGTGTAAAGCAATGCAGAGAGCACACTCTGTAAATGCATATTATATAGGAGGGATGGCCACCCCTTGTTTTGTATTGTACTGTACATAGCTTAGTATTCATACACCTTGTCACATAGCAAAGGATGCACACACGGGTCTCACTTCCACTACAGTCAACATATTTAGTCAAAGCAACATGCAACATGCGAGAGCATCCATTGATATCCCAAGCAAGCCCACAAAACTGTCCAGACTTATATCAGCAAAAACAGTACAGTGAGAGATGACTAAATCCCATGATGCCAATAGGGTTAGTATCTGCAAAACAAAGAGGGTGATCTTATTTTTAGATTATTCCTTGAAATAGTGCTGTTAGTGAGTTAGTCATAAGGGTGAGTGTTAAAGAAGATTCTACTGGCTCTACTAGAGTAGCAACCTTTGCCAAAAATGCTAGTTTATTGCTATTTCTACCCATTACCAAGAAAGACAAATATGTGTTCTATGAAAGCTCATGAGCAGGTCTGCTTACACGTGAAACATTTAGCTCTTTAAACACCTTATTGACCTGAACTAAAGGCAAGATTAGAATATTTAGCGATTTAAAAAGGTCAGCGTCACTGCAAATGTCAATTATAATGTGTAATAGTGACAGTGGCTGGCTTTTATTTTTTGCCTATCTTAAATGCCTTTGTGTTTTTGACTCATTAATCATTTGTATTTATCCATGATTTTAAATTGTCATGCTTTGGCTCTGAATGCTAATCATTAACATGAACATTATTATTTTACCATGGTGAAACATGTCAACAGCAAATATACACTACTCCTGAACCAACGTGTGTGGTGCTGCAAGCACAACTCATTGTATTAGATAAAAGCTAAGTATGCCAGCACACAGGTACAGTCAATGTCAGAATTTCCCTGTAACAGAAATATAATGAGTTCTGGTTGTAAATCTCCCTCTCGACCTGTGAGGGCGCCAAGTAGCGAAAGGGAAAGGCTTTGGATTGGTTGGCCTGACAGTTCATTTCCTGGGTCGGGAAGTCGGTCAGCCTGGAAGAAGGCAAGACTGTTGCAGGAACGTATTGACCCGGAAGGTAAACGAGGTAGCCATTTGCAGGCAATAATCAGCTGCAATCGTTTACCAAGGGGTCATGCATGATTGCATAAAGGGGCCAGAGAATTGTAAATCTTTTCCTTCGCTTTTGGTTTCGAAATAGACCCGGAAGGACCCGTGCACTGTGTATTAAGAGTATCGTGAGTGTTTGTTTTGTTTGTCTTGTCTATAATTGTTACTTGTGTGTTTATAGATGGCTAACATGTTCCGGAGCTGTCGCCAAGAGCTAGCACTGAACCCGGAACAGCACTGCACTATTTGTCACTCTTTAAACTGCATCACCCACCACGAGCACTACAGCACGCACCCAGGACTGGTGACCGTGGTTGTATATTGTGGGAGAGATACTGTGTTTATTGTTTAGGACTGCAATCCCTGTTACTGTTCTCCATGTTTTACACATCACTGTGTATAACCAGAGTTTATTATTTGGTCACCAGACTTGGATTATAATAAAAATAAAATGACTATTTTTCCATCCCATATTCCACACCGGATTATAAATCTCTGTCTGTTTATTCCTGCACTGCATCACCTCTGCACCTGTTCATAATCAGCAACCACTTTGCCACATTCCCATACTTAAGAATTCCTTAATTCTCATCTTTCATTTTTCACAGAGAGTATTTGTGAAGTGCAGGATTGATTAAGGAAGGCAAAATCTTATATTTCTACAAGAGTAATAACACATTCAGGGTTCTTCCCAGGCCTTTTCAACCAGGTGGGCCCCCCGGCAAAGTGGCTGTCGCTGCCCAGCTGAAAAAACCCGAAAAACCATCTTGCAGATGTTACTGTGCCTTTAACAATAAGGATTGATTGAGCTTCTAGCAGACTAGATCACTTGCGCGTTGCTGGGTGAAAAAAAAATCTTGGAACCACATGACAGCTGTGTTACGTCTTGAATCAAGGGGCTGATTTTCTGTGTTAAGCACTTCGAGAGGCTAAAATGTTAAAAATGACTGCTAAAAAAAATAACAATGAATGCAGGGTTTTCAAAATAAGCCGGTGATCGGCGCAAGTATAGTATTATAGTGTAGTAAAGTATTAGGCGTACATAATAGCTATACATATGCACCAAAAAAAAAGAAAGCGCATTCCTTTTTGTTGTGATATCATAAAAATATGTACCCAGCTGCTTGTGAGAGATATTGGGGGTTCATGTATAGAGACTGTACGCCTTTAAGAAGAAAGGCCTGATGGGAACACTTGTCAGCTGACATACAAATGCTTAAGTGCAGAGGTGCTGGATTATTACACTCCGGTTTCATGCAACAGTTATGATGGTGACCAAACGTGTGTGAGTACTGTTGTGCAAAAAAAATGGTTAAAATGAACAGTTGCATGCAAAAATTAAAATTGTCGTGCATTAACAAAATGCCCTGAACTTAACATAAAGAAAACAATTTAAATGAAGCAATAAGCTCAATAATTAAGCTAAAAAGGAAGTGAAAAGGTTATCATTTTTTTTGTGAGCTCCAATAAACGTTATCTTTCCCCAGTCAAATCATAGTGCCTAAATAAGCACGATAATTTACCATAATAAAAAACAGTAATGAAAAAGTAAATACACAACATAAAAAAGAGCAACCAGATATAGTCAACGAAAGACAACACATTATTCAAATTCTTTGTCGTATTATATATTTAAGGTAAGGCAAGTTTATTTTTCCGTTAAAAGTTCTCCCGGCTATAATGTTCTGCCGCCCGGCTGTACAGAATACCTGGGGAGAATCCTGACATTATGTAAATGTCCATGAGGTTTTTAAGACAAGACACAAAACATTGTGTGTAAGACTGAATGCGACAAGCTCTACCAGATTCACACAGTCCCTGAAGAAGAAGAAAATAGCACTGCAAATGAACAGGGATTCGCTGTAGCCAATTCAGTGACCTTTCCTATAAACAAATGTATTTATGTGTGAACTAAAACAAACTATCTAAGACACTTATTCTCCAGGCCCTTAGAAGTCAGC
This sequence comes from Acipenser oxyrinchus oxyrinchus, assembly GCA_030684275.1. Lineage (NCBI taxonomy): Eukaryota > Metazoa > Chordata > Actinopteri > Acipenseriformes > Acipenseridae > Acipenser > Acipenser oxyrinchus. Next base: position 13,064,109 of record CM060262.1, read on the forward strand.
TGTGGCCTGAACGCACCCAAAAGAACTACAGTTACAAATACTGCATTAAGGATGTACGGTAAATTCTAAGCCTTAAAATGAAAAACAAGAACAATTTACTTCTATTCCCTCTCAACACAGTTCAATGCACTAGATCCACCACTTCTGTTCTGCTGAAAGTAGGTCTGCTGGACCTGCTCAATTCAAAAACTTTATAATGATGTTTCCTATGGGATTCCGTATCACCTCTCACTGTGACTTTGCTGAGACAACTGCAGTGTAGTGCACTGAAAGCCTAAGGACAGGAGCGAACACCAACGCTGGGAGCAGACGTGGTGATGTCACCCCTCCCGGTTTCGTGGCGCAGACAGTGGAGATTTTCACTCACCATCCTGGGACCGAGAAAGCCCCTGTCCGGGTTCCCGGTGGAATATCTTCAGATGGGGCTTTTTACCTGGTATTAAATTCTCCTGACTTTTTGAATCCTGAAACCAACCTGCAGAGAGTTTATTTATTTCAAATCTGATCACTCACTGACATAGACGTCCTATATCTTTTGTTCATGCGATGGCCTATGTCTAAATCCTTATACAGTACATTGCTGACTTGCCTTAAAGGTGTATATAAATGATGTGTTCACACCTGCCAATATTGTGTTTCTCTAATTTTGTGACAGTCATACACACACCAACTATAAGTATACACACTATCTCTGTAACTAACTAACAAGCTGATAAACATGTGGTATCACAATATGCCTTTTTAAAACACAATTTCTTACCTGCATTAGCTTAACATTCTTCCCATTAATTTTCAGGAAGACAAAATTATATAATTTTCAAATATCTTAAGTTTGAACCTACCAAGAAACTGTTCCTTTCTGCAGTTAACCCTAGGAATACATTTGAATTATTAATCAACAGCTTTTAAAATGTGCCCAAAATATATTTAAAAAAAATGTAAATGCTTGGATCTTTAGCACAGTTGTTGTTATTTTGTTCTTTGGTTCTTTTTAAAATCTGCTATAAGAATGGCAATAGTATAATTGTTTCTTGTTAGTTTCACAAGGTCTCAAGTTCCTTTGAAATCCCCAAAAAAAAACCCCAAAAACAAACAAACACTATTGTCTTTGCACTACCTTTAAAACAGAGCCCCGGAAGTGAATGAACCAAGGAAACCACCTACTTCCATAATGTTGCAACAGCAATACAATAAAGGAGATAAGAAAGGAGTCTTTTATGCAGCAAATATGTTTAGTTGGTGCCAGGAAACTGACGTCATTCATTTTCTTTTCAAACTTGCTAAACTGCAGAAGATGTGTTAAATATTAAAATAGAAAAATAAATAAAAGCACAGCAGGTAAGTTAATTCAAACAACCAGCTCAGGAGAAATCCCAGGTTAAAGTTTTGCAACCACAAAATATGAACTCCTGTTTTAGGTCAGAGCCATATACTTCATAACAGTACTTCTGTTATTAGAACGTAATGACCTATATGGAATCCATTTAATATAAGGGTGATGTCAGTATTTAATTCCAATGTTACGAGAAACAGTGTTTCACACTCACTCCAGGTCACATGCAGCTCATGATTTGACTCACTGTGTGTGTAGTTGCCAATAACAGGTCATAAGGACTTACTTCCTTCACTGCTGTCGATGCTGCTGATGCTGTCTCTGTGCTGCAGGTGGTGTTTGTGAAGTTGTTTGTGGAGGCTGAACTTGGGGTATCTCCTTGAGCGACCGACTCCTTTCAATTTGAGTAAGTCTGCAGCTTCCGTGTCGTCCCCGGTTTTCTGGCTGCTGCCATTGCTGTGAGGCATGCTCTCTTTTCCTGGACCTTTAGTGCTCTCGTCTGACAGCTGGTACATTAGGAGACAACACATATGAGGAATGAGGTTTGTAACAGGTGGAGGATGGGCACAAACAGAAATTCACTGTTCTCAAGCGAGTGGCTTTGGTCCAAATTCAATTAACGTTTGTGGAAAATATTAATTAATGCTTTAATTGTGGCAAATGCATTCTTACGATTTGATTTAGACGTCACTGAATTAAAAAGAAAATTCTCCACATCCATTGTGTTCATTGCATACCTTTTTATTTTCTTTAAAAGCTTTTTCCCCCAGTTAAAAGGTAAACTGATTTGGGCCCATGTGTCAGAGAGCGAATGAATCCGAGTCAACAATCTCCCTCCCGACCTGTTAGGGCACTGTGTAACAGGAACAGTGTTCCCCGGACTGGATGGTTTGACAGTAAATTCCAGGGTCAATTGGAAGTTGGCTATCCAGGAAGGGGGAGGAGCCACAATACCAGAAGTCATCGCCCTAATACAGTAGGCGACGTGTCAGTCATGGATTGGAGGAGGCGTGATTGCACTTGCTACCGAAGGGGGCAGGACTGAAGGTATATCAGGGGATGTGGCCAAGCGATCTGTTCCTCTGTTATGGTTAAGGACTCACTTCTTGTTTGTCATTGTAGACGGCTAAGAACCGGGAGCTGTCGCTGTTAAGCCACCATCAAACTTGGACTGCACTGCACCGTTAAGCAATTGTTTCACATTCACAACACCACTTGCACCCGGAGCACTCACTATTGGACTGGTGATCGTGTAGGTGTTTTAAAGAGTGTGTTTATTATTATTATCATTTCGGGACTGAACCCTGTGGTTTTACTGACTTTTCACATTGTTGTGTATAGTCAGTGTTATTATTTAAAAGCCATGCATAAAGCTTTGTTATTTACCATTGAACTGTTGTTAGACTGTTGTTTCTAGGCACTGCATCACCGCTACACTACAAACCACTTTGCCACCGGCCATAACAACTGTACAACTATTTATTATTTTAGTTATTTATTTTTACCAAACAGTCTAAACCCATACACATCGCTAATCTAGTTCAGTACGAGTGCAGTATCAGGAATGTACTATATTTGTTAATATTCAATATCTTACCATGATCACATTTTGTTTTGTTATAGTATAAGGGTCTCTTCAGGATAACACACTACTATTACAATGCTATTATATTCTTTAAGGGTGCTTACTAGGCAACTGGTAGTTGATATAGCTCGCGTGACGCTGCCCACGTCTGTCAGTCTGTGTTCTTTGTCGTCCCATCTCCCATAGGCCAGGTCGATTCCTCCTACAAACGCGATGGATTGGTCGATAACAACCAGCTTCTCATGGTGGGCCCAGAGATACACAGTGGAGGAGACATGGTCAGGGTGCCTCATTACCTTCAAAAAGCAAGACAGATAATGATTAAACAATATCCCTCAGCACAGTGTAGCAAACTGGGATATGAAATATACAGTATTACTGTATGATAAGTGCAGTTTTCCAAAACTAACATATTGCTGCCTTCCTTTGTGATTCAGAAAGCAAACTGTATCAGCTCCTCAATACCGTCCTGTAACGAGACAGGTAATGAATTTAGACAAACGTTTCGACTAATGTTGTCAGAGTACTTGAATCAGTTTAAGTTTTACCTCATGTTATGCAACTACTAAATTAACATCTTTTTATCTCAGCAATGCACAGGACACATTCAAAATAACTTAATACCAAAATTATTTAAAATACTGTTTTAACTGTATGCAATAATGCAGCTTTTTCAGCATTTAACTAAGTACAGCCTGGGACCAATAGAACGTAACCTGTACCCATTTTCCAGTAAAAAAAAAACAAAAAAACAAAACAAAACACTTGAAACACAATCTATGAATTGTACACAATGCTTGCAGTTCAGAAGTTTACCTTGATGTTGGGATGAAGGCGCATTAGTGTCCTCTTGCTGTACTCACTGTTGATTCCCAAAGCCAGCTCCACCTCTTTGTACAGCATCACACAAATCTTCACACCTTGTTGCTAAAAAAAACAATACAAGTTATGTCAAGTACAAAAGATGCCTGTGCACAGCTTCAGAAACACTGGAACAATGGTTCACAAGATATACTGTAGGGCCTCATTCACAAAACAGCGGTAAATGACCAGAATTACAACGTGGCAGGGGGAAGCCACTCCATGCGCAAAAACGAACCAGCGGTAGCTCTAATTCACTAATCTAATTACATGCACAAATAAAGCAAGCTAAGTGATTCATTTGCAAGTTTTTACAACGTGTGAGGGTTACACACACACTGTATAATAGTATTGTAACGGCCCTGGCGATGGCATCGTCCTGGACAATGTGTTTATCTTGTCATTTGTTGGTTACATTTTGTTTGATGTTATGTGTATTGTAAGGGTATGGGGCATGCCATTTGTTAGTGTGTGTGCGTGCGTGCGTATGGTATGCGTACGAGTATGGTGGGCTATAAGTAGGGGGGAGGGAGAAGGCGCGCAGACTTAAGAGAGTGGTTGTGCATGACTGCGAGGGACAAAGTAATAGGCTGAAAGTCTGGTCTGTGAAGCAGTAGAAAGAATCCCAAAGAAGTCTGGAGTGTGCAGCGAAGAAGGAAGTGTGAGAGAGTAGAGAGAGCAAGAACAACAAAGAGAAAGTGAGATTCAATTAATAAACAACAAGTTTGGAATCCCATCTGGTCTTCCCGAGTCCTGTTTCACTTGCAGACGCGACGAGAGCGTTACAGTGTATATAAGGGCGCTCGAAAGAAAAGGTAAACACGGTTCTGAGTTTGTCACAATGACAGCGACCAAGGAGGAGCAATCTAAAATTTACAGTCCTGGAGCTAAATGTATTAGCAGAAGTGGTGGGGAATTATGAAAGGCTTTTTGGTGCTGAATCAGCGAGAACATTAACTTCAAATGAAAAATTAAGGACAAAATAATTGCACCCGTAGGAGGAGGGCGGGGATCTTGTACCAAATCACAGCGTCCTGCGAGTCAAAGCAGAGAAAGTAATTGTTAATGGAATATTTATGTTTAACTCTGCAAATCAAATAAATATAGTTTTTTCAACTTGATCTCCCTCTGATTTATTTTGTAATATTAATCGAAAATCAGCAAAGCACTCGCTCAGTCAATTAAAAGTTTACTATTTACATTTCAAAAGGTGTTTGGTGAAACATCACTTTAACATTAGATGCTGTTTGATTATTGTTTTTATGACTGCACCTCAACTCTGTGTACATTCATTCATTGGACATTGACAGTTTCTTTTGTATATTTTAAAGCTATTTTAAGCATAGCCTACTTAAATATCACAAGTACATGGTGATTATATAAATATATTACCATAGCCAGAAGTGTTGCATATACACCTGCCTCATCATTTTCATATATCCTGGACTGTCTGAGGATGTACAAGTGCATTGGAACATTGGAACTCAAGCTGCTATTGAAACAATCTTTAAAAATGAAACAAACTTTTGCTGGAAACAAGAGTCGTTTAAAATTGTCTGTGTTGGCTGCAAAAAAAACTAACAAGCAGACAAAATAGATTTTTTAAAAACAACCTTGAATGACATATTCAGCAACACTTTCGAGTTTTATAAACTTTTAAAACGTACATTGACACCTTCATTATAATGACCGTGTAATTCCCATATACTACTTTGTTGCCTTTAATCCCAAACTATTAAACACGGGAGAAACTTTAACTGCAAACTTGAAATTACAAAACCGAACCTTTTGTGTTTTTCTTTTTAAAACCACAGATACCATCAAATTATTAGTAAATGATATAACATCATATATGCCACTGGAGCCTATCAACCTAAAAAAATAATAATAATAAAAAAAACATTGTATATGACTAAGCATAGACGTAAACAGCTAGTGTTTCTCTCTCTGTTACATCGTCTATTATCACAAAGACAGACACACAATTGAAATCAATGCCATTCTCCACCAGCGTCTTAATGATATCCTGACCTACTACTGTTGTGTGGAGTCAAGATGCATTGTCTCTACTGAGTAAGCAGTAAATTCCTCTGAATTAGCAGATGTAAAGCTCTGTGGGATGAAAATAATATACAAAACACAGTTGCCTTGATCATCAGTGTCCTTGTCGCATACAATGCAAACAGACTCAGAATCGTTTATTTTGCCATTCAAATATTCTTTGTGTGCTGCAGTGTGTCACTGTTAGGCACGGCCCCAAAATTCTTCATTAAAAAACTTCGTAATATTTCCAGCCGTTGTATCAGTATGTTCTCTGCACAAAGGCTTCCACTAATTCAAATGTGTTGACATTACGTATTTTTCCACTTTCTGTGCTCTTTTTAAACAATCCTGTAATTGTGACCTGCTTGTTCGGTAATTGTTTAGCCTGAACTTCAAGTTTGATTTCCTTGTTTTTTTGTGTACTGTGCTGTCAAGATGCTGGTCAATAGTACCTTTTCTTAGATGATCCAAAGACAAACTCAAGTTGAGCAAAACAGAATCCTACCATCTGCATGAAACACCGTCTTTTCGTAACTCTTCTGTTGAAATTAATTTAGTTTTTTTTTTATTTGTCAGCGGTCTGCATTTTTAATGTTAATCATACACTGCAAGCTAATAAACCAACACTATCTAAACAACCATTTTAAACTTCCGCCTCATTCACCAATCATGAAGCCAGTATTTGTGTGACCCTGTTGCCGTAGTAACCAAATGCACGGCATTGATAATGGACCGTGTACAGCTACTGTAGGGCTGCTTCTTGACAAAAGTATGAAATGAACAGGGGAGCTGAAGAGTAATGTAAAATACTGTAAGGAAAATAAAATGCATTATTTCACAGTAGGCAGTCAAATACATGATTTCTGTGAAATTCATAACGTGAATTTTCCAGGACCCTACATTGTGCTCCATCTGTACCTAGTTATTACCTGCTCCTTGCAGCCCTAGCCTGGTCCGAAATATTCTCTCCCTGACTCTTCTCGCTCTCCTGTGCAGCTCTTCTGCTGGTTCTGTGACATCGCCTGGTTTCAATAAGGGGTACTTTTAACACACGCTGAGGCACCTAGTAAAGTTAGCACCCTTAAGTGAATATGGTTTGCATATCAAATATGTCCCTTGAGGTATTTTGTGACGTAATTTGCATACACATTCCAAACATTAACATTATTCATTATATTTAAATGACTCAAACACGGTACTTTTTCCACGCGCATTTTTCCAAGCGCTGGGTTGCTTGCAGCTGGTTAGTGAATGCAGCAGGTGTACAAAGCATGCAGTAAAGGGGCTTTCTGCACGCAAAACATGTTACCGCTGTTTAGTGAATGAGGCCCATAGTCTTTAGAAGCTCAGTCAATTGGGTGCCAGTACTGTGAGAAATAACCACATTTGATACACTCCATAAGTTTGACCAAGTTATAAAGAAAGTGTGACTGATGTACTGTGGCTAAATATAAATAAGTCATTTAAACAAGTGTTTTGACTAAGGCCTTAATTACTGTCAAAATTAAACTCTTTTCAGTTTGCACATTTATTTCAGCAATTAATATTATTCACATATTATAGATCATAGCTGGATTGGTTGCTATGGTGAGCAGGGCTGTAACAAATTACTGTGTATTGATTAAATGTAATACTAGGTGTGAACCAGCCACAATGCACACTGCAATCGAGTGTCTTAACTACTATCCAGAAAAGCTAGGGTACAGAGCTTGCAACCTCATCTTACTAATAGAATCACAATCCGTAACAATATAGTCTATCATTTATGATAATTTGATCTTACACGTCATAAAAACGTAGCCCATCAAAAGACTGCAACATGTTGAATGATACATAATGACCTTTAAAATACAAGGAGGACAGATTTTGTTCCGCTGGACTGTTATTTAGCTTCTTCTTCTATCATTCTGCAATCTATTACAGGGCATGGTGAAGTAAACTGCTAATGTAAAACTGCAAGTCTGCCAAACACAATGGGGGCTTCCAATGAGAACCTTGTCCTACTTACAGCTTTGCGTTTAAGAATGTAATCTAACCTCCAGCGGTTCCCCTCTACAACTGGTCTCTTGAGAAAAATCTCTGGACTCAGCCTGCAAAGATAAATACAAATTACTGATTAAGTAAATATAGACATATCATTTTAACACTTGTAGTGCACCAATGCTAGCCATGAATCTTGCTCAATGACTGACAACAATATTTACATAAAAAATAAATAAATAAATAAATAATAAATAACATGAGTCATTTTTCATTATTTCCCTGTTTATAAATGACTGTTTTTGTCATGCTTTACCATACTTGTGTGAATTACCTTCATTGCACTATGCATTCATGCGTAAAGGGAATTTGTACCCTATGCCTGCGAAACTACAACAAAACTCCATTTACTTCTCAGAACCCAAGAAAGAATTATATTTTATTGAAAAAGTAGACATGATTGTGGGACACAGCAGCTTTAATTTCAGATAAAAAGCAAATCTAATGAGTAAAAATTATCTAGAAATAGATTTATTTGCATTGTGTTTAACTATGCAAATCTCCAGCTAGATATAAAAATATCAATAACTTCCTTATCTTAATTGTTAGCATTGCCTGTTGAAAATTATAACTTTTTTTTTTTTTTTTAATTGCAAATATCTGAGCGTTTGTAACCATAGACAGGAACTGCTTAATAAATCTGAAACAAAAACACATTGGAAATGTGAAAAAACGGCAAGTTATCAAAAGTGCCCAGCTATTTAAAGTGGAGATATCAAAAACACAAGCTAAGTTTCAAGAAACCATTGGGGCAACCTTGCCCAGCACAAAGCAAATAGGTACAACTGTAAAACCGATGGGGGCCAAGGTTGCCCCAATTGTTTCTACTAACTTGGCTTGTGTTTTTCATGCAAGTTCATACGCTTTTATTGTGCCTGAAAAACACAAGCCAAGTTAGTGAACTGAACAGACAACAAGTCCTGCCACAAAGCAATTATCCGGGTCGTTACAATACATTTTTAAATTTGAAAGTAAAAATATATAAGCATGATGACCTTTATGTACAAAAATCTTCACTAATATACAATTGAACAAGTATTTATTTCATTTCATACAGTATTAAATGGCAGTGTTTATAGCTGATTGTGAAAAATAAATAAATAAATATCAAGATATATAAAGAAAGAAAAAAATGTATTGATTTATGTATTATGTATTTATTTCAATATTTATGAATGTACTTATTTATATATGTTTTCCCTAGTATATTTCCATGTTGACAAAACAAGTTAATTGTCACTAAACCTAGATGTCCTGTAATATACATATGCATAAACGTGCCTGGGCTCTGCAAAAATCTACAAAAAACAGGAGAAAAAGGACAACACTTTTACCTTACTTTGGTGACTTGTTTATCTTATTGTTTCTCTTATTTTACCCAAGAGTGTTGGGAACTACAAATTAAAAAAGTGAAATAGTGATTTTGGCTGATTTACTTTTGCTGCGTCAATACCCTTTAAACACGTAAACTATGCTTGCTGTACAGTCTCTGGCAGGTCTCGCTGATAACTTGGCGCAAGGAACTACAGTTCCTCTCAATATTTCTCTGCCACCTGAAGCAGTGTCCCCTGGTCCGTAAATAAACACCTCCACTCTCTGTTTCATCTTTGTTTATTTTAATCACTTCAGTGCAAGCTCTATAATATGTCAAAGACCATACAGTAGGAAGCTGTTAAATGATAAGGCTGCTGACTAATAATAATAATAACTGTAATGTAGTACTTACCACCAGTCGGTGATGAAGATTTCTTCTGTGGCTTCCTCTAGTGCATCCGCCACATCTTGCATGTAAATACTTGAATTGACATACCTGGAAAACAAATTGAGACAAACTAAGCCCTGGAGTCTTGCTGTTCACCTTCAATCCCTATTAAAATGTCAACGTAACAATATTATACTGGAAATGACTCCATCATTCCAGCAATTCTGCACAGGTTTAATATTTCAATGACCTCTGTAGTGGCCTGGATTTTAATTTCTTTTTCGTCACAATTGGAATCCCTTTAATTGGTATCTATCCCCCACTGTACATCAGTCACAAAACCACCATGCAATTCAGCTTGAAAGCTGGAGCTGGATGGCAGAGAAAGATCAGGAATGAGGAGCTGTGAGGACACCATTGTCCTTCCCTTTCCATGAAGCATCTAAATTCACAAAATGAAAATGTACCATTTTGTCAGAGTGTTTTCTTGTTCTCTTGCAAAGGACCCAAATCTGTGATCTTGCAAAAAGGCTTTGCCATGTTTTTTAACATGATCTTCAAGGGCCTGACCCCACCACCGGGCATGACGATAGCTGGCACACTTCACAATCAACGATCTGGGTTAAGAAAATAGAAATGTGTGCATGACATTGTTTTTGTTGTTTGATTTATCCTTCAGTATCATACAGTAAAACCAAAAAGTTCTACATAATTTCTGCTTGGCATTAAATATGACTGTACAGCACATTAGTATCAGCTTACTATAAATACTTCTTAAACTTGAATAGTATTCACAGACACTGGTGTACTACCTAACTACTGCTAATAGATTATTTACTAGATTGCTTTAGAAACAGTACTAATTAAACTTGGTACTTAGTCCTTGACCATGAAAACTGTCTTTAAAAGTAAAGTGGTAGTAGTTTAACAGCGAAGGCTTTTAAGGCTTTTATAGGCCTGAATATTAATGCTCTCTGTGTGCTAACAATATTATTCAATTTCAAGATTAATGTTAATGCAGTGCTATTGTATTCAGTGTCATTTTAGGTTTATTAAAACACACACAATAAAACACAAGCCCTACTATATTTATTTTGTCAAAGTAAAAAATAAATAAAAAAGAAGGAACCTAATTTTAGGGCTTTATTTATTTTGTCAAGGTAAAAAATAAATAAAAAAGGAACCTAATTTTAGGGCTTTTCAGTAACAAAAAAGGTTTAATCTGTGATTATGGTTGTTAAAAAAGGCACAACCATCAACCACCTGTTTCTGTGGTCAATTCTGGAATCAAATCAACCGCTTCTTATAAGTTGTGATTGCTTGGATTTTTAGTTATAAATGTGAAATGAATCATTGTATTAGGTCACAAATGGGGGAAGAAAATCACTTTTTACCTGGACAGACTGTCAATGCGAACTCCGTGTTTAGTCTCTGTGTCCTTGAGGCCCATCTTTATACAAAACTCCTTATCCACCAGCATGACAAATGCAATGGCTCCCGAGTCTGGTTTCATGTACATTATGAATGAGTCTTTAACAACTAACCACCTGAAAATGCAGTTCACCCTTTGCATCATTATATGTCATATAAACCGTAGCTTATTTAGTTGTGAAGGTCTATTACAAAACAGTAACAATAACAATTGTACTATTCAATGAAAAATACATTCCTCTGGAGACAAACTGATAAATGCTAAGATATGTGGGTTGTACAACAAATGCTTATACTACAATACAGGTGACATTGGTTGGCAGGTGCGTCTTCATCGCCCAAGACTGCCCAAAGCATTTATGTTTCACAAGAAGTCTAAAAGTGATGACTTTTTGAGCTGTTCTGGAGAACTTTACTGCACATCCTCCAAACCCCTAAAAGAATTATATGCTGTAATTCCAGGCAATAAGATGAATACTGTAGGTAGTAGAAGCCATGTGCAATACACTCTTTAATCTTTTAGTAAGTGCCAATGCTTATTATCCTCTGCATTTTTTGGGCTTTGTTTATATGGAAAACAAATCTGAAACCTTTTGTAAGTTCACTGCACTGTGTGAAGCCTGTAGTTCCCATAAAACCTGGCCCCCAGACGACTGAAACACTGTTTACCGAATATAGTCAAGAAGTATTCATAAACTGGGCTTAATTATGCCCAAAAACACACAGACACACACACAAACATACAGACCTTTTGGACCAGCGGTAACAGATTTCACTTCGACCACAACAGTTCAGGCCAGGGATCCGTGACCCCTGAGCGTTTCATTATCATCCCTCCCTGGAAATATATATATATATATATATATATATATATATATATATATTATATATATATATATATAAATAAACAAGGAAACAGAAGTCAAACCAGAATAATGGATACTTTCTGGTTTACATTTAGTACCATTTACCTTGCCCAACTGCTTTTCTTTATAAGCTACTTACTGTAAGAGCATTTGATTTTCAGATACAATACTTTCATATTAACTGTATGTAGTGTACTCTCCAAGCACCATAAAAACAACTCTACTGTAACTAATTAAATAGTTTCAGTGACTTACTGTATAGGGAAACAAGTGCTACAAAAGCATATTGGGGAATACTGAATATTGGGACTAGTTCACTGGTCTGTTTTGTCCTTCACCAAACACAAAAATAGCATCTACTATGGAAAACTGGGTTAATCTAAAACAGGCAACCCTGACATTACAGAAATGTTTGACAAATCCCATGAGGATACCATTATAAATCAGCGTTTCACCTTGAGGAAAATCTAGAAAAGCCATTAGTACACCACAGCATCAACAGCAAGCATCATAGTGGATTCGGACCACATATTGCTTAGTGGTCCTGTTCTGTAGCACTGGCACTGATATGGTACAATGGCACTGCAATGAAATACCAGTGTGCACTTATTGATACTACTAACACCGTATGGCAAAATGTGAACATGTTACAACCAAAACATGTTACAACCATTGCATTGTCTTTGTCATGCCCCTGCTTTGTAAGCAGTTTTCAGTTCACTTCTTCCAGCTGGCTGTGAACGTGTAGTTTTAGATGTACTATTAAACTGCCAGATCTGTGAACATCAGTTGGCTACAAGCAGGCCTTTCTAGCTCTGGATTTTCTCAATAGTGCTCAAATCCTAAACAACTCATTAACTTGGCAGCAGTCATTAAACTTTCCTGGCACTGGCTTTTGTTTTGACGAGCTACTGTAACTATTTAAAACAACATCAAATAATAATCAAAATAAAAGTTTTGTCCTCACAAGCCCTTTGGTCCCAAATCGTGAATGAAGGACATTTGACTGACATCAATAAACTCCAACTAAAAAAAAAAAAAAAAAAAAAACCACAATGAAATTAGTACAGTATAAAAGAATAATTCCTCTTCTCCTATATTTGCGGCTATGTATTTTTTATTTCTGGTTTTCAAACATTCATAGCTCTTTACACACTGCCTTGGAGCACACATACAAGCCCACTGAGTTTTTCATGTCTCTCAAAACATTTCTAATTGATCTGAATCCCTTATCCCTTTGCTAGAAGAGAAACTACGAAATACAAATTGAAAGTTAATTGTGGTCTGACAAATACACTGCTTTCAGTTGAACTGCATAATGTACATATTAGTGGATTGAGGATGTAATCATGAAAAGTTTTAAGGAAGCCTGTTTTAACCATTTGTATTGGTGCAAAAATACATAACATAGAAAACAATATCTGGAATTTTAAGATCAAAATAAAAATCATTTTATGTCATATTTGCAGTAATGTAATACCAACTCAAGCTAATTTACAGTATTACACATAATATATTTGGATTCCTAAATTAGATTTTTTTGAATAATTTCGCAAATATAAATTACAGTACTGTATTTTTAAAATAATTCAGTTAATCCATGGCTTAAGACTGTACTTAACTACTTACTGTAGCATGGTAGTTTCTGTACATAGCTGTTTTTAACAACTTATTCAGATAGTCTTCAAGTTGTTTCTGAAAGAAAAGTAAAGTAAAAACATTACACACAACCCTTAAAAAGTAAACTTTGTATGCATTGCAGACAGATGCGTGCACAACACACCCATAAAACATGCTTAAAATGTATTAAAAATGACTGTGGTCTTGATGTAGATTTTGTAAGTATTAACTGAATTCTGAATTAAGTAAAACTAAAATTAATTTGCTCAAATATAACACATTTTAAAAGAATATTCAAACAAACAAAAAAATCTGCATTAACAATATTTTCCCTTATACTGTAGAGAGAGCTTGGCACCTCGAGCCAAAGGCTCATTTTACATACAGCAGGGAATGACATGGAAGCATCCTAGTGCCAATTTAAAAAAAAAGGTTTCTCCTACATAGGACTTTATATCTTTTAAAAAAGTCCTACATCAGAGATACAAAGCCCTGTGTCGGAGATGCTTTTTTTTTTTTTTTTTTAATTGGCACTAGGACGCTACAGTAGAATGATGACCTACCCTTCTACTGGAGAACTGCCCCTCTCGGACCAGGTTTTCACTGCCGCGAGGCAGGCTGGGCATCTGTCGGACTTCATCTCTCTTAATGGTCTTCCTTCTTACTGTGTGACTGAAAAAAGTTTCACGGTAATACAGTTATGGTATGCCAGATTTGCACAATTAAACAGGTCCGTCAAAAATATTTTCTATTTCCAATATCAGATTGGGATCTTAAAATCCAAATAAACAGTAACTATCCCTTTAGAAATTCCTTCTCATACTTCAAATAGTGTAATTCATTATCAGTCTTTTATGCCAACATGTGTTATTTTTATGAAGGTTTTGCACCCATCTCCATCAGAGGAAGTTAGAAAGTTGGACTTCTTCCAGTACTCAATCCTAAAACATTACTGCTGTGGTGAATGTGAACACTAACTTGATATTTCACCAAACATTAAACATAATCTCCAATGACAAAATCATCTTTCAGATTGAATTTGTGTATAACCTGATAAACTATGGATTTATATACATTTTAATAATGTGAACTTAAAGCCATGACAGAAAAAGCACACAATAAGTCTTTTTGGGCTAATAAGAGTAACAAAGAAAATCTAAAAAATTATTGTTTTACATGGCAATATGAATGATGTTGGCAAAGTAGCTTTCACAGTAAGGTTATGTGCCATGCTCTTTGTAGGCGGCTTCCAGTAATCATGTGAATTACCTTCTTGTAGGCATAGGAATTCTCATCAAGGTCTTGTATGTGATCAGCTCTCGGTGGAGCTCGTGGAAGTGTTTTTCTTTCCTTTTCACTCTCCAGGTAAACCCCCCGTGCTTCAATTCAATTGTGAAGACACCAGCATGTTTTATCTGCAAACAGCACATCATGGCAAAGTTTAAAAATCACTTTGACGCAAGCATATACAGTATACAGTACTTGGGAGGGGAACAGTTTTCCCTGTCATCAAGTAAGTACTGTAAGTGCAAACTTGGTGAAATATTATTTTTCTGCAAATCATTATTACTCTATGAGTATTTTTTAACTCAAAATGTCATTTGATTTACTTGTTTTTTTCCCCCTTTGAAACAATAATGCAAATTATTATTTGGTAAAAAGAGCTTAAGAATCTAGATCAAGGCTTTATCCCAAACTTCAAAATCATACAGTCTGAGCTTTACAAAGAGAGTAAATACATTCTGCCTAATGCTTCATCAAGCTTGGATCAGTGACGACAGCCTAATAAAAGCCTTCTGACCTTTGATGTGAGTCTTTGTTGCGTTGAAGAAACCCGCTCATGTTGTGCAATGATACCGCGTTCTACTTCCAGAACTTTTGCAGTAATGTGGACTTCATTGAGGTAGACCTGGATATCTGTTTCCTTAAACCCCTTTGTTTTGTAAATGGCAGAGAAAGGAATTCGAGTGCTCACTGAAACATAGATACAGGATGTGTTAGACAATAGACATTACAATGCACTTCAAGTAGGACTGATGGAAATATTTATAATCCCTTAACAGGTCTGTTAACTGAAGATTAATCATAAACCTGGTAGCTCCACAGTCTTCTCACTTCTGACACTCCACAGGATTCGATGTTATTGAACAGCAGGGCGGGAAATAACAGACGGCACCGGCGACAATTGCCACAGTGCCCAAGCTGCTTGCCGCAATGCCTCCCAAATTTAAAAAACTTACGGCAAAAGTTGCCTGTAAGCCTGCCCGTCATTGCCGCTGATGTCCATCTGCACCAGCACATCTGATCAGGGTTGTCAGATTTCTGACAGAAAAATAGCAACCTCGTTCTTCAAAACAAGACCAAACAAGATGGGTATGGGCGTTCATGCAAATTTTATTCTGTCAAAACTCACCCTGCGAGAAAATGAGTCATTATCATAATGTATTATTGTTGCCATTCTTTTTACTGTGCACCTCCCGGCACTAAGCCACGAGAAAGACTTACTGTATCATTGGCTAATGACGGGCAAACAGAGGGAGGAATGCTATTATGTTACACTGAGCTCAACATGACCGCGCTCCCAGGATTTTTCAATCACAGGTATTCACTGGCAGTGTGACTGTGATTTTTGTTCTGTGAACCCTGTGCCAACTCAAAAACGTTTAAAAAGAAAGAAGAATGAAGAGCTGTCTAAATCGGCCGCAAAGTGTTTTAGGATATACCTAATGTTCAGGTAAGGAATGGGTGCACAACAATTCGTCCCCGACAATAATAATAATATTGATGTCAATTTACAGTTGTCAAGTACTACAGAAAGGACGAGATTAGACAGAATGAAATTGAATTGTGACAGAACAGGCTTAAAATTGAAATACTGTGCAATACACATTCTAACCCCTTTCATTCTTCAGTGTATAAATTGTTTATTTATATAGACATGTCAATGGCTGTTGCTGTTTTGTAATTCGGTGTTATTCCCCCCCAAAACACCAACATTAAAAATAAGTAGATCATTATTAGTTTTGCTCAAATTCTTACACCAAAAAAAAACTAAAAAAACTGAGCAAGTAGCTTTGACATGCATGGTTCAAGTAGCAGCTCCTGAGTTATTAAATGAGGAGAGATAACATAATAGTGAACAAAACACAATCTTCAGAAGAGCATTGATTTCTCTTTTCATTTTTTTTGTGCAATACATTCTCACTACCTTACATAGTTCTACTTTTTATCTAGTAAAACTTGTGCTTTCACGAAAGGGGTTAGAACGTTTATGCTTAAAAACAGCATAGCGTTTTTTTTTACCCCCTGAATCGAGTGTCCAGCAATGCACCATAACAAAACTGCAAATCCTTTGCAAATGTAAATTTCAAGAACTGTTAAACTATATAAAAGTCTCTCAAATGTAAACATCTAACATTATGTACATCCAGCTGTTCTATCATCATGATACAGAGCACTGTCCATTGCCTGACAAAGTTTCTATTTCTATTTATTTTTTCAAAGCCGCGTTGTTTGTACAGGTTTTGTAACAGCAATTAGCAAACTACACTGCAGAACGAACAACTATTGTTATTAAACTCCAGCCATGAGTAAATCTTCAGCCAGTTTGCCTGAAAATCGTTCCCTTCACTGACATCATTTATAGTGTTGTTGTATCACTAATACCCCTTTTCCTGCACACCCGAGCCGAGCCAGTGACAAGTCAAGCCAGCCTGGTACGGCTCGGGTAGCTTGAGTTTTTATCATGGATGTTTTTTTTTTATTGAGGAAAAGTACTGAAAATGCGTGTGTGTGGGGGAAGGGTTGAAATACATACCTAAACAAAGAAAGCAAAGACAGGGGACTGTATTACAGGTATTGTGGAAGGGTGTGGGAATTCACTGACACAGGAGACAGAAGGCTGGAGTTGAAAACTCCACTCTGAGGTGCACTGTTTTATTTTGACCAGCAGGTGGCACTGTGGTTCCGCTGATCCCCCTATACCAACGATGGTAAAGAGGGTTACAATCCAAGCACTCGCAGGTGTCTAAAATAATAATCCAAAACAGGTACAAAGGAAAAGAGAAAATAAAACACTGTTAACAAAACTACAAAATAAAGTTGCTGCGCAGCATCCCCAACCGTCGCTATTCGTATGGCCCGGGTCTCCAGCCTACACTTGGTTGTTCCCGTTTCCTTTTTCTTTTTCTTTTTGTTTATACTTCGTGGGGTTGCCCAGGATTCCCCAGCTCTCTCACAACACGTGCCCCTCGGGTACGTAACTGCTGATCTCTTTTTTTTTATTTTGTTGTCGGCTTTCTCCGTTTTCGAACAGGGCTCCCGTTATCTGTCTTCCTAGATGGGCGGGGCTGAGGGAACAACAAAGCGTCGTTTTTATAGGCCCAGCAAACCCCAAAGACCTGCTTCCCAACCACTCAGAGAGAGGGAGAGACGGCACACCCTCACCCAACCTCTCTGTGTCACTGCCATGATTGACGGGCAGATCTTACAGGGCGACTGCCCCCTTTCTGCCAAACCATGCATACATCAGACAGCCAGCACAGACCTCGACCTGTTACAGGTATACATAATTTAATTACGTCCTTATAAAATGAAACAACATGTGGTTTAACGTTTCTATTTTTTTTTTAATGAATCGATCAATAGTGCCAGCCCATTATCTATTCAGTGCTCCCTTGCTATAAGGCTCTCGGTTATAACGCGCCTCGGATATAACGCTCCTACAGCATGTCCCCCACTTCCCTATACTAGTGATTCATGCAATATTTCTACAGTAAATACAGTACCGGTGTTGTTCAAACTGTAAACAACTTCTCAGTCTAACTTCCGTTTCTGTCTCTCCCTTCTAATACAGTATCTGAACTGAAGAAAAGCTGCAGTGGCACTTTATAACACAGTCATCTTATTCAGCATTAGTTTTATAACTAAATGAATATTAGGTCTATTACATGGTTATCTTTCCTAATGTATTTACTTATTTGATGCGACAGAAGCTGCGGCTTTCTCCGGGAGACGAGATGCTTCAGCCTCGCTCTGGCAGCCGAACCTGGGGCGAGCCCATTCCCTCTTCCTCTTCTCCCTCTCCTGACCCGCTCTCCTTTGGTTTGGTTGTCTGTCCCTTCGAACTGAACTCCGGACAGCCGTTTAGCCAGGCTATTTATAGTTTAAAAACTGCTAATTAAAATGATCCACGAGTGGGAATGTTACCTTTTTTTTTTTTTGTAAAAATATAGCGTTGATTACATGGTGCTTTATGCATGGTTAATTCATGGAAAGTTAATTTTTTGCTTCACTATATGTGCATTATGGAGAGGGAGTTATTTTATTTTGTATTTTAGTGAGATGTGTGTGTTATGTGTCCCGCAGCGTGAAGGGAAGGAGTTAGGAAAACATTTACCGGTTGTGGTCCAGGGTGTTGTCACTTTTTCTTGGAATGACGCTTGTATGATGACGAAATGCAGTAACCCCACCCACAGCCTGCTTCACCCCCGAGCCACATTCAGAAATGTTGCGAGGCTGGAGTTTCACGGTACGGGTGTGCAGGTGGAAAAGGGGTATAAGGCTACAGTGGCTCTCAAAAGTATTCACCAAATATTGAGTCAAGGGGGTGAATACTTTTTGTATTTGTAATTAATTTAGAACAATTTTGTATTTGTAATTAATTTAGAACAATTTGTAGATTTTATTTTTCACTTTGACATTATTGACTTTTTTTGTGTTGATCAGTGGCAAAAACTCCTAATTAAATCCATTTTGATTCCATGTTGTAACACAATAAAATGTGGAAAAGTCCAAGGGGGGTGAATACTTTTGAGAGCCACTGTATATCTAAACCTCTTGTCTAATCTATGTATTATTTAGTGGTGTGTGGCTGAGTTTGCCTTGGTGCCTCTGAATTTTCACGCCCAACGATGGCAACATTGCCTTGCCCTTCTTGACCTGGAACAGGCTTTCTCACCTGGCAGACTGGGATCATAAGGCTCGAAATCCACCTCCTCCAAATCGAGGTCCCTGGTGTCCAGATTCTCCATTATCTGGTTCATGTCGAAAGCCACTTTCTTTAGTGGAAACGCACTCTCTTGTACTTCCGTCTCCAGAGACATGTTTAACAATCAGGGTGCACAGGGGTTACCTGGAGAGGAGATGGAAACAGAGCACACAATCAAACAGGAATCATAGGCTAGGCATGAGCTGTATTTGCCAAATGTTTACTTTTGTTTAGGTTATCACTCCCGCTCTTTAAAAAAGACCAGAAAAATTCTTATTGCGATATCATTGGCCGGAATTACCATTAGCAGACCACAGAATTACCAGAACACAAGGGTTCCAGCACTGAGATGCATTACCAGTTTGTGTAGCAATGGCTCATAATAATGTGCTAGCCTTGTCCATTAGCACATAAGCACTGCTACTAGATAGACATCTAAAAGTCTGAAGGGTGGTACCTTCCACAGCAGGGGCTCTCAACCTTTTTGCTTCTGTGGCCTCCACCCCCCCTATAAAAATTCCACGCGCCACCATATACATCATATATACTGATGCACAGTGAAAACGCAACAGTCTCAGTTTTACATCAATAGCTCATTGGGCACATACATAATGTTATTTACATTTAAAATACTGCGCAGAAAGGTTGTTGATTGTTTGAGTAGTATTGTTCCTTGGGATAACAAAATACTGAGCTCAATGTGATTTCATAAAAATGTCTGAGTTAAAAGCTGAGTTAAAATTACCAAAATGAGTTGATTAAGAATCTGTATGAATAGCTATTCAAAAAGACGTGATTTTAATTAACGCAAGAACAGTGAAATATATGACCACGCCCCGCTTGAGTAATGAAGATCGCCTGGTTGCTATCGACATGATTGAAGGCGGCCTGTCTGTGAGAGAAGTTGCCTGGAGAATGAGATGTTCTTCTTCAACAATCAACTAGTCCAGAGAAACCAGGGGTACATTTACATACACACGGTCCAATCACTCAGACCCTCGGTCCCGTGCAAACAGCTGGTTGGCAGAACCGTGTACAAATCACAGTGCAGCCAACGCAGACCCCATCTACATACAGCTGCACTGTGTACGTGACACCCCAGGCAGCGCGCCAACACTGCCAAGATACAAAACACGCTTCTACTCACAGCAATACACTAACCAAATTGACCCTTCGTTGCACTGCCCCCCATTCAAACGCTTCCCAACATGTGGTTGCCAGGGTCAGCAACGGACGGGTCCTGGCGGCACTTTTGAGGGCAACGCAATGTGACGACCGCTTTAGGGGCTGGGCCGCATCACGGGGCTCCAGGGCAGCCACCAATCCCAGACCCCCGTGCCAGTCCTGGACGTGTCCATCCTGGGTCTGGGCTACCTGGGATTGCTGCCCCCCTCCACACAGCTCGGAACAGGCTAGCTAGCACAGCCCCAACAGCAACCTCAGAAACCAGCTGCTGTTTGGCAAGGGCTGGGTGCTGCAGCCACGGCGTGAGGGACTCTCTCTAGGGCGGCGACGCTGGGCTCCCTCTCTCTGGGGCTCTGGTAGTGTGGGGCTCTCTCTCTGGGGCTCTGGCGACGCTGAGCTCCCTCTCTTTGGGGCTCTGGTGGCGCAGGGCTCTCTCTCTGGGGCTCTGGCGACGCGGGGCTCTCTCTCTGGGGCTCTGGCGACACGGGGCTCTCTCTCTGGGGCTCTCTCTCTGGGGCTCTGGCGAAGCGGGGCTCTCTCTCTGGGGCTCTGGCGGCACACGGTACTCTCTTCTGGTAGCGCAGGACAGTCTCTTCCTGGCGGCGGGAGGTACTCTTTCACTGGTGTCGCTGTGGAGTCTCTCACTGCCGGCAGTGCAACGTGCTCTGCCCCACACAGCACAGCCCCATCAGCAACCTCGGAACCCAGCTGCTGTTTGACGAGGGCTGGGTGCTGCAGCCATGGCGTGAGGCACTGTCTCTAGGACGGCGACGCTGGGCTCCCTCTCTGGGGCTCTGGAGGTGCGGGGCTCTCGCGACGCTGGGCTCCCTCTCTGGGGCTGTGGCGACGCTGGGCTCCCTCTCTGGGGCTCTGGCGATGCTGGGCTCCCCCTCTGGGGCTCTGGCGACGCTAGGCTCCCCTACTGATGCTCTGGCGACGCTGGGCTCCCTCTCTGGGGCTCTGGCGGTGCGGGGCTCTCTCTGACGCTCTGGCGACGCTGGGCTCCCTCTCTGGGGCTCTGGAGACGCTGGGCTCCCTCTCTGGGGCTCTGGCGGCATGGGGCTCTCATGTTCAATGGAAGCGTCGTTCATATCAACTACATTTTTTCACATAAAAAATGTGTTTGTTACTGCTTAGGCAATACAGAGAGACATGGGCGGTGCAGTTGAAACGGCAGCACAGGCGTGCAAGATTTATTAATGCAATAGAAATTAAATAAACTGGTCATGCAACGCTACCAACGATGGTAGCGCACATAGGACACATACAGTAAACTGTATAAAAGGCAAAATAAAACACAGAGCAAAAACTAGAAATAAAAAGGTGCCACACAGGGTGAGCGCTAGCCTTATAACAAGGCGTCCTGCTCCAGGAACCGGCTACACTACGTAACCCCTCACTATACATTACTTGGGATTAACATCCCTTAAACTAGCCGGTATTCATACAACGACTCCTGCTGCTTCATACGGCCTTGGCTGGGCATAGCCTTTACAAGCACCGCTTACAGTTTCAGGGCTGTGTAGCTGTCTTTGCTGCATAATGTTCCTCCATGTTGACAAATACGTTAATTGTCATTAAACTCGGACGTCCTGTAATATACATATGCGTGGATAAAAGTGCCTGGGGTCTGCAAAAATCTGCAAAAAAATACATCTGGAGAAAAAGAACATATTTAGCTCTGAAATATGTAGGACTACTGAACCCACAAGTGTCCAATTTCTTTTGTTTTCCTGTAACTAAGCCAACTAATACATTTCTGTGTATTACAGCCCATAATAGAATACAAACATATGGTAGAAGAGTGAGTCCTCCGAGCTAAAGATAAGGACACTTAAATGGACAAGGTCGAGAAAGTTTACCATGGTAATTTCCCAGTTTTCTCACGGATTGCCATTTTTTTTTAATATGCTTTACAGTGCTTTCCTATGCTTCATAACATATGCCTTTACTATAGTAAACGTGTATAAGTAAAATGCCCACGATTAAGACTGTTGTTATATAAAAAAAAAGGCAAAGCAAAGTACATTTCTTGACTCTCTATAACCACAGCTTAATCAAAGGGTTCTACAATGCTTACCTACTGTATGATCCACCATGCTTTATTACACGTTGCTTTGCTTTTACTATGGCACCTGGGTATGATGTTGTAGGAAGTAAAATGCTCTTTAGAGCAATTATTGCACTTTAATTTTGATGCAGTTTTTTTCTTCTGTCCAATTCTGGGTGCTTTATTTATTTTGACTGGGGAGTTTCACAGACAAACAACATCTCATTCACAGCAGTAGGCAATATCCCAATGCAAACAGGAACATACATGGCTGTACAATTGTAATTAAATCCATCCTACAGCTGTGTACAGTAGATGTAACATACTGTAGATGTATGTGCGTAAAATGGGCTTAAACGCTAGGAAATGAAATCCCATTGTATACACTCCAACACTAACTAAGAGTACTTTGCCAGTCCAAGTACAGTGTAATCACTCTAGACGCACACACAAATAAATATCATAACAAAAGTTATACTGAACACATACTGTATGAACTATAGAAATACTGCACTGTGCAGGCGGTTAGATAAAACAAAAAACACCTGGCAGTCAATAGGATGGCACAGATTCAAACCAGGGACATCTCTTAATGCTTATAAATAGCCCATACCGTCATCACTCTGAGACAGCTCTGCATGCAATATCAGCAATGTGTGGATACTCAAGCACCTGCCAACCGAACACCTACTACAAGCCTTCTATAAAAGTCTGTCAGAACTTCTGTCTTACCTATCAAGACTGAAACTGACTTGCAACAGGAATTTAACATGTTCTATATAATACATTTCAGATCCTTGTCCATAAAACAATAATTAGTGAGACTACAACTGTTTTTACTTTTTATTTTTTGGAAGTCATATGCCCATTCATGTTTTCATGATCTGTTCTCTGTTTACACTCCATACCACACACACATATATTTTTGTATTTTTTTTTTTTTTTTATCTAAGTGTGAAGCACCTTGACCCATTACTTCTGCATCAATATGGGCTGTACTTATGGGCTGTTATGAATCCACCTGGAGCCATCTAGTAAGAAGCCAGTTGCTAAAAGGACATTTAATAATAAATAAGAAGTAAGAAACAGGAAAGCAACAACCAATACAGGAATAGTTTTGAGAAAGGAAATCCAAAGATAAATCTAGCTGATTGATGTATTTGGTTGTTACTGTGTTGTGTTGCCTGACACTGACCGCCTAAAACAATATGACTGACTGGACACCCTCTTTTCACCACATTTGCTCCAAAATGGCAGAATTAAATTCTTTTCAATGTTATTGAGTGAAGAACTTTCACATAAAAGGGGCTGACTGACAGCCTCTGTCCCACACTTGCTGTTGCAATAAAGACAATATCAGACTGGACAGCAGCTTGTGTTAACAGGATGTACCCACCCGTCATTCTGTCACTGAATTTGAATGGATGCAAGATAAGATTCCGTTTATCACGCTGTACCTTTGCGTAGGTAAAAAGATATTCAACACAGAATAATTTACACTAGCATTTATCTCACACCATTTCTCCTATGTAGCTGAGTACAGTTTGTCACACATTACAATCACATCAAACCACCCTTAGAAAGCAAATGAGCAGGTGATCAATGAATATGTTAACTTTTAACCAAATGTACGATGAGGTAAAGTTCACATACAGTTGCTCATGATTCAATATCTTGCTGTTGAAATGAGTGGCCATATTGTGAGAAATGTAGAGAACCTGTATCATTGCTGAGAAAATCTGGTACAAACTGATGTACTGTTTCTGCTCTGTATTGCATATTGCAATTGGAACAGTAAATGATACACAGTTTGTAGTTTGGCAGTCAAATTGTTTCCTAAGTATTGTTTAACAATGTCAACGACTAATTACACTATGAACATGTTACCTCAGAGTTCATCACCAACAAAGAAACAAGCGTCTGTGAAAGGCTACACTAAATTGTGCATTTTTCAAATCTCTTTGGACAATCAATTAATCAGCATTTTATATCATAAAACCTTATGTGACTCTGTGTTGAATTTAGGTAAAAATATATTTGACATGTTCTCACTCATTTATATAAACATTTATTAATTACGAAGTAGCCTTAAAAAATTGACCCCTGATCAACTGTAACTCCTCCCTGATCCTCTACACCTCTCGGCCCTCACGAGCTTCCTTTGCTAAAGCACTCCTGGGGATCTACTGCAGCCGCAGAATGTCATCTAAAAGTTCTGTTATATATCCCAGGAAGAAACACCAGGCTCTACCATTGGCTCATAAAACCCTATGGAGCCCTACACCTTTAAACTAAGATCGAGGTTTGTATTTGCTTGAAGCCATCGGTCAGTAGTAAGCAAACATCCCATTGCTGTCAATAGACGATTCAGTTGAAAGTCAAATTTAGGAAGACTGACATTGTGAAAGTTCAAAACTGTGGTAAATATTTAGCTACTTATCTCTCAACAATAACATTGCTTACAGTTATGGTTTAATACACACTGAAAACAGTACACAAAGTTAAACGACAACATGTTGAACCCTGAGGCTGTCCTTAGGCCCACTGAGAAAGAACAGCATGTTACTCAATAACAGCCTCAGCCCCAATGTCATTTAATCCTTGATTATTTACTGTACATGTACAGTCAACTCTCATGAATATGAATTTCATGGGGCGCAAATTCTTATTATCCGGCATACTGTTGTTGTTTTTTAAGTTACAGTAACACTGAAATCAAATTTCAATTACAGTACGATTACAAGTACTACACATTGCCTTTTATTGAAATATGGTTGTAATTTAACTTTTAAAAAGTTAACATTGCAGATGACCTGCCCTTGAAATCTGCATTTCCCATTATAATCACAGGCATTTTTAAACACAAAAGCAAGGTGTCCTGAACATCAGGGTATTAAACAAATCGGAAATGCTGATGACTTGCATGCAGTTTGCTGTTCAAAGGCCTGTATTCTTGCACAAAACAGGAAATTCGTATTAAAAGAAGTAATTCTTTTGTTAAATTTGGCCAGGACCATGTAGAAAATGTGCAGTACCTGTATCAGGTTTATTCTGAGTTTGTTTTAATGAGAATTGACCGGATTTCATTATTTGCTCCAGTTCCACAGTTATACAACAGCAGATTTCCAATAATATAAATTACATTCTTAAAGTATGTAATGAAATCTGGCCAATTACTGATTGTTGAGCAATATAAAGTTGCATATGTCTGATCCACAAATACTGTAGAGCATGGTGCTATATATCTTTCTCTACACATTCAATGACATACCTTTCCAGCAGTTCTTTACTGTATGTTGAAAAAAGAAAAAAAAACAGCAACAAAAACAGGTTTACTCAGAAAAGTATCCAAAATAGACAAGACTCTTCAGGGTAAATATTAATTTTTTTTTAAATCTGCTTCCTAATTTGCTGTTTTGTGCAAAGAACACTGTGAAAACAATCAATTGGGTTTTAATGTATAGGAAATTCTCAATCGGATTTCATGAATGTGATTTATTTTAGATGTTTGATAGTCTTCATATATGACTCCCAGGGGCAGTCAATTCAAATGAGCTAGCATAGCTGAGAACTGGAGATGACAAAAGATTATCTCAGCCACTCTAAAGAGACATTGAGTCACTGGCCAGGCTACTGTAAATACGTCTGGTGTCAGAAAAAGGGGGTTTAGTGAACTTCTCAGTAATAACCAAACCACACTACTTACTATCAATTATCAAGAATTCCCCATTGACCTTGCCAGTTTCAAGGCAACACAACCTGTATTCTCATGTGCCAATAAGCTCAATAACTTGTGCCAAAGAATGGCAATATCAAATTTCATCCCAATTATATAACCGGTTCAACAGATGTAATGCATGTCATGTATCCAGTATAAAAGACAGACAGACAGGTTTCTTCATTTATCTCCACGTTCTAATACTCTCAACTGCTTGTCAATTTAAATTTCCACTATTAAATTTACAAAACTCATTTGGAATGAGGCAGAATGCTGCAGTTTATCTTTAATGATGCACAACAGCCAAATAGTCATGAGAAATGCAGCATGTCCTACTAAAAGGAACGTCACAACGCTATTCATCTCCACCCCCCCGCCCCCTAAAAGTTCTAGCTGTGAATATACATATATGCATATCTCTGTTAGATACCACAGGGTACATTAATTATGGTAAGTGCTGTGACAGCTCCTTTCCAACTGGTCTCCTCAGTCGCAACACCACTGGCATTTCACGATGAAGGATTTATGTCCGTCTTCTAGTGACCTCACCCCACTCAGCTAAAGTTACACCCTGATTTAGAAGGGACTGTGAACAAGCAAAAAGGGTCAACAGGAGTGTGCATGGACACAATGTGCATGTGTTGCTCTCTCACTGTGCTGTGGTTAATTTCAACACATTGAAAATGGAAACAATGACCTGCAATTTGTTTTAAAAAAAAACAATACTGGACTACAGTAATCCGTCATGTATCCGCCCTAATCGTTTATCCGCCATGATCAAGCTCTTCAGCAACGTTAGTTTATTATTGAACAGAAGATTAGTTCAGAGATTGTAGATCACAGTTTCAACTTCAACCTCCGTCTCAATCTCCTGATTGTCACTCAGCAGCGAATGCACAACCTGTACCTTTCTAAACAAGCGATTTAGGGGTGCTCCCTAATAAACGCTGAATCTCAAAACAATAATTGTGTTAATATAGTAATTGTTACAGCTGTGTATAACAGTATATCCTACTTTTTACATATCCGGCCTTACTGTGGTCCCACCATAGTCGGATATGCGACAGATTACTGTATCATACTATCCTTTATTCAAATGTCCCCACATGCATTGTACACGTCAAGACAGAAAGTGATTAATGTGGCATACTGCTGATACACAAAACAGCACCAAAGTATGAAAGTATGTGGTTAACTGGTCTGTTGTGTTGAGTGGATGTTCCTAGGCTGTGCCAGCAGTCTGACATTGTGAGTGGAGCTATTTTTCCCCTGACCCCTTTAGGTGTATGCAGTGTTGATAGTTATAAAGTACTAATAAGGTAAACGTTATATTACAGGCAACCTACTGCAGGACATCGTCGGTCTTAAAAGACCAGTAGCCTTATGACTACAGTGTTGCACATTTATGTTCAATTTATACTAAAATTGGGAGTGTGTGCATTTACATTTAAAAGGCAGTTGTGGAAGACTGTCCCCTTTCATCATAAAGCAATTTACTAGTACAGTCAATGTTAACAAAGGAATAGTCTGTGGCTTTAAGATAATTCCTTGCAAACTACATATAATCAAGTCTAACAAATGCTGTGCTCATGCCTTATAAAGCAGCCCTTTATATAGATGAACTGCTTTGCCCCATAATTCGTTCTCATTAGAAGGCAGAACGCAAATACCGTAGCAAGGCCTCTTAACGGTGGACAATGTCTGCAGTGTTTAAAGGGACAGCACTGTGTTTTTTTACAACCTAGTCATTAAAATTATTACAGAAGCCTTGGACTTTGGCACAGCTGTATTAGTTCCCATTCAGTTCATTCCAGGGAACTGTGGCAACCCTTACAAACCTTGGTAAAGAGATTTTCTTTCACAGCTTCTATCAGATTGGGCAAAGTTATTCATATAGAAGGAGGGATCTGCCTGTATTATGTGTCTTCCAACAGGACTTACTGAATTATCAATACAGAGGCTAAGCTTAATACTTATTAAAACTTGTAGACTTCTCTTTGGTGGATCTGTTTCCCCCATGTATTTATTGGATGTGGGGATGTCAATAAGGGGGTCAACCAAGTTAAACACCAGTAAATCAGACCGAGTTAAACACCAGTAAATTAATACAAAGTTTAGAGTACTGTTCATGTTTGTCGGTCATAAAACAGTTTCTAAAAATATCAACTTTTTAGTATCTAGGAAAGTTGCATTTGTAATAGTCCACGTTTAAAATGACTCTACAGAAGTTACACTAGTAATCAGTATGACAAAAAAGCAAAAAAATAAGATAATTTCTATTTCTGTTTGGTTCACATAGTTATGGAGAGTCAAGCAGATTTCAAGCAGTGGGGAGGAAGTTTGTGTCCCTCAGTCTAAATACTACGTTGGGAAATGTAAACAAAGTCTTCCTTTTAATAAAGTACAGTGGACAGATACGCAGCCAACAGACACCAAGACATTACATTCGTATAAAATGGAGCGGGACTGTGAGAACAAAAATCATACTGCATGCAGGGTATGAAAGCATACATTATATTCAGGAGCCAACCAAGTAAAGCACACACAATGTCTTTATTTGGTCTCAGGCAACACTGTACAGTATAACAGTGATCAAGCTGAATGGCCTTCTAATAACAAATATGAGTCTCAGTTCAAGTTAATAATATATAGTATGCTAAAAGATTCCTAAAAAGTTATAGTTCACCTATAATTGTTACTCTAGGTGTTTGATACTTCCATCTTTTTGAGGCCACGTGCAACAGGGCAATCAGGTCTCGGTTCGTTCTTCTAAAGGAAATATTTTCTCAGTTATAGCACCAAACAGTTGTTTCCTTGAGTAATCTTTTGTTTTTGGTTCACTGAAAAAGATTTCTGCGCTATCATTTAAATAATTTCAGCATTACATCAGCGGTAACATAATGAGGCCTAAGTATAGTGAAATATAATAAATAAATATAATAAATTCACTGGCCTTATCTTATGAACCATTATTTTGCTTTCACTTACATCAAACCGAAAGTGCAACACAACATATCAGATCAGTTGGTCTGTTGCAAGTCTTGACCTGAAAAACTTCAATTCTGAGAACAAACTAAGACTAATTGAACTGTGCAAAATCCTGATTGCATAGTACATAAAGGCATTAGATTCCCATATTATTAATAACCTACTCCAATGCAAAATGCTAACAATATGTAAAAACACTGGTACCGACATATTCAGACATACAGTAGATATATATATTCTGCACAAAGCTTTGGCTGCCGCCATAGTTCTCCAAGTTTACTAAGGTCACCCATTATGACATCAGAGTTGTTAGAGGCAGTATGGAAACCATTGTCATATACCCAGTCAGTTATTCTGTTTTTCCCAGGCAGGATCCCTGAGTAATGTCTCATTTCCCAAGCGTCTTGGCAGGATGACAACACTTTAATTACTGGTACGTGTTTTATTACCCAAGCACCAAGCGGAAATACATGAAACTCACCTACTGTACAACACGTCTTAACATGAAAGACATTGATCAAGGGCTTCTCCGTGTGTCTAAACCAGTTTTTTGTTTTTTATTGTGTGTATTTTATGCTTGACATTTATCGATTTTAAAGTTAATTAAACACCAAGAGCAGTTCAACTGTACCAAAAGACACAACATATTCCACATGTGTGAGGGAGGTACAGCGTCTACAGTACCTTCACTGACTATTCATATGTAACTTCAAACACTCCATAAAGCTGTAAGAAAACACAAGCATGTCTTACAATTATAATGAAGCCAATGTCTTTATCAGTGAAATAACATCAGCATTACATTGAAAATACCAACCATACAAAATTGGTTAGGCATCCCTGTTAATCCTGGCCAGGATTTAATTTAATATTTAAACTTACCCAACCCCCCCCCCCCAAAAAAAAAAAAAACAAAGTGGAGGCCGAGTTGTTTAACTGGGCTCAAAAACCATTCTGGCAGGAATCTCCACTGAGTAGCCAGGATTGAGTAGCAATGTTTCACTCTGCTGTGGGAATACCACCTAGGTCACACATTTTAAACTCACTGAACAGAGTTTGCTACTGGGTGTTAAACCAACCTACTCTTTGAATCTCCTGTACCACGTTAACCATTTAATCCTGCTGTACATAGACAGGGACAATGGAACTGACTACAATCAAACAGAGGTTTTCTTCACAGCACTGCAGGCACACCTGAATCCGCACCTGAAATAACACTGCTATTCAGTCCTGGGCCTCTCTCAAGCAGATTCAATTCTGAGGTGGTCTCATGATGTGGACTGAGGTGGTCTCATGATGTAGACTGATGACCACTGGGGGCTACTGCAGTAGATTACAGAGGTCCATCCCATTCCACTCTTGTGACTGTATGCCACTTATGTGTAAGGTTGTTATGAAACCTGAAATTTGAATTACAATTATTGTATCCCGTTTTATCTCCCTAATTTCAGACTGTCCAATTACGTTCCCTCATTGTAATGCGATGCCCGAGTTATATCCCAGCCGAGATTTACAACTTGGCACATTCAGGACCTAACTTTATGACTGACCGTGCACACCATGCTACATGGGGACCTGTTGTTACTTTTAAAAGAGTTGGCAGTACAGCTCATCATCAAGTAGAAATTGGGCTTGGACTTTCACCAACTACTAAAAATACTGAGAAATGGCGTAGCTGTATGACTGAGCACTTAAAATTCTTGGCTGTTCATTAGTTCACTATTTACTTGAAACATTAGCCTTTGTTTTGTCATGTAGAAAATGGTGAAAGCTGTGAACGGGAGAGAATGAATCTGAACTCTAAATCTACCTCCCGACCAGGAAGGGCGCTAAGGTTGGTGGTACACCTTCACAGGGATGGGCCGACTCGATCGTAGGACGGAACCGGAAGTCGGCTATCTTGGTAAAAGGTCATAGCTGTAAGAGTGCTGAACAGCTCCATTGTGATCAGCTGTGTTGCGCGCAGTGATTAGATAAGAGCGTGGCGCCATACTGATCACAGGGAGGAGTTCAGTAGGCCCCTTATGCTGATACAGGAAGCCGGAGCGCTGTGTGTGTTTGTTACACAGACGGAGACGGATTCTGGAGCGGAAGCCACAGAGTCAGCACTACCACTCGGAGCATCTGCACTGACACATCACTTCAACCTAGACCAGCACTCTGAGCACAGGCACTTGCACACCTTGGACTGTGATTATTGTTTTGTTATTTTATTTCTTAGCAGACGCCCTTATCCAGGGCAACTTACAATTGTTACAAGATATCACATTATTTTTTTTTTTTTTACATACAATTACCCATTTATACAGCTGTTTTTTTTTTTTACTGGAGCAATCTAGGTAAAGTACCTTGCTCAAGGGTACAGCAAATACCTTTTCTGTCAACATTTAATCCGCACCACTCACATCCTGACAAAGCCTAATAAACCTGGCCCAATAAACATGGGATTACATTTTAATTATGCCACTGCAAAAAAAAAGAAATACTGTGTTGAAAAAAAAAGGAAAAAGTTTGTACGGTTTCTGAAGTACTTTATAATGTTCCCCAGTGTTCTGAAAAAAAGGACACCATTTCTAATGCTACTGTAAAAAATAGATTTTTTGTGAATTTTTATAGCAAGAGAGTCAAATACACCTGGTCCTGGGGGAGCATCCCACTGAAAATTGCTTGGTCCTGAAAGGGTTAAAGAACTACCAAAAAACAGAGAAACAAAAACAATAATTCAACCTGGCTCACCGCTGCAACCCCCAAACTAACTCGAGAGAGACGAAGACGAGCACACGCATCCTCCAAACGAAAGTGCCGTCAGCCATCCAATTTTTTTCACTCTGCAAGCCCGCCGTGCACAACTTACAGCGTCAGAGGACCACGCACTTCTGAATTCTTGTACAGGCTGAACTTGAGGGGTCGCTGATGTGCGGTGAGCCAAAGACTCCCCAGCCGACCTAACCCCTACCCCTCCTGGGTGGCACTTGGCCAATTGTGCGCCGCCCCCTGGGAACTCCCGTCCACTGTCAGCAGTGGCATAGCTTGGATTCCAACCGGCGATCTCCAAGCTACCGGGCGCATCCTTCACTCCGGGTGGAGTGCCTTTACCGGATGCGCCACTCGGGAGCCCGCTGATACATTTCAGTTTTTTAAAAGTGAGGTTTTATTTAGTATAGTGTTTTCATGTGCAAAATACAGTACTTTTTTATTTTTAAAGTGAAGGACACTTTTAAAAAACAGGTGACCAATTCATTCATGTTTCACTGTAAAAAAGACTTCAAGGCTTTACAATAAAAAAGGAAATAATCTATCACATCTGCTGCATCTTTTAAAGTTAAAACTCAAAGTAGACATGTCTACCAGTACATGAATAGAAAACAGTAATCACCATCAAGTGACACTTTTAGCTGAGCACCTGGAAACATTCCTAAAAGCAATACATTATTTATACCAGGGGGCCTGGCTGGGGCGATAGCTGGACTCACACAATCATAAAACAAGGACAACGTTTTGTATCTCATACTGCTAAACTTTCTCAGTCATTCCAAGCAGTTTCACATAAGCCGCTGTGTAGAAATTTTCTTGTTTGTTTTGTTTTAATAGTTGCCATGCTGTACAACCATGCTTTTCTACATGAAAACTAGGCATAGATGTTAAGTTAAACATAATACACTATGATTATACATACACCTGTTAGAAATGAGCGCATATGAACATTATCTTCCCAGTTCTCCCTTTCTAGCTGTGCCTAATGGTGCTGCAGTAAATATAGTAACAAGAATAAGAGTAAGCCATGTAACTTCTATACTAACCCGTATCCCCCTTGAAAGCAGACTCCTCATTGTGAGCGTTGATTTCCTTTTTAATTTAATAAAACTTTCCACTAAGATTTTTTCCAGACACGACTGCCAAAACACCAAGCAAAGAAATCATGTAGTGCAGGCTGCAGGGATAGGAAATTGACTTCAGAGTTCTGTGTGCAGTTTAGGCCAACTCCCTTTAGGGAGGGACTCTGCATGCCAGGCCTTGTCAATCAGTGACTTGCAACCTAATGGAGAAAGTTAATGCTCCACTTTCAAGCACACGGCTAACTGTTCTTGTTTAGAATCACAATAACTGAAATCAGTATTTTCAAGATCGCTGCTGAATTGTGCTGTCCTAGACTATTGTAGTGGTGCAAAGGTTTTTTTTTCTTAAAGGGTATTGTGGCAAAGTAGTGATTGATTACAGGTGCGTGCAGTGCAGAGTGGATACAAAACACAAAGACAATGATTTTTCAGGTGCAAGGGTGTTTATTGATTTAATTAACAATGTCCAGAGCCTTATGGCAAACACCTGTAAATAATAATGATGGAGTGATACAGCAGCGTGTATCACTCGGTAATTGTAATCCCCGGGTTTGACCTGTAACCAAAAAGTCCAGTTCTATTACACCCACACGAAACACAAAACACAAACACAGTTAACAGTGAGTGATATTAGTGCTCGTGGTGCAAGACAGTTCTCCGTGGACAAAGGGAAAGTGTTGGTGTCCGGGTTTGATGCTGGCTGAATAGCGACAGCTCTGGATCTTTTAATAGCAGTCTAAAATAACAAACAAACAGTTTTTACTTAGACAAACTAAACACAACACTCACGTTTTGGCAGCACAGGATTCTCCTTCTAGGTTTGATCTAACCATTTACAAAGGAACAGATCACTTACACTATGTCCCTTATTTATACCCTCGCTCATGACCCCTAGGTTAACGAGCGCATCCGCTCCTCCAATCTTCGGATGCCACGTTGTTTACCGTCTGGGTCATTGAGTTTGGGTACCGTAGCTCCGCCCCCTTCCTAAATGACCGACTTCCGCCTACCGTAAGGAATAAATTGTCATGCCATTTAGTTAGGGGTACTCTGTTCCTTTTACACAGCGCCCTCACAGGTCGGGAGGGAGATCTAACACCAAGAATCATTCGATCTCTGTCGCAGGTATAAAAAGTAGTGTTACAGCTTTCCAATTAGGAACTGAACACTTATAAATCTGCCAGGTTTGTGTCTCCTTTGAATGCAGAACCACAAGGCAAGCATTTACAATACACGGAAGAGAATGTAGTGTATTTCAATTCAGTGACGTATATATAAATGGTTGGCTTAATAGCTGTTTATTAACATTTTCTTTTTAGAGTTCTATCATAGGTGAGAATGGGCCCTATTTTCTTCTGTGCTGTAATCACAACATTACTTATTTAATTTACAAAGGTAAAAAATGAAGCTATTGTTATGTCACAATTTCTCTAAATACACCCGTTTCAGATTTTCTTTTAAATTACATTTATTCTAATCTGCCCTTTATTCCACTGTTTGTATCAGAATGCTGTAAAATTCCATTAACAATATATATATATGTTAGACACTTATTGCCATTTGTTATTTAACACAGGGTTATCTTTTAACCTGATTCGATGATTCAAAAGACACTTTGTTAGCACAATAACGGTTATATACAAAGTGTACTTAATAACAGCAATGTAAAACTAGAGAGCTAATTAAAATGATTAATTTCTGTTACATGTATGCAGTGATAAGGCTTTCAGTATGTGCTTTACAGTATATCTACATTGATGTCATTCACCACTTCAGACTTGATTTGGTCTTGGTCAGTTTAGACTTGGACTTGGACTATCCTGGTAGTCCTACAGGAAGTACTGGGCTGGAGTGCATCTCTGTCCCAATTATATTTGTATCAAGATTCACAATTTTGGTTCAGTGTTATAAAGAAAAAGTAAAAGAAAAAACAATTTGTTTTATGTCTGTATTTTAATGACCCCTATATTTCATACCACCATGAGTCATCCAAACTATTGTCTTTTAAATTAATCACAAAACTCTTGAAGGTAAGTCTCTTGAACTTTCCACCTCAGTGATTCATGGGACAGAAAAGTTACACCTCCGCTTCAAAAGCCATAAATCACTTCATTTCCAATGTTCTGCTTTGTTCTCTCCTAACCAAGCAGGAGTTAACTGTATTACTTTTGGCTTTACTGTAATTACACAGTGAGTTTGCTTTAAAAAAAAAAACAGTGACATTGCTTTCTCAATTCTGGAATCTGCCTTGACTCTTAATCATTTTCCAAATAACCAGACAATAACGTCAGTTTAGATTATTACACAAATTATAAATGGCAATCCAGTCATCATAGAATAATAACTGTTATTTGATACTATGGTGATATACCAACAAAGGTATAGCAACAGTCAAGGAAAAGGCATACAAAAACAGTAATTACACACATTACACAGTACAGAGGTTCTAGGGGAGAAGTACAACTGTCTACAAGTAGACTCAATGCATTTTCAATTTGTACTTATTATGTGACAAGTGCTTTGGACTTTAAGGTCCTGGATTTGAATAAGAAATCAGTTGTGTGCCACTTCCACTCTGAATCTGACTTTCAACTGAATCAATTGTTTTGCAGCAGGCTGTGCTGTGTTGTGAATGGGTTCCTCTGTGACATCTGTTGAAACTGTACCGATAACAGGATTTGAAATCCCAAATGAGTGGCTGAGTCAGATGACATGTAGGCCATTTACACAACACTGTATAGTTCAGCACATACTGCAGGAATTCTCTTTTTTGTCTCTATAAGTGGTCATTAGGTTGTGCTCCAAGAGATTTTTATTAACAGCAGAGCGTTTGGAATTATTAGCTAGTGCCCAGCTTAGTACAGGACTCTGGACTACAATGTGGCAGTGAAATGGTTAAAGTTCACGGGACACCATCTATAATGTAACTTCATCACAGAATACAGCTCTGTATCAACTACAAAGGTAATCACAGAATACAACTGTGTATCAACTATGACCCTATGTCAAAGCATGTGATCTGTATTATTGATATGGTCAGAGTTTAAAGCAATGTAGCAGTGAAAGCGTTATATTTTACTGGATAACACTGGTAATGGAAAAGAAAAGAATACAGCTGTGTACTAAACTTTAAGACAATAACTCAAGGTGTACTGACCTCAATATGACAGCTACCTTAGGTCAGAAGCCATTATGGTCAGAAACACAGTTAGCAAGAATGGTAAGTTAGTTGCCAACTTAAATGGTTTATGAGATATTAGCAGTAGTAGGTGTGATGGTACAGTAGGTTGACAAACTTATACAAACTCCCTTTAGGGTACTGATCCAAAGTACTATGATGAAGTCAAACTTATTTATGTTGTTGGTAGACAAAACAGCACTGTTTGTTTTCCTTCCACTGAACAGCTCTTGTGTGTTCATGGAAAGACTGTGGCTTTGAGCCAGGCCAGTGGCCCATGCAATGGTTGAATTCAGAAAAACGATGGCACCTCTCTCAGCGACACTTTCAAATGCAAATAAGAGGAAACAAAAAAGTTAGCGTACAAGAGCTACAGATTAAGCTATAGCTCTTCTTGCCCCCTTTTCAATGCTCACAAGAACCTACTTAATGCTGTAATGTAACAGGCATTAACAAAACCAGAGGACATTTTTACTGTGCGGCTCGCTTCAATGTGATAAAAAGAACCATGCATAGATAATGTGTCTTCCATGGTACTATTGTCAGTATTTAAATGTAATACGATTCACACAGGATGAGCCAACGCAGATGTGACATTCAAATTACTGTAGCATCTTGTTATATTGGTGACATTGAACCAGCCATTTTCAGTAATGTTTCCTTCAACTATGGTTAATTCCTACCCATAACAGTCCATAATCTGTGGCACAGTAGTTGCAATGTACTACTGTGATTCTGTTTTCTATTCACACTTTTGTATATTATTTAAACATATGTTTCTAAAGATGGTTTGGATTTTAACTTTAGTCTTTAACCTCCTGCTCATGAGAAGACAAGTGCTGTTCTACAGTACAAACACATTACCACCTGTACATATCAACTTGCAATGTTTGCTTTTGACAGTCATACTCAAGCCAAAATGGATTTCAATCAGTCATTAACTCAGCAAATATTTACACAAGGCTATTCAATCACATTCCAAAAGAAACAATCCTGGTGCACTTAAACACTCCCTACAAGGTCATCTGCAAATATTACCAGGTTAAACATGAAAATACATAGGGATAAATAGCCCACCATTACACGTACACACAGTTTTGTCTCTAGTTGATGAGTAAGCGTGTTAAAAAAACAAACAAAACATAATCATAAATTCATATTTTAAATGTCTTTCAGTTCCAGAGATTGAGGTCTGTTTCACATACAGTCAAAAAATGAATACAAGTTTTCAGATTGTTAGCCGTATTATTTCAGAGATTCTAAATAAAATGTTGAAGTTGATAACTTTTATGTCCCTTCTTCCAAATAAAAGGTAGAGCTTGAAACTCACACTACCCTGGAAATCCTCTTGTTCAGGGACAGTATTGTACAGTATATTTTTACCAGGTGTCAGGTGTTTGAAAAGTCAGACCCCTGCTAAATCTGCTTCTGATCATTAACATGTAACTAAATTTAAAAAAGGGCAATTGCATATCAATTAAATACTTATTTATGCTATGCTTGAAAACTATTGTATACTTAAAGTGAAACATTGAAACCTATGGCACTGCAGTTTTAAAGCTGCTCATGCCCCCTTTTGGCCAAAGCACAAAACAGCACTTGTTCAATTAAGAGATTAGTTTGTTAAAATGATGGGTTCATTGGCAGTACAAGTGCCTCTTAATCAGCACTTCAAAAAACAGACGGTCTGAATTCCTACTCAGTTTGTCAGGCTAAACTCCAAATTAAGAGATGTGCTATTTTCCCATGCATTGATCAAACATGGCACAGGGTCACTTTTTTAGTGCAAGGATTTCTGGTTGCCCTTAGTTGTGGTGGACTATTTAATTAACAAAAATCCTTTGTTGTTAATTGCCTGGCGGGTTGCCAGAACCTGCCTCTGATCCTCAGTCCGCCGACTGCTTGCTTATCAGGAACAAACACTGGTTAAGCCCTGATCCAATGGAATATCTTTAGTCAGTACTGCCACTCCCCAGCAGGAGTCGCTGTGGTGCAGTATCAGCAAATACAAAATAGAAACGAGAACACATGCAAGTATTAAGATGTTGTAAGGTTTAAATTTAGTTCCTGAGCCTATGTTAGCTTTAGTGCTATTTTTCCCTTTTTGTACTTGCTTTGTATTACTAATACATACTTATTACTTTTTTAGTCTCTATTGGTTTAACACTATTAATCCAAAGCTTCAAAAACTTAAGCTCTTAAGCTCTCTGTCATAACATTCTACCTGGTTTTAGAGGGTGATTTACAGGTCTACAGGATATGCAAATAGGATTATTACACAGAACACTTGCCAGAGAACAAATGAATGTTTGATCTGAATGTAAACCTGATGCATTTTTTAATCTTTGTTGATACAATGTACCATTGCCTTAATGTAGTGGTGTGCAAACTTTTTATACTTTTTAACTTTTCTTACTATACCATACAAGCTGGGTTTTCACAAAATAAATATTTATTTTGCCAGCTAAATCGAAAGCTAACATGCAAATTAGCCCCCACCCATTAAGCGTTTGATTTGGCATTGCTGCATTTCAAAGAATATGTTTGTTAACATTCATGCATTTAGTCTAGGAAAAATACGCAATTTACATTAAATGTGTGGGTTGTGTGGGTCGGGAGGGCGCAACAAAATGTATGTTAAGAAAAGGGGGCAGCATATAAAAAAGTTTGCGCACCACTGCCATATGGTACAAGTTTCGTCTGGGACTGCTGCCAG
Source organism: Acipenser oxyrinchus oxyrinchus (assembly GCA_030684275.1). Classification (NCBI taxonomy): domain Eukaryota; kingdom Metazoa; phylum Chordata; class Actinopteri; order Acipenseriformes; family Acipenseridae; genus Acipenser; species Acipenser oxyrinchus. The sequence continues at coordinate 13,103,250 of CM060262.1, forward strand.
TTCCCTTTATTTGGAATCGGGACTCAACATGTTGACTGCAAATACCAATGAGTCCCTGATAAAAGATTGTATATGTTTGTTGTGTTGTCAAGGTAGAGCATTTAGGCTTGCCAGCTTTTCTCCTAGATTATAAATATTACTTTTTACTGTATATCCTGTAAGCCATAAAGCACAGTGGTTTTCATTGTTATAATTTGAAAGCGAGATCCTGCATACTATGACATGACCACACATGGAAATGTGGAAATTATTTTTACATCCCATGGTATTATTGAGGGGGGTGTATTTGGGCCCACCTCAGGCAGAGACTGTCAGTTAAGTCGAATTGTGAAGTTATTTCACTTTTGACTCAAGGTAGATTCAAACCCTGGCTGCCAGGAACCTGGATGTCAGTGTCCAGCAACCTGTCAGCCTCCTCCTTTAAAAGAACTGCATTCCACACTTAAAGGTGGTTTTAAGCTTAAACACAATACAAACAAACTTAGGAAAGCATACATACAGCAGCTGGGAGAGCTAGCTGGACTACAGTCCCTCTCCCGTAGATGAGCCAGCTGCAAAGAGGAAGGCAAGGGGTGGTGATCTGTGACCAACACATCTAGAAAGTACAATACATGTGTATTTTCTGATCAAAACAAAAAATAAAAACAGGGGGATCCAGCAAATCAGCCTCAACCTCACTTTTCCATAGAACAGAAAGAGACTTGTTCCTCTATGTGGTTGGTTCATATAAAATCCTTAATGCCAATATTTGCTTTGCTTTCTTTTTGCCACACCTACTGTATTGACAGAAATGTGACCCACCTATTTAAAATCTCCATGTTTGAAGTTTGCCACATGATAATAAACTCTGTTTAACAGCAGTTTAATGCAGGAGAGGTAACTGAAGAATGCAGCGATAAGCGGTTTGCTGATAATTATTAGTTTGATATCTGTATTTAAAACCATTCCCAAAACAAACTGTATCTTTTAAATGCTGTGCATTGTCTTTCTGAGTCTCAGTTTGGGCATGTCAAGCAGGATTACCTGTGGTTCCTACTCTGGGGCGATCAATGCAGAGGCTGGCTGGTACCTTGTGCTCGTTGCCCCAGACCACTGGACAGCACAGTATGGGTCTCTTGCACAGTATGGGCCTCTTGCACAAGCTGTTCCAGACCTGGTATATTTCCCTTTGCACGCATTATCTGATTTACCCCACTAGGGTCTGTCTTGGACAGACTGTTACCCTGTACCACACATGCTTTAATTACTGAACATTTGATATTGAACCCTTAGTATAACTATGATGCCTTTTACTTGTAGGTTACCAAATTCCTTTTGGTTGGAAATGGTTTGCTTTCTATTTAATACCATATAAATAAAAATGACAGGTCCATGAGTTGAATTAATGACAAGTGAATGAGCTGGTCTTTTAAAATACTGGACAACACATATAGAAAGGGTTGGTTATTATTGTTCATGACGATGGAGATCCTCAATTCTATAGTAGATAAGGCAGCTTGCTACTTCTACTAACAAAATTAGCATGTGACAACACAGGAAACGTCACAAGGCCACATAATAGAGCAAAGATGTTGTGAAAAACATTGTTGGACACCTTTGTAAACGAGATGATATGATTATCATATTAAGTTATTCTCTTAAAGCATTTTACAGTACCACTGGCTAGCAAGAAAACAAAAAGTATATATATATATATAGTTTTAGGCAGGTGTGAAAAAATGCTGTAAAGTAAGAATGCTTTCAAAAATAGACATGTTAATAGATTATATTTATCAATTAACTAAATGCAAAGTGAGTGAACAGAAGAAAAATCTAAATCAAATCCATATTTGGTGTGACCACCCTTTGCCTTCAAAACAGCATCAAGCATCAATTCTTCTAGGTACACTTGCACACACTTTTTGAAGGAACTCGGCAGGTAGGTTGGCCCAAACATCTTGGAGAACTAACCACAGTTCTTCTGTGGATTTAGGCAGCCTCAGTTGCTTCTCTCTCTTCATTTAATCCCAGACAGACTCGATGATGTTGAGATCAGGGCTCTGTGGGGGCCATACCATCACTCCTTGTTCTTCTTTACGCTGAAGATAGTTCTTAATGACTTTCGCTGTATGTTTGGGGTCGTTGTCATGCTGCAGAATAAATTTGGGGCCAATCAGCTGCCTCCCTGATGGTATTGCATGATGGATAAGTATCTGCCTGTACTTCTCAGCATTGAGGAGACCATTAATTCTGACCAAATCCCCAACTCCATTTGCAGAAATGCAGCACCAAACTTGCAAGGAACCTCCACCGTGCTTCACTGTTGCCTGCAGACACTCATTCGTGTACGCTCTCCAGCCCTTCGGCGAACAAACTGCCTTCTGCTACAGCCAAATATTTCAAATTTTGACTCATCAGTCCACAGCACCTGCTGCCATTTTTCTGCACCCCAGTTCCTGTGTTTTCATGCATAGTTGAGTCGCTTGGCCTTGTTTCCACGTCGGAGGTATGGCTTTTTGGCCGCAAGTCTTCCATGAAGGCCACTTCTGACCAGACTTCTCCGACAGTAGATGGGTGTACCAGGGTCCCACTGTTTTCTGCCAGTTCTGAGCTGATGGCACTGCTGGACATCTTCCGATTGCAAAGGGAAGTAAACATGATGTGTCTTTCATCTGCTGCAGTAAGTTTCCTTGGCCGACCACTGCATCTACGGTCCTCAACGTTGCCCGTTTCTTTGTGCTTCTTCAAAAGAGCTTGGACAGCACATCTGGAAACCCCTGTCTGCCTTGAAATTTCTGCCTGGGAGAGACCTTGCTGATGCAGTATAACTACCTTGTGTCTTGTTGCTGTGCTCAGTCTTGCCATGGTGTATGACTTTTGACAGTAAACTGTCTTCAGCAACCTCACCTTGTTAGCTGAGTTTGGCTGTTCCTCACCCAGTTTTATTCCTCCTACACAGCTGTTTCTGTTTCAGTTAATGATTGTGTTTCAACCTACATATTGAATTGATGATCATTAGCACCTGTTTGGTATAATTGTTTAATCATACACCTGACTATATGCCTACAAAATCCCTGACTTTGTGCAAGTGTACCTAGAAGAATTGATGCTGTTTTGAAGGCAAAGGGTTGTCACACCAAATATGGATTTGATTTAGATTTTTCTTCTGTTCACTCACTTTGCATTTAGTTAATTGATAAATATAATCTATTAACATGTCTATTTTTGAAAGCATTCTTACTTTACAGCATTTTTTCACACCTGCCTAAAACTTTTGCACAGTACTGTATATATATATATATATATATATATATATATATATATATATATATATATATATATATATATATATATATATAATGTGTGTGTGTACCAATTTCCAACTTCTGCTATAACAATGAACAATTCCATAACTAGTTATAAATCCTTACACAGCGCAAACAAATCTACAAAACGTAATGCTGCATAAAAACACAGATAGGGGTGATGCTTTTAACTTCTGGGTTTGCAAAGTTGACCGCAAATGCAAACTTTTCCATGTTCAATTAATTCGGCTACTAAAACATTAAATTACGCGTTTTTGTTCCAGTGTTCGAGAGAAGCAAAAGTAATGCTATGATAAATGATAACCCATTTGAAAAAATAATTATAATAACTCCGATGAAACCAGTCATAGCAGCGTACAGCGACGACATCTGCTTTAAAAAATGCACAGACAGGCAAGTCATAGCTTTTTTTCCCAGGAAAGGTGCAACAAATCTGCCAGGTCACAACAAAAACATTTCCACACACTAAAATCACTAACCGTTTAAACAAGACACAACTTGTACCAGGAAGGTGACTTTAAACTATGAAGATCGGTAGGTATTTTCTTAAAATGCGTATATCCAAAGCAGGCTCTAACTTCGTGTGTAATTAGAAATTAACGTAACTTACCTCTTCCAATTTACAGTAGGTCAATTGACAACTTTAACTTGCATGCTACAGAGCGGCTGAAACTTTGGAATAGTAAATCCGTCACACCGTCTGCTTCGCTTTCAAATGTCCAACTCCGCCCAGAAGTTTGACTTCAAGGAGGTACAGCCAAGAAAGATAGCAAGATATGTCTGAAAGGGTGTAATTCTGAATAATTTGCTCAAAGACCGAAATAACCTTTCATTTTGTTCTTTGATAATTTGTAAATGCTTAAATCAAGAAATGTTGTTTGTTTTTTTTTATCGGTGACTGACCGAATCCAGACTGAATGTGACACATAGACCATGTTTTCCACTTGTTCATAAATGCACTTGAAACGGATTACCAGATCACATCGGAAGCACTTGCATGTCTCCTTAAGGAAAGTTGGAAAGAAAATTACAATCATACCTCATACCTACCTAAATGCCATAGTGCTATGATTTCCCTAAATACACAGAGCCATTGCATTGACATATATTGGTTCTTAGTTTAAACTGATTCCATTCTCACTGGTGTGAAGAGTAACTAGCATTGTAATCAAACAAGTTACTGAAAAAAGTATTTAAGTACATGTATGCAAATCAAATTTAAAGTCACAGTAACCTCCCACACTTTTGGCTGCAGTTTTCAAATATGATCATTTTAGCTGTTGGTGAATGTACACCTCTTGCATAAAAGTCATTTTTAAGTTTCAGGCCAATTTTAAAAATAAGAAGTTGTGTTGAGTCTATTTCTACTTCCTTCCTTCCTCCACTTTTATGAACAAGCATGTCATTAATAAACAACGCAGCTTTCAAAATTAGAGCTAGCATTATGATGAAAAAGTTATTGAATGGCATATATCAACAATGTACAGAATAGTATAGAAGAAGAATCAGCAATACAATGTTTACTCAATCAGATATACACTATGCAAAAATGTAAGTGCAACATACAGATGGACGGATGTACGGCCAGACAGACATCCACTATATACAGTATATCCAGAATCTCATATTCTCAGTAGCTAATGTCAAATAATGTTAATACAGGGTTTCATAACAATGGGATATGTCATTCTCCAGATATATGCAGAAACTGTATGTACCACCTGCTCCACCACACCTTCTTCACTGGGCATTTCATCCCCAGAGCGGGACAGTAAGACCCATCGTATTTATTACCAGCCTCTGACTTGCACTATTTAAGTAATGCTCACCTCTGTGTTTAACAAACACAGTGTCATCCTTAACTTGTGCTGTACAAAACACATGACATATTTAGTAAACAGTAAAGTGTGGTGAGCAAGGTTCCTCTAAATCTCCTGCTTGCGCCAAAGATAAATCAACCAAAAAACAAATGTGCTGAGTTCACATGCTAAACAATAGGGCTCGGAGGAAACAATGACTGATTTGCTTTGTGTGTAATAGGTATAAATTGTGAAATAAACTATTAGCCACAAGCTCCAGGATATTTAGAGGAACCTTATCACATGATAAGGAGGAGAACAAACTTACTTCATACAGTCTGCACTCCATATCCGCTTCAGAAGTAAACTGGTTTTACAAGAAATAATGAGACATCTGAGAGGGGAAGGCATAGGATTACAGAAAGGATTTCCGACAGGATTACTTGGGGGGTAGTAGTACAGTAAATATATTACACTTACTGTTATGTTTTTCAAAGCTTTCAGAAATAGTGTATATTTAAAAATGTAAGTGTTACTGGTGTTGTAAAGCCAGACAACACAGTCATCATTGCAGATTTAAGGGGAAATTATGGTACTGTAGCAAATCTACACCTTTTATTATTATTATTTATTTCTTAGCAGATGCCCTTATCCAGGGCAACTTACAATTGTTACAAGATATCACATTATACAGATATCACTTTTTTTTTTTTTTTTTTTTTACATACAATTACCCATTTATACAGCTGGGTTTTTACTGGAGCAATCTAGGTAAAGTACCTTGCTCAAGGGTACAGCAGCAGTATCCCCCACCTAGGATTGAACCCACAACCCTCCAGTCAAGAGTCCAGAGCCCTAACCACTACTCCACACTGCTGCCCTTTAGGTGCAACATTGCCATTTCTTATTCAAATCTGTTGGCCATCCATTTGCATTGCAAAGTAATTATATAGTATAAGCTTTTGAATGAACTTCCTAGCCAGACTCCCTGATTACAGTCCCACAAAACTGTTGTGGACATATTTAACTGCAGCACATGTGTTAAATAGAGATTTAGCTGGAATGAAAGAAATCAATGAAAGTGATACTGAATCTAATAAATTAAAATGTACAGGGAAATGGATACACCTTCCAAAACGAATTTCTGAAGTGTGATGGTTTAAGAAATGATCAATAGGTGTGTATTTTCAGCCTAATGTACAACTGAGTTGGTAAACATAAAATCTCTATACCAGCTTTTAGAAGTAGATTAAGTGCCTGATGGAATGATTTGCAAGCATGGTAAATAATAAACTAAGAAGAAACAATAAAATAATTGAGAAAACACAGACTAGGATATAAAATGGGTATGAGAATGTAAATGATATTAATCTACTTAACATCAGGTTTATTAGTTTCTATTTCTGGTACTGTTAGCTGAATTGATTTCCTGTGTGTTTTCATTGGCTGGGTTTACAGGCACATGAAAACTGACTTTACAGTCATGACTGTGTGACATTGTCACGCGAATACATTGTGAAACAGCAAAAGAACGTTCTTTGGTCAGCGTGACTTTAAGGGCATGGTCAATTGCTTTCTCACAATAAAAATAGCTGTAATAACCCATGTAAACCAGCTCATGAGATTTCAGCAGTCAAAATCCTGTTTAACTGGCGGAATCTCATGTTATTCCTCAGCAAAGCCGTACCAAACCACACATTATTATTTATGTCTTAGCTGTGGCCCTTATCCAGGGCAACTTACAATTGTTACAAGATATTACATTATTTTTACATACAATTACCCATTTATACAGTTGGGTTTTTACTGGGTTTTTATTAATATCATAATCTAGGTAAAGTACCTTGCTCAAGGGTACAGCAGCAGTGTCCCCACAGGGGATTGAACTCACCACCCTCCGGTCAAGAGTCTAGAGTCCAGAGCCCTAACCACTACTCCACACTGCTGCTAACATAAGAAGGAAAGCAAAAGACACTGCAAATGTAGACCTCTGGTATACCCTATTATTAATGTGTGTATAAATGCATGTTGTTAAGCACAATTAACTTTTAGCCTCATATTATTATTACTATTAGTAGCAGTAGTAGTCATATTTTCTTTCTATAATTATTTTAAGATGTCCCAGGAACAACAGAGCTCCACCTATTCTTCCACCGCACAGAACTGGAATGAATTGTTAGCATCAATTGGCATGTAGTGCAATAAGTGATGGATATAGTTAACAAACAACATAAATGTACCGTATCGCTTTAAATAAAGACTTTTGTTTGAATGTTTATAATATTACAAGACATCCACGTTTCATTATAAGTGGATTCTGCGCCTGGCACTTCTACCACAGCTGCAGGTCAGCAGTCACTGGCTTCTCGGAGCAGAGGCAGGGTATAGGGACCTACAGATGTGTACAAGGAACATTAGGATGCTCAGCCTGGTACTCCGCCTATATTTTGTCTCACTATTAGTTTCCTGCATTCGGTGAAACTGGTGGTATTTACATATCACTGTTAAAATGAATGAAGTCTTACCTGGCTCAACTAATAATCTGCATCAAATCAAACTGCCGACTGGCACGCATCCATGATAGAGACACTCCTACTGAGACTATTGTAACATATGCAATGATAGTGATGCAACATTATTGCGAAATACTGTACATAAACATAATGTTATCTTGTAATAACACCATTTTTTTTTTCTCTCTCTGTGGCGCTAATACGCTTCCGTACATGAAGCTTTCCTCACGACATTCAGAGTCGCTCTTTTCCTAATTACTAGGCAGACATTTAAATATCCCCTCCACTAAATTACTATGAGTTGAGTAATCTGCATTGGTACGGCCGACTTTGTTTTCCTAAATCAGAACAGCATAGCAACGCATTTCCTGAAAAGTAGGGCAAAAACATTGTGAGGAAAACTGTCATGACTTGTCCATGTAAACCGCCGCCATTGTTATTAATTATGTACATGTTAATGCGTCTGCTGTTGATAGCATAGCTTGCCTACGCTATGATTCATGTTATCTCTCTTTGCAATAGTGCACATCATTCAGTTGAGGTAATGTCACAGAAATTATTGCTCAATTTGCCATCCAGTTTTCCAGCTTTCTGGCAGCATGTGAAAGCCTGAGGGAGGAGGACAGAAGCCCTCTGTCTGCCTCCCTCAACTGACTGTAAACAGGAAAACATTCACGTTTCCCACCTCTGTTAAATTCCATTCCATCAGTGACCACAGCTGGTTTACTCTATGAATTGGTTATATCTATACATATACAGTGCCTATAGAAAGTCTACACCCCCTTGAACTTTTTTCACATTTTGTTGTGTCAGTGCCTCAGAGTTTCATGCATTTAAATGATGATTTTTTTCCACTTATCTACACACCATACTCCACACTATTAAGGGGAAAAGGGTTTTTATTGAGAAAAAAACTTATCTATTAAAAATACAAAACTGAACGATCATAATTGGATAAGTCTCCACCCCCCTGAGTTAATACTTGGTGGAAGCACCTTTGGCAGCAATTACAGCTGTGAGTCTGTTGGGATAGGTCTCTACCAACTTTGCACACATAGATTTGGCAATATTTGACCATTCTTCTTTACAAAACTGTTCAAGCTCTGTCAAGTTCCTTGGGGAGCATTGATGGACAGCAATCTACAAGTTATGCCACAAATTTTCGATTGGAATTTGGTCAGGGCTCTGACTGGACCACTCAAGGACATTTACCTTTTTGTTCCTTAGCCACTCCAGTGTAGCTTTGACTGTGTGCTTTGAGTCGTTGTCATGCTGAAAGGTGAACTTCCGTCCCAGTTTCAGCTTTCTTGCAGAGGGCAGCAGGTTTTCCTCAAAGTCTTATCTGTACTTTGCTCCATTCATTTTCCCTTCTATCCTGACAAGTGCCCCAGTCCCTGCCGATGAGAAACATCCCCATAACATGATGCTGCCACCACCATGCTTCACAGTAGGGATGGTGTTCTTTGGGTGATGAGCTGTGTGTTGGGTTTGCGCCAAACATAACGCTTTGCATTTAGGCCAAAAAGTTCCATTTTAGTTTTGTCAGACAACAAAACTTTTTGCCACATGGCTACAGAATCTCCTGAGTGTTTTTTTGCATACTTCAAATGGGATTCATGGTGGGCTTTCTTGATTAATGGCTTCCTCCTTGCCACCCTACCATACAGGCCACATTTGTGGAGTGCTTGGGATATTGTTGTCACATGCACACTTTGACCAGTCTTGGCCATAAAAGACTGTAGCTCTTGCAAAGTTGCCATTGGCCTCTTGGTAGCCTCTCTGATCAGTCTCCTTTTTGCTCGGTCATCTAGTCTGGAGGTACGACCTGATCTAGGCAGGGTCTTGGTGGTGCCATACACCTTCCACTTCTTAATAATCATCTTGACCGTGCTCCAAGGGATATTCAAGGCCTTTGATATTTTTTTATACCCATCCCCTGATCTGTGCCTTTCAACAACTTTGTCCCGGAGTTCTTTTGAAAGCGCCTTGGTGCTCATGGTTGAGTCTTTGCTTTGAAATGCACTACCCAGCAGAAGTAATCTACAGGAACTGCTGAATTTATCCTGAAATCATGTGAATCACTACAATTTACCACAGGTGGAGGCCACTAACTTGGTGTGTGATTTTGAAGGCGATTGGTTACACCTGAGCTAATTTAGGATTGCTATTACAAGGGGGGTGGACACCTATCCAACCAAGCTATTTCAGTTTTTATTTTTAATTCATTTTCTACAAATTTCTAGAATATTTTTTTCACTAGGAAGTTGTGGGGTAGGATGTGTAGATAAATGAAAAAAAAATGCATTTTAATTCCAGGCTATAAGGCAACAAAAGGTGAACATTTTGAAAAGGGGTGTAGACTTTCTATAGGCACTATATATATATATATAAGTCTACACCCCTTTTCAAAATGTATATAAAAGATATTTAAACCAGGGCAAATGTTTGTTCAGGGCAGTCTCCAGTCTGTGTGAAGAGAGAGGCTGTCATGGTAAAGAAACCTGTGTGGTTTTGTAAAGGTAGTGTGGAAACCTGTGTGTCTGTTTGAAGAAGTGTGTTAAAATTGGTAAACGGCTTAGCCGTCCGATTTTAGTTAGGAACCAAAAGAAAAAAAAGCTTAGTTAGCGCTCCAAAACGGAGTTAGGTTTTTGTTTTGTTTTCAGTTATTATTTCTGTAAATAATAAAATTGCACGAAAGTGCTTTAAAACCGTCAATTCTTGTGCCTGGGTCTGCATTAAAAAAGGGGCTACGAACCAAAAGTGGTGCAAGTCTTTCACAATATATATATATATATATATATATATAGTATATATATACAGTATATATATATATATATATATATATATATATATATATATATATATATATATATATATATATATATATATACCATGCTTCCTTGCTTTACCATAATGACCTGTGCTGTACAATGCTTTGAAATTTGAAAAGAAACTTTAAATTCAGTAACAAATGTTTCAAATAAAATAAATTCTCAATGTCTTCAAGAATTTTAGTCAGAGCGCTTGTCATTTACTTCACACAATAGTGGGTGTTTCACAGTAAAGAATCAAATCCCTATGGCATCGCAACATCCACTTGATGCCTGCAATACCTCTCACACAGAGCCTTCTGTCCTGCCTGCAAAAAAATACAAGCATATTCCTGAGAGCTACAGAGTAAACAAACACCAAAGATTGAACACACCAAGACTTTTATTTGATTTTGTGTTTCTTTTGGTATTTCTAAATACCACCATTTGTGTTTTATATCCAACTATGACATGTTTAGGAGGCAGTGTGGTCCAGTGGTTAAAGTCCAGAGCTTGTCACCAGGTGGTCACCGGTTCAAATCCCACCTCTGCCACTGACTGACTCACTGTGTGACCCAAAGCAAGTCACTTAACCTCCTTGTGGTCCATCCTGTGAATGAGATGTTAAATCAATGTCCTGTTGTAAGTGACTCTGCATATAATGCACAGTTCACAGCCTACCTCTGTAAAGTGCTTTGTGATGGTGGTCCACTATGAAAGGTGCTATATAAAGATATTATTATGCTTGCTATGTTTTTAGCCATGGTGTACATACAGCAGCAAACTTTTATATTATTATTATTATTATTATTATTATTATTATTATTATTATTATTTAACTTTAATTTATTATAGCGTCTTTCACACCCAGGTGTCTCGAGGCACTGTACAAAACAATAAAACAACAATCAGTTAAAAAATCTATAAATACATAAATAAATGAAATACAATAAAATAGGTAAATATAAAAAAAAATCGATCATAAAAAGTGCAGTATATTATTAAAAATAATTGCAGACTGCAGTAGAAAACGAGTTTAAGAAAATACAGCAGAAAGTGCATCTTAAGGGTTTTTAAATTTGGCTACTGTTGTGGATTCTCTAATAAAGGTGGGTAGTGAGTTCCAAAGAAAAGAAGGAACACAGCGAAACTATGCCCTCCAAGTGTAACACGTTTTGGAACCATGTATTTTAACAGTCCAGAGTTAGAGGATCTAAGCTGCCTCCCAGGGATGTGAGGGCTAAGACGGTCCATTATATAACTAGGACCCTGAAGCCTTGTAGGTCCACAATAATATTTTAAAGGAAACACGGAAACACGGGACTGGATAGGAAGCCAGTGCGAACGCTTCAGGACCAGAGTAATGCGTTCTGTCCGCTTGGTACCGGTAAGAACCCTTGCACCATCTGCAATCGGTGTAAAGAGCGAGCAGGAAGATTAACAAAAATATCATTGCAATAATCCAACCAAGACGTAACAAATGCACAAACGAGAATCTCAGCATCCCTTGGGGGCAGAGAATGACACACTCTGTAAGTAATAAAACCCTGTCTTCACCACTGAAGAGATATGTTCTTCAAATAAAAGCTTTGAGTCATGTTGAACACCTAAGCTGCTGACTTACAAAGAAGCATCAACAAGGCAGTCACGAAAAGAACATGAAAACCCAGTACAAGAGCAAAGCTGGTATTAGATCCAGTAACCAGTAGCTCAGTTTTACTAGCATTCAGTTTCAAAATATATATTTGACATCCATGTTTGAATATCTGCCAAACAAGCAGATAGGACTGTATAAGGATTGCATTACTCCAAGAAGATACATTATTGTACAACATCTATTACCAGAACTAACTGGCACCAGGCCATAGTTTGTTGTATTTGTACTATCCATCTTATATATTGTTATCCATAGTACTGCAGATTTGTTAATGGCATTCCAGATCCATTACCTCCCGAAATAATTATTTAATCATATCTTGATGTAACTATCACTGTCACTTTTATCTGCTGTATTATTGAATTGAATTTTGTCACACTTGTACTTGCTTGAACTAGTCATTGTATTTATCTTGCTCCTATTGTATTATTACTTGTACTGTAACACTTGAAATGTATTTGCTTACGATTGTAAGTCGCCCTGGATAAGGGCGTCTGCTAAGAAATAAATAATAATAATAAAGTAACTCCTGTACCTGCACAGATTTGTACTGTGAATACACCTACCAGAGGTAGAGGGCTGGGCTGAATGATTATGGGGCAGAAGAGCATTGCACAAAAGTGATGCTTGTATTAAAATGTATTAAAAGCGGCGTTTGTAAAATCGAACTTGATCATCCAGTTTTTTCTCCATTTCCCTTTTCAGCAAAACCATTGTTTTTGTGCCATCCTAGCCTCATAAAGTGGTGTATGGCGCCATCTAGCGAGTATAATGGGGAATGCACAACACACGCTTTTGGGAGATAAAGAGATGATCTGGACTGAAGCTCGAGATATATATATATATATATATATATATATATATATATATATATATATATATATATATATATATATATATATATATATATATATATCTCATCTATGCAATTTTTAAAGACACACACGTTATTAAGAAACTAAACTTCCTAGGTCAGCTCAGAATGTGTCTAGCAAGTCACCAGGGAGAAGTGAAAATGTCACTCTCCAGTGAAGTGCAAGAATATATAATCATTTAAAAAAAAAAAAAAAACTAAAACATGTGTTTCTTTCAAAAATACACATCATCTGAGTCCTACATAGTGAAAAGAAAAGTGTGACAGGTGTACAGTAAAGGTAGAATACATAGGGTGTACACAATTAAATATATATACATATCATTCATGTTATTTGGTTTCCATACTTGTTTTGTTTCCATTTTTCTTTTTATCCTTGAAACTTATTTTTTTAAAGTTTGAGCTTAGCGTTGAAATGTGTTTGTTATTAACGACCATAAGAAGATGCTTCAAGTTAGTTCCCCACAAGAGTTTTTTGCATCATCAGTGTGAGACTAAAGATAAGAGAGTCAGACTAGTTTGATTATTAGCACACAGTCTACACTTGAGCAAGCTTCCCTACTGACACATTTAAGGTGGTTTGGTAGAGCTGTTGCTGGCTGCTAAGCTTGATATTGTTGTGCAGATATTGCATTACAAGTTAAGTGCACTAACAGAATCCCTAAAGAACGCTTTGAATGGGTCTCCTGCATGATGTTAGCAAACAAAGTGACAAAGTCTGCTTGTGGTATCAGGAAATCATTATGTACACAGATACCTGTGCGTATGCTAACAACTGTTCCTAAGACACTGACCACACACATTATACACAGAGAAATGGCATAGAAACATTGAGTATTATACAAGGACAAACGACAACGGAGCTTACCTGTTCAAAATGGGGGCTATGTACCGCTGCATTGGGGGAACACTGCTTGCCTTTGGCCTTCTCAGTTTCTTCTCTGGGGTTACTGCTTTCTTTCCAGTGTTCAGCTACAAGCCCTGGTACATTGGGTGGAGTGTCAAAATCGCCACTCCTATCTGGAACGGAGTTTTGGTAGGACAACTCATTTGTAATATTTGCTACAGGAGTTATAAAGCTTGTTGAACACTTTGCAGTGCTTCATTTTGAAAAGGAAAACCAATTTACAAATGCCATCTGGCAAGGGGTGTTGTGAGCCAGAATCGTTATAATTTTGGGCCTTTGTCTGCCAAGTGCCTTGCTTTGAAGGGTCCTGTATGTTTATTCACAAAAGCAGTGCTAAGTGATTTTACTTTATAATCCCTTATGGTATGCTGAGTAGGAGTTTTCATTGTAACTATTGACCTTGAAGTCTTCACATATACATTATGTTCTATAATAATAAAAGTATACAAAAACCTTGTAAGAAATTATCATAAGAAATTATTGGGTGAACTTCGGTGTTCAATAAATATGGCTCCTGTTTCAGCCTGGTATGATACAGGTGCATAAATTAAATCTTACCTACGTCAACATTAGATAGTCCAAGATTAGTACTTATCAGGGTCTGTTAACCATCACAGTTGTCCTGCAATGTGTGTGTTTACATATAGCAGGCTGCCAGGAAGATTTGTTTTAAAATACTCACCCCTCCCCTTAACCATTAAAATACATCTACCACATACTGTACCAAGTCGCTACAAAATATGTATCCACCCTCCACAAAATAAATGACCCTCTTACCAAATGTGCATCTATGTATTTAGCTTCTCTGCCTGCCTTCCTTCTTATTTTGATTTATTACGAGCATATTTAAAAACTAAATTCACATCACAGCTCTAAATACAATTACTGATATACACATGCTTTTGAATTTGTACTTTTGAATTAATGTGTTTTAATGTTTCAGGCCATCATTACTGGCACGTGTGTGCTGCTGGTGTACAGAGAACAGACCAAAAGATCACTGGTAATGTAAATAATGATCAATTTGTTTATTTACATACAGTATAAGGAGCTGCCTCCATCACCTCCTGGTATTGCTGTTAAGCCGTTTACAACACATTTTGAGTCAGTGAAACATATTGTAAACAACATATGATTTAATCATGTTTTAGAATAAAGGAATACCTAACACATGCTTAATTTGTAGACTATGTATTTTTTCATTGCAAATCTTTAACAAACTTCAGGGGAGAAGAAATAGCAGATTCTTAGAAATCCCCTCAGGCAACTTCTTCAGAGAAGGTACAATTATCTGCTGACTTTATTAAACACTCATTTCCATGCTGAAACAGTAATAAATGAAGATAAAGAACATATTTTGTGGGATTCTAAACAGCTACAGAATGATATATTATAAAAATTCAAAATTGTAAGTATTCTTTTAACAAAGCAAAACAAAAACAAAAAAAACATGAATTAGTAAGTATTTAATACAGTAATCTTTAGTTCACAAAGGCTCTGGTTAAGAGTATGGTTGGAGTCAAAGGATAAATTAACTTCTCCATCCAATAAAAACAAACAAATTAAAAAGAAAAAAAAAACCTCTCAAAACACATATTTTTCACCCTATAGGTATCCACAAGAAATACAATCAAACAGGCAAAGTTACACAATATAATTTCAACCTGTAACATCAATTGAACCTTCACAAAACAGACGTGCCAAACCAAACAACAAAAACAACAAGTTCTTTGATTTTCAAGTCTCACATACAGCCAATTATTCCCTTAGTATTTTAAACAGAAAACAGAAGTTACCGACATGTTGATTACATTTTCTCACAAGTCTGCCTTTCAAGATCCTTGATCCATTAAAAAAGACCACAAAAAAACAGCATTCCAACAAATTAGCCTTTGCTTGTGTGCTTAATTAAGTAATTTACTAATCTAATCATTAAATATGATTCTAAACTTTTCACACCATTTTGTTTCTTCAACAGGTTTAACACATAAGTCTAATATTTACATACAGATTAATCAAGATGATGCTCTGATATGCAGTTCTAGCTACACTGCTTAGAGAAACACAATAGAATTGCATTTTATGATGGCAACTACCCCTTTACCCAATTAAAATGAAATAAAACAAAATGACTTGATAATGTCTTGTTTCAATCCTAGTTACTGGTACAGTCATCGTTGCCTGGCTAACATAACCAGCTGCCATCTGTGAAACCAGCTGAAAGTGGTACCAGGTTGCTTATTATTGTCAGTGTGCCCAAAACTCTGTTATCAGTTTGAAATGCACACTGAAATAATTTCATAAAACAGCTTGTGGTTACACTTTAATAGATGGAGATATAATAACATTCTTAATCAGTAGGGGCACCAATGTGTTTAGCCAAGTGATGTCGTAAAAGATACACACACACACACACCCTATGTGTGATCTCCTTTTTATATCTTAGTTTTACAATGCCATTGTGTGCATAGCTAAAACTACCTCTAGGGAGTGGTTACAAGGTTCATAAAAATGTGCACTAAAGGCTATGCAATAAAATAATGTAGTCAAGTGTCAAGCAGTTGTAAAATCGAACAGAATACAGCTTACAATATGTTTTGAAGGAAACACACAACAATATACATGTATTTTAATTTGAAATCATCTATGGCAATTTTCAATGACATCTGGTACTACACAAGGTCAAAGAACGTTTTGTATTCTTGCCTTACTTTGATGGAATCTGTTACTGTGTCACTTCATAGGTCATTACCCTTCAGCAGTGACTTTGGGGTCCAACATGTTACTGACTGCACAGTATGCCAGTCAATAGGGAAAGCTGTTGCATGGTTAATGACATGGTAGAAGGATTCCCTACGTGCTACTACTGATGGTACTTGAATTGGAGTCTCCGTCTCCAATAACTGGCGTGTATTTTAAATGTTTGCAGTCAAGTCACTCACATCTCCTGATTCCCGCACAATTGTACGATTCAGTCAGTCGTCCTTGTGATGAAATGAAGGGAACATTAGGAACTTATATTACAAACTGCACTGCTAAAGTTTATTAAGGCTAACACTGAGGGGATAAAATTCTCATCCAAAGGAAGCCATTTCTCTTTTTCCATCGAACTCGTGAGGGCCACCGATGCGACCTCGCGGTTGGTGGTCGTCTTCTCTTTGAAGGGAAACGTTCCCTTTTAATTCGAAGATGACCACCAACGACATTACGTATGGGATAATGTATACCATTGCAATGTGTGCCTTACCATGCTTTCACTTTACTATGCTGCTAATAATAATAATTAAACATGCAAGCAGGGTTGATCTAAAAAAAAAAAAAAAAAAAATAATAAGTTACAAAACATACAATAAAAGAACAAGACTGAACAATTAGTGCAATGCTGACAAACACACATTCTACAATACATTAGGGTACAACTGTATCTGGCAAAATAAGAGGAAATTTGTATGGCCTATTTTTGGCTAGGCTTTAGCTCTAATGGTCTTAAATGCGTATTTTGTAATTATGATTGGAGATAACCCTGTTTAAAGGGGCCTTGGAGAATAGGCAAGATTACATTTTTTGATAACCAACACCTGGTGTGAGGGACAATACAATGTTTAAAAAAATACACAATTGTTTATTATAGTATTCATTTTCTCTACAGAAGTCATTACCTGCAGATAACTGACCTCGTATTTTAGTAATGTACCTTCTTTTTTGTTTTATCCTAGTGGGAAGTTAGCTACACCTTTGCCATCATGTGTACCATGTTCTCTCCAGTACAATTTGCAATCGCCATTGCCTCCATCTTGATTGGCCCATATTGTTACTACGCATTCGCCGGAGCCGTTGGAACCAATTACCTTGGCTACGCTGTGGAGCTCCCTTTTCCTTATGCCAAGTTTCAGAATGTATGTCAGGACCCCGTGTTCTATCAGTGGTATCACCTGGGCCTGCAGCTCCTAGACCTTGTCACCAGTGTCATTATCTTCTGCTTATCCCTGACCTTTATTATCAGGCTGACAATGAGGCTCCACCAAAATGGCAATTTAAATGTAAGTACGTTTATAGAACACCACAGCCAATGAGAATCTATCCCCCTATCTGAGTCACTCTGAAATTGCAGCATTGCAAAGCTGTATTTTCAATCTTTGCTTTTTTTAAAAATACGTTTACAACAAAATAACATTCAAATATTGGGGCAGCTCCACATGTGTTCATAGGCTTTTTTTTAAAGGCCCTTTCATGATCTCTGAGTGCCTGTATTTTAATTCCCTGCTTTTTTGTGATAGAATATACATTGCATTTTACGTAAGATATTTTTACATGGCTTATTTGCATTCTTCTGTGTCACAAAATTCAAATTAACTACATGGCAATATGTAAATGAGAGTTTATGCATTGATCATCTGTACTGCATGAAATGGCTATGTAGAGTGCCAAGGCAGATCAGGTTAGTTAAACTTTTTACATGTTTTCTCATGGAGATTTGCATTCTCTGAGGTACATGTACAGATCTTTATCGCTACCATTTTAGTTTATAGAATAATATGGTTTATCTGCTGTGTGAACTTAAACACAGAACTCAAGTGTGCATTAGCACAGGGACTGTCGCCCTGAATTGCTGTCCTGGCTCGGAGAATGACCCTTCACGAAGAAATTCAACCCAGTGGACTTTACCATGATTATCATGGCATTTTTAATTCTTGAGACATAGCTGATTTATCCTAAACTTGATCATTGCCAAAATAAACAGAATGTGACTCCCATCTGATGTACCATTAGGAAATTGCAGTACAGTGACAAGAAATGTACTCTTCATAACGATTGCAAAATCAAAAAAGGGAAGGGAAAGTTTTTATTTTTTTTATTTTATTTGTTTATTTTTTTTAAGTAATTTGAAGCTACTTGCTCTTTAACAGTTTTAGTTTAGTTTATTCACTTTGTGCCCACAGGGCTTGCACAGGTACATCTCAATAGTGCAGCATTTATACAAAGAGAGACCTTATTTCACTGTATTTTTTTTGTCTTGTATTAGTGGGTCTATAAATCCCTGCAGGAGAAAATCATTTAGCATCTCTTTAAAAATAGCCCCAATCTCTTTCCATGTTGGGATAGGTATAAAGTAGACAAATTCTGTAATCCTTATTATTCTTTCTTCACAGAAAACAAGGCATGGATGGTAAACTGTACATGTTGCCACTGATGGTCCCGGTCAAATATGCCCCTGAAAAAAGAGGAACTGAATAATCTAATACCTGTAGTCCTGTGTTATCTGAAGAATTAGTATATAGTATGCTGTATATTCAAGATTTGTTGAACCTTCTGGATGGGTGTATGAAATTAAAACATGCACGTACAGTATATGCATTTGAAATA
This sequence comes from Acipenser oxyrinchus oxyrinchus, assembly GCA_030684275.1. NCBI lineage: Eukaryota > Metazoa > Chordata > Actinopteri > Acipenseriformes > Acipenseridae > Acipenser > Acipenser oxyrinchus. The sequence continues at coordinate 13,122,479 of CM060262.1, forward strand.
TTCTATTTTCCTAGCACATCTTAATTATAGAGGTTGCTTTTGAAAAAAATGAAAAATGTATAGTAAACTTTGAATTTTTTATTTTTTTATCACGTTATTTCTTGATACTTAACATAAGGCATACTGACTGACAAACCCAATTATAATTATGCAATTTTTAAAATTTTTTTTTTTTTTTTATGGTTGATAGTTACAATGGACATTAGAAAATCATAAATGTACAATGGAGTCTACCAGAGGACCCCAGTTTGGGAACCAGCGGCCTGGAGTGCTGTAAATTATTACAGTATGATATGCTGTTCATTGTGTAATGCATGTAATTCATCTTTTGTCAATTTACATTAGTTTTATATTTAACTGTTTATAAAATGTCCGTATGATTGTCTTCAATAAAAGTTTATATGAATTATTGTTTCAATTTCTTGCCATGTATGATTATGTTTGAAAGGTTTAAATGAGAACCGAAAACCTAGAATCCTAAATCCTAAACTTTTAAAAAAAAAAATTGTATTGAATATTGTATGTGGAATTCAATGTCAAATTTGAAATACAAACAAAAGTCAAATATAAAGACAGAAATGCTAAATCAAGCCTACTTTTTATGGAAAATGCATGTGATAGTTTACACAGTAAATAACTTTAGAAAAATAAACATTGAATATATTAAACACAGATTTTCAACATTAAATATGATACAGTGCATTGTGCTAATAATGACAATGATAATTTAACTCTGGTCTTTCGGGAAAAGCATTGCCACTGACACCATGCCAAATCAAGTTTGATATTAATGTTCTAAGGAAATTGTGTTTTTTCATCCTGTTTTCAAAGTGCTGTAAACACAATACCATACATCTGGGATACATTATGCCTCTGCTATGAAAGAGAGACCAGGCAGCTGAACTCATTGACTAAATGCAAAAAAGTTCAGAGTCAACAAGTGGAAACAGAGATTAACCAAAGAAACAACAATGGTACTCATAGATTATGTACTGATTGAGCGATTTAGTTCAGCTAATCTTACTGTATGTAACTAGTTGTGAAACCATGCATTTATCCTTTGTGAAACAAGGTCCCATAGGTTTATATGTATCGCATAGTATTTTACAAGTCTCTGGTACCATTTAGCAATATTCACAAATACAGCTGACAAAATAAAAGCCTAGTTGTAACAATGTTACCTGTACTGTAAAATCCAGCCACAGTATTGTGAAAGGGAGTCATGTGTCCCAGCATCCAGTTATTAAAACGACTCGATTGAGAGGTATTAATACAATTATAAGATACTAGCAATCTGAACAATCAGGATTTGTCTGTCTGCTACAGAAGTTTTTTTTTTTTTTTTGCTGGTCTCGCATGCTATGCTCAGAAAAGAATCTGCCTCATAAAAAAATGCTAGTTAGATAGTTTTAGTTACTTAAAAAACATACAGTAGATATTTTAATTATAAGTCACATTGCATCCTATCAGTAGCGACTACACTAGTGACAAGCCAAGGTAGTGCAACACTACCTGAAAGCATAGCTTTCAAACAGAAATGTATTTAATCTAATGAATCTGCCCCTACAATACAGTGCCAGTATAAACGAGCTGACCTTATTCAGTGAACTTTAGCGATGACTGTAAAGCTCCACGTTGTGTCAGTGACTTCATCGCCTGCCTGCTGGGGTAGCAAGCAATAACTCGGAGGACCCGCCGGCAAAATATAATTTCTCAATGTCGGGTTCACTCCAATACATATTACACACAAAATAAATCATTCACTATTTTGCCACAAAGCACTGGCAACCTGCTTGGGGGTAGTAAAAGTATGCAATTAGCTTAATGGTCATGTTTCTAAACTTACATTTAAGGAGTAGCAGATGCCAAATGGTACATGACAACTCTGCTGTTTATAATAATTAAAACATGAAGTTGAAACGCACATGTTATTTTCCAAACATAATTATTTAAACTATAAATACTGTACAGAAAAATGGGTCATATTACTTCTGATTTTAACTTTTAATCCCATCTCTTCAACAGTAGGGGGAGCTCTATTTTTCCTACTACAGTGTTAGTGCACAACTAAACCTAAGATAGTACATAGGACATACATCTACATATCATTTTAAGCTTTAAACACATTCATTTAGTAAATGTTACCTTAAGCTTTGTGGTATATACTACAGTTGCCTCTAAATGATGGTTATGTAACAATGATTTTAAGTAACAGGTCATTACTTTAAATAAACAGCTTTGTACAGTATGAGGGACATTTATATTGTCCTGTGCATTGCCTACATGCTTTCCTGGTTGCTGCTATCATAGGAGAGTTTTCTAACCAGTTGATTCGTAGGAAACACAGCAATTGGAAAGGTGTCCCAAAACTTTTTGGAAAGGTCTTGGAAATTCTTTCCTCCCAGCAGTCTTTTAAAAAAACTATATGACATATCACTGGAATATATATATATATATATATATATATATATATATATATATATATATATATATATATATATATATATATATAAGATCTTCACTGTGGATTCCACAGGGAGTGTCACATTGGCCTTGGCACTCCAACAGAGGCAATTGACTTTGTCATGGGATCACAGGACACCCACTTTCTTAGTTCTCCTAGCTGCTGTGGGGATTGCTATATTGAGGGAACATAATTGGACATTGTAAATTGGGGAGTCAGGTAAAATACACAAAAAATACAGAACATTTCAGCAGTCCACAGTGCCAGACCGTTTCAGTGAGTTTCAATTACGCTAGAGTACCATAAATCAATAGCAACTTTTATCTGCATATTGTGAAATGTAGAAAGCAAGTTTCAAGATTTTAAAGTCCTGCTAGCTTTTATGATTGATATCTACCTGTGGGATAATGAGACGATCTGTGAAGTACTTAATAAAAGGTAAAAAAAAAAAAAATATTGATTTAAAAACTTTGGATTGGTACATTAAAGAGGCACTGTAGCTTTAAATAGTCAGAAATACAGTTTGGTAGTCTACTCAGTTGTTTTATATTATGTTCTTAAAAGCAATAGATATCCACTAAGTACAGTCACTTGATACACATTCATGTAAAAAAAGCTTTAATACACACTAGCTAAAATGTATTTTCACCACAGGAAGCAAGATTAACAATCAGAAGGCCAAAATAAATCCCTCCAATCAGCATTAATGCTGTCATGAGATCACACCACACTCTTTCAAACCAGGAGCTGGGGTGATAGTTACAACAATTAACCAAGAGTTTATTGTTAAATATAATAGCAAATTAGGTCTCAGCACGGAGAGTTGGGAAACAGTCCAGGAAAAACAAAGACTATAACGAACACTAAAGTCGAAACCGTTGCTCAGTACAGCTGTAAAAAACCGTGTACAATGAAATCATAAACTCTGGAGATTTTCCGCTTTGCAGAGATCAAAGGCTTTTGGTGGGACGTAAATGATTTCAAGGTGCGAGAACTCCCTTTGTAAGAGACAGCACAGCTGGGAGATTTAGAGAAATCCAGCACATATGTTTTGTATAACAGAATGAGGAACACAAACAGTTTATGCCAAACAGAAATGCATACCATGCAACAAGCTTGACTGGCCATTTTAAAAGAGATACTGTAGAGTTTGAGACATGGACCAGAAATGCTCTGTTACTATTGTGCATATCATTAGATTTTATGGTTATTTGTCATCAAGGAATATGTATATGATTGGAGTGTACCATGTTTGTATACCTTTATGTGTGTTTGTAAGTCGAAACATTTTTATGTGTAAGTCGCTAATATTTTATTTGCTTTTGTTTTTGCAATTCAGGGCCATCGTATCTGTTCAAGGCTTTCGGACAATCTGTTTTGGCACATTTTTTGGTAAACTTCAACAGGAGACAGCTTGTTACAGTACATATATTAACACTGTACAGCTATGGCCAAAAGTTTTGCATCACCCTATAGAATTAACTCATTTTGCTTCATAAAGTCAAATGAAACCTGCTGAATAATGTTATATTTTCTTTGATTAAAATATGTTCAATAAAATATCTAAATTATGTTCATATAGTTTTTTTTTAATTATGTCTCAATCGTAACATTCTATTCTATAGTAATGTGTAATTACAGCCACTTCAAGTTAAGCATTGACATAATCTAGGTAATTCATCAAGCATAACAAATGCTACATTATTTGAGAAATATTTGAAGTCTTTCTCAGTGTCTTTCTCAAAGTGTATAAAACACTCAATTGTAGAATATATTGTAATACCAAATGGGACTTCAGTTCCAGTCTTAACGATTGCCAAATGATGTTTAAGTTTATTTAATATTTTTACAGTATTTTTTTTAAACTAAAACCAATCTGAACACATATTTTGGCTAGTAATGAAGGCCTTTTATCCAAAGCATGTGTCTGGGGGTTTCCATGCACAGAGAACAGGTACAGGAGAGAATCTCACCTGGAAATCCACGGTTGTCAGGTGACAGCTTGTTTGAGTGAAACTTTAAAGCACAGTGTTAAGCTCATGTAATAAAGCTGTGATTTGCAAATGCCTCGTGCCTGGTTGTTTAATTATATGTTTTACTGCTCTTGCCCAAATTGTTTTTCAAATGTCCATTGGTGGGGTGGCATGTCGTTAGTAGTGAATAATATTTCAAATAATTCGCCACCTCGCCATTCAGAAAATAGATTATTGCACTTGAGAACCAAGAAAGGCAATTAGGACCGCTAATTAGGAGCTCAAAGAGTTCAGAATGGAAGGTAGGAAGCCCTTTTTTATGCAGCCGTAGATGCCTGGAATAGTTTACCAGTTGGAACAGCTAAAACACTGGAATCATTAAAATAACACGATTAAATCCTGCCCTGGGACTAATAAAAACTTTGTGTGTCAACCATACCAATAGAACAGATGGAAATACAGTATACATTTGAAAGACAACGATTATTGAATTTTTATCACTAGAGGTGACTGATAAGCTAAACAATATGAAAGACTGGAGGCGGGCCAGTTTCAAACTTAGTGTAACAACCATTATTATATAAATACTAAATATGTTATTAAACATATTAATGCCAGTACATCTCCAGGAATGCTATATACATCTCAGAATTGTGAATTAAATGATCACAAAGCATGAGTTATTTCATTGTTTTGATGGGTTCTGTAAAATTTGGTTTGTATGTAATGTTTCTGCAGCAGTTAATCTGGAACAACGGCAATCTTGTGAAAACAGAGAGCCAATAATCAAACTGGGCCGAAACGCAGTAATAGGTCATGAATGGCGTGCTGGTTTTAAAGATCAGTAGACAGTGAAGCAGTTTATTGAGAAAGTGCATGCAACTTGAATCCTTAATGGTCACTAACTATAACAGTTTTACCAATTCTATACAATACTTGACTCTTAAGTCAACAGATCCGTACACTGTAGTCATCCAAATGAGAAATCAAATGAAGGTGCCCTTGATATGAATACCACAGTAGAGTCCGTAACATGATCTCTCTACAACTGTAACTGCTTGTGATGTGTTCAGTGGATCCCAGTGCACCCAGCTACCTCCAGACCCTCACCTCTCCCTACACCCCTACCCAACCTCTCCGCTCTGCCTGCACTAGAAGACTGGCTGTATCTCCTCTACGCTCCCCTGCCTCCAGAGCCCGCTCCTTCTCCACCCTCGTCCCGCAGTGGTGGAACAACCTTCCTATGGATGTCAGGACTGCCCAGTCCCTGACCACCTTCCGGCGCCTCCTCAAGACACACCTCTTCAGACAACACCTGTAAAACTCAACTCTTCCCTTCTGGACAACATAGCAGTCTGCCTTTAATGCACTTTAACTTGCACTTATCTGCTCCCTATTTACTGTATTTAATCCTGCACATAACCCAATCTGTAGTATTTTGTATTTCACTTGCAGTCATATCTAACCCTGATGTAACTATCAACACTATTATCTGCTCTTGAACTGCCCCGACATCAAATCATACTGTGTTTTGTATTTGCTCTTATTAGGACTGAAGTAATTGTATTTTGTATCTTTGTTCTTAATTGTACTGTAATTCTTGATATGTATTTTTTTGCATACCACTGTAAGTCACACTGGGTAAGGACGTCTGCTAAGAAATAATAATAATAATAATAATAATAATAATAATAATAATAATAATAATAATCTCAACTCACAAGAATCTGACTATCTACCTATGTATAAGTAGACTAAACCTCATGTGCAAATGAAATACTGAAGTGGAAGCCCTGGCAAACTGCAGAAAAGTACACAGTCTGTAAAACAAGACGTCCCAACCAAACCAATCTCCATATACGACTGCACTATCTAAGTGATATATTATTATAGCTACAGTGATGTTTAATTTCTAAGCTGTTTCATATCTGTCCATGAGAGTTCTCTATCATTCTCTATTGTTTCTGGTTTCATCTTTATTTACAGTGCCAAGTTTATTAACTATCCTGTCAGTTGCCTGATAGGAGATTACATTGCTGAGGTTCGACAGGTGAAAAGAGCAGACTGGGAACAGAGGCAGACCATGTATCTTCAGTCCTCCTGATCGGTTTAAAAAAAAATAAAAAATTCAATATTCTGACAACTTTGATGGCATTCATCTCTTTAACCTATCAACACCAATTGGACCCACGTGTTCCACTTGCCTTACAGTCTTGTTACGTACATTTTCTCCATAGATTTGGGCCACTTGGAAGGGGAAAAAAGCACTGACACTTCAGAGTACAGAACAAATGTCACTCACATAGGCCACGTCTCTGTTGACTTATTATCTTTAATTGAAAAATACTTGAGCCTTTTTTGAAAATAAGTTGTTTGCATATATTATAAATGTGGGTTATTGGTTTAAAAACTAGAAAGAGTTCCTTGGAGTAGTCTGAACATATTCAGAGTGTTTATCTGGGTTTTTTTTGTATGCTGTTACAAACAAATGTGTCAGATTTGAACCCAGGTCTCCAGAAGTATATAAGCCTGCTCCACCACCTAGCCCTACCCCCTCAAGATTTTTTTATTTTTATTTTTAAACTGAATTGGGCATACATTCCACACACTTTAAACCAGGAATGATTCAATGGAATATTTTATCTTGTTTGCAGGGTATTTCCTGCTGATGGCAGCAGAAACTATACAGTACTGTATATGTATGCTGTGCAATAAGATAGACACTGGAGCAGTATAGGCCTGTGTATCACAATCAAAGAAACATACTCAGGGACTTCTTAAAAAAAAGTAGTTGACTGTATCCCACTACAGCATGAACGATTTGGTTATTACCGAATGGCAACTGGTGTACTTTTTAACTGCTTGGTTTCAGCAAGAAAAACAACCTCAAGCAGTAGATGCAGATGTACCATACAACATAATAAACTTTCTTTTTTTTTTTTTAAATACATAAAACTTTCACTGGAGCAAAAGCAAACTGGACCCAGTGTGGTTTGTCAAAGCCTGCCTAAGCTGGCTCGTTAGAAACTATATACAGTGCATATGTGCAATTTCAAATCGTTATCTTAACAAAAATCATTTGTCCCTTGGTCAGAAAATTTAGAGTTGGATCAGCATTCATCACCCAGTACATTTAAAAGATTATGAACTTTTCTAATGGCTGTTCTGGGTCATCCCCCTTGTAGAAGGCTGACCTAGTCCTACTGCCCTTTAGCCTTTTGTACTTGTCAAAAAATCAAACTGCAGGAAACAGCAATAATTCTCTAAATGCTCAACATCTCAAGCTTTCAGTCTGAAGTGCGTGCTTGCCAAATCCATTGCGGACATTTTATATGGGTAGAAGACATATTTATAACAGTGGATTATTTCTTAGCACAAGTATTTATTTCCACTTGGTAATGGAATTACATGAGCCAAACTTAGATGTGGTTTGATTATTTTAAACTATTGCATAATCCTGTTCAGTTTTACTGCTAATATAACGATCGCTGTCTGTTTAATATCTGCTATAGTTTTGCTGCTAATATAACTCTTGCTGTCTGTTTAATATCTGCTATAGTTTTGCTGCTAATATAACTCTCGCTGTCTGTTTAATAATATAGTTTTGCTTTCTACACATTCTATTTTACCAGAAAGCAGACTTTGTTGGTGAGCTTGTCTAAATTCCTAGGTAGTAACTGTAAGACACCATCCCCCCCTTGAAACCTGCTTATATGTGAGCCATGCTTTTCATATGTAAGATGAATCTGTATTGTTTTGTTGTTGAAATCGATTCCCAGGAATGATTCTCTAGACAAGCATCGATTGGTTGGGCCGAATGGCCTCATTTGTACATTTTTTTACATTCTTGTGTAACTCAGTGCAGTACAAATATAAATCGTCTCTTTATTTTATTAATTTATTTTTATTTTATATACAATTTCTCAAGGTTATTTAATAAAAGTATACTGATATATATTTTTTCCAATTCAATTGGTAAACATACAAGGGAATATTATGGACAGATATCCATTAAGCCTTGGAGGTTGGCAAATTTCAAATATTTCCTTTTAAAATTGCAATTAACAATAAGAACAGATAGTACCCAAAAAATGAACCAAAACAGTAAAATGAACCAATGCAAGTAAAATAAAACAAATCAAAATCCTCAACACAGCATTAAAGTAATTCCTAGTGCTAAAATGGGGGAAGAAAATTGTTGGTTATTATCAGGGGCGGAGCTAGCTTTTCATGCCGGGGGCGGGGGCAGTCTTACTCTAGGGGCGCATTGTTAAAATAGTTCGGTGTCGTGATCGTATATTGAAGCAGAAGTGCTGAATTACTGTACAGTGGAATGCTGATGTGCATAAGACATAACAACACAAATAAAAGTCAATAAGCTTTCAAAAACTGTAAAGAATCAACTGTAAAGTACATAAAATAGTTGAAAACATAACAGGCGATTGTATGCAAATATTTGGCATATAAATGGGCACTATTGATGTACTAAGAATCCAGCAGATTGCTTAGGAATATTATTCATGTAAACAGTGAAGTGGTTATTGATGAAAAATACAAAGACATTGAGAGGCAGTGTGGTCCAGTGGTTAAAGAAAAGGGCTTGTAACCAGAAGATCCCCGGTTCAAATCCCACCTCAGCCACTGACTCATTGTGTGACCCTGAGCAAGTCACTTAACCTCCTTGTGCTCCGTCTTTCGGGTGAGACGTAATTGTAAGTGACTCTGCAGCTGATGCATAGTTCACACACCCTAGTCTCTGTAAGTCGCCTTGGATAAAGGTGTCTGCTAAATAAACAAATAATGATAATAATAATAATAATAATAATAATAATAATAATAATAAAATAAATTGGTTTTCCTCGCATTTCAGATAGACTTTAGACTCCTACCCCCCTGCCAGGACAAGTTAAAAAATAGTTCCCCTGGGGGGCGAAGGTATTCAAACCTTCTTTGACTTGATGTCAGACACCCTGCACACATTGTCATGAACACATGAGGAGAAACACATTAATGGCAATATTATATCAGAAGGCTCTATTCAATTAAAAAGAAGATTTGATATTAATGATTGGTGAGCAAAATGAAAAAATGCAAGATTAACCAAAAAGGTACAAACGTATTTTTAATTTTAGTGAAATAAAAAAAAGAACAAAATAATAATAATAAAATGCTGTTTGTTATCGAACAACAACAATATTAATTCTAGTAATATATATATACAGTATATTATTAATAATAATAATAATAATAATAATAATAATAATAATAATAATAATAATGTTTCCGCTAGAAAACATTAACTGCTTTAAAAAAATTAAAAGCGCGCATAAAAAGCTCTGAGCTTGACTTTCTCTTTTTTTATTTGTTGTTGGTGTTTTTTTGACAAATTGAATAAAAAGTGTTGAAGGGTGTGGAAGGGTGGGGTATTCACTGACACGGAAGACAGAAGATTTTATTTGGAAACACCGCACAGGTGCCCAGATTTATTTATTTTTCTTATTAATTGTTTTATTTAGTTTAGCCCGCAGAGGGCGCTGTTGTCCGTGGTCTGAATACTGCTGACAGTAAACCAGGACCACGGGGTTACCAACACAGGTATCCCAATCCGTGCACCTTCAAGTGCTCAAAAGTAATAATGAAAACAGAAGGCGAAAGAAAAAGGGAAAATAAAACACAGTAATAAAACTACAAACAAAAGTGCTGCTTATGCAGTGCCCCCACTGCCGCTAAGCCGGTCAGCACGGGTCTCTGTCCTACACTCAGCTGTGCCTATACACTGGGGTTGGCCAGGGTTCCCCGTATATCTACCCACGCCCCCTCTGGTAGGTAATTATTTCTTTTACTTTGTAAATTATTTTTACGGAAGGCTGTCCCTCAGTCGGGCTCGCCTGCTCCTTGTTTCACGCCGGCCTCCTCTGCCAGCGACACTGTACTTCCCCAACACGGCCACCCGAGCGCACAACCAAGCCAGATCTTATGGGCCGAGCAGTCTCCCAAGGCCCGCCCCTCAGCCACTCAGAGAGAGGGAAAGCACACACACCCTCTTCCCCACCTCTCCGTGTCATCGCCATGACCAACAGGCGGATCCCACGAGACTGCTGCCTTCTACCTGCAGTAATACGGACGTGCCAAATAGTCAGTCCAGATCTCCCCTGTTACACATCCTCCCCCTCAGAATGGCTCCACCGGTCCAGTCGAAAATCCTACAACCCAATGCCTTCCCGAGAGAAAAAATCTGCGTTTTGATGCAGTTTCCCTGCTCGGTGGACTACCCTGAAGGCATAGGGCTGCAGGGCCAAGTACCACTGCGTGATTCTGGCGTTGTTATCCTTCATCTGGTGATGCCATGCTAAGGGGGCATGATCCGTAATCAGGGTGAAGTGTCGCCCCAGGAGGTAGTACCGGAGTGACTCGACTGCCCATTTTACTGCGAGACACTCCTTCTCGATGGTACTATAGTTTTTCTCGCGGGGAAGGAGCTTCCTGCTGATATACAGGACCGGGTGCTCGCTTCCCCGCACCTCCTGAGACAACACCGCCCCGAGACCTGTCTCTGACGCACCCGTCTGCAGGGTGAACCTCCTACTAAAATCAGGACTGCATAGCACTGGCTTGCTACACAGCCTTCGCTTCAAAGCGAAAGGCTCTCTGGCACGGCTCCGTCCACTGAACCGTATTTGGGGCAGCCTTCCTGGTGAGGTCTGTCAAAGGAGCAGCGGCGTGGCGAGCTCGGGATGAACTTCCTGTAATAGCCCGCTAGTCCCAAGAAAGAGCGCACCTGGGTTTTGGTTGTAGGGACCGCCAGTCAGCCAAGGCTTTCACCTTAGCAATCAGCGGTCTGATCTGGCCACTCCCTACTCGATACCCCAAATACTCCGACTCACTCTTCCCAATGGCACATTTCTTTGGGTTAGCAGTGAGCCCAGCCTCCCGCAAGGATCGCAGCACCGCCGCTACCTTACACAGATGACTCGGCCAATCCTCACTGTGGATAACCACGTCATCTATGTAAGCAGCGGCGTACTGCTGATGGGGCCGCAAAATGCGGTCCATCATCCGCTGGAAAGTGGCTGGTGCTCCATGCAACCCAAAGGGCATGGTCCTAAATTGGTACAACCCGAAGGAGTCGAAACGCCGTCCTCTCTCTGGACTCTGGGGTCAGGGTATCTGCCAGTACCCTTCGTTAAATCCAGTGTCGTCATAAAATGAGCCGTGCCAAGGCGCTCCAGCAACTCATCTACCGGGGCATGGGATAAGCGTCAAACTTCGATTTTTCATTAACTTCGCCTGAAGTCAATGCAAAATCGAGTTGACCCGTCCGGCTTATCCACTAAAACAATTGGACTATTCCAGTCACTTTGGGACTCCTCTATTACCCCAGTCTGAGCATCTCGTCAATCTCCGCCTTTACTACCTGCCTTTTGCGCTCAGGTATGCGGTGCGGCCTCTGGCGAACTAGCCCCGGCTCAGTCTCAATGTGATGGTGGGCTACTCGAGTCTGCCCGGGACGGAGAAAACACATCAGGAAATTCCGCCACCAGCGCCCGAGCCTGACATTTCTGGGTTGGTGTCAGATTATCTGCAATCTGTACCGACCCCTGTTTCGCCAATACAGAAAGATCAGGTCCCAGGTCGATGACGTCATCTGCTTGCGCGGCTAACAAAGCCTCCGGCTGTAACCAAGGTTTCAACAGGTTTACATGGTAAATGTGCTTTTCTCTCCGTCGCTCCGGATGGCAGATCTCATAATCCACCGTCCCAACCCAGCGTGTAACCTCAAACGGCCCTTGCCACTTCACCAGAAGTTTGGACTCAGAGCTGGGTAACAACAGAAGCACCTTATCCCCCGGCTGAAACGTGCGCAACCGGGCCCCCCTGTTATATTGGGTCTCCTTCTGTGCTGAGCCTGCTGCAAATTGTGATGTGCCCGTTTTCCCACAGACTCAAGACGCTTGCGCAGGTCCAACACATACCGGACAGTATTGGTCGAATTATCCTGCTGTTCCTCCCACATCTCTCTGACCAGATCGAGTACACCCCGGGGTCTCCGACCATACAGCAACTCGAATGGCGAAAAACCCGTGGAAGCCTGGGGTACCTCTCTGATCGCAAAGAGAAGGGGCGGAATCAGCTGGTCCCAGTAACACACGTCACTACTAATAAATCTGCGCAACATGTTTTTGAGGGTCTTATTAAAACGCTCCACAAGACCATCAGTCTGGGGGTGAAAAGCCGAGGTCCAAATGGTCTTAATCCCCAAAAGTTTACATGTTTCGCGGATTAGCCGGGACATAAAGTTGGTGCCTTGGTCGGTCAGTATTTCTTTGGGGATCCCCACCCGGGAGAAAACCTTCACGAGCTCGTTGGCAACAGATTTAGCAGACGCAGATCGGAGGGAATGGCCTCTGGATAGCAGCGTAGCATAATCCAAAATGACCAATAGGTGTGTGTATCCTGCCGCACTCCTTTCTAACGGTCCCACTATATCTACTCCAATACGCTCAAACGGAGCTTCCACAAGGGGCAATGGCACCAGGGGAGCTCGTGGGACGGCTCTAGGGCTAGCTTTCTGACACTCCCCACAGCGTTCGCAAAAACGTCTGACGTCACCATCCAGCCCCAGCCAATAGAACCGTGTCACGAGCCTCGCTTTAGTCTTGTCCCTTCCCAAATGACCAGACAGGGGAATAGCTTGAGCAAGCTGCAACAAATCCTTCTTAAAGGGCTGAGAAATTAGCAACTGGTGACGCACTTCCCCCGTCTGGGGTAATTTTTCAACACGATACAAAAGGTCTCGATCAATTTCAAAGTGAGGGTACGTGGCGGCGCGTCTGGGCTCGACCACACGACCATTAATCACCGCTGCTTGGTCAAAGAGCCTGCTCAGCACGTCGTCACACCCTTGCTCGAGTCGGAAGTCACGGGAACGAGCTAAAAAATCAGCTCCCATGGCTTCCAGCTCGGGATCCGGTCGGTCCTGAGCGGAGGCAGCAGAGCCAGACCCCTGCGCTGATTCCGCGGCCTCCCCCCCAGTCTCTTCACCAATCACCCCCACCTGATACTTCTCGGACTCCCTCCATTGCCAGCCCTCATTCTTAGTGGCCCGGCGTTCCCGTTTAGTTTTGCGGGGTCTAAATCTGTGGCAATAGCAATCCGGGTCATGAAAGGGAAAGATCTTGCCAATTACTTCCTCTTTCTTAGCCAATAAGGAGGACGGGGCAGTCACAGCAGCCAACCAATTTTTAAACTGCTCACAGTCCCGTCCCAGAACTACCGGTACCGGCAATCGAGGACACAAACCCAATTGCACTCGCGTCACCTGCTGGCCAATTTTCAGATTTACGTACAGTACATTTTGGGATAAGTGTGCACATCCCCATGAATACATTTTATATGCACCTGTCCCGTTATTTGCTTATGCCCCGGTGAGATTAAGCTCTCTTGTATCAGGGACTGACTACACCCTGAATCTAAGAGAGCCTGGGTTTGTGTATCATCCACTGACACAGGAATCACAAAACCCGTCTGCTGGAGTGACTGATGGATTGGAACAGTCTTACCTGGTCGAATGACGTCACATCCCATAGCGGGGCAATCCCGGTCGATGTGGCTCACCTCCCAGCTCGTTCCACACATCAGTGAACTGGTTTCTCGCCAGGAAGCTTCAGCAGGAGGTTGAAACACAGGACCCATCAAAGGGGCTCGATGGGAGGTGGCCGCGCGAGACCCTGGTCCAACACTGCAGCAGCCCGTGGGTGACCCCACTCTGCCCCAGTTCTCGGGCCGGGAGCTCCCACCGTCACACTCCGTCCAAAGACTTTGCTACCCCTCCCCCCCAGTCTCTTCGCCCTCCCTGGGGCCAGTAGAGGGGTGATGTTGGTGTAGCTTCGGTTTCCAGGCAGCTTAGCGGGCGTTGGTTCCGCTGCCTGGTACTGCTCTGCAGGTTGGATCGCCAACTCCAGGGTGGCGGGTGCCTGCCGTTGCACCCACACCCGCGGTTCCGGAGGCAAGCACTGCAGGAACCGCTCGACCACCACTACCTCCACCAGCCTGGCAGTGGTGGTGGCTCCCGGTTCAGCCATCCCCGTGCGTAATCCTGCAAACGATGCGCGATGGCCCTGGGGTGTTCCTTCGCCGAGAAGTTCTCCTCCCTGAACTTGCGGCGGTAGCCCTCCGGAGTTGCACCCACGCGGTTGAGGATGGCAGCTTTCAGCGTGGGGTACTCCATCATTGCCGCCGGATCCAGGGTCCTCGCCGCCGCCTGCGCCTCCCCAGTCAGCTGGGGCAGGAGGTAGCTAGCCCACTGCTCGCGGGCCTACCCGGCAGAGATCGCCAACGCCTCAAATACCACCAGGTATGCTTCTGGCCGATCCTCTGCCGTCATCTTCGTGGGCTGCTGTAGCCATGGGTCTGGCCCCGCAGCTCTTGCACTCCCCTGCACCACCGCAGTAAGGGTTTCCCGCAGGAGATCCATGAAGGTGGTGAACTGCTGGGGATCCATTCTGCTCCCTGGTTTTGCACTGCTTTGTGTGGGCAGTGCCAGTGAATCCCACTTCTCACACCACGTGTGGAAGGGTGGGGGTATTCACTGACACAGGAGACAGAAGATTTTATTTGGAAACACCGCACAGGTGCCCAGATTTATTTATTTTTCTTATTAATTGTTTTATTTAGTTTAGCCCGCAGAGGGCGCTGTTGTCCGTGGTCTGAATACTGCCGACAGTAAACCAGGACCACGGGGTTACCAACACAGGTATCCAACTCCGTGCACCTTCAAGTGCTCAAAAGTAATAATGAAAATAGAAGGCGAAAGAAAAAGGGAAAATAAAACACAGTAATAAAACTACAAACAAAAGTGCTGCTTATGCAGTGCCCCCACTGCCGCTAAGCTGGTCAGCACGGGTCTCTGTCCTACACTCAGCTGTGCCTATACACTGGGGTTGGCCAGGGTTCCCCGTATATCTACCCACGCCCCCTCTGGTAGGTAATTATTTCTTTTACTTTGTAAATTATTTTTACGGAAGGCTGTCCCCTCAGTCGGGCTCGCCTGCTCCTTGTTTCACGCCGCCTCCTCTGCCAGCGACACTGTACTTCCCCAACACGGCCACCCGAGCGCACAACCAAGCCAGATCTAATGGGCGAGCAGTCTCCCAAGGCCCGCCCCTCAGCCACTCAGAGAGGGAAAGCACACACCCTCTTCCCCACCTCTCCGTGTCATCGCCATGACTGACAGACGGATCCCACGAGACTGCTGCCCTCTACCTGCAGTAATACGGACGTGCCAAATAGTCAGTCCAGAGCTCCCCTGTTACAAAGGGGTTAATATTATTAAGGAGTTAATGTTAAATTAGAAACAATAAATTATAAGAGCTAATGGATTTGCGATAATAACTAAATACAATTTTTTTTTTTTTTAATCAGGAGGTTGACTGTAGGGTTTTTTTCAGGTAGTTTTGACTTTTCTGTATATACAACTCTAAAATTATTCCACACAACAGATCACACAAAATAGCTAGATGCTTTTTCAAATCACTCCTCACACAGGACACAGGCAGCACCACAGAAGAGACCAACTGCGCAACGCCAACTGATATGCCCACAAAGCTACCTGATTTCTCATTATCCAATGGCTAAATAAGGATACAAAAGCGTATCATACAAGTGTCATCGCAGGGCTTCTGGGTAGTGTTGTTTTGAAAGCAATCCATTATTTTTAATGGGAGAATAACAGCGGTAAAGACAGTATGCGCAGTTGGGCCGATTAGATTTACCCGTACAGTTGTAGAGTTAAGCATGTATGATGGCAACAGTATTCAAGTGAGTGTGCCCTAATAAAAAAAAAATCCTATAGTAAATATGTATAGGAAAAGTGTAGAATTTGAAATAAAATCCTAAAGGAATCCTTTTAAAATCCTAAAAGAATCATTTAAAATCCTAAAGGAATTATTTTAAAATCTGTTAAAATCCTATAGGAATCCTTTACAAATTCTATAGGAATCCTTTTAAAATCTTATAGGAATCCTTTTAAAATCATATAGGAATCATTTAAAATCTATAGGAATTATTTTAAAAGTAGGAATCCTTTTAAAATCCTGTGGGATCTGCGGGGAAGACAATTTTTTCCTTATATCCTCACCCCCCCCCCCCTCGCTCAAGCAATCTTTAATCTGCGATCCCTGTTTTCTTCAGTAGGCATCCCACTCTCAAGATAAACTATCAGCCCGGGACACTGTCAAATCCGAAGCCAGCCTCCCACTCGACAATCCTGGAACATTAGTGAGCTCATTAACAACTTCCAAGTATCAAAATCAATCTCTGAACGCAACCCGTTATCTCCCCTTGTCCACTTCAATTTTACAGTTTGCAGAACATTCATATCGTGCCTTCTCGTTCTCGCCTCAACTGCCAAAAACCTGGATTCTCACGTAAAAATATCTTTCAGAAGCAAGAAACCTTCCTCCAGAGCTTTCAACGCTCCAGCTTTCCGCCAATACTCAGATCGTGGCAGCATTTACGCAGTCAGGCTAACGCTAATTCCCATCTAATATGTCAGTCCATCCTCTCAAATACTACAAACATTATTACATGGTGAAAGACGTGGTACGAGACTGGAAATCTGTCTTGATTATGAGTTAAGTTCCACTATTAGGAGAATGACTGGACTGAAACCCAAATCTCTGAATGTGAGTTCGCCTTTTCCATTGCAAGCAGACATGATAGTAGCAAACTGCTGATCGATCCTGTATAAGCTAACACATAGGATGGTCGCCATCTCATCTCTCTAAACATCAGACTGTGGTACACCTTGCTGCAACACTGGAACAATCAACTGTTTGTTTATCAGTTTCCCACAATTTCATCATCCAAGCTTGCATCTTCCAAGCATCTACAATAATGCAGTCATCCCAGCATAAACCCAACCCTCTCCAACCTCCTGTCAGCAAGAACCTATATGTTAGTAGCCCTCTCTCCATCCACCCACTTCTCTTATGCAACAGGCTGTAGCATCCCTCCTACATCTCCTTCCAGACTTCCTATAACAACCGATATCCTCAATACCCTGATATCAATTCTCAGGTCCGGATGTTTCAATCCATTCGATGACATCGTCATGGAAGCAATGTGCCTAACCGCCTTCTTTGGATTTTTGAAAAGTTCAGAATTCACAGTCTCCTCATCATCCAGTTTCCCAGCCATAGGCTTCCGCTCCTGCGACCTCTCTTTAGTTCCAGATCTACATTACATCCTGTTACCGACAGCATTCAAGATAGTCCAACTCCGCCAAGGTCAATTCATACAAATATCAAAGATAGATTCCCTTCTCTGCCCCTTCTCCTCTCTAACTAACTAAGTTCATATCTATTAAAAGACCTTTTGGTTCCTTAGCCCTCCTCTTCGCTAATTGCTCCAAAAGCATCATTACCAGACACTGGCCACAAAGATACTAAGTGAGTAACAATGCCCCCACTGCATTTTATCTGTTGGTATAAGTCATCGGTGTATAAGTCATCCTCCCAAACACCCCCACCCCCACCCCGTTAGTAGAAACCATTGTGGCAACCTTGATCTCTTGACTGCTTTTATAGTTGTGTGCCTATTTGCTTGGTGCTGGCAAGATTGCCCCAGTTGCTTCTTCTAACTTAGCTTGTGTTTTTTAGTTTTTTATACAAGTTAATAGAAACAATTGGGGCAACTTTACAATTGTGCCTATTTGGCTTGTGTTTTTCAGGCACAATAAAAGTGGATTGAACTTGCATCAAAAACACAAGCCAAGTTAGTAGAAACAATTGGGGCAACCTTGACCCCCACCACTTTTATAGGTGTGCCTATTTGCTTGGTGCTGGCCAAGGTTGCCCCAATTGTTTCTTCTAACTTAGCTTGTGATGTTAGCCTTTAGGCGTAATTTGGGAGATGCCGTAGAGAGCGCCTCTCACTGTGTTTCCCTGTTTACCTCATTTCTCTATGCCATGCACTCTATCTTTCCTCAGCCGCTTCTGCTTGGGGAAGTGATCGGGGCAGCTCATTTCTAGTCATCTGTAAAGCCTTGTGCAGCGCTCGCCATGTCAATCAGGGCAGTGCCGGGAGTTCCGTTTGGCAGCTCCGCCTGCCAATCTTTCCCTCTTTCCTATATTAACCTAGCACTACTTCCTCTCTTTGTCTTGTCCTTGTTTTTTGTGGACTTCACTGCAGACCGACTTGATATTCTGATATTCTTGCTTATTGCTAATTTGTTTGTTTAGTGTTCATGATCGTTTTTGTTTGAACTTTTCATTTATTGAGTATTGTCTGTGTTTTATTTATTTAAAAAAGGGAGGGGGAATTCAGCTGAGAACCGAATCATCATCTCAAGGGTTTTCTAATTATGGATCCGTTGTTTGAGCTTCAATTGGATGATTTGGAGGAATTCAAATCATCCGTTTTGCGCATGCCCCCCTCCGAACTGGTCTAACCCCGCTCCAGGCCTCCCCAGCACAGTGGTGAACCATCTAGACCAAAGCGGACGCCCTCTCAGCCGAGGCACAAAACACTGTTATTCAAGGATTGGACTTTTCCTAAGCTCCTGAAGGCCTTTTTTATTTAGCAGACGCCTTTATCCAAGGCGACTTACAGAGACTAAGGCCTTGTTCGATAGGGGCATTTAGATTCCTCTAGGAGCAGAGCACGAAGAGCTCTTTCAGCTATACTGCCACATCATCTCGGCAGTCCCCGTCTTCCCTTCTAAACGGAAGCGTGGAGCGACCCAATCCCATTGTCCAGGCCCATCTGTCTCAGCCTCGAGCCCTTCCCAACTCCTGCCTCCTGACCAGCTCATCGACGCTCCAGGCCCAGCTAGCAGGTCCAGGCAGCTGCTCTCTGCAGCAGCTGTGGTTTTTTCGATCCCGAGGCCTCACCCTCCACAGTCACCAGCCTCTGACTCAGACAGCATCCATCGGGGGATGCCTCAAGATATGAAGGCCCTCTTGCAGCCGGTTTCTGAATCCATAGCGGCCATCAACACCAGGCTCAGCTCCCTGGAAACCCGCTCTAGCCCAGCCCCTCCACTCCTTCATTCTTCAGCCGCCACCTCAGTGATCAAGGCCATCGATCATGGCCCCTCTTTCACACTGGCCTCCGTCTCTCCTGCCCACCCCCAGCACACCACCGGCTCCAGGCACATCACCGTTTCTCCTGCCCTGCGTAAACAAATTATTGAAGGTAAGGTGCTCATTGGTACTCGTGCTCATTGCTACATCTGAGCTCATCGACCAGCAGACAGTGAGCTGTGGCGATGTATCTGTAACTCTCAAATTCACTGATCCTCGCCTTCTCAAGAATCTGACGATGGGGGAGTTCGTCATGGCTTTTTCAGCCTTCACAGATGTCCTATGCAGTGCCTTTCCTCACCGTCGAGAGGAGCTGAACCACTACCTAGCCTATATCGTAGAACTGGCACTCACATGCTCCAAGCTCACTGCCCCTCATGCCCTTCTTTACTCTCAAGCCCTCGTATGCACCCATTTCTGATACAAGTTAGAAGAAACAATTGGGGCAACCTTGGCCGCCATCGGGTTTACAGTTGTGCCTATTTGCTTTGTGCTGGGCAAGGTTGCCCCAATGGTTTCTTGAAATTTGGCTTGTGTTTTTGATATCTCCACTTTAAATGGCTGGGCACTTTCGTTGACTTGGCATTTTTTCACATTTCACATTTTGTTTCAGATGTTATAAACTTGGCAATAGTTCCAGGGATGGAACTAAGACTCCTATTGCAGAGCAGTTTCAACAATTCCAGGTTTTAATGTGAGCTTTATTAGCCACAGTGTATAGGTAACAAGCTCAGGTGTGTCTTAATAAACTCATAGTAAAACCAGGAATGGATCACCGCTTTGCAATGTGAGTCGCATTTCCATCCCCAGAGTCAGAAGTAAATGAGCCGTGCTTTTACAGCAGCTCTGGTCATGCAACTTTCTGTTTGAAAGGGACAGCATGTGGGTTCCCTGGCCAATTGGAGCATCTGTACTGCAACTGCATACAGGAAATCAATGCCTTCACTGACAGGCAAACATCCTAGAAGACATTAGCAGATGGGCCACGTGTTGTTGAAGGTGACTGGTGACCGATAGGGGGAGAGGTAGAGAACTGATAACGGCTCATCAACAATGTCATATCCAGTTGAAATGTTGTTATAACTGCTTCTTCTCAATGGCACCACCTCTCTCCCTGTCTCCCCGTTCCAGACAGAGCTAAGACTTAGGATCCCCCAGAAGGTGACATCTAACTGTTTGTCAAGTCCTAGACCTGCCTTCCTCCTCAGGACTGTCCCTTAACTGCTGCCGACCCCTGGCTTCTCACTTGGGCCTGCTCAGACTGGACCAGGAGTGTGACAGCACCAGTTACACATGGACATACATATTATCAAAACCCACAGCTAATTTAGTTACTGTTTGTATTATATCAGAACTACTTCAACTCAGAAGCACAGAAGTAGTTTTTCTTTCTTTCTTTCTTTCTTTCTTTCTTTCTTTCTTTCTTTCTTTCTTTCTTTCTTTCAAAGTATTTAATCTAAACCAGATTTGCAGAGTATTTAGATTATTATCTCTTTAAAAGCAGCAGCTCAACTACTGCAATGACTACATTTACATAAGAAAAATAGGTTAATTACGGTAGCTAAGGAATAATGGTTGACGATGAAAGTCTTACTGGTGCTTTTATAATGTGGTAATATAACATTACAAGTACCTAAAGTTCAACAGTCATGGCCTGCAATCTGTTCAAAGTACTGTAAATGTAAATGTAACACTTCTTGTGATAAGTGTGATAGTATGTATCCTCTTAGGATAGTGAATTCTGGCAACAGATATCTACAGTACATCTACAGATGTACAAAGGGATGAACTCATTTGCACTGAATCTACATTGCAATTCCCCAGGCATCTAAAAACGATTGTTAACAATTGTAGTTTTCTAATAGGGTGGGTACTACTGTCAAAGTTTTTAGAAGGTGTGTTTGTGGGCATCCTTTTGGACCTTCCAGCTTGCATAATTACCAATTCGTCACTTGCTCAAAATTTAACCAGATAAATATATACAACTGTTTGATCCAATATGGTGCCGAACGGAAACATGTAGAATGTTATGGCTGAGCCCTATTGCATTTTTAAAATTTAGATTCATAAAAGATATTGGTTAAATTAGATGATATAAACATAT
Source organism: Acipenser oxyrinchus oxyrinchus (assembly GCA_030684275.1). NCBI lineage: Eukaryota > Metazoa > Chordata > Actinopteri > Acipenseriformes > Acipenseridae > Acipenser > Acipenser oxyrinchus. The sequence goes on from CM060262.1 coordinate 13,144,103, forward strand.
GTTAACACTAATAAATGGGTGAGTATTATACTTGAATAAACCTACAGTATAAATTGTGGCTACTCTTTTGAAAAACAATTATTTTTTTTGTATGGGGATTCTACTGGTAACCATAAAGATGCACCACTTACCACAAGAAGACAACTTGTCCAAACTTACAGAAACTTCAGTAAAGTGCTGAGCTTTTCCCAGGGTATACAAAAACCAGTAAATCTATAGTAAAAATAGTTGAGAAACAGCACTCAGAGCTACTCATAACAATTGCAAATATCAAAAAAGGTTAGGGGAAATGAACTTGCTATTTATTTAGTTCCAGAACTAAAGGAACCTTGTGAAAATACTGTTCCAAGGTTATTTCACTGTTTTGGGGTGACATTTAATGAAATATCCTAGTATTCCTTTGTAGAATTTTAATCTGGATTACTGAGAGAGAGTAATGATCTTTGTGAGTTTTGTGACTCAGTAGCACCCTCTAGCTGGCAATGCACAGCTCTTAGTTAACTGTATCTGTGTAGTACCACTGTGACCTTGTGACCCTGTGACCCTGTGAAGCTCCAGTTTGAAGCATCCTATTGGTTCACCATTTTCCAGCTCCTGTGAAGGATCTAAAGCAGGGCTTCCCAACCCTGGTCCTGGGGACCCAATGTGTCTTCTGGTTTTCATTTCAACTGAGCTCTCAATTACTTAATTAAACCCTTAATCAAACTAATAACTTGCTAATTAGACCTTTTCACTTGATCTAAACACTACAGATTTCAAGTTAGCTATAACATTTTATAAGTAACTTAACTCTGCAACTTTTAAGGAGCTGAAAACAATTAAAAGGGTCTAATTAAGCAAGTTATTAGTTCAATTAAGGGTCTAGTTAAGTAATTGAGAGCTCAGTTGGAAAAAAACCCAGATGACACATGGGGTCCCCAGGACCAGGGTTGGGAAGTCCTGGTCTAAAGTAATGCACCAATGGAATGTTACTATTTATGTCTAGTTGTCTGTGATGTTGTCAACTAGTTACGTTTGAAATGGTATTGGATAATTGTTTAACTCTCTCAGATTACATGTGTAATGTTAATACAGCAGTGCACCTGCTTCCACAGGTCCACAGTCTACTTTTGGGGAGATATTCTGAATAGTCTCAGCATTATTTTGATGAGTAAATCTGGAAATTCAGGTATAGAAACAGCATAAATACTACAATACACATATACTTTATGGTTTATATATGAGTTGTGCAAAAGTATTGGAAACCAGTTATACATATAACATATTTCTATATTTACTTCATCCATAAAGTTTCTGTATAATAAGTGATAGAGATGAAACTGTAAAACTTACTATTCGGGGTAGTATCTTTCAATATACACCTTTAATAAAATCAAAACCTTTTTTTTAAAATAAATAAATCAATCAATTACTCCAAACTGGCAGGAACATTTGAGTTGTCACCAAGGAATATAGCTAATATTACTAAATAAATAAATAAATAAATAAATAAATAAATAAATAACTTCATTTTTTTATAAGGATACATGTTTAGACTCATGACATTTTCACAGAGAAGCCAAACTTTAACATCACTTCAAAGGGTCTAATATTAGTTATTGAACAAAATAGTGTTCAATGTTCATTGATCATTTTTTTTTTAAATATACAGTCTGCTATACACTGTAAACCCCAAAGTCATTCTAATAAATTACATTAACTTAAAAATTCAAATGTTATTCATAACACTCATCCATTTTAAGTTAGTTGAACATTCAAATGTGCTTTAGTTGTTCAAATGTAAATGGTTTAAGTAGAATCAGGGGACTAGATTCCCTTGCGGGACTTGTGTGTTGTGTGTGGTCACCTCCGTTCGGTGGTCAGTGTGCGGATGTGACCTCCCTCCCTTCTACCTCTGTTTACATCTCTGCATCTGCCTGGTTCCAGCGCTTAAATGCTGCCATAAGCGTATAAGCAGAAGTACTGCATTGGCAGCTAATAAAATAGGTGGTTGATTGCCTCAGCTAACTTTCTATTATTTAAATGAAATAAAAATGTTCAAACTAACTTGACTATCCAGCACAGGTTTTATCATGTTGATTTTAATCTGTGTCTGTTTTAACCTTGTACATAGCACAATTGTCTTGGTGTTTTTAAATGTATTTTAAATGCTTTTAAAACAAAATGTATGTCTGTATGCATGTATGTCATCTTAAAAAGACATGTAAAATGTATGAAAAAAGAATGGGTGAATTGTTAAATGTAAAATCTCAATAAAAGAGCATTTTACTAACTTGACTATTAAAAGTAAATCTAACTCAACTGGATTAAGCTTCATGAATACACATGTTGCCCCAGAGAAAGCTGTCGTAACAAAAACTAAATGAGTAGCTAAACTTAATTATATTAAGGCAGTAAGTTTACTCTATTTTTTATTAAGTAAACATGACTTATCAGGGTTTACAGTGTACTGTAATTATTACATATACAAGAAAGCTATACCATACACAGTGCCGTGTTCTGTCCTACCATCATTGTATATGTCACAATATTAACTTTACAGCAACTAACTTGCTTGGAAAGCTTCTAATATTTTGCTGTATTTCCCAAAGTCATAATAAGAGTAATAATGGGATCAAAATGAGTTGCATGACTAATGTTTGATATAGTTTATAAAAATAGTATTGAAATGTCGCTAATTATATAATAGTTTATAAAAACATATATACATAATTTGTAAACGCAGTTACTGTCCGTGTTAATGTTAATATTATTAGAGAAACAGCATTTGGGATGTTATTTAAATCAAATATTCTGTTACACTGTACAATATATTATGAACGAGTTTTTACTTCATGTAATACGGTATTTGTGGGCCGGTCTCCGCTCACATGTGCGTTAAGACATCACTGCCATGGCGGAATCCCCAAACCCCCCTGACACTGTAGCCAACTGACTGGGATTTGCCCAAATCTTAAATCTGGAGGAAAAAAGTGGAGATCTGCTGTCCTTTGAAGACTATTTTATTGCAGCAAGGTAAGAAAAATATCAGTCAATATCATTTATATTGTTATTGCAATATATATATATATATATATATATATATATATATATATATATATATATATATATATATATATATATATATATATATAATGTATCTAATGTATATAACTTTAATTTACGTAATTAAAGTTACAAAGTTGGGATTTTGCCGTCTGGAAAATATAAGACGCTGGTGGTAGGGCAGAAAGGAAAGAAAGAGAAACATACATACAGCAGTAACTTAGTTCATGTCGAAAACGAAAGCTAGTTTGCGTTTTGTGTTTTTTCTCTGTTTTTAAAGTGTTTTTTTTTTTTTTTTTTTTTTTAAAGGATTTTGTGTCTGCAGAATGACATTGACGGTTAATATGATGTGCGCAGAGAATCTGGGTGCAAGTCAAAATATTGTATTAAAAAGCCGGTGTTACAAGAGTTTTGTTACATTATTTCGTTTATTCATTTTTGTTGTTGTTTTGAAAATGTCTTTTTTACATTAAAATGTGGTCAGCTGGGCTGCAGGATTGCGACATGCGTTTTAACAAAGTTATACCCACTGTAAGAACAATGTTGGAAAATGTCTGCATTCGTTAGGCGTGATAAGAAATTATGAACGTGGAAGCTAATTATAATTAAGAGTACAGTAACATTTTTCAAACATTGTACTGTACACTATTTAACAATATTTTCTAATGAAGAACAACAAGAAGTAACTTTTTTAAATAACTACAATGTTTGCGATAGTAATTTTAAGGGGATACCATCAACATTTGAAAGCACTAAACGTTCAGGTTACTAGCTAGAATAGTCTCTCACTCCATCATATCCTAGTATTCCAGAGAGCCTAGGTCTGGTTACAGTAGAAAAGAACGACGTTTCTGTTGTGTCTGGTAAGTCTGAGGTTCATGGTCAGTGTTCAGTGTATTAAATGAATAACAAAGGAAGTATTTAGCTGTTTTTAATCCGGACTCGACTATGCATATTGCGTTAACGGAATTGTATCGGGTTTGCCTGCTTTTTGCTGAATGCTTATTTTCGGTCGCCTTGAGTGGCCGCTACAAGTATTCCAAGTGTGCAATGTGGAGGGCTCAACATCTTTGCCAGGGAGGATAACTTGTTTAAAAGGCAATAATGTACAATTGCATTAGTTTTTTGGAGGGCGCGTCTTTCCAGATGTGCTCAGGTGAGGCGGTTTCTCCAGTAATCCATAGCCTCGAGCTAGGTATAATACGGCACACAAAATGCCTGGATCCAGGGGGCTCTTTGGAGAAAAAGAAGCAGAGAATCGTTACTCGGTCGAAATATGATCCTAGAAAGTGACGTCATTTGAAATTCCACTTCAGAGAGAGAAATATAATCGTTGAAAGTTTGTTTTCCCCAAACCTTTTTTGTATAGGTTTCCAGATTTATGCATCTGAAAACTCATTTTGATAAAATGTGTCATGTTTTCTCACGAGACGTCAAACAAAACACAGTTCTGCACTTTACGTATACGTTAGTAAATGTCAGTTAAAAAAACAGTATTGAAGAAGTATTTCAAACTGTATACCATGTGTATAATTATAGTTTGAGATAACTGGTTGATAAAATGTATTCTCAGAACGAGGAATAGGCTAGTAGGTTCAAGGTTTAGTATGTGTTATCTGACGCATGGGGCGAGTGATATTTATGTGTTGGAGATGTTGTTTTGATAAATCTAACCTGCATTAACAACAATCATTGTTTTATACAAATTGATGAGACGCGCTTTGACAGGCTGCACTATATATATATATATATATATATATATATATATATATATATATATATATATATATATATAAAGCCCTGTCAGAATGTCCTACCAATACATGGTGCTTGCAAGTCAGTTTACCTTGGAATCGTAAATCATTAGTCAATAAAAAAAACAAGTTGAAAACAAGTAAACCCAAATGTAAACCCAAATTATACCGAAGTCTACTTCTGTTGATACAGACGTATATTTGTCCAAGTACGATGTACGATTTGAATTATTAATAAACCTTATTTGTCATTTAAGGGCCATTTTACCTGTTCTGAAAATCAGTTCACAATATTTGTACTGACTTTGCTTACATTCTCTACATAATAATAATAATAATAATAATAATAATAATAATAATAATAATAATAAATACATACATGTGCTTAATTGTTTTTATAGTTTAGGACATTTATAGTATTTATTGCAATGCACACCAGTGTACTTTTATTGTGAAGCGTTTACCAACTAGGCTCTGTTACTTCTAGTTTTGCAAATGTATGTTTAAGTATTTTTGTAATTATGGATTATTTCTGAAATTGAGAGAAAAATCGTTTTCGTTTGCATTCTTCTGACTTTTGCATCTGCTTTAAATGCATAGTATAACAGGAATATGTCACTTTGTTGGAACTTGTAGTAGCTACATGCTTGAAGTGTCGCACATGATTACAGATGAGTTATTGAGTCGATCTGTATTACAGGTTTTCTGGAACTGTGTCTGGAATTGCTATGTCTCTGATGGATTTGCTAAACTACTGGCTGTTTGCAAAATGCAATAGAAAGGTGTGAGATTTGATGACACACCAACATCATCACAACAACAGCTAAAGCCATAGTAATGTCCAGTCACTCATCATCCATAACTTCAAACATTCAGGCAAGCTCCCCTCATGGGGGTGCTTTATTTCAAGTCAAGTCGACAAATGTTTCTGCTAGTGCCTTCATCTGCGGTAATATGGTGCATTAACCCATTAAGTGCCATAGGCTGTTTTGGAGCATTTTTAATTGACATCTATCTACCTGTTATTTGAATTTTCTCTTTAAATATATTGTTATGATAACTTACGCTAATTTTGTTAACCGCAAAAGTTTAAATGCAGCTGTTAATACTGCAAATATAGCCCTTCAGATGCTTTTATGATGCCTCAATAAAAAATAAGAGATGAAGCCTAAAAATGATACATGCATCTCTGGATTGAATTATTGGCCCAAATGTTGATTAGAGCAAATGTTTCTTCATCCCTGCTGCAATCTGGCTCATGGTGTGTCAATCAACAAAATATGGCTAACCAGATAAACAGAAATGTTCCTTGCGGAAGTGAAAACCTTGGCTATTTGTTATAAGGCGTGGCTGTTTGTTATTTTGTCAGCTTACGAACGGCCATCATGCATTTTGTCTCGCCGACCGGGTCAAAGAGTGTCGACCCACATCCGAGGTGGGTCACTGCGACCGGGTCAACCCGGTACGACCCAGGTACATGGTTTCACACTATGCGGGATTGTGACCCGGGTAGCCAGAACCCGGTTAGGAGTGCCAGTGTGAAAGAGGCTTAAGGTGGCCGCCATATTGATGTTGTACAATAGAAATGAGCCCTTTCACGGCCCCATTGCTTTAACCACATCAACGATACAGACCACATGCATTGACATAGTGTCTTTACAGATGGTACATAGTTCCATAACAGGTGGTGTTCAGTATGTATTAAACATTTCACTGCCACAATGTTTCAACCTTTTTTTCCCCTGGAAATTCTACAGCATTGCTTTCTAAATCACAGCAGTACGTACAGCAACTGCTGCTGGTAGTGGCTTGCACAATGGTTCTGTAAACCACATCCTTTCTCTCTGGGTAAACAAGCTAGCAATGGCATGATAACCAGAGCTTCTATATCACTCATTGGAAGCGGAGAGTAATATTTTCTAAGTGTTGTATTACCGTCGTAAATTAACTCCTGGTTTTTTTTTAATGGTGAAATGCCACGTTACAAATGCTAAAAGTTACAAAATGGGAAAAATAGAAACTTGAGAGCACTTAAGAGAAATTATCCAAATGTGTTCTCCTTTAAAACAAAACCGGAGTTAATAGAAGACTGGAGTTAAACTTTGAAAACCCGGAGACCCTTCTGCAGGTAGTGATGATACTCAGCATTGAGTTTGAATACATTCTTTGCTGGTTAATCATTTCCCTACATAAGATACTCACAATGGCCCTTTTCCCAATATGTCATTGCCCACTATTCATTTGTAATATACAAAACAGCTGATTACATTTGAAGGAATATGTATATTTTCCATAATCAGATTTTGCCCAAATGACACCATGCCGTCTGTATTACAAGTGTCACCACTGTAACTGAGTCATAGAAATATTCATGGCAATGTGACCTCACCAGCAGGGCAGTTAAGTTCTCTTATTGACAACTGAAACAATTAACATTCATTTCAAACAGCAGTGTCTATGCAACAGGCAGCTTTTCTGAAGCTGGCAAGTAGGGTTGAATGCACAGCCTGTTGTAAGGTTGTGAATCTGCATTTGGGCAGCAGTGTGGAGTAGTGGTTAGGGCTTTGGACTTTTGACCGGAGGCTTGTGGGTTCAATACCAGGTGGAGGACACTGCTGCTGTACCCTTGAGCAAGGTACTTTACCTAGATTGCTCCAGTAAAACAACAACAACAATAAAACTGTATAAATGGGTAATTGTATGTAAAAAATAATGTGATATCTTGTAACAATTGTAAGTCGCCCTGGATAAGGGCGTCTGCTAAGAAATAAATAATAATTTAAATAAAAAGTACATTTTCAATGAAAAAAACCCTTTATTTTTAGGTATAGTATAGATATTTGCACTTGTTGAAAATAAAAATCAACAGACGATCCTCATAAAACAATATAATTTCAGGTTAAACATTACCGTTAACGGCACATTGCAGTCATTGTATTGAAGGACATACTGTCAAACATCAATTTGCAGTTGCATACAAATGTAAGTCATTAGTTTTGTGCAGTATAAAATACTGTAATAATAAATTCTACCGAACATTCATTCAGCAGTATTTCATTCTTCCAGTTGAATATTCTTTAGCTAAAGCACAGAGAATGTTTTGCACGGACGAAAGCATACATTCAGTAAAAATGATTCAAACATTTAAAAAATGAAACATTGAGCCAT